>CM077085.1:124016714-124628878 GCA_039513925.1 Platanthera zijinensis | reverse complement strand
TAGGATAATAGAGTCGTTGTGAGTAATAGTACTTGCCTGCCCCTAGTTTTTATACGACCTTGATATTTTTCATATCCTATACTATATTTCGATAGGTACACTTGCCTTAATCGAGTATAGATTGGAGAATACGATTTTCTCTATCAAGTTTTTGGCGCCGTTGCCGGGGATTTTTTTTGGCAATATTAAGAAAGCTTCGAGTTTATTACTTCTACTAAAATTTAAAAATTCAAAAAAAAAAAATTTATTATTATTATTATATAATCCACCCACCTCATCTTATTTCTACCCAACCTAAAATCTCTCAAAAAGGGTAAGGGCTTTAAGCGCCACCATTTTACCTAGTACCTTGCGAACCCTTCACCGGGTAGCCCTTGGGAAGTTCGGGAGCCAATCCACTAAAAAAAAATCTATTTTCAAAATATATATATATCTAAAAAAAAACAAATCAAAAAAATTAGTTTTTCTTTTTCTTTTTGGTAGCAGTTTATTTTTTTTGTATGGAATCGTCGTATTTTTGCGCTTCTTGTGGGTCGCCCGACCACTTCTATTCTGAATGTCTTTAGGGAACCCCTCCCTCTTTTGATTTTAATTTTTCTGGGGAAGGTCAAAATGGCCAATTTGACCCTTACTCCGATTTTTATCCTACTTGGGAGGCGGGAAACCCGTATTTTTCTTATGATTTTGCCCCGCAAAGCGCCACGCCCCCAAATTTTAATTTTAATTCTCTCGATAATGGGTATCTTGAATTGCAAACTTCTATTGATAATATTAGTTCGCATTTCAAAACCATTATGGATTATCTTTCTCGAGTGGCCGCATCTTTTTCTTCGTCTTCTTCTCCTTCTCCTCCTATTTCTTCATGTAATGAGTCACCGGATATCCCGGCTTGTCTTTTTCCTCTCGCGGAGGATAACTATTCGGATATCCCGGATTGTTTCCTTCCTCCTTAAGAAGACACCTCTATGGATATTCTGGTGTGCTTCTTACCCGTTGAGGATGACGAGACGTCTCTTATTTCTCCATCTGAAGACGTTGGTGATTCCATTACGCTTTCAAATTCAACTGTTCCTAATTTTTCTCTTTTTAGCGAATCTTCTTTTTCTTCTTCTTTTATTTTAGATAACTCTCCTTTAGTTCTTTCTTCCCATTCCTCTCCCGAAATTTCACAAGACTCTTCTTCTTCTTGTGAAATTTTCGATGATGAAATTTCTTCTTCTACTCTTTTTATTCCTCTTTCTATTTCTTCTTCTTTTTATTCTTCCTCTTTTGACGACCCATTCTTTCCCCTCTTACATACGGCGGAGTTCTTCTATAACTTCGTCCGTTCATTCTTGGGTGTCATTCCCTTGAAGATTCCACTGCATGTCGGTGCTATTCTTCAATTCTTCTTTTTTCTAGTTTACTCTCCTAAGCGCATACTTAGGGAGTTACCTCTTCACTTTAGATTTTATTTTCCCTTTAGCTAACAAATAACGTCGGGCTCAGCCGACGTTAAACAGAGAGCGCTCTTGGGAGGCACCCCTTGCTTATCCTTTTTGTTTTTTTTTGTTTTTGTTTTGTTTTGTTTTGTTTTGCAGGAATAAAACCCACGGCGGTTCGTTTGGCACCATCATTTCCTCTCTTCCTTAGGCCTGAGTCGGTGTCCATCTCAAGCATGGGGGAGCGACATCTGCATTCGGCCTTACAACTCCGGGGAAGTCGTTTTCTTTTTTTCTTTACTTTATTGTATCCCCTCCTCCCCTTTCTTCTTCCTTTTTTCTTTCTTGTTTTTATTTTTCATTGAGGGCAATGAAAGGTTTAAGCATGGGGGAGGGTTTTGTTGTTTTCTTTTTTCTTTCTTTTCAAAAAAAAAACAAATATTTAGTATAGTTTTTTTTAAGTTTTTTTTAATACTGCTTCTTTTAGCCTTATCAAAAAAACAAAAAAATTTAGAAAAATCAAAATTCCAAAAAAGATAATATTTCAAAACCCAAAAAAAAATGAAAAATGTCAAAAAATCAAAAAAAATATAATAAACCTCATGCTTAGATTTTTGTTATTTTCAGAAATTTAGTTTGAGTTAGTTTATAAGCATTTTTTATTTGCTAATCTTTATTTCATCATATTTAGTTAAATTTAACTTTTAGTGATTTTGTTTTGAGAATCATCTTATGGTTTAATTTGCTTAGAGTAATTTATTTAGCACTTTTTCTCTTTTATTTTAAATAGTTTCAATTTTGTAGTAATTTGGCTAAACAATTTTGGATTTTAATTATTCTTACTTCATGCTTTTAGATTCTTAGGAAATCTCAATCTACTAGTAGTTGTTCTCTAGTGTTTTAGTTTATTTTCTAAAATTTTGTTTAAACCCATCATTTTTTCTTTTATTGTTAGATCATATGTCATGGGAATAAGAGGATAAAATTCATTATTCCTTGGTAAACATATGCAACTCAAAATAAAATGAAGAGAGGAATTAAAAGTTCATATATGTCGGGAGAAGTGATAGGATGTTAGTCTATCATTTTCTGGTATTACATATATATTATTCAAAAAAAACAAAATTGTGTGGGGTGTGAAGAAAAAATATGATGATCACCTCCAATCAAAGACCTCTTCATGTTAATTTCCTCCCTAAACCCCCTTAGCCAATATCATTATCTTAGTTTTTAAATTAAAATATGTGGAGAGCATAAGTAGTAGGTTGTCTTCTTCCTTAAGTTTCTTTTAAGTCATGGTTTTTATAATCCCAATCTAACCTTGTTTGCACTTTACTCCATTTTGAATGCTAGTTAATTTATTAGAAAATTTTTGGCTAAATATTTCTCTCTTTTCACTTTAATTACATAATTTAGGACTTGATTCTTAAATCCCTAAATTTTACTATTGGCTAGATTTTGATGTAAATAAATTTTTAGTTTGTTTGAAAATTATTTAATGTCTTATAAATATTTCTCTTCCTTTTGCTCTGGAATAGCAAAAGTCTAAGCATGGGGGAGTTTGATGACTAGTTTTACTCATCGTTTTTGGGGTAATTTAGTGGCCTAAAATGCCTAAGTTAATTTATATTTTATGCTTGTTTTGTCATGTTTTAATAATATATATTAATTCCTAGTTTAATTATATGTTTTTAGTATATTTATGTTTATTTTGTTTTATTTCTTATTTAATGTCTTTTCTATTTCTATTTTATGTTTTATATGTTATGTCATATTTGTATGTTTAGTTTTATGGTTTGTGTTTTGTTATAATATGTAATTTATGTTATGTTTTGTTTTTATATATTTAACAATAGAATTAATGCTTTGTTTTTCTCTTGTAGGTTCAATGTGTAGCAGCCCACCTACATGGTCGGCCACTATTGGAGCAGCCCTCATGCCTTCATGCAGCCCACAAGCTCCTACCCGAGCCCTCCAACTTGTCCAAGCCCACATGGAGCAGCCCACCATCCAGCCCGAGCTCAAGTGCAGCCCCCTACCCGAGCCTACATGCAATTGGAGCAGCCCAAGCCTTAACCCGAGCCCATCATGCCATACATTCATGCATGGCCGGCCACTTTTGTTTTCTCTCATGCATGCATCTTTCTCCACCTCATATATTCCCTCTCTCCTCATTATTGCATGCATGAATTATTCCTCTCCATGCAATGGCCGGCCACATTCATCTCTCTCTCTCCCCTTTTTATTATTTTCTTCTCCACTTTATTTCCCATCCATTCCCCCTTGATTACTTATTTTATTTCTTATTACTTTCCAAAATACAATGCATGCATGTAGCCCCCTCTCTCTCCTTCCATTTATTATCATACATTGCATCCATGCCTCCTCTCTCCCCTTCATTTAATACAATGCATGAACCTCTCCACATATGTGGCCGGCCACCCCTATGTCTCCCTCATCTAGAACATTCCTCCCTCTCCTATAAAAGGAACCCCTCCCCCTTTGTTTATGTTAAGTAGTTTTGAGTTTTAATGTAGTTTTAGTTGAGAGTAGTAATATTAGAGTGCTATTTCAAGTGTATTTCTTTCCTTGTTGTAGTTTCTTTTATTTCTTCCCTTGTTGTACTTCTCTTTATTTAAGCAATGCAAATGTCATTTATTTTCTCTTATTCTCAATCCCTTTCTATCATGCGTAGCTAACTTTATTTTGTGCCCGATCGTGATGATCTTTGCAATAAAATAATATCTTTTATTTTATGTTTGGATTTGTATTTTTCTATTTTGATCCTTCCTTGATTTCTTTTGTATCGACTCCGTATTTCTAGTATACGGTAGTAGATTCCGATCTCAATTCATAGAAGTCAAGAGACTCATTGATTTGAAAGATCACTCAAGGAAGGAAGGAGTTGAATGCACCCCTAGAGATAGGATGACGTAAATCCTCCGGATTGGAGTCAAATCCAATAGTGCGGGTCACTTCGATAATGCGACTTTAGGCCATTTTGACTTGTAAAGAGATTTCGGTCAAAACGCCTATAAGTTAGGGGATTTAATGCTCTAGCGAGATTACTTCCTAATATCGGATCCGTCGCGGTCTTAATAGAATTGCAAATGTAAACTAATTATTCCGTTATTTTATTTCAAAGTGAATCGTCGATCGAGCACTCTTTTCGCAATATTTTATTTCTCTTTTAATTAAGTTTAGTTTATTTTAATTTTCAAAACCAATCAATCGTTCGGTAGGATAATAGAGTCGTTGTGAGTAATAGTACTTGCCTGCCCCGAGTTTTTATACGACCTTGATATTTTTCATATCTTATACTATATTTCGATAGGTACACTTGCCTTAATCGAGTATAGATTGGAGAATACGATTTTCTCTATCAGTAAACTGAAATAACAAACTGATAAGAGTAACTTCCTAAATAGGGTTGCACGTTTCACAAACACCGTTAGCATCGGAAGATGGTTGGGAGCATCGGCTTGGTTGGTTAAGAGACGGACGTTTTGGTCCGGGGAGCTTCGGCTCGGTTTTTGTGTGATTACAATTAAACTTGCATGTGCATAAAAGTAAAGAAAATTAAGGTGGTGGGTCTTCGGTATTGGAGGGTCGATGCACCGATGCCAATACGCTGACTCGGCTAGTGCGGTTAGCACTTCGCCAACAGAAGTCCAGTGCGCCAGCCAGCAAGAGTACACAGGCGTCCGCTTAGTGCACCAAGCGTTGAGGCGTACGATAGGTCTGACCGGTAGTGCTTTACTGGTTTAGAGGTGGGCGAGGCCCAACCCACCGCTTCCGTCTGCCACTACGGAGGTATCCTGGGAGGTAACGGCTCCAAAAGGGGGAACTAAAGGTCTGTGTGCACAGAGTCGGGTGTGTGAGTTGCACTTGCATGTTCCATCATACCCACTTGCATGTCATAGTATAATTGATTCATTTAACCCCTGACACCTAAAGTATAAGTGGAATGAGACGCTTATACATTAGGACTTGCAAAATGACCCCTTGGTCTATAAGCTTGTGTGGGCAAGTTTATAAATTAAGGTTAAATTCAATATATATATGCTGCTGTTTGATAACCGACACCCCAACATATAAGTGGTATGGGACACTTTATACGATGGGAGCCTTGCAGAAGATCCCTTGGCTTATGCGCTTCTTCACATAAGTTAAGGTTACATTTCCTACTTTATGGTATTAGAATTGCTAAATTAGTTCCTCTGCCACCTGTTTGCTTTTGATTCATTCTCCACCCTCATGTCCTTTCCTTTCTTCCTCTCCGTTCGGTACCTAGGAGCCATGGGGGAAGGGGTAGGGGATGATAGGGCTTAGTCTTTATGACTAATGGTTTTCGAACCACATCATTTTAGGGAATCGGGGAGCCCAACACGGGGAAGCAGCCCCAGAGATCGGTGCGCTTGGAGATGGGGCAGTCTAGCTCCGAAATTCACACAGCCGGGACCGTGAGTCTCGATCTTGAGTAGTTTTGTTTTTTCTTCCGCATGAGTGATTGTAGTGAGGATATGATGTACCGGGCATAAGCCCGCATTTTTAGTACTCTGATTATTATTCTGTGGACACTCCCTTCGTGGAGATTTCATTTCTATATATGTGATTTACCAGTGGACTTATTTTTACATACTTCAATTATCATGCTACCTTTCTGTGTTCGAATTTGCCGGTAGAATCGGCGTCTTGTGGTGAAGACCCTTCAGGGCGTGAAGGTGTCACCGCAAAGCGACGATTCTGGGCCTAAGAACCCGGTGGTTTAAAGAGGAAAAAAAGGGGGTCTTACAGTTATAAAGGCTGAGGTAGGGTTGTGGCCTGAGGTAGGATTCTTGGGGAGAATCTGAGGTAAGACTTGTATAAGTATGAGCTGTAGGAACCAATCTGGTTCTGAGTTATAAGATCTGTGGATCTGAGTTAGTGGAAGGATGTTGGGCTGAATCCAGTTCTCTACTGGATAGGTGAAGGGGGAAAGTGGATGTACCAATACCTTGGGGAACCACTATAAATCTGGTGTATGTTATGCTGTGTTTTCTGTGCTGTGATTTGCAATTTCTGTGCTAAGTAAGAACTTTTTATATTGCCTAAAATTCTTAAAGATAATTAGAACCTATTCACCCCCCCCCCCCCTCTAGGTGTTTAGGCTCTTGAAATAAGTATTTCAAGTGGTATCAGAGGGAGGTTACTCAAAGATAGACCTAACAGTCTGAGTATATCTCCTAGGCAATTAACAGATTTCAAGAATGGGTTCAAATGAGAATCAAAAGGAGTTTTGATCTATGAAACTGCCTTTTGTAGGACAGAATGCTTTGGCATTTGGAAGGAAAGGGTCAGATTGTTTATGGAGGCTTCTGATCCAAGAATCTACATTATTGTACAATAAGGACCCGTCATTCCAATGAAGGTATCAGCTCTGGATGCAAATGTTAGAACCCCTAAGAACTATTCTGAAATGACAAAGGATGAGATCATCTTGGAAACACTAGACAAAAGAGCACAGAACATTATTGTAAGTGTTATAGATGATTCCACATTTTAGAATCTGGTGCACTGTAAAACCTCCAAGGAAATGTGGAACACCCTGATTGTCTACATGGAGGGAACAGAAGAAGTTAAAGAGGACAGGAAGTCTATGTTGAATTAAGAATAGGAGAGCTTTAGACAAGCCAAAAATGATAGCATAGCTAAATGTTACAAAAAGTTCTTCAGGATAGTTAATGAACTGATGACCTATGGAAGAGTCTTCAGCACTTATGAACTGAATGACAAGTTTTTCAGGTCTCTGACAAAGGACTGGGACAAAGATTTGTGTCATCAGAGAGGTGTCCAAGCTTGCTGATACACCTCCTCCCATATTGTTTGGAAAGCTGATATCATATGAAATGCAGCTTACTGCCAGGAAGGAGGAAGAGAAGAGCAGTAGGTCTGAGTATAAGGACAAATCAGTAGCCTTCAAGGCTGAAGGCACAAGAAAGGGCAGGAGAAAATCTCCTTCTCCACCTAGAAGGAGTGTTGAGGCAGAAGAAGGAATTCCTGATACAACCTCATCAGACAACCACACCTCTGATGAGGACTTTGCTGTCTTTACAAGATAGTTCCAAAGGTTCATGAAAAAGAAGAAGTGGATATCCAGACCATCATCATCCTTTTCCAAGGATGAGTACTATAAGAAAAAGAAGAATCCCAAGGAGGACAGGTATGCCTCAAAACCTAGTAAACAAAATAACTCTAAGATTGTTTGTTATTGTTGCAACATGTCAGGACATGTCATAGCTGACTGTCCAGACAAGAGGACTGAATCTAAGGATAAGAAGAAGCATCAACTGAAGGGCAGGAAGGAGAAATCCTTTGGTGCCCAGAAGTAGAAGAGTTGGACAGACTCTTCATCATCAGGATCAGGAGAAGAAGAAGATGCATAAGCATATGTTGGGCTATTCTCAACTGAAGAGGATTCTAAGGAGTTAGAATTCCTACAAATATTGGACGCCATAAATGGAGTGGAAGAACATTGTTGTAGAGGGCTGATGGCCCTATCAGAAAATGATCAGTGTCAGGATCAGGCTGGTCCTAGTAAGGTATACAATTCTTCATTAGCATCTGATTATTTTACTGGATCAGAATCAGTAGCATCTGCATCAAGAGATGTGGATGGTTCTTAGTCTGAAGGGGATGTACACCAACTCATTAATGAGTATGGTGGGTTGTTGCAAGCTCTAAAGAGAAGCAAGCTTCTTGTCAAGGAGCAGGCCAAGGAGATTGAATCTCTTAAGTAGGCAGCATCTAAATCAGCCAAGTTGATTGATTTGAAACTAAATGAGGTTGCCAAACTGAAGAACATAACTGTCATTCAGATGGGCACAATCTCTTTCAAGGAAAATCATATTAAGAATCTGGAGGCAAGACTTTAGAAAGAAAAAGAGTTAGTGGCTAAATTCTCTAAACCAAAATCAGTCTTGCCTTTAATAGACAACTTCATTACACAAAAAGGTAAGACTGGTCTAGGTTTTAAGGGAAGAATAAGGGCCACCAATTCACATGGAAAAGGTAAGGCCCCAGTTCAGCCACTAGCCTCTAAGCCCCCTATTATCTTTAGGAAGGTGATGCAACCTACAAACAGGTTTGATCATGAAATGACTCATGGTCACTGTAAGTATGGAGATCACATTGGAAAGTGTGCTAATGCCAGTAGGCCACTCTATAGGCAAGCCCATCATGTTCAAAAGGAATTCTTGGGGTTTGCTGCTTCAGCACCTACATTCAAAAGAACTGCTGGCAACAAGGTTGTGAAGTCTGTACCTAAGATAAGGTACAATAGATTCGAGTGTTGGTGTTGTGGCAAGATAGGCCACTTTTTTATGGATTGCTGGTTTAACACAAGTGTTAAAACCAAGAATAGTGTACCTTTCAGAAAATCTGTAGGTAAATATGATAATTTTCAAGCAAACAAGAACCTAGGACCCAAAACTAATTTGGGTTCTAAGGATGAGTGATTCTTTATTTGATGCAGGTGAATCCAAGTGGCCATACCCCTATATAGTACTTGGATAGTGGATGTTCCAGACACATGACTGGAATAAGAAGAATGTTGTGGGACTATATACCCATAGAGAATGGACACAAAGTGATCTTTGGTGGATCAGAAAAAGGAATCATCAAAGGATTTGGTAATATCTCTAGTAATTCAATTACCATCACTAAAGTGGCTTATATGAAGGGGCTAAAACATAATCTGATTAGCATAAGTCAACTTAGTGATCTAGGTTATGTCATCTCTTTCCTCAAAGTGGAGTGCCAAATAAGGAGGTCAAGTGATCAAGAGATCATTTTGATTGGCACTAGGAAAGGGAATGTATATTGCCTTAACCTAGATTGTGAGTTTAATAACTCACCCATTTGCCTAGTTGCAGGTGAGAAAGCTTTACTATGTGTCAAATGGCACAAGAGGCTGGCTCATCTGAACTACAATTCTATAGGACAGCTGTTCAGCATAGGATTAGTGAGGAATGGTCCTCAAGTCAAGTGCATTAAGGAGGGTGTGTGTTCAACTTACCAAAAGGGCAAACAGACCAAGTCCTCTTTTCCTGCACTAGATACCAAAGATTCATTGAGATGTTTATATCTTTTGCATATGGATTTGTTTGGTCCTATGCCAGTTCATAGTCTTGGTAGGAAAGTATACATACTAGTTGTTGTGGATGACTATTCTAGATACACATGGGTTTTCTTCTTGAGGCAGAAATCTGAAACCCCTTATGTTTTCCAGACTTTTGTTAGACAAATTCAGAATGAATTTAACAGTTCAGTGGTCAAAATCAGAAGTGACCATGGAACTGAATTTTAGTCTGAATGTATGACAAAATTCTGTGAAGAACTTGGGATTCATCAGGAGTTCTCCTCACCTAAAACACCTCAGCAAAATAGAATTGCTGAAAGAAAGAATAGAACTCTTATTGAGGCAGGTAGAACTCTACTCAATGACACTACTCTCCCTGAATATTTCTGGGCTGAGGAAGTAAATACTGCTTGTCATGTTCTCAATAGAGCATCCATAAATAAGAAACTTAAGTTGACTCCCTGTCAGATTTTGAAAGGTAGAAAACCAAACATTTCTTACTTCAGAATCTTTGGTAGCAAGTGTTATATCCTAGTTAATGGTAAGCACTACCAAACAAAGTATACTGCCAAATCCCTTGAAGGGATATTTGTTGGGTACAGTAATAACAGTAGGGCATACAGGGTCTACAACTTGACTACCCAAGTTGTAGAAGAGTCAGTCCATGTTGTTTTTGATGAGTCTACTTCGATTAACAATGAATTGTCTAGTTCTTCAGTTAGTTATACAGGGCTAACAGATAGGCTGGACAAGATGACCATCAATGATGAAGCTCCTGCTAGGATGGATGTTGGAAAAGATGCATGTTGTCCAGAGGGAGAACAAAACTCACTAGATGATGAAGACAATGAGGAGCATCATGTTGAGGAAAATGAAAAACCATGAGGTAGACAAGTTTCCTACAGCTAGAAGACACCTAAAGGATCATCCAGCTCACCAAATCATTGGTGATGCAAGTCAAGGTATTTTAACAAGGATCAAGAACATGAACACAGTTTTATGTTCAAGTTTCTTGTCATAGATAGAACCCAGGAAGTTTGAAGAAGCCATGCACGACACAAACTGGATTGATGCTATGCAAGAAGAGCTGAATCAATTCAAAAGGTGTAAAGTATGGGAACTTGTTCCTAAACCTAAGGATCACAACATCATAGGAAGCAAGTGGATCTACAGAAACAAACTTGATGAAAATGACACAATTATCAAGAACAAGGCAAGGCTGGTAGCAAAAGGCTACAGGCAAGAGGAAGGGATTGACTTTGATCAAACCTTTGCCCCAGTAGCAAGGCTAGAGGCTATAAGGATGTTCTTGGCCTATGCTGCCTATAAAAGGTTCAAGATAAATCAAATGGATGTAAAGTCAGCATTTCTGAATGGTGACTTAAAAGAGGAAGTCTATGTTGAACAACCATTAGGTTTTGTAGATTCTCATTATCCTGATTATGTATATAGGCTTAGGAAAGCCCTTTATAGTTTGAAATAAGCCCCTAGGGCTTGGTATGAAACCTTGTCTACTTTTCTTATTGAGAATAAATTCTCTAGAGGAAAGATAGACAAAACTCTATTCTTTAGGGAATCTAAAGACAAGATAATACTAGTCCAGATATATGTTGATGACACTATCTTTGGATCTACTAAAAACAACCTTTGTAGAAAGTTTGCCAAACTTATTCAAGGGAAGTTTGAGATGAGCAGTATGGGTAAGCTGAAGTTCTTTTTGGGACTTCAAGTAAGACAGACTGATGATGGATTATCCATATCCCAGTCTAAGTTCACCAAGGATTTGATTAAGAAATATGGTATGGACTCAGCCTCCACCATGAAAACACCAATGGGAACAAGTATGCCTATAGGCAGAGATGAGACAGGGAAACCTGTTGATGAGTCTTTGTATAGAGGGATAATTGGCTCCCTACTCTACTTGACTACTAATAGACCTGACATCATGTATGCTACATGTGTTTGTGCTAGGTACCAAGCTTGCCCAAAGGAATCTCATTATACTACAGTTAAAAGAATTTTGAGATATCTTTAGGGCACACCTAATCTAGGCCTTTTGGTACCCTAAGAATAGAGATTTCTTACTAACAGTTTTCTCATATGCAGACTTTGCAAGATGTAAAGAAGACAAGAAGAGTACTACAGAAACCTGTCAATTCCTAGGTGGAAGGCTGGTATCATGGTGTAGTAAGAAGCAGACCAGTGTAGTTATATCAACAGCTGAGTCTGAATTTGTAGTTGTAGGCAGTTGTTGTGCACAATTATTGTGGATAAAGCACCAACTTGAAGATTATGACATCAAGATAAGTAGAATTCCACTGTTTTGTGATTCTACAAGTGTTATTTCTATTGCTAAGAATCCTGTATCTCATAGTAGAACCAAGCATATAGAAATTAATTTCCATTTTATAAGAGAACGTGTGGAGAAGGAAGATATTAATCTAGAATTTGTAAACACAAATAGTTAGATTGCTGATATTTTTACAAAACCTCTGGATGAAACCAAAATCAATCATTTTAAAATTGAATTAGGTATGTTGAACCTAGACTAGGTCAGCACAAGCATTCCTAAGTAGACTATGTAAGCACAATATTTCTCAGGAAATTTGTCTAAGTACAATGTTTGTGTCGACACAAATAAATTGTGTCGACACACTCAGTATGTTATGTCGACAAAGAAAAAGGATATGTCGACACAGAAACAGTATCTATGTCGACAGAAGTATGGATGTCGACACAACAATGTCGAGACATTAAGTTAGCTGATTTTTGTGTCGACACACAAAAATCAATGTCGACACTCTGTGTCGAGTGATGACCAGTCCATGTCGACACTGACATAAGTATGTCGACACATAGACGTGTCGACTAAACCTAAGTATTGTTGAGACCTAGTATTATTACTAAGGAGCGTATTTTGAACTCCCTTTTACACCTAGACTATAAATAGGTGAAGCCAAAATCTTATCGACAACGCTTTCAAATTTCTCGACTCTATCCCCTATGTTGACTTCTATATTCTCTTCTCTTCTCTCTCTTTCCCTTCCATCAATGGCGCCCATCAAGGAAGACAAGGTGAACGAAGGCTATGAACTGGTTCGTGATGGATTCACGACAGCGTCTCAAGAAATCCAGGGTGTAATTACCCTAATTTCAGAAAATGGGTTGGAATTCTTAGTTTCAGAACAAATGAAGATTTGGAAGAAGGAGGTCATGGAATTTTATTCTTCTGCAACTGTGGACACAAACGGGAAGAAGATCAAAGCCACTGTACAGGATTCCAGAGTGAAACTTACACTGAAGTCGATTAGGAAATCACTCAAACTTCCTAAGGTCAAGGATGAAGATGATATCATTCCCTCGATGACAAAAGATGCCTTAAGCTGGTGTGGGTTAAACCCTAATACCAAGGTTAGATCATCCATCACCAGGAAAGGGATGAATTCGCAAGGGAAATTCCTGTCAGAGATAGTAGGCAAGGTAATCTTGTACAAAACAGGTGGACATGAAAGAATCTCAGCTTGTATGTTCAATCTTATGACAAGAATAATTTTCAAGCTAAAGACAGATTGGGAATTCATATTATTTGACAAGATACAAGAAGGAATCAAGAAACCAAATCTGGGAAGAATTCTGAGCCTTTATTTATCTTCAGTAATACCAGATATTATGAACCAACTTCCAGGATCAAAAATCAACCATATGAGAAGAATGGACATAAGAATCCTTACTAGGTGGGATAGAGTATTAACCAAGGAGGTTTCTACTCCATAGAAACAAACAAAGAAAGAAAAGAAGAAGAAAGAAGTTGTTCAGCAAGCAGAATCTTCTAGTGATTCTGAAGAGGAAGTGGTCTTCAATTCAGATGAAGACTGTAACACCCCAAAAGGCCCCAAAAGACTCAACTTGAAATTTGAGTAGCAGGTCAGGTTACACGGCCTGGGACACGGGCGTGTCCCAGGGCGTGTCGGGTGACACGGCCTGGGACACGGGCGTGTCCCAGGGCGTGTTCTATTTATTTTGCAAAATTGGCCTATTCCGGGCAGAGCCGGACACGGCCTTGAACACGGCCGGGAACACGGGCGTGTCAGGCTGGACACGGGCGTGTCAGCTGCCGTGTTCCGACCCGTGTTCTGGTTGCAGCTCGATGGAGCAGGAGACACGGGCGTGTCTCAGGTTTGACACGGGCGTGTCAGGTCCGACACGGGCGTGTCGAAGACCCGTGTTGTGCAGTCGGTTCAAGCTGTGTGCACCGTTTAAGGGGTACACGGCCTGTGACACGGGCGTGTCACAGGCCGTGTCGGCCAAAAAGTGAAATTTTGGGACAATCTTGGCCGTTCAGTTTCCTCTCTTTTGATCCAAAGGCTCAGGTGGTTTCTTGGGCTGGATAAGTCGTGAGAGAAGGAGATTCTTTCTTCTTTTATCCTTAAGGAAGAGAGAAAGAGAGAGGAAGAAGGAGGAGGAGACCAAGCCACCGGCGGAGCTCCCGTGGTTCAATTCGTGATCCGAAGCCGGCGTTGTGACGGCAAGGCTGCTGCGGTTCTTTCTCACCGGCTAGTTTGCGATGGCACCGAAGAGATCGACAAGGGTAACGATCTCCCTCCTTGGACATGTGAAGTCCTTCTTTTCTGCATTGCATAGGGAAAGCCCTTCCCCGCGAGTGTGCGGTGGGTTGTGGTGTCCCTTGGGGTAGATATGTGAAGTCCCCCTTGTTAGAGGCCGGAATTGGAGTACGGCTCTAGGCATGCTGTGTGAAGCCCATCTGGATGGAATCTGGATTGGTGATGCTTGTTTGCATATCGGAGAAGGCTCCGTGATAATGGCTTGTGATGCCTATGGCTTATGATGCCTTGTTCCTACCTGTTGCTTGGTGCGGCAGGAAGTACTGGACGATGTCCAGGAAATGAAGAGGGTTGGCGGCAACTCTTGTGGCCGTGCGTTGCCACTTTGTGAGTAGTTGAGCCGTTGGGCTGCAACTCGTTGAAAAGGCTGAGTGCCGAACAGGAAAGGTGAAACCGACCCGCGCCTATAAAATGCCATGGATACTTCCGTATTCGAGGTGGCTCGGCGACTTGAGCAACGGGGGGTGGCTGATCCGTACCTGCGTTAGGTCCGTCCGACTTGGAAGCCTGGTATAGGTTTTGTTGGAGCGCCTAATGAGAGTCTTAGGCCCGCGCGCCGGAAAGACTAGAAATGCTCAAATACCGTGTAGACGGTGGTGTTGACCCTGGTATTCCGGTACACCGAAAATGTGCCCTGAGTGCACGGACTGTCGGGCCGGGTGGCCGATGGTTGTGATGGCTTGAATGTGCCTGCGCGCACATAGTTGCTATTGATGATGCCATGCTTGCAGGAAAGAATGCTCATGCCCCGAGAAAGGGGTAGGATTGTTATAATTGGGTCAGCTGAATGCTGACCGTTGCATTGTTTGCCACCGGTTGGGTGGATTGTTCCCGTGCAGGTGCTGGAGAGCCAAGTGGTAAGTGATGGGCGGGAGAGCCCTACTGCTGTTGTTGCTGCTGCTGCGGCTAGCCTAGAAGGCTAAGCGAATGGCTTTGTTTGTTTTCTCTTTTTACTCATGTATGGCCGGCCTGCGCGCCGAGGTTTGTAAAACATGATGTATGTTCAGAGGAACTGTAAGGCCTTAAGGCCAAACTCTTGTGGTTGTGTACATTCCGTGGTATATATATAAATGTGGTTTTATATATTGGACATTCCGGGTAAGAGTTCAAAGTTGTAACTTAAAGCTTCCGCTAGAATGCTCTGAGTTAGGATTCGTGTTTGGTTTGGTACTCTCCTGTGACCTCACCGTCTGTTTGTGGCATATAGTGTGGGGCCCCGGCCGGACCTTCTACTATACGTCATCGAACGGATGGGGTCGTTACATTTTGGTATCAGCTTTTCGTCGGTCTTCCTCTTTCGAATTCATGGTCGAATTCTTTTGTGGGGTGGCGAGCACGTGTTTGTGCGACCTGCTGTAACGCTAATGAACTCTGGAATGTCCATTAAGGAATGTACAAAATCTTGTTTGAGGAATCTGCGCGTTCCTTTTTGTGTTGTTTTGCTTGCATACGTTCGCTAATGTGTGTCTTGTCCACCTATAGGTGACACGTAGTGGTGCTGGGCAGTCTGAGCCCCAGCGTTCGGATGAGAGTGCGGCACCAGCTGAGGTGCCAACACCTCCTCCATCTGCGGAAACTGTTCGTTTAGTTGCTGAGGCGCTCTTTGCCATGATTCAGCCGACCGGGCAAGCGCAGCCGGCGGTAGCGCCAGTTCGTGTTGATGTAAGACCCGAGCCGGTTGAGGCTGTAGATCCACGAGCAGCTGACCGACAGTTGAAGCAATTCATGAGCTTCAGTCCTCCGACGTTTGCGGGAATGGGATCCCCAACGCAGGCGGAAGATTGGTTGTCGCGTGTCAAGAGGATAATGACAGCGATCAGGGCGGAGGAAACTCTCAAGGTCACCTTGGCCACCTTCATGTTGGAAGGAGAGGCGCGGTTGTGGTGGGATGAGGTAGAGTTACACCACTTGGCGGGCAGGCAATTAACACAAGTGTCGATTGAGGAGTTCTCTCGAATCTTTCTGGCGAAACATGTCCCAGCGGCGCAACGTATTGCTATGGAAAATGAGTTCCAACGGTTAAAGCAAGGGGAAGATAGTGTGGATACCTACTTGCACGAGTTTACCAGGTTGGGACGATATGCGGGAACAATCTTCGCGGATGACCAAAGGAAAACGAATCGGTTCTATGAAGGATTGCGGGATGAGTTACGATTCCTGCTTTCGAGTTCTGTGAGCCAAGGGTTTCAGGCGTTGGTTGATACGGCGTGCGCGTTGGAAAAGGACATGAGGCGAGTGCAAGGGAATAAGGGCTTGGTGGTGTCTACGCCAGCGTTTCAAGCACCTCGCCCAGGCAAGTCGTTTTACCAGAAGAAAGGGGGCAAGAGGTCCAAGCCATCTGGGCAAGTAACTACGACCGTTGTGTCGGGAGCGACATCAAGGCCGGATGCTCGTACGTGCTATAACTGTGGCCGGGTGGGGCATATTGCTCGTGACTGTCGAGTTGTGCAGCCCAAAGGGGAAAAGAAAACGGGTGCGTCGTATGCGGAGAAGGGCAAAGCGGTGGTGGATTCCTCTGCTTCCCAGGCGCAGCCCCGAATCTATCAACTTGGCCAACAGGAAGCGATTAAGCAAAGTGACGTCGTCACAGGTACGAGTTGAGTTAGTTTACTTGCTGTGCTTTTGGTTTTGGTTTTGTTTAGCTTGTGCATGATGTGTGTGTGCTGCAGGCTTTGTCCTGATTCGGAATAACTTAGCGAGAGCCCTGTTTGATACGGGTGCTTCGCATTCTTTTCTGTCTGAGGATTTCGTATCTCGAATTGGGGTACCGAGTCATGTGACGGTGGATAGTACAAGGGTGCTATTGCCGAATGGCTGTGTGATGCTTGCGGATAGGGCTTGCGATGTGGATGTGCAAATAGGAAGTCGGGATTTCGGTTTGAGTGCAGCTGTGCTACCGTTATCGGAGTTTGATGTGATCTTTGGTATGGACTGGCTCTCGGAGCAGCGTGCCTTTATTGATTGCAACTCCAAAGAGATTACACTGGGCCAGAATACCGGGCTTGTGACGAAGTTCGCTGGTATGCGAGGAGTGAGCGGGACGTTGTTGTCTGCACTCCAAGTCGTCAATGCTGTTCGGAAGGGCGCGGAGTTATTCTTCACGCTAATTCAGGCTGTTGAGCCAAAGGCCAGTGTCGGTGAAGTGCCAGTTGTGTCAGAGTTTGCCGATGTGTTTCCTAAAGATCTTCCTGGGTTACCACCCCAGCGGGAGATTGACTTCTCTATTGCGTTGGTGCCAGGTGCGAAACCTGTGGCCCGCTCTCCATATCGCGTCGCGCCAAAAGAGATGGCTGAGTTGAAAGTCCAACTGCAAGAGTTGTTGGAGCAGGGTTATATACGCCCAAGTATGTCACCTTGGAGCGCGCCTGTTCTCTTTGTGAAAAAGAAAGATGGTAGCTTACGGTTGTGTATTGACTACCGCGAGTTGAATAAGCTGACGGAGAAAAACAAATATCCGATTCCGAGGATTGATGACCTTTTTGATCAGCTGGCGGGATCAACGGTCTATTCCAAGTTGGATCTGAAATCGGGATATTATCAGCTAAGGATTCGGGAAGGTGACATTCCCAAGACGGCGTTTGGAACACGCTACGGTCATTATGAGTTCACGGTAATGCCGTTTGGCCTATGTAATGCGCCTTCGGTATTTATGGACCTAATGCATCGAACGTTCCGAGAGTATTTGGATTTGTTTGTTATTGTGTTTATCGATGACATCTTAGTATACTCTCAGTCGGAAGAGGATCACGCAAACCATTTGCGGTTGGTCTTGCATACCCTGCGAAGGAATAAGCTTTTTGCCAAGTTCTCAAAGTGTGAGTTCTGGCTCTCTTCAGTAGCCTTTTTAGGCCATGTGGTAAGCGGAGAGGGTATCGCGGTGGATCCATTGAAGATAAGTGCCATCCGAGATTGGCCAGTGATGTCTTCAGTGGCCGAGGTCAGGAGCTTCCTTGGACTTGCGGGCTACTATAGACGGTTTGT
This sequence comes from Platanthera zijinensis, assembly GCA_039513925.1. Taxonomy (NCBI): domain Eukaryota; kingdom Viridiplantae; phylum Streptophyta; class Magnoliopsida; order Asparagales; family Orchidaceae; genus Platanthera; species Platanthera zijinensis. The sequence goes on along the minus strand of CM077085.1, from coordinate 124,610,735 downwards.
GGAAAACTTCTCACGGATTGCTTTACCTCTCACCACGCTGACGAGAAAAGATCAAAAGTTCATATGGACGCCGGAGTGCGCTCGAGCTTTTGAAGACTTGAAGAGTCGTTTGACCACGGCGCCTGTGTTGACGTCGCCATGTGGTACCGATGGGTATGAGATCTATAGTGATGCATCTGGGAGCGGCTTAGGCTGCGTTCTTCTGCAGTTTGGGAAAGTGATTGCTTATGGCTCGCGTCAGTTGAAAGTGCATGAGCGGAATTATCCCGTCCATGATTTGGAGTTGGCGGCGGTAATCTTTGCGCTCAAGTTGTGGCGGCACTATCTATATGGCGTCAAAGTGGATATCTATACGGATCACAAGAGCCTAAAGTATTTGTTGGATCAGAAGGATTTGAATATGCGACAACGAAGATGGATGGAGTTCCTCGGGGACTACACCTTCGAGATTCACTATACTCCCGGGAAGGGAAATGTGGTCGCTGATGCTTTGAGTCGGAAGACTCCGGTACGGGCAAGCTGGTTGCAGAGGCATGATCAGCGTTTGATCCAAGAATTGGAAGCAATGGAGATATCGTGTGTTGACAAGGGTGCGTCAACCGATGCGTGCTTGAACTGGACGGAGGTGCAGTATGACCTTACGGACAGAGTGCGGCGAGCAACGGAGCTTGATGAAAGTCTCCAGCGCTATGCGAAAGATGGGCCGGATGATCAATTCTCTTGGGATAACCGGTTGTTACGGAGAAATGGTCGAGTATGCGTCCCAAGTGTGGGTAAACTGAGGGAAGAGTTGATGTACGAAGCTCACTTTGCAAAGTACTCAGTTCACCCAGGGAGCACAAAGATGTACAGGGATATGAAAAAGCTGTTCTGGTGGCCCGGACTAAAGAAAGATGTGGCTCGTTATGTGGCTAAATGCAACACCTGTGCGTTGGTGAAAGCAGAATGCCAGAAGCCTGGCGGTTTCCTGAAGTCTTTACCTATTCCGGAGTGGAAGTTCGATGATATTTCGATGGATTTCGTGCACGGGTTGCCGAGATCTCAACGCGGTCATGATTCCATCTGGGTGATTGTGGACCGGTTGACGAAAGTGGCGCACTTCCTTCCAAATAGAAGAGACGATTCAGTGGAAACCTTGGCCAAGCTGTATGTGGAGCAGGTTGTTCGACTGCACGGTGTTCCTCGGAGCATCGTTAGTGACCGTGATGGGCGGTTCACATCGAATGATTGGCGGCTCGTTCATCAAATGTTGGGTACAAAATTGGCGTTTAGTACGGCCTTTCATCCCCAAACGGATGGCCAGACTGAACGAACCAACAGGACGATGGAGGACATGCTCCGCATGTGCGCCCTAGACTTTGGTAAGAGATGGGAAGATTATATATTTCTCGTCGAATTTGCCTATAATAATAGCTACCAAGCGAGTATTGGTATGGCACCATTCGAGGCGTTGTATGGTCGGAAATGCCGTACACCGTTAGCTTGGGCAGAAGCAGGCGAATCGAAGCTGAATGGGAAAAAGGAAGTCGAAGAAGCTACTTCGCTCATACGCTCTATTCGGGAGAGGCTATTGATAGCCCAAGATCGTCAAGCGAAATACTACAATGCCAAGCACCGGAACGTGGAGTTCGTGGTGGGTGATTGGGTATATTTGAAGATCAAACCCTTCAAAGGTGTGTCCAGGATTCGGCGTTTGAAAAAGCTAAGTACGAGGTATCTTGGTCCGTTTGAGGTGGTGGAGCGTGTTGGGGAGGCTGCTTATCGACTAGCACTTTCAGCGGACTTGGGTGGATTACATGATGTGTTTCACATCTCAGTCCTTCGTAAGGCGGTAAAGGATCCAGCTCAAGTCGTGGAGGCTGATCGGGTACCGGTCGAGTATGGGCTAACGACGAGGGTTAGACCCATTCGGATCGAGGATCGAGCCGAGAAACAGTTGCGGAACAAAGTGATCGGGATGGTCAAGGTCCGATGGGACAATTGTGGCCGTGAAGAGCTAACATGGGAGCGAGAGCAGACCATGCGAGCCGAGTTTCCCGAGTTATTTGTATAAACTGTCGACCGTGTACTTTTTGTTATAACATGCTTATAGCATTGCTGGTTTTCTTTCCTTACCGTGCAAATTTCGGGATGAAATTTTGATAAGGGGGGGAGGGTTGTAACACCCCAAAAGGCCCCAAAAGACTCAACTTGAAATTTGAGTAGCAGGTCAGGTTACACGGCCTGGGACACGGGCGTGTCCCAGGGCGTGTCGGGTGACACGGCCTGGGACACGGGCGTGTCCCAGGGCGTGTTCTATTTATTTTGCAAAATTGGCCTATTCCGGGCAGAGCCGGACACGGCCTTGAACACAGCCGGGAACACGGGCGTGTCAGGCTGGACACGGGCGTGTCAGCTGCCGTGTTCCGACCCGTGTTCTGGTTGCAGCTCGATGGAGCAGGAGACACGGGCGTGTCTCAGGTTTGACACGGGCGTGTCAGGTCCGACACGGGCGTGTCGAAGACCCGTGTTGTGCAGTCGGTTCAAGCTGTGTGCACCGTTTAAGGGGTACACGGCCTGTGACACGGGCGTGTCACAGGCCGTGTCGGCCAAAAAGTGAAATTTTGGGACAATCTTGGCCGTTCAGTTTCCTCTCTTTTGATCCAAAGGCTCAGGTGGTTTCTTGGGCTGGATAAGTCGTGAGAGAAGGAGATTCTTTCTTCTTTTATCCTTAAGGAAGAGAGAAAGAGAGAGGAAGAAGGAGGAGGAGACCAAGCCACCGGCGGAGCTCCCGTGGTTCAATTCGTGATCCGAAGCCGGCGTTGTGACGGCAAGGCTGCTGCGGTTCTTTCTCACCGGCTAGTTTGCGATGGCACCGAAGAGATCGACAAGGGTAACGATCTCCCTCCTTGGACATGTGAAGTCCTTCTTTTCTGCATTGCATAGGGAAAGCCCTTCCCCGCGAGTGTGCGGTGGGTTGTGGTGTCCCTTGGGGTAGATATGTGAAGTCCCCCTTGTTAGAGGCCGGAATTGGAGTACGGCTCTAGGCATGCTGTGTGAAGCCCATCTGGATGGAATCTGGATTGGTGATGCTTGTTTGCATATCGGAGAAGGCTCCGTGATAATGGCTTGTGATGCCTATGGCTTATGATGCCTTGTTCCTACCTGTTGCTTGGTGCGGCAGGAAGTACTGGACGATGTCCAGGAAATGAAGAGGGTTGGCGGCAACTCTTGTGGCCGTGCGTTGCCACTTTGTGAGTAGTTGAGCCGTTGGGCTGCAACTCGTTGAAAAGGCTGAGTGCCGAACAGGAAAGGTGAAACCGACCCGCGCCTATAAAATGCCATGGATACTTCCGTATTCGAGGTGGCTCGGCGACTTGAGCAACGGGGGGTGGCTGATCCGTACCTGCGTTAGGTCCGTCCGACTTGGAAGCCTGGTATAGGTTTTGTTGGAGCGCCTAATGAGAGTCTTAGGCCCGCGCGCCGGAAAGACTAGAAATGCTCAAATACCGTGTAGACGGTGGTGTTGACCCTGGTATTCCGGTACACCGAAAATGTGCCCTGAGTGCACGGACTGTCGGGCCGGGTGGCCGATGGTTGTGATGGCTTGAATGTGCCTGCACGCACATAGTTGCTATTGATGATGCCATGCTTGCAGGAAAGAATGCTCATGCCCCGAGAAAGGGGTAGGATTGTTATAATTGGGTCAGCTGAATGCTGACCGTTGCATTGTTTGCCACCGGTTGGGTGGATTGTTCCCGTGCAGGTGCTGGAGAGCCAAGTGGTAAGTGATGGGCGGGAGAGCCCTACTGTTGTTGCTGCTGCTGCTGCGGCTAGCCTGGAAGGCTAAGCGAATGGCTTTGTTTGTTTTCTCTTTTTACTCATGTATGGCCGGCCTGCGCGCCGAGGTTTGTAAAACATGATGTATGTTCAGAGGAACTGTAAGGCCTTAAGGCCAAACTCTTGTGGTTGTGTACATTCCGTGGTATATATATAAATGTGGTTTTATATATTGGACATTCCGGGTAAGAGTTCAAAGTTGTAACTTAAAGCTTCCGCTAGAATGCTCTGAGTTAGGATTCGTGTTTGGTTTGGTACTCTCCTGTGACCTCACCGTCTGTTTGTGGCATATAGTGTGGGGCCCCGGCCGGACCTTCTACTATACGTCATCGAACGGATGGGGTCGTTACAAAGACATACCCCAAAAAGATGTTCAAGATCAAGTAGAGAGCAGTGTGCTCCCAGAGCAACAGGTAGTCACTACTCCAGGGGGAGAAAATATTGAATCAGCAGCACAAGAAACTGTACTTTCTGAGCTACCTGCTCAAGGGGAATGAATTGATGTTGCTACTCTAGAGAGTGAGTATGCAACAGATACAGTAATGGATATTGTCTCAGATATAAATAAAGAAGTATTGGACAATGCTGAGAAGGAGGCACATGATGTGCAGAATGAGCAAGTAAGTATCTCCTTTATAGAACAGGCCCTGGACAAAAATCTGGATGTCCAGGGAGAACCTTTTGTTTTCCAAACTAACCTTGTTCTTACTGTACAGATACAGCAAGAGGTAAAAATGGAAGATCTATTTCCTGATTTACCTGCTGCAAGGACTGAGGGGGAGCAATCCCGGGTAGAAAAGGACCTGCTAAGAACTGAGGGGGAGGAGCTGCTAAATGCCCCCATCTAATAAGGAAACTGTTGATATAGAAAGATCCTCACAACCCTCTGATGATGAGGAAGCTACTATGGCTAAGAAAAGGAAGATAGTTGAAATAAAGAAAAGGAGCTCAGGCTACAAGAAAGCCTTGCACACAATGACACAACCACCTGCTCCAAGCATGGATTTCAGTTCACTACTGGTCCAAATGCAAGTAAAATTGGATGAACAAAGACAATCTATAGAAAAGTATGTGGATGAGTCAAATAAGGAACTGCAGTTTCAGCTGGCTCAGGACATTAAGTCAATCAGATTTGAAGTCAATCTGCACAAGAAAGAGATGACAGATTGTTTCCATAAGGGAGGCAATGGTGTAGTTTATTTGGCTGAGCAACAAAAACTTATCAAGACTGAGATTGAGGACATTTCCACAAAGCAAGAGTATGTTTTGGAAAATCAATTCAGGTCTAATGAAAACCTCAAAGACTCCCATGAAGAAATCATCAAAAAACTGGGAAGTATTTCCACTAATCTGAAATCTGAAATATCAAGGCAGATATAAGTAGATTTAGCTGCTATTCAAACAGCTATTGGAGCCTCCCAAAAGATAATTTCTGATACCTTACTAAAGTTCAAAGACTATTACAAAGAAGGTACAAAATATCTGGCTGATCAGAGAAGGTTTCAGAAGACTGATCTGAGGGATCAGATTACTAGAAAAGTCATAAAGGGGAGAGATTGTTAGTCAAAGCTAGCTCTGACCATGCTGAATGGGTCTCTAATTCCATCAGAGCTACACTTGGCTTTCCTCATTTATGTGATGATGATAATGTTGCTGAATCTAGAGTGCAACCTGCTAATATTGAAGGAGATCAGCCTGAAGTTGCACAGTTTATTTACCCTCCTGCTGATTTTGACATGGTTCAACAAGAAGTACAGATAATGTACAGTCCTTTACAGGAGGAATCAAAGGTGATCATTGAAAAAGTAGAAATGTCAGAGACTGCCAAGCAAGCTCAAAAGGAGGCACAATTATCCAAGAAAAGGTTCAGGGAACAGGCTGAGTTGAAGTCAGATTTTGAGCAATAAAGCCCTACTTCAAGGAATATCATTTTGACTGCCTGGAAGGCTGTAAAGGATAAGACCCATGATAGGGGTAAGTGGTATTCTGAGCAGGAATGGAACAAATATCAAGCTAGGCAGGAAGTCATTCTTCAGTATAAAAGGAGTGTAAAAGCTGGGAAGTTATCTGCTAATGCTCTGGAGCCTAGCAGGTACTTCCCCAAGCCCTTTTACTATTTTGAAAGGCAAAGAATAAAGGCAGAAGAACAAAAGAAGAAGGATCTCAAAGGGAAGAAACCTGCTGATGATACAGATCCAACTGTGCAGGAAAAGATTCAATCAGGAAAAGGCATAGTGATTAAGGAGCCTAGCCCATCATAGGATAGATAGGTTTATGTATAGAACAATGTAACTTTTTGTTTTTTGTTCTAAGGAAAACATGTAAAACCAGAATTTTCTGATTAATAAATAAAATCAGCTTCTCTATTTGAGAGACGGATAGTTGTCTACCTAAATCACCTAGAGGGGGGTGAATAGGTGAGATGTGCGTCTATTTGCGGAATAAAAAATTTAGGAACTAGCACAGCACAATACCAAGCAATCACAGACGACAAAAGATTTATAGTGGTTCCCCAACCTTGGGTACGTCCACTTCCCTCACCAATCTAGTAAACCACTAGACTTGGCTACTCCACTATCTCGGATCAAAATGATCCTACACCTCGGAACAACGTTCCTACAAAACTCGATCCCAACTGGATCTACACTCGGAAGAAAACCTTCCTACAAATCTCGATCCAAACCGGATCTACACTCGGAAGAAAACCTTCCTACAAATCTCGATCCAAACCGGATCTACAGAACTCGGAGTCAAGACTCCTACAAGAATAAAAGATGTATACAAAAATATACAAACAGAGATATTCAGATCTGGATCTTCAATCCTTTCTTCCTTCTTCAGAGTTAGGACTCGGCAGAAAATAGATCGAGGAAGACAAAGCGAAATCTCTTGGATCTGAAAAACTAGAATCAGCAAGATCAAGAGTTGGATCTGTCGATTGAGAATAGCTTGATCTTCTGAAACTTCTTGTCTGAATCCTTGGATCGGAGAAGACCGGCGACGAAGAAGATGAACACGAATATGTCGGCGTGAATGTGACGGCTTCCCGATGCGAGCGATAGAAATTAGATTCAGAAATACTTCTTAGGGTTTGACGTTTTGACAAGACCTATTTATAGGATCTCTATAACGGTCAAATCCAACCTTAATCATGTACACGTGGACCAATCATATTAGAGGATTTGAAATAATCCCGTATCGTCTGGACTTGGAAAATAATCTGTGAAAAACCAGACTACTCGAGTATGGTATAAACTACTCGAGTATCCTTAGTAACCTACTCGAGTATCCTGAGTAACCTACTCGAGTGTCTGGAAGAACTAACTCGAGTATCTGGTAAATACATACTCGAGTATATCAGCTGAACTACTCGAGTAAGTCGATCCACTCGAGTATATCAGCTGAACTACTCGAGTAAGTCGACTTACTCGAGTATATCAGCTGAACTACTCAAGTAAGTCGATCCACTCGAGTATATCAGCTGAACTACTCGAGTAAGTCGATCCACTCGAGTATATCAGCTGAACTACTCGAGTAAGTCGATCCACTCGAGTATATCAGCTGAACTACTCGAGTAAGTCGATCCACTCGAGTATATAAATTTAACTACTCGAGTACTTGACTTTGGTCTACTCGAGTATATTAGTTTAACTACTCGAGTATAAAGGTAACCACTCGTGTAGGAACACTTAGGCAAAATTCCGAGAGAGGAAAAACTAGATACTCGAGTAAGTGAAAGCATCTACTCGTGTATCATAGTATCTACTCGGGTATGTTCTTTGGACTACTCGAGTATATCCTTTAAACTACTCGAGTATCATAGTATCTACTCGAGTATATTCTTTGGACTACTCGAGTATATCCTTTAAACTACTCGAGTATTATAGTATCTACTCGAGTATGTTCTTTGGACTACTCGAGTATATGGCTTGGAATAATTTCTCCCTTGGAAATCAATTTCTCCTACTAATGATCAGCAACACTTCAAGGTCCCATGAGTTCAAATGTTTGTGAAGTGAAGTGTATCCCAATAGAGAGGCTACACATGGGTCAACACCATGGATCACACAATGAGAGATTACATTGTATGGTCCTGTGCTAGGTGACCCACTGTAGACTAACATTGGTTTACACTTGATAATAGAGTCCTGCAAGCACATCTAAACAAGTACATCAAATACAACAGCAATTCATTTTAGTTTTAGGATGACTTCTTCAAATTAAGGTCATTGTGGAAACAAGACCCAACACTATTAATCTTAGTTGTTTACATTGTTTATATGTTATCTTGCACTGAAATGTATGTACATCTATTCTTATGTGTTTTATTATGAGAGATGTATATCTTTGACTAAGGGTTATAACTTCTCCAAATAGGGGGAGATTGTTGGGTACAGTGAAAAATATATACCAGATTTGGAGAAGCCTCATCTTACTCAATGATATACATTAAGTTGTATTTGATGGTTGTTTGAGTTTCATTGTGCAGGTGTAAGGTTTGCAAGAATTTTTCTAAGTACAAGTGTTGACACTTGTGAGGAATTGTGTCGACACCAAGAAGTTGTGTCAACACTAGAAGCAAGGCCTGTGTCGACACCCAGGCATTGTGTCGACACCTGAAGAAGAAGCTGTGTCGACACCCAGAATTATGTCGACACCTAAGGAAGGAATTATGTCGACACCTAAAGCAGTTGTGTCGACACCCAAGAGTTATGTCAACACCAGAAGAAAGGCGTGTGTCGATACTCAGCAATTGTGTCGACACCTGAAGAAGGTTTGTGTCGACACACAGGACTTGTGTAGACACACACTCAACGTCATTTGTCTACAGCTAAGTCCATACTAGAAATAGTTGTGTCGACACACAGGACTTGTGTCGACACACACTCAACTACATCTGGATGACACTCAACGCCATATAACAGCAATAGCTATACTGAGTCAAAAGGCTTGTGTCGACACACAGGACTTGTATCGATACACACTCAACGACGTCTCGACACACACTCAACGACGGCTGGATATACACTCAACGCCATCTGCCAACATCAGTTATGTCAATGTACAACCCCGTGTTCGTCGAAGGGACTCGGGCAAGCAGGCGGGTCGACCCCGGCCCGCACCTCCAAGGGTCGCCCAGGCGGGTTGACCCCGGCCCGCCTCTCCTAGGCGGATTAGCCCTGCCCGCCTCTCCTAGGCGGGTCGGCCTCCAAGGGTCGCCCAGGCGGGTCAGCCCTGACCTGCCTCTTCTAGGCCGGTCAGTTTCCAAGGGTCGCCCAGGCGGGTCAGCCCTGTCCGTCTCTCCTAGGCGGGCCACCCTCGGCCCGCGCCTTCCTAGGCAGACCGTCTCCAAATCGCGCCCCCTTAGGCGAGCCAGCCCCGGCCTGCGCCTCCTACCGAGTCGGGGCATTGAAGGGCTACTCGCCCAGTCCCCGATGGGGGAATCCCTTGCCATTTTGCCCCTACAGGTATGCCCTTAGCAAGCTAGAACTGCGGAGTCTCGCTGTTGGCAGACCTGGGTGGACTGCGCATAGCCGGTCAGGACAGCGGAGTTCGGCTGTTGGCAGGCCAGCCCAAGGGGTTTTCAGTAATTTCATGCCAGCAGAGGTTAGGTATTTGCAGACCATTTTCAGAAATCTATAAATAATACCCAATGGGGTACATCAGAAGGCATGCTCACTTGTCTCCCAGTCACCTAGCGCTTTCTGAGGTACCTTAGCCCGACATTTGGCTAAGGAGGGGAAGAGCTCAGTGATCTTTCGAGTTTGTCGTGGGACCTCCGCACCGGGCCCTTGGTCTAGTCCTTTGTTGAAAGACTTTGTTTCAAGAGCCTAAACACCTAGAGGGGGGGTGAATAGGTTCTAATCTTTTAAAGTCCTTTTTAGGCAAACAGTTAGATAATTATTCAATACAGATTAATAAAATCACAGAACATAAACACATCACAGCAAACACAAGATCTATAGTGGTTCCCCAAGAAATGGGTACATCCACTTTCCCCCTCTGCCTATCCAGTAGATAACTGAATTCAGCCTAACTTCCTTCCACTGGCTCGGATCCGCAGATCTTATAATCTCAGAACCAAAATGGTTCCTGCAGCTCAGACTTAACAAGTCCTACCTCAGATTCTTCCCGAGAATCCTACCTCAGGCCTCAGCCTTACCTCAGCCTTTATAACTAGGCTTACAACTTAGACTTTCCACAAGTCCTACACCTCAGGCTAACAGCCCTACCTTAGCCTTTATAATTTCAGGCTTACGACTCAGATCTGATAATAGATCTTATAAGAAATATAATGTAATAAGAAACAAACAAATTCACCAGCTAGATTCCTCTGTTGGTGTAGCCTTCTTGATCAGTTCTTGACTGAACTGATCCTTCTGATCCAGTCTGACTTAGCTTCTCAAAGCTTCTTGATAGAACAAAATAAGGTGGATCTTCTTGTTGTTGAAGTTGATCTTCAGTCAGCTTCTTCCTTAAATTCAGATTGGAATCTGAATCTTTCTTGCAGAACAATTCTGAATCTGTTTCTCCTCATAAAATTCTATTTTTCCTTTTTCTCCACTCTTTCTATAGTTTCTGATCTGTTTCTTATATAGAGTTTGCTTCATGGTTACCGGCTGATCCGGTTTCTAATAAACTACTGACAAATCTGTCATAGCTGTCAGACTGGTTGGATATGACAGTTGTCAAGTCACTAGACATGTTAGTAGATTCTTCAGAGTCATTCCAACTCAGTACAAATCACTCAGCAGGCTGCTTCATATGTGTCGACACATATTGGCTAAGTGTCGACACAAGTCTTCATGGTGTCGACACAATACTCCAAGTGTCGACACAGACATACTTCTGCTTCTTCACACATCTTCTGTTGAATGTGTCGACACAAGTCCTGTGTGTCAACACAAATGCTTCCGATGTCGATACAGCTATTGCTGGCAGATTGCGTTGAGTATATGTCGACACAAGTCCTGTGTGTCGACACAGCTACTTCTAGTCTCGACATAGTTGTTGTCGACAGACGAAGTTGAATGAATGTCGACAGTGTTGAAAGTATCTAGATGGCGTTGAGTGTGTGTCGACACAAGTCCTGTGTGTCGACACAATTACTTCTGGTGTCGACATAACTCCTTGCTCGGGTGTCGACACAATTCTGAGTGTCGACGCATCTTCTTCAGAAGTGTCGACTTAGATTGAGTGTCGACACAACTTCTTCATAAGAGTCGACACAACTTGATTGTCGACACAACACCTTCATAAGTGTCGACACAACACCTTCATAAGTGTAGACACAACTTCAGAGTGTCGACACAAGTTCTTCATAAGTGTCGACACAGCTTCTGGGTGTCGACACAGCTTCTTCACAAGTATCGACACTTGTACTTAGAAAATTTTCTTCAAATGCTTAAACCTGCACAATGTAACTCAAACATCTATTAAATACAAATTGATGCATATCATTGACTAAAATGAGGCTTCTCCAAATCTGGTACACATTTTCCAATGTACCCAACAATCTCCCCCTATTTGGAGAAGTCATAACCCTTAGTCAAAGACATACATCTCTCATGATAAAATAGAAATAGAAATAGATGAACATTCAATTTACACCAGGTAAACACATAATCATTGTAAACAACAAAGAAATTAAAACTGAACTGATTTCATTCAATTTTTAGAAAAAAAAAATGTCATGTTTACAAAGATTTCTTTCTAGATCAAAACACAAAATGTTACATTGTTCTAATACATAAGCCTATTTATCTTGTTATTGACTAGGCTCCTTAATGACAATTCCTTTGCTAGTCTTGATCTTTGCCTGTACAGAATGTTCAGCATCTTCAGCAGGCTTCTTCCCTTTCAGGGCTTTCTTCTTTAGTTCTTCAACCTTAATTTTTCTGCCTTTCAAAATAGTGGAATGGCTTTGGGAAGTACTCGCATGGCTCCTGAGCATTAGCAGGTAGCTTCCCAGCTTTAGTTCTTCTTCTATGTTGAAGAATGGCTTCTTGTCCAGCTTGGTATTTATTCCATTCCTGTTTTGAATACCATTTACCCCTATCATGGTTTTTATACTTTACAGCTTTCCAGGCAGTAAGTATAATGTTTCTAGAAGTTAGGCTCCACTGCTCAAAGTCTGGCTTCAGCTCAGCCTGCTCTCTAAATCTCTTCTTAGATAGTTGAGCTTCCTTCTGAGCTTCTAAGGTAGCTTCTGACATCTCTACTTTTTCCAGAATTACATTTTGTGCCACTTGTGGAGGACTATACATTTTCTGCACTTCTTCTTGAACCATTTCAAAGTCTGCTGGGTGGTAGGTCACCTGAGAAACTTCAGGCTGATCTCCTTCAAGATAGGCAGGTTGTATCCCAGATTCTGCTACATTATCATCATCACAAAGAGCATGATATCCAAGAGTGGCTCTGATGCTATTGGAAATCCATTTAGCATGGTCAGAGCTAGCTTTGACTAGTAATCTCTCCCCCTTTATGACTTCTCTTTGAATATGACTTCTCAAATCATCCTTTTGAAACCTGACCTGATTAACAACATGGTCAGTTCCTTCTTTAAAGTAATCTCTTAATTTTATCAAGAAATCAAATATATTCTTTTGAGAAGCCTGAAAGGTTGTAACACCCCTACCCGTTACGTGCAACATAGTAGAAGGTCCCGCCGGGGCCCCACACCATGTCTTACAAACAGGCGGAGACGCTACTAAGTAATACCAAATACGCATCCTATCACAGAGCATTCTAGCGGAAGTTTAAAGGGTTGCAAGAATGAACTCAAACATCAACACAGGAGTCCACAGCTAAACCAAACATGCCATAATATAAAACCACAAGTACGGCCTTATGGCCTATTACAAGTGTTACTCTTTATACAAGAAGGTATCTTCCATACATCGGCACGCAGGCCGGCCACACATGAGTTCTTACACAAGGTACAAAAATAGCCTTCAAGGGCTAGCACTCAGCAGCAGCAGCTTAGGGTCTTCCACCCTCGTCCCTGCTTGGCCCTTCTTGACCTGCACGCAAAAGATCCACCAAGCAGTGGCAAAAAAAGCAACGGTCAGCATTTGGCTGACCATTTATAATGACCCTATCCCTAGCACGGGACAGCGGAATTCCTTCCCTGCATAGCACTTATATACAATCAAAAGGGTATGCTTTAGCACATCACACTTATACGCCCGTACAAGTCATCATCCATCACAAACGTCGGCACGACGGCCCGACGTTCCGTGCTCTCAGGGCACATTATCGGTGTACCGGAAAACCAGGGTTCCACCACCGTTCAGAGGTCCCAGACATGACGGCAATTTGTGAGCATTCTAATCCTCCATGGCTCAAATAGCCGGAGCGATTCTCATTCTGTGATCCTAACAGGGCCTTAAGCACCCCACGGTTAGACAACCAGAACGCGGGTACAGATCAGCCTTTCCCGTAGCTCACATACGTCAGACGTCGATCTGGACTGACACGGGTACAGCTTCACCTTGCCCGTTCGCCACACAGGCTTTTCCACAGTTACAGCCCCACTGGCTCAACAAGTAGTATTCACAACTACAAGGGTTGAGATCACACAGCATCAACCCATCCACATACTATCCTACTGCACCAAGCTACAGGTGTCCACCAAGAACATTGCACGCATCACAATAATACAGAGTCTTGCTCTGATATGCATACAATCATCACCACTCCAGACCAATCCTGTCTAGATGGCTTTACACAGCATGCCTACCCGTACTTATCGCTTCTAGGACTACTCCAATAAGAATCAAGGGATGGAGTTCAATATCCCAAGAGAATTCAACTCTACCTTTGTAGAGGATTCATGCATATGCACAAAGGAAGGATTTCACAAATCCAAGGAGGAAGTCGTTACCCTTGGAGGATGTTTTGGAGCCATGGCAAGCACTGCTTGGAGCTCTGCCTTCCCGAATATGGCCTCTGATCGTGAATCCGAGCTTGGACTAGCTGGATCTCCCTTTCCTTCCTCCTTCTTCTTCTTCCTTCCTTCTTCCTCTTTCCTTCTCTCACTTAAGAAGATAAAGTGAGGAAAAGCTTGCTGGTTCGGGGTCTTAAAGAGGCTGGAAAAATTGAAGACCACCAGATCTGGAAAGAGGGAAACAAACGGCCGAGATCTGCAGAAAAAGTCAATTTCGGCCCTGACACGCCCTGTGACACGCCCGTGTCACAGGCCGTGTCCCTTAAGCGGCCCTTAAGCGGCAAAGAACCGCCTCATTATACGGGTTGAACACGCCCTTGACCACCGCCTAACCTGACACGGCCTGAGACACTCCCGTGTCTCTGGCCGTGTCGCCTCTCTCGACGAATCTCGTCGATCGCCGAGATTAGTCTCGCCGATCGTCGACACGATCTCGCCGATCATCGAGAAGGACACGCCCTGTGACACGCCCGTGTCACAGGCCGTGTCGCCTCTTCTCGTCGATTGTTGATCACAAAGCTCAACGATCGTCGAACGCGCGACCTGCCACAACCCGAGGATGACACGCCCTGGGACACGCCCGTGTCTCAGGCCGTGTCACTCCAAAAACACCCGAAACCCAACTTTGACACTTACTCGAGACCAGCTCGAGTATTTGCTTGACACGCCCTGAGACACGCCCGTGTCCCAGGCCATGTCACTTGGCCTGAAAACCAAAACTGGGTTTTGGGGTATTACAAAGGTGGCCTGAACCGCAGCTATATCTTCCTTGATTAGCTTTGAAACTTCATCTTTCACAGTAGTTGATAAATCATTTATCTTTGACAGTATAGAAAAGTGTGAATCTTTAAGATTGTCATTCTTTCTTATCTGATTTTCAAGTACATATCCTTGCTTTACTTCAAGTTCATTCACTTTAACTTTGATAGCTTATTGTTGCTTGGCCAGGAACACCACAAAATTACCTCCTTTATGGAAGCAATCTTTCATCTCCTTCTTATTTTGATTCACTTCAAATCTAATAGATTTGATGTCCGGGCCAATTGAAACTGTAACTCTTTATGAGTTTCATCCACATATTTTTCTATAGATTATCTTTGTTCATCAAATTTAATCTGCATCTGGACCAGTAAAGAACTGAAGTCCAAGCTTGGTGCAGATGGTGCTATGCTTATTTGCAATGCCTTTTTATATTCAGAACTCTTTTTCTTCAAAGTAGCTAGTTTCCTTTTCTTAGCCACTGTGGCTTCTTCATCTTCAAAAGATTCAGTTGTACTTTCAATATCAACTGTATTCTTTTCAGCTGGGGCATCCTTAGACAACTCCCCCTCAGTCCTTGGAATATCTTTTTCTTGTGCAATCTGCTCCCCCTCAGTCCTTGCAGGAGGAAGATCAGAGAATAGGTCATCCAAGGTGAATTCCTGCTGTATTGGCTCATTTTGAGCTTCTGTCTCAACAGTTTCTTGAGCTGCAATGTTGATTTTAGATGCTATGTTCATGACAGTATCTGCAGCCAAGTCACTTTCTAAGACTGCATCATCAATGCCTCCCCCTTAGGCATGCAACTCAGTTGCTTGTTCTATGTGTTCTCCCCTGGAGTTGTGTCCATTTGTTGTTCTTGAGGCACACTGCCCTGCACTTCTTCTTGTGCATCCTTTTGTTGCTGGTCTTTATCAAAACTGAAGATCGCTTCCTCCTCAGAATCACTGGAGGATCCATCCTGTGGAACCACTTTCTTCTTTTTCTTATCTTTCTTAGTTTACTCCTGAGGAGCAGGGACTTCCTTGGTCAGAACTCTATCCCACCTTGATAGAATTCTTACATACATCCTCCTCATATGATTTATTTTTTATCCAGACACTTGTTTCAATACATTTGGTATTACAGTAGATAAGCATAAACTCGGAATTCTTCCCATGTTTGGTTTCTTAATTCTTCATGAACTTTATCAAACACTACTGATGCACAGTCAGTGTTTATCTTGAATATGATCCTTACTATAAGATTGAACATGTGGACAGAGATTCTATCATGTCCACCAGTTTTGCAAAGAATCACTTTGCCAACTACTTCAGATAGGAATTTTCCTTAGGAATTCATCCCTTTTCTGGTAATAGACGATCCAATTTTAATAGGGCAATGTTAATAGCACCCCTTTATTGGTTAATAGCACCCCAAAAAAGCCAAAATAACACATTGAAATGGCTGCTAATAGCGACTTCAGGGGTGCTATTAACATTGCCCTTTTAATATTAGGGCTCAGCCCACACCAGGTTAAAGCTTCTGTAATCTGTGAAGGGGTTTTTTCATTTGTATCCTTGACTGATGGAAGCTGAAGTGATTTCCTGATAGTTTCTAGTGTGAGTTTCACTAGGGAATTTGGAACAGTCCCTTTAATTTTCTTGCCTGCAGAATCCACTGTAGTGGTTGAATAAAACTCCAGAACTTCCTTTTTCTATATCTTTGTTGGTTCAGAAACCAAGTACTCTAATCCATTTTCTGAAATTAGGGTAATAACACCCTGAATTTCATCAGAAGCTATTGTGAAACCTTCACGAACCAGTTCATAACCTTCATTGACTTTGTCTTCTTAACGAGGCGCCATTGACGTAAGAGTTGGAAGAGAAGAGAAGAGAAAAGAAAAGCTTTGTCAACAAAAGGTGGAAAGTTAAGAATACTGAAAGCGTAGTCGACCAGATTTTGGCTTCACCTATTTATAGTATAAGTGTAAAGGCAGGTTAAAAGACGTTCCAGTGTCGACAAGTTTTCATACGTGTCGACAGAAATGACCTAGGTCTCGACAATACGTGTTTTAAGTCGACATGACTATGTGTCGACATACTAATGTCAGAGTCGACAACTCATCTTAAGTCGACACATTTATGTGTCGACAAACTTGTGTCTGTTTCGACACACTTGTGTCTGTGTCGACACTTACTACTTAAGTCTCGACAGACTTATGTCGACACTTGCTTTTGTGTGTCGACACATGAATCCTCTCGATATATGATCTCGACAAAGTTGTGTCGACATCAATTCTCTTGTCGACACAGATACTGTTTCTATGTCGACACTTCCTTTTACTTAGTCGACGCAACATATTGAGTGTGTCGACACAGCTTGTTTGTGTCGACACAAACATTGTACTTAGACAAATTTCCAGAGAAATTTGATGCTTAAATATTCACCTTAGGGATACTTATGCTAACCTATTCTAGGTTCAACATTCCTAATTCAATTTTAAATAATTGAATTTAGTTTAATCCAGAGGTTTTGTAAAAATATCAGCTATTTGATTATCAGTTTTCACAAATTCTAGGCTAATATTTTCCTTCCCTACATGTTCTCTGATGAAATGAAACTTAGTTTCTATATGCTTGGTCCTACTATGTGATACAGGATTCTTAGCAATAGAAATAGCACTTGTAGAATCACAAAATAGAGGAATTCTACTTACCTGGATGTCATAATCTTCTAGTTGATTCTTTATCCACATCAATTGTGCACAGCAGCTACCTGCAGCTATATACTCTGATTCATCTGTTGATATAGCTAGACTAGTTTGCTTCTTGCTGCTCCATGACACCAGCCTCCCACCAAGGAATTGACAAGTTCCTGTGGTACTCTTCCTATCTTCTTTGCATCTAGCAAAGTCTGCATCTGAGAAACCAATTAAAAGGAAATCTCTATTCTTAGGATACCAAAGGCCTAGATTAGGTGTACCCTTAAGTTATCTCAGAATTCTCTTAACTGTAGTATAATGAGATTCCTTAGGGCAAGCTTGATACCTAGCACAAACACATGTTGAATACATGATGTCAGGTCTACTAGTAGTCAAATAGAGTAGAGAGCCAATTATCCCTCTATACAAAGACTCATCAATAGGTTTCCCTGCCTCATCTTTGCCTATAGGCATACTTGTTCCCATTGGAGTTTTCATGGTAGAAGCTGAGTCCAAACCATACTTCTTAATTAACTCCTTGGTGAACTTAGACTGGGATATGGACAATCCATTCTCAGTCTGTCTAACTTGAAGTCCTAAGAAGAACTTCAGCTCACGCATACTGCTCATCTCAAACTTCCCTTGCATAAGTTTGGCAAACTTCCTACAAAGGTTGTTTTCAGTAGAACCAAAGATAATGTCATCCACATATATGGACTAGTATTATCTTGCCTTTTGATTCCCTATAGAATAGAGTTTTGTCTATCTTTTCTCTAGAGAATTTATTCTCAATAAGGAAGGCAGACAAGGTTTCATACCAAACCCTTAGAGCATGTTTCAAACCATATAGAACTTTCCTAAGCCTATATACATAATTAGGAAAGTGAGAGTCTACAAAACCTGAGGGTTGTTCAACATAGACTTCTTCTTTTAAATCACCATTCAGAAATATTGATTTCACATCCATCTGGTATACCTTGAACCCTTGATAGGCAGCATAGGCCAAGAACAGCCTTATAGCCTCCAGCCTTGCCACTGGAGCAAAGGTTTGATCAAAATCAATACCTTCCTCTTGCCTGTAGCCTTTTGCTACCAGTCTAGCCTTATTATTGACTATGGTTCCATTCTCATCAAGCTTGTTCTTGTAGATCCATTTAGTTCCTATTATGTTGTGATCCTTAGGTTTTGGCACCAATTCCCAGACTTTACACCTTTTGAGCTGACTGAGCTCTTCTTGCATTGCATCAATCCAGTCTGTGTCTTGCATTGCTTCTTCAATCTTCCTGGGTTCTATTTGAGACAGGAAGCTAGAACATAGAAATGTGTTCATGCTCCTGCTCCTTGTTAGAACACCTTGACTTGCATCACTAATGATTTGGTGAACTGGATTATCCTTCAGGTGTCTCCTTGCTGGAGGAAATCTGTCAGCATTATGGCCTTCTCCAATTTCCTTAACTTGATGCTCCACACTGTCTTCTTCATCCAGAGAGACTTGTTCTCCCCAAGGATAGCTGGCATCTTTATCTTCATCCAACCTAGCAGGAACATCTTCATTGATGGTTAGCTTGTCTAGCCTATTTATTAGACTTGTAGAGCTAACAGAAGAACTAGACAATTCATTATTAATAAATTTTGACTCATCAAATACAACATACACAGATTCTTCTACAACTTGGATAGTCAAGTTGTAGATTATGTATGCTCTACTTTGGTTGTTGTACCCAACAAATATCCCTTCTAGGGATTTGGCAGCAAACTTAGTTTGGTAGTGCTTACCATTTACTAGTACAAAACACTTGCTACCAAAGATTCTGAAGTAAGATATATTTGGTTTTCTTCCTTTCAAAATCTGGTAGGGAGTCATCTTGTGTTTCTTATTGATGGAGGCTCTATTGAGCACATGACATTCAGTATTAACTGCCTCAGCCCAGAAGTATTTAGGGAGAGTAGTATCATTTAGTAGAATTCTACTAGCCTCAATTAGAGTCATATTCTTTCTTTAAACAACACCATTTTGCTGAGGAGTTCTAAGTGAAGAGAATTCATGATGAATCCCAAGTTCTGCACAGAATCTTGTCATACATTCAGACTGAAATTCAGTTCCATGGTCACTTCTGATTTTGACCACTGAACTGTTGTATTCATTCTGTATTTGTCTAACAAAAGTCTGAAAAACAGATGGGGTTTCAGATTTCTGCCTCAAGAAGAAAATCCATGTATATCTGGAATAGTCATCCACAACAACAAGTGTGTATACTTTCCTACCAAGACTATGAACTAGCATAGGACCAAACAAATCCATATGAATGAGATACAAACATCTCATTGAATCTTTGATGTCAAGTGCTTGGAAAGAGGACTTAGTCTGCTTGCCTTTTTGGCAAGCTGAACACAAACCCTCTTTGATGCACTTAATTTGAGGACCATTCCTCACTAATCCTATGCTGAACAGTAGTCCTATAGACTTATAGTTCAGATGAGCTAGTCTCTTGTGTCATTTTACACATAGGGAAGATTTCTCTCCTGCAACCAAACAAATTGGTGAGTTGTTAAACTCACAATCTAGGTTAAGGCAATACACATTTCCTTTCCTAGTGCCAGTCAAAATGATCTTTTGATCACTTGACCTTCTTATTTGGCACTCCCCTTTGAGAAAAGAAATGACATAACGTAGATCACTAAGTTGACTTATGCTAATTAGGTTATGTTTTAAACCCTTCACATAAGCCACTTTAGTGACAGTAATTGAATCACTAGTAATGTTACCAAATCCTTTGATGATACCATTTTCTGATCCACCAAAGATAACTTTGGGTCCATTCTCTATGGGCACATAGTCCCTCAACATTCTCCTTGTTCCTTTCATATGTCTGGAACAGCCACTATCCAAGTACCATATAGGTTTATGGTCACTTGGATTCACCTGCAACACATAAAGAATTACTTACCCTTAGAACCCAACTTGTTAGTGGGTCCTAGGTCCTTGTTAGTTTGAAATCCTGCAACTATTCTAACAGGAAAACTACTTTTGGTTTTAATACTAGTGTTAAACTAGCAATCCATGGCAAAGTGCCCCACCTTGCCACAATACCAACACTCAAACCTATTATACCTTTTCTTAGGTAAAGACTTTACTGCTTTGTTGCCAGCAGTCTTGTTGAGTGTTGGTGCTGGAGCATCACTCTTCAAGAAATCCTCTTGAACCTGATGGGCATGCCTATAGTGTGGTCTATAAGCATTTGCACCCTTGCCCATGTGATTTTCATGCTCATAGTGACCATGTGTAGTGTCATGATCATACCTGTTAATAGGATTTACCACCTTCCTTAAGAAAATAGGAGGTTCAGCAACTAGAGGCTAAACTGGGCCCTTACCTTTTCTATGGGAATTTAAAGCCCTAGTTCTTCCCTAAAGCCTAGACCAGTCTTCCCTTTTTGTGAAATAAAATTATCTATTAGGGGTAAGACAGATTTTGGCTTGGAGAATTTAGCCAATAGCTTTCTCTCTTGCTGAATTTTTGCCTCCAATTTCTTGATATGATTTTCTTTGAAAGAGATTGTGCCCATTTGAATAACTGTAATGTTCTTAAATTTGGCCACCTCATTCAGTTTTAGATCCAACCTCTTAGCTGAATCTGCTGCAGCCAGCTTAAGAGACTCAATCTCTTTGGCCTGCATTTTAACAAGAAACTTGCTCTTCTTCAGAGCTTGCAACAACCCACCATACTCATCAATGAGTTGGTGTACATCCCCTTCAGACTCAAATCCATCCACTTCTTTTGAAGTAGATGCTTCTGATTTTGATCCAGTAAAGTAATTTGAAACTAAGGGAGAATTGTTTACCTTACTTGGTCCAGGCTGATCTTGGCACTAATCATCTTCAGATTGAGCCATCAGCCCTCTACAGTAATGTTCTTTAACTCCATTTATGGAGTCCAGCATCTGTAGGAATTCTAGTTCCCTAGACTCCTCTTCTGTTGAGAATAGCCCAACATATGCTTTTGCTTCTTCTTCTCCGGATTTTAAAGATGAAGAGTCTTTCCAACTCTTCTTCTTCTGAGCAACTAGAGACTTATCCTTCTTACCTGTGACCTGCTGCTTCTTCTTGTCCTTTGACTCCTTTCTTTTGTCAGGACAGTCAGTTATGACATGTCCAGTCCTGTTGTAGCAATAACACACAATCTTAGTATTAGATTGATTACCAGGTTTAGAGGCATACCTGTCCTCCTTGGGTGTCTTCTTCTTCCTGTAGTACTCATCCTTGGAATAGGATGAAGATGATGGCCTGGTTCTCCATTTCTTTTTCTTCATAAACCTTTGGAATTGCCTTGTAAAGGCAGCAAAGTCCTCATCAGAAGTATGACTATCTGATGTGTTATTGTAGGAAATTCCTTCTTCTGCCTCAGCACTCCTTCTGGGTGGAGAAGGAGATTTTCTCCTACCCTTTCTTGAGCCTTCAGCTTTGAATGCCACTGACTTTTCCTTAAACTCAGATCTGCTGCCCTTCTCCTCTTCTTTTCTGGCAGTAAGCTGCATTTCATATGATAGCAACTTTCCAAATAGTATAGGTGGAGGTGTATCAGCCAGCCTGGCCACTTCTCTGATGGCACATATCTTAGTGTCTCAATCCTTTGTTAGAGACCTAAGAAACTTATCATTCAGTTCATAAGTATTGAAGACCCTTCCATAGGTCATCAACTCATTCACTATTCTAAAGAACTTTTTATAGCATGCAGCTATGTTGTCAGATTTAGCTTGTCTAAAGCTCTCATACTCCTTGTTTAGCATAGACTTCATGTCTTCTCTGACTTCTTTTGTGCCCTCCATGTAGACAATCAATGTGTCCCACATTTCTTTGGAGTTTTTACAATGCACCAGATTCTGAAAAGTGGCATCATCTATAGCACTTACAATAATGTTCTGTGCTCTTTTAACTAGTGTTGCCAGGATGATTTCATCCTTGGTCATTTCATAATAGCTCTTTGGAGTTTGAATGTTTGCATCAAGAACTGATACCTTCATTGGAATGAAGGGGCCTTCCTGTACTGTGATATAAATTCTTGGATCAGATGCTTCCATAAACAACCTGACCCTTTCCTTCCAAATGCCAAAGGATTCTTTCCTGCATATAGGTAATTTCATAGATCCAAATTCCTTTTGATTCTCATTTGAACTCATTCTTGATATCTGTTATTTGCCTTGGAAAATAGCTCTGACTGTTAAGTCAATCTTTGAGTAACCTCCCTCTGATACCACTTGAAAGACTTTGTTTCAAGAGCCTAAACACCTAGAGGGGGGTGAATAGGTTCTAATCTTTTAAAGTCCTTTTTAGGCAAATAGTTAGATAATTATTCAAAACAGATTAATCAAATCACAGAATATAAACACATCACAGCAAACACAAGATCTATAGTGGTTCCACAAGATATGGGTGCATCCACTTTCCCCCTTTGCCTATCTAATAGATAACTGGATTCAGCCTAACTTCCTTCCACTGGCTCGGATCCACAGATCTTACAATCTCAGAACCAAAATGGTTCCTACAGCTCAGACTTAACAAGTCCTACCTCAGATTCATCCCCAGAATCCTACCTCAGGCCTCAGCACTACCTCAGCCTTTATAACTAGGCTTATAACTCAGACTTTCCACAAGTCCTACACCTCAGGCTAATAGCCCTACCTCAGCCTTTATAATTTAAAGCTTACGACTCATATCTGATAATAGATCTTACAAGAAATAGAATGTAATAAGAAACAAACAAATTCACCAGCTAGATTCCTCTGTTGGTGTAGCCTTCTTGATCAGTTCTTGACTGAATTGATCCTTCTAATCCAGCCTGACTTAGCTTCTTAAAGCTTCTTGATAGAACAAAATAAAGTGGATCTTCTTGCTGTTGAAGTTGATCTTTAGTCAGCTTCTTCCTTAAATTCAGATTGGAATCTGAATCTTTCTTGCAGACCAATTCTGAATCTGTTTCTTTTCACAAAATTCTCTTTTTCCTTTTTCTCCACTCTTTCTGTAGTTTTTGATCTGTCTCTTATATAGAGTTTGCTTCATGGTTATAGGCTGATCCGATTTCTAACAAACTACTGACAGATCTGTCAGAGGTGTCAGACTGGTTAGATATGACAGATGTCAAGTCACCAGATATGTCAGTAGATTCTTCAGAGTCATTCCAACTCAGTACAAATCACTCAGCAGGCTGCTTCATATGTGTCGACACATATTGTCCAAGTGTCGACACAAGTCTTCATAGTGTCGACACAATACTCAGAGTGTCGACACAGACATACTTCTGCTTCTCGACACATCTTCTATTAAATGTGTCGACACAAGTCCTGTGTGTCGACACAAATGCTTCTGGTGTCGATACAATTGTTGTTGGCAGATGGCGTTGAGTACGTGTCGACACAAGTCCTGTGTGTCGACACAGCTGCTTCTGGTCTCGACATAGCTGTTGTCGACAGATGGCGTTGAATGAATGTCGACAGTGTTGAAAGTATCCAAACGGCGTTGAGTGTGTGTAGACACAAGTCATGTGTGTCGACACAATTACTTCTGGTGTCGACATAACTCCTGGCTCAGGTGTCGACACAATTCTGAGTGTCGACATAACTTCTTCAGAAGTGTCGACTTATCTTGAGTGTCGACACAACTTCTTCATAAGAGTCAACACAACATGAGTGTCGACACAACACCTTCATAAGTGTCGACACAACCTCTGAGTGTCGACACAAGTTCTTCATAAGTGTCGACACAGCTTCTGGGTGTCGACACAGCTTCTGGGTGTCGACACAGCTTCTTCACAAGTGTCGACACTTGTACTTAGAAAATTTTCTTCAAATGCTTAAACCTGCACAATGTAACTCAAACATCTATTAAATACAAATTGATGCATATCATTGACTAAGATGAGGCTTCTCCAAATCTGGTATACATTTTCCAATGTACCCAACATTTGTTCTCTTTTTATTGTTGTTTTTCTTGCAGGAGCGAAGTAGGTGCGCGACCACCCCTTCCCCAAGGGTGAACTCCACAAGAGACTGATTTTCAGTTTCAACATCTTGGTGCGGTGAGCGTGGACAGTGGTCAGCACAGAAAGCCTTCAGCGAGCTCAATGACTGGAGGAGAAGGGCAAGGATTGGACAGGATTGACTCGCCACCCCCTCCCCCTCTCGCGACAATGGGGATGTTTGAGGAATTCAGGCAGAAGGTACTCGGCCTGGTTAGATTCGCACTCGGCGCGCATGCCGAGTGCGAGACTCCAGTTATCCCAGTTCTCGCTGATCTGGTACTCGGCGAGGCCTCTCCCGCCCGGCGAGCGGGGAAGGAAGTCACCGAGGAAGGTCGGGGTGCCGAGCTCCCCGGGCGAGTGCTTTTTTCGGGCTCGGGAGGCGGCGGCAAATTTGGCGAGTTGGGAGCGCGAGACCCTCCAGCTTGCCCGGTGGGGGGAGACAGTCCCTTCAGCAAGCTAGTCTCCTCTGCCCCAGTCCCAGATTGTTTCAGGGAGCTCGACATGTCCTACTATAGCGAGAAGGGAGACCCGGTCCAGCACGTCCAGTGGTTTGAGGACATGGTCTCGATCTGGCAGATGTCGGATGGCTTCAAGTGCAGGCTCTTCGCCATCACTCTAAAGAAGAAGGCAAGGGAGTGGTTTCACCAGCTACTGGCCAGTTCCATCTACTGCTTCGAGGACCTCCGTCGGGGGTTCATGCTGAGGTTCACAACCTCGAAGAAGAGGAAGAGGGAGTCAGAGTCCCAGTTCTGCATCAAACAGGGGGTGAATGAGACCCTGGGGAGCTACGTTGATCGCTTCCAGGAGGAGGTCACCCAGGTTCAGGAGATGTCGGGCCACACTCTGATGATGGTCTTCACCCTAGGGCTGCAGCAGGTTTTCTTTCGAATGGAGTTGAAGAGGATTCCCCCCCCCCTCTCCTATGAGGAGTTGATGGAGAGGGCGGCGAGAGAAGTCGACGGGGAGGGGTCAAACCCGGAGTTTGCCTGAAGATTAGCCAGGTGGGCTACAGAGGAGGAGAGGCCCAGAGGAGACAGAGGTTAGGAGGAAAGAAGAGTTGAGCCCTAGCAGAGGGAGCAGCCACAGTAGCATCCCAAGTGGGGGCACTAGGAGCCGAATCAGCGGCTAGGGTGGAGGCCCGAATGGCAGGAGCCGGGGGCGAGGAGAGGGTTCCGCGGAGGGGACAAGCGCCAAGGAGGCCAGGGCAAATTCTACCCTCCATGTGGGAGGCAGGGCCAGAGGCCCCCCTCCTCAATCAAGAGGAGGCTATGGTGGTAGCCATGGGGGAGAGGAGAAGAGCAGCGCATAGGAGAAGAAGGTAGGTTATTGTGGAGTTACCCTACTGTGACTTCCATCGGGAGGAAGGGAACGCCACGACCACGTGCCCGGAGTTCCTCGAGATGAGAGGAAATAGGGAGAAACAGCAGCAGCAAGACCGCCAAGGGTTGCGGATTAAGGAGGTCCCGCCTCAGGCAAAGGAGGACAGGTGCGAAGACCGGGCAGATGTGGGAACCTGGGGAGGGATCGGAGCAATCCATGGTGGGGCAGTGATCGAGGCCTCCCATAAGATGAGCCTCCACACCATGTACCGACGGAGCATTGGCTCCACATCCCAGACCCCGCCCCTGGAAGAAAGAATCACCATCACGGTCAAGGACATGTTGGGTCACGAAGACCCCTTTTGCGATGCGCTAGTCATCCAGACGGTCATCAAATATTTCACCGTCTCTCGGATCCTCATCGAAAACGGGAGCTCATTCAACGTCATCTTCAAGAAGGCATTTGACGCGATGAAGGTGGAGGCCAGGAGGGTGTTGGCCTCAGATGGGCCCCTGTTTGGCTTCTCGGGGGAGAGGAAGGAAGTCGAAGGACGGGTAGGGCTCCAAGTCTCTCTGCGAGGGCAGTCCCACAACTGCAAGTTCGTCATTGTGGACGCCCCTAGCAGCTACAACACCATCTTTGGGAGGCCCCTCATCAGCGCCTTCCGCTGCGTCCCCTCGTCCTTCCACCAATTCCTGAAGTTCAATGTTGAGGGGGTCCAGGTCCGGGTCCGCGGAGACCCTAAGATGGCAAGGGAGTGCTATGTCACCGCCGTAAACTCCATCTCATGGCAGGAGGGTGCTGAAGAGATGGGGCGGAGGATGGAGTAGGCAGAGCAGGGGGTTAGCTCAGAGGAGATGGAGGTGGAGGAGAGTTGCGTCCAGAAAGAGGAGGTGAAGAAAGTTCGGGAGCCGGCCGAGGCAATGGCTGTGGAAGAAGCTGAGGAAGAGTCCCTCACCCCAGGAGGAGGGGATGCTGAGGAATGGGGGGAGCGGCCTTGCCTGGAGATGGCAGAAGAGGTGGTGGAGATGGAGGTTCTCACCCTCAGAGGCAAGGTGGAGAAGGTTCGCGTCAGCGAGGGGCTGATCCCGGAGGCCCAAGGCAAGATGCTGGAGTGCATTTAGAAGAATGTGGACATCTTCGCTTGGAGCGCTGTAGGGATGCCCGGGATCGATGCCGACGTGGCCTGCCATCGCCTCAACCTAGATCCGGAGGCTCGCCCCGTCTAGCAGAAGAAGATGCCCATAGCGGACAGGTTGGCCGAGCAGATTCGAGAGGAGGTGGCCAAGCTCCTTAAGGCTGATTTTGTATCCGAGATCCAATACCCCGGCTGGGTCTCCAATGTTGTAATGGTTAAAAAAGGAGACGTTCAGTGGCGTATGTGTGTTGATTTTTCTCTTCTTAATAAATCATGCCCTAAGGATTGTTACCCCTTGCCTCGGATCGACGTGCTGGTTGACTGAGCCGTTGGTTTCCCTGTAATGAGTTTTTTAGATGCATTTTCAGGTTATCACCAGATCAGGATGCACCCTCCCAACATCAAGGATGTCTCCTTCATCACCGGGGATGGGTGCTACTGCTATAAAATGATGCCCTTTGGGCTAAAGAACGCAGGGGCAACTTATCAAAAAATGATGGATAGGGTCTTCCGAGAGCAGAAGGGAAGAAACCTAGAAGTTTATGTTGACGACCTCATGATCAAGAGTCGAGACGGTGACTCTCACCTCAAGGATCTGGAGGAAACCTTCGCCACCCTGCGTGAGTATAAGATGAGGTTGAATCCCTTGAAGTACATCTTCGGGGAGAGCAAGGGCAAATTTTTGGGCCACCTTCTCACCCCCGCTGGGGTAGAACCCAATCCCGACAAGGTCCGGGCAATTATGGAGCTGGGGTTGCCTCGGAATGCAAAGGAGGTGCAGCGGTTGACAGGGAAGCTGGCAAGGTTGAGCAGGTTCCTCTCCTAGGTCGGGGAGAAGTGCTCTCCCTTCTTCAAGACCTTGAGAGGAGGTCGGAAGTTCGAGTGGACCTTGGAATGCGAGGTGGCATTCCAGGCCTTGAAGAGGAAGTTGACTCAAGCCCCCCTGCTCCAGGGGCCAAAGGAGGGGGACGACTTATTATTGTACTTAGGGGTCAGGGCGGAGGCCCTGAGCTCTGTTTTAGTTCGGGAATAAGGGAGGAAACAGCTCCCGATTTATTACGTGAGTAGGGTGTTGAGGAAGGTCGAGCTCCGCTATCCTATTTTGGAGAAGCTGGCCTTCTCTCTAATCATCTCGGCCCGGAGGCTCCGGCCTTACTTCCAGGCACATTCAATCCGAGTGGTGACTAACCACCCCCTCAATAACATCTTCGAGGGGGTGGAGCATTCGGGCATATTGGCTAAGTGGTCGGTGGAATTGAGCGAGTTCGACATCTCCTTCGTTCCCCGCCTCTCGATCTAGGCCTAAGCTATGGCCGACTTCCTGGCAGACTACGTGATCGAAGTGGCGGAGGAGGAACTCACTTGCCCGGTTCCTTGGAAGGTCATGGTGGATGGTGCCTCAGGGAGGCATTTCCTTGGGGCGGGGGTCATCTTAGAAAGCCCCCAGGGAACGAGGATCGAACAGACAGTGGTGATACATTTCCCCATCACCAACAATCAAGCCGAGTACGAAGCTGTGATTGTTGGTCTGTGCTTAGCTAGATAACTAGGGGTAAATGATGTGGAGGTCTTCACGGACTCCATGGTGGTGGCTTCCCAGATTAACGGGGAGTTCGAGGCGAGGGAGCCGACTCTGCAGCTCTACTTGGCAAAAGTAAAGGGAGTCATCGGCACCTTCCAGACTTTATCCATTCGACACATACCCATGGAAGAGAGAGAGCAGGTAGATCAGCTGGCGAAGCATGGCCCCCGGGTGGGAGGGTACCCTCACAGATCTCTTCCGCCCATCCATTGAAGAGGGGGAGCTGATGGAGGTGGAGCAGCACCCCTCGTGGATGGATCCCTTCTCAACGTACTTGTCCACTGGGGAGTATCCTGAAGGGATGGACAGGAAGAGGCTCAAGTAAAAGTCGGCATACTATATCATGCGAGACGGCCAGCTATACCGAAAGACCCTCTCCGGGATATTGGCACGCTGCGTGGCTAAGAGGGAGGTCCCGAGGATCTTGGAGGAAATTCACTCTGGGGAGTGCGGGAGCTACTCTGGGAGTCAAACCTTGGAAGGCCGGGTCATCAGGCAAGGATATTTTTGGCCGAACCTGAGCCAAGATGCGGCGAAGTTCACGAAGGAGCATCATAAGTGCCAACTGTTCGCTCCCCTCCAGCAACAATCGGCCCAACGCCTCAGGAGTATCACAGCCTCCTGGCCATTTGAAATCTGGGGAATGGACTTGGTTGGGCCCTTCCCCCAGGCTAGCGGCCAGAGAAGGTTCCTGCTCGTGATGATTGATTATTTCTCTAGTGGCTGGAAGTTAAGGCGTTTGCCAAGGTAACCTCCAAGGTCATCAGGAACTTTGTATGTGGGGAGATTATATGCCTCCACGGGTTTCCTCGGTACATTGTCACGGACAACGGCCCTCAATTCTCCAGCGCCGAGTTCATTAGCTTCTGCGGGCAGCTCGGGATCGATCTTAGGTTCGTCTTGATTCATCACCCCAGGAGCAACGGGCAGGTGGAGGCGGCGAACAAGATCATTATTAACCTCCTCAAAAAGAAGGTAGAGAATCTGAAAGGAAGCTAGGTGGAGCAGCTCCCTTCAGTCCTCTGGGCCCTTAGAACCACACCCAATACGGCGACAAGAGAGACTCCTTTCAAACTCTCCCATGGGTGCGAGGCGATACTTCCGATAGAGTTCGAGGTCCGAACCCCTCGGGTAAGAGACTCCTTTCAAACTCTCCCATGGGTGCGAGGCGATACTTCCGATAGAGTTTGAGGTCCGAACCCCTCTGGTAGTCGAGGCCGAAGAGGGCATAGAGGAATGGAGGGTCGAGAATATGGAGGAGTTGCGGCTCTCACTTGACATGGTTGAGGAGCTGCGAGACCTCTCTGCCGTCAGGCAAGAGGAAGCGAAGAGAAGAATGGCCAAATACTTTGACAAGCACGTCAGGGTCAAACAATTCGCGGAAGGAGACTTGGTCTTAAGAAAAGTGGATGCTGAGGGGAGGTCAGCCACCGTGCGGAAGCTCAATCCCAACTGGGAGGGACCATACATTGTATAGGAGGCATTGAAGTCAGGAGGGTACTGCCTCCGAAATGTAGAGGGCGAGACCCTAAGTCTCACCTGGAGTGGTGATGACTTAAAACGTTTTTCCCCTGAGTCATGTAAATGTCGTTTCAGTTTCTAATAAAGCTTCTGTTGATGAACTTGTGCCCTGACGATGAAAAGAGCAAATGCGAGTCTGCCCCAGACCCCGAGCAGATCTCGGTTCTAGGCTCCCATCAAGCTGGCAGGGTTGGATGTCACTCGGAGGAGTCTTCCCCAGACCCCGAGCATATCTCGCTGTCAGGCTCCCATCAAGCTGGCAGGGCTGGATGTCACTCGGAGGAGTCTGCCTTAGACCCCGAGCAGATCCCGCTGCCAGGCTCCCATCAAACTGGCAGGGCTGGAAGTTACTCGGAGGAGTCTGCCTTAGACCCCGAGCAGATCCCGTTTCCAGGCTCCCATCAAGCTGGCAGGGCTGGATGTCACTCGGAGGAGTCTGCCCCAGACCCCAAGCAGATCCCGCTATCAGGCTCCCATCAAGCTGGCAGGGCTTGATGTCACTCGGAGGAGTCTGCCCTAGGCCCCGAGAAGATCCCGTTGACGGGCTCCCATCAAGCTGGCAAGGCTGGATGTCACTCGGAGGAGTCTGCCTTAGACACCGAGCAGATCCCACTGCCAGGCTCCCATTAAGTTGGTAGTGCTGGATGTCACTCGAAGGAGTCTGCCTTAGACCCCGAAAAGATCCCGCTGCCAGGCTCCCATAAAGCTGGCAGGGCTTGATGTCACTCGGAGGAGTCTGCCTTAGAGCCCGAGCAGATCCCGTTGTCAGGCTCCCATCAAGCTGACAGGGCTGGATGTCACTCGGAGGAGTCTGCCTTAGACCCCGAGCAGATCCCACTGCCAGGCCCCCATCAAACTGGCAGGGCTGGAAGTCACTTGGAGGAGTCTGCCCCAGGCCCCGAGAAGATCCCGCTGCCAGGCTCCCATCAAGCTAGTAGGTATGGATGTCACTCGGAGGAGTCTGCCTTAGACCCCGAGCAGATCCCGCTGTCAGGCTCCCATCAAGTTGGCAGGGCTGGAAGTCACTCAGAGGAGTCTACCTTAGACTCCGAGCAGATCCCGTTGCCAGGCTCCCATCAAGCTGGCAGGGCTGGATATCACTCGGAGGAGTCTGCTCCAGACCCCGAGCAGATCCCACTGCCAGGCTCCCATCAAGCTGGCAGGGCTAGATGTCACTCGGAGGAGTCTGCCCCAGGCCCCGAGAAGATCCTGCTGCCAGGCTCCCATCAAGCTGGCAGGGCTGGAAGTCACTCAGAGGAGTCTGCCCCAGGCCCCGAGCAGATCCCACTGTCAGGCTCCCATCTAGCTGGAAGGGTTGGATATCACTCGGAGGAGTCTACCTTAGACCCCGAGCAGAACCCGTTGTCAGGCTCCCATCAAGCTGGCATGGCTTGATGTCACTCAGAGGAGTCTTCCTTAGACCCCGAGCAGATCCCGCTGTCAGGCCCCCATCAAGCTGGCAGGGCTAGAAGTCACTCGGAGGAGTCTGCCCCAGGCCCCGAGCAGATCCCGCGGCCAAGCTCCCATCAAGCTGGCAGGGCTGGATGTCACTCGGAGGAGTCCATCCCAAACCCTGAGCAGACCCCGGGAGCCCCGCTCAGACCCCCACTGACCGATGTGGGCGGGGCACCTCGGCAGGGGCAGCGTATAAGGGAAGTAGCTAGCCGCCCTCGCCACGAAAAGATCGGCAGGTCGGCGAAGGGATCTTGGCACGATGGCAAGCCAAGAAAGACGGCCCCGGCCTAGAGATCAGCGAGTCCCAGGGAAGGGGTCCAGGCAGCGAAGGAGCTAGCCACCCTTGTCACGAATGGATCGGAGGGTCGATGAAGGGATCTCGGCACGATGGCGAGCCAAGAAAGCCGGCCCCGTCCTAAAGATCGGCGGGCCCCATGGAAGGGGTCTAGGCGGCGACAACTCGGCCACGCCAAGACCCCCAAAAAGCCGGCCCGCGCAAAGTCCAAACACATGATAGGGTTTTCTCTCCCACCCAATGACGTGAATGGGGTAGCGAGCCCAGATGGATTAGGCGAGTCGCCCCCTCGCATCACGGCTACCTAACTTACCCCTCGCTCCTAAGCCTAAGATCAGAGTCTAAAACGAACGGATGACCTCACACGCTCTCTCACCGCCGCAACGTCCAAAAGAACATTCAAGAATAAAAGAAATCATAACAAGTGTGAGAATCAAGGGGATAATGCGAGAAATAAATATATCTGCATTTCGGATAAAAAAAGAGTTACGTACATTGGGGAAATTAAAAAGGGGTTAACTATTACACAAACTGGACTCTGGCCCATGTCACTGCCGCCGCAAAAGTGGACAAATGCAAGCTCCCAGCGAGGCGAGCCCTGAGCGGCGGGCCCTTATATAGGGTGGTAGGGCCCGTCGCCCGGCTCTGGTACTAGAAGGAACACCTCTGGTACCACCTCGCTCACCAGAAGCTTGGCACCGTCGTCCTTGATGAGTTTGGCCCTCTACAGCGTATGGAAGGTGTATTTCGCCACGCTGGCTGATGACTTGTTTTAGTCATCGTTTTTGGGGTAGTTTAGTATGCAAAATTCCTAGTTTAATTATATGTTTTAAGTATTTTTTATGCATGTTTTGTCTTTTTGTGTTAGGATATTATAATTCCTAGTTTTATTATAGTTTTATTTGCTTGTCATGTTGCAATTTTATTTTGTTATGTTTTGATATAAAAATCTATAGTTTTATTATACGTGTTTTTATTATTTTATGTATTATGTTATGATTAGTTTTATTTATATGTTTTATGTATTTTTCATTTTTTTTGTTCCATGTCTTATGTTTAGTTATGTTATGTTATAAAAAATTGACTAATTATTTATTTTGTTTTATTTGTAGGTTCAAATCCCAAGCATGATGAAGCCCACTTTAAGAGCAGCCCGACCACTATTAGAGCAGCCCCTACATGCAATCCAAGCCCTACCCGAGCCCACCAAGCAGTCCACAAATAATATTTCGGCCCACATCATAAAGCCCATGCTTGGTCGGCCCTCTCTCTCTCCTCCTCCATAAATTTATCCATGCATGCACCTCCACATTCATGCATGGCCGACCCCCCCCCCTCTTTTATTTCTTTCTCTCTTCTTTATTTCACATTCATCCCTCGTTTCCCCTCTTTCATTCTCATTTAAACACTTACATCCCCCCTCTTATATTTATTTTATTTCTTTTTATTTTCTAAAATGAAATGCATGCATTTAGCCTCTTTCTCTCTCCCCCTCATTTAATATCTTGCATGAACCCTCTCCAACATACATTGTCGGCCACCCCCCTTGTCTCCTCATCTTCACTTCATTCTAGAACCTTCTCCCTCACCTATAAAAGGACCCCCTGCCTCATGCTTTAGTAAGTTAAGTTTTTGAAGTAGAAAATAGAGTGTTAATGTAGAGAGTTAGAAAGCAAGCTTCCATTTCAAGTATTTGTATTTTCTTGTTATTTTTCTATTTCTACAAGCAATAGTTTAGTATTTTTCATCTTGTTATGTACTCTCATTCCTAGTTTAATGAAAATGCAATTTTCTTTTCTTTTGCTTTCTTTCTCAAACATGCTTAGCTAATTATATTTTGTGCCCGATCGCGATGAGCTTTGCGATAAAATAATGCATCTTTTATTTTATGTTTGCATTTGTATCTTTTTCTATTTTTGATCCTTATTTGATTTTTATCGTGTCGACTCCGTATTTCGGTATACGGTAGTAGGCAATTGATCTCATTTCATAGAAGTCGAGAGACTCATTGATTTGAAAGATCACTCAAAGAAGGAAGGAGTTGCACGCAACCCTAGAAATAGGACAACATAAATCCTCCGGATTGGAGTCAAATCCAATAGTGCGGGTCACTTCGGTAAAGAGATTTCGGTCAAAACGTCTATAAGTTAGGGGATTTAATGCTCTAGCGAGATTACTTCCTAATATCGGATCCATCACGGTCTTAATAGTATTGCAAATGTTAAACTAATTTATTCCGTTATTTTATTTCAAAGTGAATCGTCGATCGAGTACTCTTTCGCAATAGTTTATTTCTCTTTTAACTAATTTTAGTTTATTTTAGTTTCAAAACCCATCAATCGTTCGGTAGGATAATAGAGTCGTTGTGAGTATAGTACTTGCCTGCCCCGAATTTTTATACGACCTTGATATATTTTTATCATTATACTATAAAACGATAGGTACACTTGACTATTCGGATTGTAGTCCGTGAGACGATTTTTACGCATCAAGTTTTTGGCATCGTTGCCGGGGATATTTTTGGCAATATTACGAAAGCATCGAGTTTATTACTTCTACTATTTTCTTAAAAAAAAAATTTATTTTAATTTTTCTACTTTCTTAAAAAAATATATCAAAAAAAATTTTTCTTTCTCTTTTTTGTAACAGTTTATTTTTTTTATTTATTATGAAATCATCATCTTTTTGCGCTTTTTGCGGGTCGGCCGACCACTTTTATTCTGAATGTCTTTCGGGAACCCCTCCCTCTTTTGATTTCAATTTTTCTGAAACAAGTCAAAGTGTCCAATTTGACCCTTACTCCAATTTTTATCCTACTTGGGAGATGGGGAACCCGTCTTATTTTTCTTATGATTTTGCCCCGCAAAGCGCCGCGCCTCCAAATTTT
Organism: Platanthera zijinensis; assembly: GCA_039513925.1. Lineage (NCBI taxonomy): Eukaryota > Viridiplantae > Streptophyta > Magnoliopsida > Asparagales > Orchidaceae > Platanthera > Platanthera zijinensis. The sequence goes on along the minus strand of CM077085.1, from coordinate 124,576,312 downwards.
AATTCTATCGATAATGAGTATCTTGAATTGCAAACTTCTATTGATAATATTAATTCGCCTTTCAAAACCATTATGGATTATTTTTCTCGTGAGGCCGCATCTTTTTCTTCGTCTTCTTCTCCGTCTCCTCAAATTTCATTATGTAATGTGTCACCAGATATCCCGGCTTGTCTTTTTCCTCTCGAGGAGGATAACTATTTGGATATTCCGGATTGTTTCCTTCCTCTTTTGGAAGACACCTTTATGGATATTCTGGCTTGCTTCTTACCCGTTGAGGATGACGAGACGTCTCCTATTTCTCCTTCGAAGACGTTCGTGATTCCATTTCTATCTCAAATTCAATTGTTCCAAATTTTTCTATTTTTAGCGAATCTTTTTCTTCTTTTATTTTATTTTAGATGACTCTCCTTTAGTTCTTTCTGCCCCTTCTTCTCCCGAAATTTCACAAGTCTCTCCTTCTCCTTGTGAAATTTCCGTTGATGAAATTTCTTCTTCGACTTCTTTTATTCCTCTTTCTATTTCTTCTTCTTTTTTTTCTTCTTCTTTTGACGACCCCTTCTTTCCCGTTTTTCATACGGCGGAGTTCTTCTATAACTTCGTCCGTTCATTTTTGGGCGTCATTCCCTTGAAGATTCCATCGCATGTCGGTGCGATTCTTCATTTCTTCTTTTTTTTTATTTACTCCCCTAAGAGCATACTTAGGGAGTTACTTCTTCATTTCAGTTTTTATTTTCCATTTAGCTAACCAATAACGTCGGGCTCAGACGACGTTAAAATAAAGCGCTCTTGGGAGGCACCCCTTGCTTATCAATTTTTGTTCTTTCTTTTTCTTTTTGTTTTGTTTTGCAGGAATAATGCCCTCGGCGGTTTGTTTGGCTCCATCCTTTCCTCTCTTCCTTAGGCCTGAGCCGGTGTCCAGCTCAAGCATGGGGGAGCGACATCTGCATTCGGCCTTATGAATCCGGGGAAGTCGTTTTCTTTTTTATTTACTTTATTGCATCCCCCTCCCCTTTCTTCTTCCTTTTTTTCTTTCTTGTTTTTATTTTTCATTGAGGACAATGCAAAATTTAAGCATGGGGGAGGGTTTAGTTGTTTTCTTTCTTCTTTCTTTTCAAAAAAATGTTTTAAATTTCTACAAAAAAAAGATTAGTATAGTTTTATTAAGTTTCTTTAGTATTGCTTTTATTTAGCCTTATCAAAATCCAAAAAAAATTAGAAAAATCAAAAATTCCAAAAAAGATCATATTTCAAAACCAAAAAAAATGAAAAATCTTAGAAAAATCAAAGAAATATAATAAACCTCATGCTTAGCTTTTTGTTATTTTCAGAAATTTAGTTTGAGTTTGTTTATAAGCATTCTTTTTATTATTTGCTAATCTTTTATTTCAACATATTTAGTTAAATCTAATATTTAGTGATTTAGTTTTGAGGATAATCTTATGGTTTTAATTTGCTTAGAGTAATTTATTTAGCACTTTTTCTCTTTTATTTTTAATAGTTTCAATTTTGTAGTAATTTTGCTTAACAATTTTGGATTCTAATGATTATTACCTCGTGCTTTTAGATTCTTAGGAAATCTTAATCTACTAGTAGTTGCTCTCTAGAGTTTTAGTTTATTTTCTAAAAATTTTGTTTAACCCCATCCTTTTTCCTTTTATTGTTAGATCATATGTCATGGGAATAAGGAGATGTTAGTTCTTTATTCTCTGGTACACATATGCAACCTTGATGAGGAGAGGAATTTAAAGTTCATATATGTCGTGGGAAGTGATAGGATGTTAGTCTATCATTTTCTGGTATTACATATATATTTCATTAAAAAGAAATTGTGTGGGGTGTGAAGAAAAAATAATAATGATGATCACCTCCAATCAAAGACCTCTTCATGTTGATTTCCTCCCCAAACCCCTTAGCCAATATTATTTTCTTAGTTTTTAAATTAAAATATTGGGAGAGCATAAGTAGTAGGTTGCAATTTTTCCTTAAGTTTCTTTCAAGTTATGGTTTTTATAATTTCAATCTAACATTGTTTGCACTTTACTTAATTTTGAGTGCTAGTTTATTTATTTGAGAATTTTTGGCTAAATATCTCTCTTTTCACTTTAATTTCATAATTTAGGACTTAATTTGTAAATCTCTAAATTTTATTTTTGGCAATATTTTAGTGTAAATAAATGTTTAGTTTAATTGAAAATTTTATAATCGTCTTATAAATATTTCTCATACTTTTGCTCTGGAATAGCAAAAGCCTAAGCATGGGGGAATTTGATGACTTGTTTTAGTCATCGTTTTTGGGGTAGTTTAGTATGCAAAATTCCTAGTTTAGTTATATGTTTTAAGTATTTTTATGCATGTTTTGTCTTTTTGTGTTAGGATATTATAATTCCTAGTTTTATTATAGTTTTATTTGCTTGTCATGTTTCAATTTTATTTTGTTATGTTTTGATATAAAAATCTATAGTTTTATTATATATATTTTTATTATTTTATGTATTATGTTATGATTAGTTTTATTTATATATTTTATGTATTTTTCATTTTTTTTTGTTCCATGTCTTATGTTTATTTATGTTATGTTATAAAAAAAATTGACTAATGTTTTATTTTGTTTTATTTGTAGGTTCAAAGCCCAAGCATGATGAAGCCCACATTAAGAGCAGCCCGACCACTATTGGAGCAGCCCCTACATGCAATCCAAGCCCTTCCCGAGCCCACCAAGCAGCCCACAAACAATATTTCGGCCCACATCATCAAGCCCTTGCTTGGCCGGCCCTCTCTCTCTCCTCCTCCATAAATTTCTCCATGCATGCACCTCCACATTCATGCATGGCCGGCCCCCCTCTTTTATTTATTTCTCTCTTCTTTATTTCACATTCATCCCTCTTTTCCCCTCTTTCATTCTCATTTAAACCCATCCATCCCCCCTCTTATATTTATTTTATTTCTTTTTATTTTCCAAAATGAAATGCATGCATTTAGCCTCTTTCTCTCTCAACCTCATTTAATATCATGCATGAACCCTCTCCAACATACATGGCCGGCCACCCCCCTTATCTCCTCATCTTCACTAGATTCTAGAACCTTCTCCCTCACCTATAAAAGGACCCCTTGCCTCATGCTTTAGTAAGTTAAGTTTTTGAAGTAGAAAATAGAGTGCTAATGTAGAGAGATAGAGAGCAAGCTTCCATTTAAAGTGTAACATCCCATTTCTGGCTAGAGCCCTGGGAGATAGTCTGTCATTATAGAACCCTAGGAAACCCAAGAATTGAAGTCCATCGACCAAGATTTCGGGTCACGGGTTGGTCACGCCCGTGACCGACCCGTCACGCCCGTGACCTAGGGCGAGACCCCCTTTGATGATCGTCGAGCTCAGGAAGACGATCGACGAACTATGAATTTGCATCACGGACCTGTCACGCCCGTGACCGATATGTCACGCCCGTGACCTAGGGCATGACCCCCTTCGACGATCGTCGATCTCAGGAAGACGATCGGCGAACTAAGAATTTGAATCATGGGTCTGTCACGCCCGTGACCGACATGTCATGCCCGTGACCTAGGGCATGACCCCCTTCGACGATCGTCGATCTCGGGAAGACGATCGGCTAGTGCAGAATTTGCAACCTGGGCCCTTCACACCCATGACCGATATGTCATGCCCGTGACCTAGGGCGTGACCCCCCTTCGACGATCGTCGATCTCAGAAAGACAATCGGCGAGCGCAGAATTTGCAACCCAGGCCCGTCATGACCGTGACTGATATATCACGCCCGTGACCTAGGGTGTGACCCCCCTTTGACGATCGTCGATCTCAGGAAGACGAACGGCGAACTCAGAATTTTCCACAAGGGCCTGTCACGTAAGTGACCTACGTGTCACGCCCGTGACAAAGGCCGAAATGTCAGCCAGGCTGGAAATTACTTTAACACATGCCAGAATTAACTCTGATTATGGGGAGTTACACCAAGAGTATTTATGGGCCGTTTCCTTCTCTAATCACTTAATAAAATGAGGAAGAGTTGGTCCAATAGGAAATCGCCACTTGGACACATCATTTCATCTTCCACCTTTTCCTCTCCCTCCACCATAACCGAAATAATATTAAGAGGAGAGCCTTCATGGCCATAAATGCTTACCCTTTTCCCTCCCCACTTAGTGATCTATAAAAGCGCCCTAAGAGCAAGATGAGAAATTTAAAATTGATTTCAACTCGTTTGGGTAAGCGGTTTGACCGCAGCACCTGTTTTAGTGGGGGTTGTACCTAGAGTTGGGCAGGAACTAAAATGAATGCCCACTATTCGTCCTTCGTCCAAATGACCCGAAATTTGGGCAGGGGGTTACCCTTAGCCATACCTAGAGGCTGTCCAAAATGGGAATTTTGGAGACACTTTGCCTAAAGTTTTTGTTTTAATTTAATTAAGTTAGAGGAATTTATTTAAGTGGTCAAATGACCTTCAAACCCTCCCAAATTTTGGTGAGTCGTCCCTGGCGATAAAAACCTAGCTCTGTACAAAATTTCAACTCATTTGGATGAGTTTTGGATAGGAAGTCACCTATTCTTAACTAGGCATTAATGAGGCATTTTTGAGTAAAAAGTGCACTAAGAGATTGGAACGGTCAAATCACCTCAATAGAGGCTGATTTTTTGACCACTGACTTAGAGGGGTTATTATAACCCACTTGGAGAAAATAGTGTGGTATAGGGTTCGTTTACCCTAGGATCCAAACTCAAACCCTAAATGAAGGGTTTTGAGGGTTGTGAAGGACATGGGGCAATTGCTCTCGTATTGTCTTAAAAATCAGTAGAGTTGACATTAGCATGATATAAATCATCTGGATGGAATCTTGGAGGATTTGGAGACAGGTAGATACCTCAAAACTCTAACCTTAGCTTTAGGGTAAAATACCAAATAAGTAAAATCTGTCACTAAACATTATCTAAAAGCAGTGAAACTCGGGTATAGTAAGTTTTGGGGCGGGTAGAATCTATAGCAATTTTACTAGAATTTTATGATATCTATTTCAAGCACTTCATTTGTAACATTTGTTATAGCCCTAATTGATGTTTTAATTATTTGGATCTTTCTGTTCATTGAAACCCTATGAAATCTTGGAAGTAAATGTTTTAGGTAAGAATGGGTGCTCCTGAATTTTTGTATAATTTTTAGTTGAGTAAATCGAGTACTTCCTTCACAAATATTAAAAAGAGATTTTATGGTTTAAAAATTAATTATGGATGATATTGCTATTGAAAAATTATGATTCTTAGGAATTGAGACATTCGGGCCATTATATGCTTGTAGACATTTATTCATGATTTTTAGAATCCTATTTACGGCACTTTCTTTACAAGTCTACCTTATGGAGATTTTTGTTAATTAATTTATTCAGAGATTAATACTTGCTGAAAAATTATGAAACTTGACCAATGCTATTTTTTAAGGTTGTATCTGCATAATATAATTAATTTATAATTTTTGGATGGATATTCTCTGTACTTGATTCATAAATAACAAAAGACAGAAAATATTGCTAAAATAGTTTTAGTGCCCTTTTGATGATAGAAAAATTGTGATACTTTGGATTTACCATATTTTGCTTTGTTGGACATCTTGCATGAGTACTTAGGATAGTTCATGTTCAAACCGGTAGCCCATGGAATTTTTGAGGAAATTAATTAAATGCCAGATAAATTAGGAAAATTATAGTTTTCTGATTTTAGGCTAATCATATCATGATATACCTCCAGTAAATAATTTAGGGCATTTGGATGATTATCTAGATTATCTCCTATTCGGTTCGACATATAGTCTAGGTTGGTCTGCATATAGTAAATTGTTAAATTGCAATATGACATGATCTGGGATAGTTGTTGGAGTTAGTCATTTTGCTTGGGTGGATAGATGTGGATGATTTCGCAATAGAATGATATGAAGAGTAGTGAGAAGTGGTGTTGGCTAGAGTTAAGAGGTGCTCGAGTTCGACGAAAGATTGTCTTTCCCGAGGAGAGGAAGGTTAAAAATCACCCTAGGTTAGTCTATCATAATATGAGAAGGGAATGGGTAAAGGGAATCAACCAATAACAATAAGTGCCTTGTGAAAGGGAACAATGGGCTTCAGCTACCATCATAGTTCCTAGTGCCCTTTGAGAGCCCTTCACAGGGAATACCGGGGGCAGTTCTGGGTTAACGTAAACTGTAATAACAAGCTGAAAAGAGTAACCTAGTAATTAGGATCTCACATTTCACAAACACTGTTAGCACAGGAAGATTATTGGGAGCTTCGGCTCGATTGGTTAAGAGACGAACGGAATGGTCCGGGGAGCTTCGGCTCGATTGGTTAAGAGATGGACGATTTTGTTCGGGGAGCTTCGGCTCGGTTTTTGTTTGATTATGATTAAATTTGCATGTGCATAAAAGGAAAGAAAATTAAGGTGGTGGGTCTTCGGTATTGGAGGGTCGATGCACCGACACCAATACGCTGACTCGGCAAGTGTGGTTAGCACTTCGCCAACAAAAGTCTGGTGCGCCAGCCGGCAAGAGTACGTGGGAGTCTGCTTTGTGCACCAAGTATTGAGGCATACGATAGGTCTGACCGGTAGTGCTTTACAGGTTTAGAGGTGGGCGAGGCCCAACCCACCGCTTCCGTATGCCACTACGGAGGTATCCTGGGAGGTAACGGCTATGAAAGGGGGAAGTAAAGGACTGTGTGCACAGAGTCGGGTGTATGAGTTGCACTTGCATGTTCCATCATACCCACTTGCATGTCCTAGCATAATCGATTCATTAAACCCCTGACACCTAAAGTATAAGTGGAATGGGATGCTTATACATTAGGACTTGCAAAACGACCCCTTAGTCTATAAGCTTGTGTGGGCAAGTTTATAAATTAAGGTTAAATTCCATAAATAAATGTTGTTGTTTGATAACCGACACCCAAACGTATAAGTTGTATGAGACACTTTATACGATGGGAGCCTTACAGAAGATCCCTTGTCTTATGCTCTTCCGCACATAAGTTAAGGTTACTTTTCCTACTTTCTGTTTCTGTCATATTTATTATAGAATTGCTAGATTAGTTCCGCTGCCACCTGTTCCTTTGATTTAATCTCCATCTTCATGTCCTTCCCTTTCTTCCTCTCCGCTCGGTACCTAGGAGCCATGGGGGAAGGGGTAGGGGATGATAGGGCTTAGTCTTTATGACTAACGGTTTTCGAATCGCATTATTTTAGGGAATCTTGGAGCCCAGCACGGGGGAGCAGCCCTAGAGACCGGTGTGCTTGGAGATGGGGCAGTCTAGCTCCGGAGTTCATACAGCCGGGACTGTGAGTCTCAACCTTGAGTAGATGTTCTATTTTTGCTTCTGCATGAGTGATTTGTAGTGAGGACATGATGTACCGGGCATAAGCCCGTATTTTTAGTACTCTGATATATTATTCTGTGGACACTCCCTTCGTGGAGACTTCTTTTTCTATATATGTGATTTTCTTGTGGACTTGATTTTACTTCATTGTGCTACCTTTCTGTGATGGAATTGGCCGGCAGAATCGGCGCTTTGTGGTGATGACCCTTCAGGGCGTGAAGGTGTCACCGCAAAGGGGCGGTTCTGGGCCTAAGACCCCGGTGTTTTAAAAGAAAAAATGGGGTCTTACAAGTGGTATCAAAGGGAACATCGATCTGGAAAAGGTAGCAGCTGTCCACTAACCCTGGGTCACCCCCGCTCGAGTTTAGTTTGGGGACAAACTAAGCAGCGGAAGTAGTGGTGTGTCCATATGGGGATCACATATAAATTGTCAACTTTTATTAAAGATTGAACGTTTTCTCAGTATGGGTTTTGTTACGCAGCCTCCAGCACAGCCTACGCCACAAGGTGGAGTTCAATAGGCTCAGGATGTTGCACCACCTCCACCGGTCCCCACTCCTTTCCTTCAGTCAGACATGGGACAGACTCTAACAGCCATTCTGGAGGCTTTCAGGGCCCATCAAGTTCCGGTCCCGCAGCCAAACCCGGGGGCCAACTGGTTGAGCATCTTCCGAGGACTTTCTCCCCTGTCCTACTTGGGGACAGAGTCGGTGGTTCGGACGGAAGAGTGGCTGGATATTATGTACGAGATGCTGACCGGGATACGGTGCCCTTGGGAGGAGAGAGTGACTCTGGTTGTTTCTTTCCTGGAGTCCCATGCCAAGAGGTGGTGGAAGACGCTGCTGGACACGACGTTTGCCGATAGGGAGGTAGCGAAAGTTACCTGGGAAGAGTTCAGGGCTGTGCTCCTAGAGCATTTTGTTCCGCAGTCGGTCAGGGATGAGTTGGAGGAGCGGTTCTTACAGCTGAAGCAGGGCACCCGGACGGTGGTGGAGTACCATCGAGAGTTCGACCACTTGGCTCGATATGCAGATTCTTACCAGCTGGACGAAGTAGGGTACATCAAGAGGTTCTATAAGGGCCTGTGAGAGGACTTGAGGGAGGCTTTGTTGTTTGTATCCGATGGGCCAATCTCCTGGATTTTGGAGATGGCAAAAAGGATTGAGTCTGATTGGCACACCACTTGGGCCGGAAGAGGCAAGCGGGGGATCAGGGCCGGAGAGCCAGAAATCACCAGCAGCGAGGTGCTATACCAGAGGGGAGAAGGACAGAGGACCAGCCTCATCAGGAAGTGAGGTAGGAGTCGAGGGAGCAGGTGATATTGGCCCCTCAACCTCTTCAGATGCAGGAGATGCCGAGACCCATGGGAATGGAGTATCCCCCACCAGAGTGCTTCCATTGTCATCAGATTGGGCACCTCCGGAGGTACTGCCCCATGAGGGGGGCACCACCTCCAGAACCTCAGGGTGGCCCACCTGCTCAGCAATTCAGAGGCCGAGGACATGGCCGAGGTCATGGATACCAGGGGGAGATCGTAGACAGGAAAGGGAGCAGGTGTATGCTTTGGACCTTGTGCAGCCTCAGAATCCAGAGCAAGTCATAGCAGGTACGCTGCAATGCTTCGTTATTTTCATAAAATTTCCCTCTCAGCTGTTAAATCTTAGAACCGCACTAGATAGATTAATAAGGAAAGAAAACTCGTTATTGAACCCTAAGATATCTAATCACCCCAGGTATAGTCTTCATCAGCGGCAAGCCTGCCTGCACGCTTTTCGATACTAGAGCTACTCACTCTTTTATGTCTAAGACGTTCGTAGAAGGACTGGAAGGCGTGGAGCGATTCACGGGCTCGAAGATGAGGGTGAGACTACCAGATGGATTTGAACTCCTTACCTCGGACCACTGCAATATGGAGGCAGAAATTAGTGGAAAGGCGTTCGAGGCTCCAGCGATGATTTTGAAGCTGACGGACTACGATCTGATCCTGGGAATGGCATGGCTGCACTGGAACCATGCCCAGATTGATTGCCAAGCGAAGAGGATCACCGTGAGACACGGGGACTCTTTCATTGTCATCGAAGGTATAAGACCTGCCTCTCATATACTCTTATCTTCGGTACAGGCCGTTATGGCCCATCTACAGGGAGAGGAGGTCTATCTGATTCTATTTGAGATGGCGGAAGTCAAGGAGTCTGTGACAGACATCCCGGTGGTGCGAGATTTCGCTGACATCTTTCCAGAGAAACTGTCAGGACTACCTCCGCACCGAGAGCAGGACTTCCAGATACAGCTTGTGCCGGGGGCCAAGCCGGCATATAGGGCCCCTTACCGGATGGCCCCGAAAGAGTTGACAAAGTTCCGAAGTCAGTTGCAGGAACTAGTAGAGGCAGGGTTTATCCGGCCAAGCTCTTCACCATGGGGAGCCCCGGTGCTATTCGTCAAGAAGAAGGACGGAAGTCTCCTCTTATGTATTGATTATTGAGCGCTGAACAGTCTAATGGTCCGTAATACATACCCGCTACCACGGATTGACGAGTTGTTTGATAAATTGGAGGGAGCGCACTTCTTCTCAAAACTTGACTTGAGGTCAGGTTATTACCAGCTACGGATTCGGGAGGAGGACATTCCGAAGACTGCCTTCAGTAGTAGATACGGACTGTTTGAGTTTACAGTGATGCCCTTCGGGCTCACAAATGCGCCGTCAGTATTTACAAGTCTCATGAATAGAGTATTAGAGGAGTACTTGGATGTATTCGTCATTGTATTTATTGACGACATCCTTATCTACTCAAGGATGGAGGAGGAGCATACACGACACCTGACATTGACTCTACAGAGGCTACAGGAGCATCAGCTTTATGCGAAGTTCAGCAAATGCTAGTTTTGGTTAAAGGAGGTGGCCTTCTTAGGTCATATTATCAGCGGTGCTGGGTTGGTAGTAGACCCAGCCAAGATTCGGGCAGTTCAGGATTGGCCACCGTTGAAGACAAACACGAATGTACGGAGCTTTCTGGGGCTTGCCAGATATTACCGGAAGTTCGTCGAAGGATTTTCCCGGATTGCACTCCCTCTTACATCCCTTACGAAGAAGGAAACCCATTTCGTTTGGACGCCATAATGTGAGGCGGCCTTTGTGGAGTTGAAAGGTCGGCTTACCTCGGCTCCCATTCTCGCTCTTCCGTCGGGACGGGAGGGATTCCAGGTGTACACAGACGCCTCCTACCAGGGTATGGGTGTCGTTCTGATGCAGAACAGGCACATGATAGCCTACACCTCCCGACAGCTGAAGATACATGAGAAGAACTATCCAGTGCATTATCTAGAGATGGGTGCAGTGATCTTTGCTCTGAAGATTTGGTGACACTACCTCTACGGGGTTCACTGTGACATCTTTTTAGATCACAAAAATCTGAAATACGTGGACACACAGACGGAACTCAACATCAGACAGAGACGTTGGGTGGAGTTCCTATCGGATTACCAGTACACCAAGCACTATCACCCTAGGAAGGCGAACGTGGTTGCAGATGCTTTGAGCCGGAGAGGAGATACCTCAGGGAAGGGACCACAGCTGATGTCCATGGAGCTAGTCCGGTCCTTCATAGATATGCAGATATCCCTAGTGTCCGAGGATGATCCAGAGCTGTACATGGAGTACTTGGGATCGATGGTTGCCATAGATGACATTCGGGACCGCATCCAGTATGGACAGAAGACAGATGTATGGGCAGAGCCGATATTCCGAGCCTTGGAGGAGGGTTCGACGGGAGATTATTCACTGAGAGATGGATTGCTATGTTTTAGAGGCAGGGTATATATACCCGCAGGAGGCCGGTGTCACAACCCGCATTTTCTCCGAGGAAAATGGATTATCAGAGTAGGAGAAAACACGCGTCATGATGCCACGTCGAGCAGGGGATAACTGCCAACGCTCCGGAAACCCACTATCAACTATACTTTATGAAAATTCATAAGTTATATTTTTAGAAAATCAGTTATAATTTTAAAGGTCGTATCCCTCGGCTCGGTGGATCACCTAGTCCACAATTTAAAAATTATACTTATACGCTGCGGAAAATACTTTATTCAGGTTCGACATCCTAAAAAGAGTGCATAAGTGTCTCCAGAGGACAACTTATACTATGCAGGACCCTACTTTTAATTTATACTATATATATAGGAAAATGATCTTTTTACGTTATTTGGAAAATAGTGATGAGTATTATAAAACATGATGATCATGAGGTATACTTATAATAGTGTTTTTAGGCTTAAAAGTAACTAATAACCTAGCATAAATCATCCCAAGAGCAAGTAGACTAACTCCAGAAAGGTAGCAGCAAAAAGTAACACATCTAGTATCAAGGTAAAACTACCAGTGGGTGCCAACAAACTGACATGAACCCACTGGCAAATATGTATGTCCGTAAGAAAAAAACAGTAAAACTACTTCACAAGACCAAGGAACTAATCTCCACAGAACGAGAGACCACCAGCAACAGCACAGCACAACTAGCCGTCTAATCGGCTACTAACCAGAACCTGAGGCATTCAAAGAAGAAAAGAATATCTCAACAAACTAAACAAGTAAGCTGTACGGAAATGTTAGGTTATAAGGTAAGCAAGAAGAGTAAGTAAACTGAAAACAAGCACCACTGTCCAAGGTAAGACAAAAGAGAAGCACTAAGTGCGAGGAAACAGCAATAACCCTGCCCAAAAATAAATCATGCAGAGTTTACCAGGCTACCATGAGCCCAAACGTTGCAAATTTAAAAAGGAAGAAACGTCTAACACCCTAAGCTGTGAGAGATGGTAGTAGCAAAAACAACGCGGATCCGGGTTGGAGGCAAACTCGGCCCCCAACCACCATTTCCATGAAACAAAACTCAGGGGTCTATATGTGAAAGCACTAGGGACCTCCCACCCCCTTGCCCAGCCCGTACCTGGAGCAAGATAAAAGAAAAAAAGGGTGGCCTTGGCTAAATTACTCAACACCTCCCCCATTAAGATCTTCAAACCACCACTACTAACCACGACCCACGATTCGGCCTTTTTGTAAAAAATAAAATAGCCGACAAGGAACCTCAAAATCAAGGAATTCACTCGGGGGATAAAATCAAGGTAAGGGAAAAGCGTTGAGATGACTCAACACGGCATGGAGTTGAGTGAGCCCCACTCACTCAACGCCTAAACAGACTGTGGTGTTGAGTGAGCTAACCTCACTCAATGCCAAAACAGCAATGGCGTTGAGTGAGGTTCACTCATTCAACGCCTTCTGCAACACTGGCTGTGGCGTTGAGTGAGCTAACCTCACTCAACGCCAAAACCGCTATGGCATTGAGTGAGGTCCACTCCCTCAACGCCTTCAGCAAAGCAGGTTGTGGCATTGAGTGAGCTAACCTCACTCAATGCCAAAACAGTTATGGCGTTGAGTGAGGTCCACTCCCTCAACGCCTTAGCACTTAGCCGCAGAACCCAACTATGGCGTTGAGTGAGTCCCTTGCTCGACGTGGCATCATGACGCGTGTTTTCTCCTACTCTGAAAATCCGTTTTCCTCGGAGAAAATGCGGGTTATGATAGCCGGATTTGGGAGGACATCATGGCGGAAGCACATTGTAGCTGATATTCTATACACCTGGGGATCACCAAGATGACGGCAGACTTGAAGAAGATGATGTTTTGGCTAGGGATGAAGAAGGACAGTACGTACTTCGTGACTCATTGCGAGGCATGCCAGTTGGTGAAGGCGGAGTGCAGGAACCCCGCTGGATTACTACAGCCACTCCCGGTGTCGGAGTGGAAATTTGAGGACATCGCGATGGATTTTATTCATGGACTCCCCCGATCACGGATGGGAAACAACTCGATTTGGGTCATCGTCGATCGGTTGACGAAGGTGGCCAGATTCATTCCGATTAGGAAGGATGACTCTGTGGGAGTACTAGTGCGGAGATTTGTGGAGCAGTTCGTTCGATATCACGGGGTGCCCAAGACGATCGTGTCGGACTGGGATGGTCGGTTCACTTCCATGGAGTGGAGATCCATGCAGGCTTACTTAGGCACACGATTGACCTTCAGCACCGCATTCCATCCCCAGACGGATGGGCAGACGGAACGCACCAATCGAACGTTGGAAGATCTTTTGAGGCTATGCATTTTGGACCGCGGGGAACCGTGGGAGAAGCTCCTACCCCTGGTCGAGTTCTCCTATAACAACAGCTACCAGTCCAGCATCAGGATGGCACCTTACGAAGCCTTGTATAGAAGGAGATGCAGGACCCCACTTTCTTGGATTCAGGACGAGGATCTGAAGGCGTTGGGATCAGATTTTGTTGAAGACACCGAGGCTCAGGTGAGACTGATCAGAGACAGGATGTTAGAGGCGCAGAGCAGACAGGCTAAGTACTATGACTCCCGACATCGTCAGGTGGAGTTTCAGGTGGGGGACCGAGTGTTTTTGAAGATCCGGCCCATGCATGGAGTTTCACGGGTGCGTGGTCGGAGGAAGAAGCTTAGCCCTAGGTATATGGGCCCTTACAGGATCCTGGAGCGGATCGGGGCCCTAGACTACAGGCTGGAGTTGCCACCAGAGCTGGCAGCTCTACACGACGTCTTCCACATTTCTTCGCTGAGAAGGGCTCTACTACGCCCGGAGCAACAGATTTTGACCACTGAAGGGCCGGTAGCTTCAGACTGGTCTGTTCACTTGGAGCCGGTTCGGATCGATGACAAAGGAGTACGGATCTTGCGCCGCAAGAAGATCCCCTTAGTCAAGGTTTTGTGGAGGAACCATGGTCAGGAGGAGCACACCTGGGAACCGCAAGACCTGATGAGGCAAAAATACTCGGAGCTGTTCAGTCAGGTATACCTCACCACCTCTTGGTATACTATAAATTACCTTCTTGTATTAAACCGGTAGGACAAGATAAGGGAAATTGAGAACCTAGGCATGCGCACTCAATCAGGAAAGTAGGGGCTAATCTTTTGTTTATTAGGGAGATTGCCTTCGTTTATCAAATAAGTAATCTCACTTCGACTCAATAGGAAAACCATATGGGATGTTACAAGTTTATTTTATTTCGGTAGAAATCCCCGTAGGCTCAACCTCAATTTCGGGGACGAAATTTTTGTTTTGTTTATTGGGATTTGTAACATCCTATTTCCGACTAGACCCCTAAGAGACGGTCTGTCGTGATAGAACCCTAGTAAACCATAGAATTGAAGTCCATCGACCAAGATTTCGGGTCACGGGTTGGTCACGCCCGTGACCAACCTGTCACGCCCGTGACCTAGGGCATGACCCCCTTCGATGATCATCGAGCTCAGGAAGACGATCGGCGAACTCAGAATTTGCATCACGGACCTGTCACGCCCGTGACCGACATATCACGCCCGTGACCTAGGGCATGACCCCCTTCGACGATCGTCGATCTCAGGAAGACGATCGACGAACTCAGAATTTGCATCATGGGTCTATCACTCCCGTGACCGACATGTCACGCCCGTGACCTAGGGCGTGACCCCCTTCGACGATTGTCGATCTCAGGAAGACGATCGGCGAGCGCAGAATTTGCAACCCGGGCCCGTCACGCCCGCGACTGATATATCACGCCCGTGACCTAGGGCGTGACCCCCCTTCGACGATCGTCGATCTCAGAAAGACGATCGGCGAGTGCAGAATTTGTAACCCGGGCCCGTCACTCCCGTGACTGATATGTCACGCCCGTGACCTAGGGCGTGACCCCCCTTCGACGATCGTCGATCTCAGGAAGACGATCGACGAACTCAGAATTTTCCACAAGGGCATGTCACGCCCGTGACCTACGTGTCACGCCCGTGACAAAGGCCGAAACGTCAGCCAGGCTGGAAATTACATTAACACATGCCAGAATTAACTCTGATTATGGGGAGTTACACCAGGAGTATTTATGGGTCGTTTCCTTCTCTAATCACTTAATAAAATGAGGAAGAGTTGGTCCAATAGGAAATCTCCACTTGGACACATCATTTCATCTTCCACCTTTTCCTCTCCCTCCACCATAACCGAAATAATATTAAGAGGAGAGCCTTCATGGTCATAAATGCTTACCCTTTCCCATTCCGACTTGGTGATCTATAAAAGCCCCCTTAGAGCAAGATGAGAAGTTTACACTCTTGACCAAACGGATTTGAGTTATTGTTCTTTCTGTAAGAGAAGTTCGGGAATGCCACCACCGCGTCATGACAATCTGACGTTCATCTCGCCTCCAAACCGCGAACAAGGTCCTCCTCTACTTTTTCTTTTATGGGTAGATCTTAGGATCTTAGAAAGGAAGTTTGTGCTCAATGGAGCCGGACCTATCTCGCATTTTCATGGAAAAACCATGAAAAATATATTTACAGTGTAACACCTCCCCTGTAGAGACCATATAATATGGGTCCGGTCGGGGCCCCACAACATATGGACACCACAGCTTTAGTATTAAAAGATGATATGAAACTACCCAATCTCAAAACTCCAGACAAACACAGCGGAAACAGAACAAACCGACAGAAGTTATCCACTAACGATAGAGTATCAAATGGCCTTAAGGCCTTACACAATAATAGTCCAAAAAAATATAAATGTGCCAAGCACTCCTAGGCTACCTCGGCATGCAAGCCGGACATAAACATAACAAAAGTAGCAAACATACAAGGAGAAACCAAGCACAGCAACACTTCATGAGGCTTAGGGCTTTTCGCCCGGCGCGCTAGCTCCTGCATGCGATCCTTGCCCTGTAAGGATTTGAAGTAACGTGGGTCAGCAAAGGCTGACCTCTACTGTGTAACAAACACATCTCCTCCCGGCCGTCCCTAACGGACCCCGGGGTACCACTCCACCTGCAAGTTAGCACTTCGTATACCAAAAGAGCATATATATTAAAGCGGTAAAACGGGCTTGGATGTCTCATACAGCATACATGTTCTCTATGTTTTGTACAAAGTGAAAGGGGTCTACTATGCAACATGAATGCAACCCGGGTTTCACCCAAGGCACCCTAGCTCGTATGCATCTAGCACAACATCAAACACTGGGTACTTCCGTTTCCCCATTGGCTTAAAGCCGCAAACACAAGGGAACCACCATTTCCCTAACGGCACACACGCCGTCACACGGAACCTTGCAAAGGCCCCACCCGCACAAGGGTCATATACCCCGGGGCTTGCCCGCACATTCTGACTTCGCACGTCAGGGTTCCGTCTCACACTGACCGATTCTAAGAAGCCTTGCTGGACCCCACCCGCTCATGGCCACATTGCCCGGGCTTGTCCTCCGCTCGACATTCTCGTCAGTCCACACAAGGGGCTAGTCTCGCCGGGACACTTCCCCCGCATGACTTGCGCGTCACGGGATAGCCAGCCGACCACGGAGACATAGCCGCGCCTTTGCACAGCATAAACAAAGGTTTCCCCACCCCAATCACCATTCGCACCGTGTCTTTCCCGTGATCTAAGGAAATCATCTACCGCACAACACGGAGCTAACCTTGTCCGGTTCCGACATGAGTACTCACTCAAATATAAGGGGGAAAACGCATACATACAACGGCGTATTACCGCAGCGGATTTCTACCGAATCCCCGAAGCTCGCTATGCAACATCACCGGGTCGGACTAACGGTCGCGACCACGGCTTCACCCACAATGCCTAATCCGCTAACGGAGCGGATCTCTAATGCAAAGCATGCCGGGATGAGCATACTCAACCCGGAGGTTCCTCTTGAACCTAGGCTACACGAATCCCTCTCATTTGAGAGATTCGGCGCTCAAAATACGAAAGGAAGGGGATGCTATTCATGCATCCTAAATCCTAAAATCCGAGAGGAGAAGCGTCGTTACCTTCCGTCCCCTCTTCCTAGCCATGGAGAAGATTTGCTCAGTTGAAAACCACCGCAACGCTCCCACCTTCGCGGATCTGAACTCCGCTCGCGAAACGGACCTCCGAAGCTTCGTCGGCGGCCGGAACTTGGCCTCCTTGCTCTCCCTTCTCTCTAGATCTTAGAGAGATAAAAGAAAGTGGGGAATGAGGGTTTGGAACCCTATTCCCGGCCTTAAACCGCCCAGGGAGGCCCCCCGCCGTTGGATCTTCCAAAGAAAAGAACGAACGGCCACGATCGGAACCCAAATTAGAAAATCTGGGCCGAACACGGGTTGCAACACGGCCGTGTGCATGGTCGTGTTAGCCATTCGCCGTCTCGACCGAGTCGAAAAACCAGCACACGGCCTTTGACACGGCCTCCGACACGCCCGTGTCACCTGCGACACGCCCGTGTCGGGACCCGTGTCACGCCCCCCGTGTGCACTCGACCAACATTTCGCAGTCAGAGAGGTACACGGCCTTGTGACACGGCATCAGACACGCCCGTGTCAAATTTGACACGCCCGTGTTTGTGCCCGTGTCACGGCCCGTGTACCACACTTGCAGAATCCCTGGAGTGACACGGCCTGGGACACGCCCGTGTCCTAGGCCGTGTTCTACAACTCGACTAGCGTCGACCGCCATAGCGTCGACCGCACGACCCGAGGCCGAACACGCCTGTGTCACGCCCGTGACACGCCCGTGACACGCCCGTGACACGCCCGTGACATGCCCGTGACACCTGCTCCAAAAACCAAACTAGGCTTAAAACATCACCCGTCCCTCTTTTGAGTTTCGGGGTGTTACAACTCTCTCCCCCTTAAAAGAATTTCGTCCCGAAATTTAAAACATGGAAGGTAAACAAAACTAAACAGTACCTGAGGAGAAAAGCTTGGGGTACTCCTCCAGCATGGCCTGCTCCCGCTCCCATGAGAGCTCCTCGCAACCACAGTTGTCCCAACGGACCTTTACGAGTCTGACCTCCTTGTTCCGCAATTGCCGAACCTCTGAGTCTTCTATCCCGATTGGACGAACTCGCATCCTCAAGTCTTCCTCTACCGGCACCGCCGTCGGCTCAATCACCACGCCGGCTTCTAACAACGCTTTCCTCAGGACGGAGACGTGAAAAATGTCATGCAATCCACTTAGCTCTGTGGACAACGCCAACCGGTACGCTGCCTCTCCCACTCGCTCGATGACCTTGAATGGTCCCAAAAATCTCGGACTCAGCTTCTTGAGTCGGCGAATTCGCGAAACGCCTTTGAACGGCTTGATCTTAAGATACACCCAGTCGCCCACAGCGAATTCCACATGCCTGTGGCGAGCATTGAAATACTTCGACTGCCGATCTTGAGCTACCTTCATGCGCTCTTGGATGGTCCGCACTAGCTCACTAGCGTCGGCTACCACTTCTTTCCCCAAAAGCTTGGTGTCTCCCGCCTCTGTCCAAGACATCGGTGTTCGACACCGCCTCCCATACAGAGCTTTGTATGGCGCCATCTTGATACTAGCTTGGTAACTATTGTTATACGCAAACTCCACCATGAAGAGGTGATCCTCCCACTTCTTGCCGAAGTCGAGAGTACACATCCTTAGCATATCTTCCAAAGTACGGTTCGTTCTCTCAGTTTGCCCATCGGTTTGAGGATGAAAAGCCGTACTGAACTTGAGTTTTGTGCCCAAGCTCTTCTGCACTAACCGCCAATCCTTAGACGTGAAACGTCCATCCCGGTCGTTGACTATACTCTTCGGAATCCCATGAAGTCGTACAATATTGCGGACGTACAACTCCACCAACTTTTCTACACCGTCCTCCTTCCGGTTTGGGATGAAATGTGCCACTTTGGTCAGGCGGTCCACGATCACCCAAATGGCATCATTACCCTGCTGCGATCTAGGCAACCCATGCACAAAGTCCATGGAGATGTCATCAAATTTCCATTCGGGGATTGGAAGAGGCTTCAAGAACCCGCCCGGCTTCTGACACTCGGCCTTCACCAAGGCACAAGTTTGGCACCGACTCACACACAAAGCTACGTCCCGCTTCATCCCAGGCCACCAATAGGACTTCTTCAAGTCCAAGTACATCTTTGTACTACCCGGGTGAATGGAGTACTTAGTGAAGTGGGCCTCAAACATCAACTCCTCGCGGAGCTTGCCGAACTGCGGTACACAAATCCTTCCGCCCTTCCTCAGAATCCCATCAACCATCTCCCAGGCGCTACCCTCGCCCTTTAGAGCTTCCTCCACGAAAGGTTGGAACTCCGCATCTACACGGGTCGCTTCCCAAATAAGATCGCATAAGTCACTCTGCATCTCAATCCAATTTAGTTGAGCCACGCTAGACTCGCCTCTTGCCACACATTCCAAACCAAGGGACTCCCAGTCCCACCTTAACCGTTCATCGTGAGCTTCAATCCAATTTCCTTGCCCCAAGTATTTCCTACTCAAAGCATCTGCCACCACATTGGCTTTCCCTGGCGTGTACTGAATTGCCACCTCGTAGTCCCCAAGGAACTCGACCCACCTACGCTGCTGCATATTTAGGTCCTTCTGATCTAGGAGATACTTCAGACTCTTGTGGTCCGTGAAGATCTCCACCTTTGCACCATAAACGCAGTGCCTCCACAACTTCAAAGCAAAAATTACCGCCGCCAACTCCAAATCATGGACGGGGTAATTTCTCTCATGAGGCTTCAGCTGCCTCGACCCAAAAGCTATCACACTACCATGCTGCACCAACACGCACCCTAAACCGCATCCGGATGCGTCGCTGAAAATCTGGAACCCTTCGGTCCCCTTTGGCAGACTTAGGATCGGCGTCGTCATTAGCCTTTCCTTCAGGGTTTCAAACGCCTCGTTGCACTCTTGAGTCCATACAAATTTCTGATCCTTGCGAGTTAGTGAAGTGAGGGGTAGAGCTATCCGCGAAAAGTTTTCCACAAACCTTCGGTAGTACCCGGCTAGTCCAAGAAAACTTCGGACTTCCGCCACGGTCCTTAAAACTGGCCACTCTCTGATGGCTTCTACTTTCGTTGGATCCACCGCCACCCCATCCCCACTAATCACATGGCCTAGAAATGCCACTTTCTCCAACCAGAACTCGCACTTGGAGAACTTCGCATAAAGCTGGTTCTCTCTCAATACTTGCAACACTGTCCGCAAGTGTGACTCGTGCTCCGCTTCCGACTTGGAATACACCAAAATGTCATCGATAAAGACGACTACGAACCAGTCCAAATATTCGCGAAACACTCGGTTCATCAAGTCCATGAACACGGACGGCACGTTCGTCAGCCCGAACGGCATCACCGAGAACTCAAAATGACCATACCTCGTACCAAACGCGGTCTTGGGTATGTCTTCGTCACGAATCCGCAACTGATAATACCCGGACTTCAAGTCCAACTTGGAGTACACCACCGATCCCACCAACTGGTCGAAGAGGTCGTCTATCCGAGGAATCGGATACTTATTCTTGACAGTCAATTTGTTCAACTCTCGGTAGTCTATGCACAGGCGCATACTACCGTCCTTCTTCTTTACAAATAACACCGGCGCACTCCACGGTGAAGAGCTGGGCCTGATATACCCTTGCTCCAAAAGCTCCTGCAACTGAACCTTGAGCTCGGCCAACTCCTTTGGTGCCATCCTGAAGGGTGGACGCGACAGTGGTCTAGCCTCGGGCACTAACTCGATGGAGAAATCAATCTCCCGCCGAGGAGGTGCTCCCGGTAACTCCTCGGGAAATACATCTCCAAACTCCGCCACCACGGGCACTTCTCCAAGAGACAGACTGGAAAGGCTAACCTCCAACAACGCTACTAGAGCTACACCTCCCTGGTTAACAGCTCGCACTAACTGAAGTGCCGAAACTAGGGAACAGGCCACTCCATGCAGGCCTTCAAACTTGACTTCCGCTTGCCCCGCGCCCCTCAGGGTTACCACCTTGGACAAACAGTCGATACTGGCACGCTGCTCCGCTAGCCAATCCATCCCCAAAATCACATCGAACTCGGACAACGGCAAGATCGCCGCTACCAATATGAAGTCGACTCCCTCAAGACTCCAACAAATCCGCCCTTTAGCCCTAGTTTTCATAGACGACCCATTGGGCATGCGCACTTTCAACTCTGAGTCCGTTGCAAAGGACTCAACTCCAATCCTCCGGGTGAAACTTTCCGCAAGGAAGGAGTGCGACGCTCCCGTATCAAAAAGTACCCTAGCGGGGTACCCAGATACCACTACAAAGCCTACACACATGCAACAAACATAAAAAGGCTTGAAAGGGAGAAATCTACGATGCAGGTTGAACTCTCATACCTGTCACCACATTGATTTGGCGGATTGCTTCCTGCTACCCAAGGTTGTAGGCCCTTGGTTGCACTGGTTGAAACAGGGAAGCACTCGACTCCGCCATTTTCCCTTTCTCCGCGGCACTGGGGCCGGAGCGCACAGTTTGCTCCTGCCTTGGCTCTTGCTCCATGCCCCCTTGGGTACAAAATCTTGCTATGTGGCCTGGCTTGCCACAACTATAGCACGTCTGAGGGCCCTTAGAGCGTGACCCTCCAGACGTCCAATTACTCTTCTCGCCCGACTTATATGGGGAAGGCTTCTTCTTCCATCGGCTCCCTTCCACCTTTCCGTAGGACTGAGCAGGCTTCTTCTCTTCCCCCTGTTTGGGCGTGAAACCCTTGCGACGCTGGGATCGCTCCATGTCACTCTCCAAAATTCGGGCCGCCTCCACCAATTCGTTGAAACCCGCACGTTTCATCGATATGAGGGGTTGTCTTAGATTCTCCCTCAATCCATGATAGAAGAGATTGTCCCTCTCTTCATCGTCTGCCATGGTCGTTCCCGCATAACGACACAAGCGAGTAAATTCCTAAACATACTCATCCACTGACTTGTCTCGCTGCACCAGATGTAGGAACTGCTTCTGGAGGGCTAACCTCGTTGAGGCGGGAATGTACTTCTTCAGGAAGGCATTCCCAAATTCCTCGATGGACGGTGTGCGTCCTAGAAATTGTCGGCCACTATGGCTCACCCACCATAACTTGGCATCTCCCTCCAACATAAAGGCTGCGAACTCTGCCTTTTTCTCTTCGGACGCCTCTGCCGCCCTCAGAAGCTCCTGAATTCTAGCCCACCAATCCTCTGCATCTGTGGGCGTGCCGATTCCCTTGAAGGTTGGAGGGTGGAAGCTCAGAAAGTACTTCATCTGCCGGTCCCCCTGCCCGACAACCACTCTCTCGGCCTGCGGCTCCGCCCGCCTGGCCTCCTCAACTTGCACGGTCGCTGCCGTGACCGGGGTAGCCGGAGTTGCTACCTGAGCAACGGGAGCTGCTACCTGTGTTGTCGCTGCATCTTGGGCCGCCACCATCGCTTCTGCAAGCATACGGCAGAAGTCGGCCGGTGTGACCCCCATCCTTAGCGGACCTTGCGCAGTTGCACTACTTGCCGAGAGCTCTTCTCTTGGCCTCGAGGTCCCAGCCTCGTTGCTTGCACTCTAAACACAAACAAGAAAATGCAAATCAGTCTCTAATTGCAAGACTCGAACACAAGGACACTCATGGTCCCGCGATACTCCTATGTGGATAACTTCTTATACGCGACTCGACTTATACTTTCGACCGCGAAACTTCTCATTGGAACGCAAACCTCCCTCTGATACCAAATTGTAACACCTCCCCTGTAGAGACCATATAATATGGGTTCGGCCGGGGCCCCACAACATACGGACACCACAGCTTTAGTATTAAAAGATGATATGAACTACCCAATCTCAAAACTCCAAACAAACACAGCGGAAACAGAACAAACCGACAGAAGTTATCCACTAACGATAGAGTATCAAATGGCCTTAAGGCCGTACACAATAATAGTCCCAAAAAATATAAATGTGTCAAGCACTCCTAGGCTACCTCGGCATGCAAGCCGGACATAAACATAACAAAAGTAGCAAACACACAAGGAGAAACCAAGCACAGCAACACTTCATGAGGCTTAGGGCTTTTCGCCCGGCGCGCTAGCTCCTGCATGCGATCTTTGCCCTATAAGGATTTGAAGTAACGTGGGTCAGCAAAGGCTGACCTCTACTGTGTAACAAACACATCTCCTCCCGGCCGTCCCTAACGGACCCCGGGGTACCACTCCACCTGCAAGTTAGCACTTCGTATACCAAAAGAGCATATATATTAAAGCGGTAAAACAGGCTTGGATGTCTCATACAGCATACATGTTCTCTATGTTTTGTACAAAGTGAAAGGGGCCTACTATGCAACATGAATGTAACCCGGGTTTCACCCAAGGCACCCTAGCTCGTATGCATCTAGCACAACATCAAACACTGGGTACTTCCGTTTCCCCATTGGCTTAAAGCCGCAAACACAAGGGAACCACCATGTCCCTAACGGCACACACGCCGTCACACGGAACCTTGCAAAGGCCCCACCCGCACAAGGGTCATATACCCCAGGGCTTGCCCGCACATTCTGACTTCGCACGTCTGGGTTCCGTCTCACACTGACTGATTCTAAGAAGCCTTGCTGGATCCCACCCGCTCATGGCCACATTGCCCGGGCTTGTCCTCCGCTCGACATTCTCGTCAGTCCACACAAGGGGCTAGTCTCGCCGGGACACTTCCCCCGCATGACTTGCGCGTCACGGGATAGCCAGCTGACCATGGAGACATAGCCGCGCCTTTGCACAGCACAAACAAAGGTTTCCCCACCCCAATCACCATTCGCACTGTGTCTTTCCCGTGCTCCAAGGAAATCATCTACCGTACAACATGGAGCTAACCTTGTCCGGTTCCGACACGAGTACTCACTCAAATATAAGGGGGAAAACGCATACATACAACGGCGTATTACCGCAGCGGATTTCTACCGAATCCCTGAAGCTCGCTATGCAACATCATCGAGTCGGACTAACGGTCGTGACCACGGCTTCACCCACAATGCCTAATCCGCTAACGGAGCGGATCTCTAATGCAAAGCATGTCGGGATGAGCATACTCAACCCGGAGGTTCCTCTTGAACCTAGGCTACACGAATCCCTCTCATTTGAGAGATTCGGCGCTCAAAATACGAAAGGAAGGGGATGCTATTCATGCATCCTAAATCCTAAAAACCGAGAGGAGAAGCATCGTTACCTTCCGTCCCCTCTTCCTAGCCATGGAGAAGATTTGCTCGGTTGAAAACCACCGCAATGCTCCCACCTTCGCGGATCTGAACTCCGCTCGTGAAACGGACCTCTGAAGCTTCGCCGGCGGCCGGAACTTGGCCTCCTTGCTCTCCCTTCTCTCTAGAACTTAAAGAGATAAAAGAAAGTGGGGAATGAGGGTTTGGAACCCTATTCCCGGCCTTAAACTGCCTAGGGAGGCTCCCCACCGTTGGATCTTCCAAAGAAAAGAACGAACGGCCACGATCGGAACCCAAATTAGAAAATCTGGGCCGAACACGGGTTGCAACACGGCCGTGTGCATGGCCATGTTAGCCATTCGCCGTCTCGACCGAGTCGAAAAACCAGCACACGGCCTTTGACACGGCCTCCGACACGCCCGTATCACCTACGACACGCCCGTGTCGGAACCCGTGTCACGCCCCCTGTGTGCACTCGACCAACATTTCGCAGTCAGAGAGGCACACGGCCTTGTGACACGGCATTAGACACGCCCGTGTCAAATTTGACACGCTCGTGTTTGTGCCTGTGTCATGGCCCGTGTACCACACTTGCAGAATCCCTAGAGTGACACGGCCTGGGACACGCCCGTGTCCTAGGCCGTGTTCTACAACTCGACTAGCGTCGAGCGCCAAAGCGTCGACCGCACGACCCGAGGCTGAACACGCCTGTGTCACGCCCGTGACATGCCCGTGACACGCCCGTGACACGCCCGTGACTCGCCCGTGACACCTGCTCCAAAAACCAAACTGGGCTTAAAACATCACCCGTCCCTCTTTTGAGTTTCGGGGTGTTACATACGGGTCCGCCGGAAACCGCCACCGCCGGCGGCCAAACCACCGTCGACCGATCGTCATCGCCTCGACGGAGGTGGTGGTGGTGGTGGCTGGCCAGGGAAGTGACCGGACGGTCGGCGATGAATCGCGGAAGAGCTACAGGAAATATAAGTTTTTCTGAGTTCAGTTTTTGGGTTCTGTTTGGCAGAAAAGATGAACAGTAAATTCTATTATTATTCATTTATTAATTATAATGAATTATTATCTCCTTTTTAACACACCTTTTGATATTACCAAACTAGGCACTTAGAAGCCGATTTAGGAAAAATGGCCAGTCACAAAAGTTGTAGCCCTTTGAGTCTAGATGAATATAAAATTGATTTCAACTCGTTTGAGTAAGCGGTTTGACCGCAGCACCCGTTTTAGTGGTGGCTGTACCTAGAGTTGGGCAGGAACTAAAATGAATGCCCACTCTTCGTCCTTCGTCCAAATGACCCGAAATTTGGGCAGGGGGTTACCCTTAGCCATACCTAGAGGCTGTCCAAAAATGGGAATTTTGGAGACACTTTGCCTAAAGTATTTTTTTTAATTTAATTAAGTTAGAGGAATTTATTTAAGTGGCCAAATGACCTTCAAACCCTCCCAAATTTTGGTGAGTGGTCCCTGGCGATAAAACCTAGCTCTGTACAAAATTTCAACTCATTTGGATGAGTTTTGGATAGGAAGTCATCTATTCTTAACTAGGCATTAATGAGGCGTTTTTGAGTAAAAAGTGCACTAAGAGGTTGGAACGGTCAAATCACCTCAACAGAGGCTGATATTTTGACCGCTGGCTTAGAGGGGTTATTATAACCCACTTGGAGAAAATGGTGTGGTCTAGGGTTGGTTTACCCTAGGATCCAAACTCAAACCCTAAATGGATGGTTTTGAGGGTTGTGAAGGACCTGGTGGCAATTGCTCTTGTATTGCCTTGAAATTCAGTAGAGGTTACATTAGCATGATATAAATCATCTGGATGGAATCTTGGAGGATTTGGAGATAGGTAGATACCTCAAAACCCTAACCTTAGCTTTAGGGTAAAATACCAAATAAGTAGAATCTGTAACTAAACATTATCTAAAAGCTGTGAAACTCAGGTAAAGTAAGTTTTGAGGAGGTTAAAATCTATAGTAATTTTACTGGAATTTTATGATGTCTATTTCCAGCACTTCATTTGTAACGTTTGTTATAGCCATAATTGATGTTTTAATTATTTGGATCTTTTTATTCATTGAAACCCCATGAAATCTTTGAAGTGCATGTTTTAGTTTAGCATGATTGCTCCTGAATTTTTGTATAATTTTTAGTTGAGTAAATTTAGTACTTCCTTCACAAATGTTAAAAAGGGGTTTTAAGGTTTAAAAATTAATTATGGATGATATTGCTATTGAAAAATTATGAGTCTTAGGACTTTAGACATTCAGGCCATTATATGTTTGTAGACATTTATTTATGATTTTTAGAATCCTATTTACGACACTTTCTTTACAAGTCTACCTTATAGAGATTTTTGATAATTAATTTATTCAGAGATTAATACTTGCTGAAAAATTATGAAACTTGGCCAATGCTATTTTTTAAGGTTGTATCTGCATAATATAATTAATTTATAATTTTTGGATAGATATTCTCTGTACTTGATTCATAAATAACGAAAGATAGAAAATATTGCTAAAATAGTTTTAGTGCCCTTTTGATAATATAAAAATTATGATACTTTGGATTTACCATATTGAGATAGCAAACTATTTATAATAATTTTTTTGGACATCTTTCATGAGTACTTAGGATAGTTCATGTTAAAACCGGTAGCCCATGGAATTTTTGAGAAAATTAATTAAATGCCAGATAAATTAGGAAAATTATAGTTTTCTGATTTTAGGCT
The DNA here is from genome assembly GCA_039513925.1 of Platanthera zijinensis. Taxonomy (NCBI): domain Eukaryota; kingdom Viridiplantae; phylum Streptophyta; class Magnoliopsida; order Asparagales; family Orchidaceae; genus Platanthera; species Platanthera zijinensis. The sequence continues at coordinate 124,549,185 of CM077085.1, read as the reverse complement.
AATCCTATCATGATATACCTACAGTAAATAATTTATGGCATTTGGATGATTATCTAGATTATCTCCTATTCGGTTCGACATATAGTCTAGGTTGGTCTGCATATAGCAAATTGTTAAATTACAATAGGACATGATCTGGGATAGTTGTTGGAGTTAGTAATTTTGTTTGGGTGGATAGATGTGGATGATTTCTAATAGAATGATATGAAGAGTAGTGAGAAGTGGTGTTGGCTAGAGTTAAGAGGTGCTCGGATTCGACGAAAGATCGTCTTTCCCGAGAAGAGGAAGGTTAAAAATCACCCAAGGTTATTCTATCGTAATATGAGAAGGGAATGAGTAAAGGGAATCAACCAATAACAATAAGTGCCTTGCAAAAGGGAACGATGGGCTTCAGCTACCATCATAGTTTCTAGTGCCCTTTGAGAGCCCTTCACAGGGAATACCGGGGGCAGTCCTAGGTTAACGTAAACTGTAATAACAAGCTGAAAAGAGTAACCTAGTAATTAGGATCTCACATTTCACAAACACTGTTTGCACAGGAAGATTGTTGGGAGCTTTGGCTCGATTGGTTAAGAGACGAGCGGAATGGTCCGGGGAGCTTCGGCTCGATTGGTTAAGAGACGGACGATTTGGTCCGGGGAGCTTCGGCTCGGTTTTTGTTTGATTACGATTAAATTTGCATGTGCATAAAAGGAAAGAAAATTAAGGTGGTGGGTCTTTGTTATTGGAGGGTCGATGCACCGACACCAATACGCTGACTCGGCAAGTGTGGTTAGCACTTCGCTAACAGAAGTCCGGTGCGCCAGCCGGCAAGAGTACGCAGGAGTCCGCTTTATGCACCAAGCATTGAGGCGTACGATAGGTCTGACTGGTAGTGCTTTACAGGTTTAGAGGTGGGCGAGGCCGAACCCACCGCTTCCCTCTGCCACTGCGGAGGTATCCTGGGAGGTAACGGCTCTGAAAGGGGGAACTAAAGGTCTGTATGCACAGAGTCGGGTGTGTGAGTTGCACTTGCATGTTCCATCATAACCACTTGCATATCATAGCATAATCGATTCATTTAACCCCTGACACCTAAAATATAAGTGGAATGGGACGCTTATACATTAGGACTTGTAAAACGATCCCTTGGTCTATAAGCTTGTGTGGGCAAGTTTATAAATTAAGGTTAAATTCCATATATAAATGCCACGGTTTGATAACCGACACCCCAACGTATAAGTGGTATGAGACACTTTATACGATGGGAGCCTTGCAGAAGATCCCTTGGCTTATGCGCTTTCGCACATAAGTTAAGGTTACTTTTCCTACTTTCTGTTTCTGTCATATTTATTATAGAATTGCTAGATTAGTTCCGCTGCCACCTGTTCCTTTAATTTAATCTCCACCTTCATGTCCTTCTCTTTCTTCCTCTCCGCTCGGTACATAGGAGCCATGGGGGAAGGGGTAGGGGATGATAGGGCTTAGTCTTTATGACTAACGGTTTTTGAACCGCATCATTTTAGGGAATCGTGGAGCCCAGCACGGGGGAGCAGCCCCTAGACTGGTGCGCTTGGAGATGGGGCAGTTTAGCTCCGGAGTTCATATAGTCGGGACCGTGAGTCTCGACCTTGATTAGATGTTCTGTTTTGCTTCCGCATGAGTGATTTGTAGTGAGGACATGATGTACCGGGCATAAGCCCGTATTTTTAGTACTCTGATATATTATTCTGTGGACACTCCCTTCGTGGAGACTTCTTTTTCTATATATGTGATTTTCTTGTGGACTTGATTTACTTCATTATGCTATCTTTCTGTGATGGAATTGGCCGGTAGAATCGGCGCTTTGTGGTGATGACCCTTCAGGGCGTGAAGGTGTCACCGCAAAGGGGCGGTTCTGGGCCTAAGACCCCGATGTTTTAAAAGAAAAAAAATGGGGTCTTACATCAAGTATTTGTATTTTTTTGTTATTTTTCTATTTCTCCAAGCAATAGTTTAGTATTTTTCATCTTATTATGTACTCTTATTCCTAGTTTAATGAAAATGCAATTTTCTTTGCTTTTGCTTTCTTTCTCAAACATGGTTTGCTAATTATATTTTGTGTCCGATCGCGATGAGCTTTGCAATAAAATAACGCATCTTTAATTTTATGTTTGCATTTGTATTTTTTTTATTTTTGATCCTTCTTTGATTTTTATTGTGTCGACTCCGTATTCTGGTATATGGTAGTAGGCAATTGATCTCATTTCATAGAAGTCGAGAGACTCATTGATTTGAAAGATCACTCAAAGAAGGAAGGAGTTGCATGCAACCCTAGAGATAGGACGACGTAAATCCTCCGGATTGGAGTCAAATTCAATAGTGCGGGTCACTTCGGTAATGCGACTTTAGGCCATTTTGACTTGTAAAGAGATTTCGATCAAAACGTCTATAAGTTAGGGGATTTAATGCTCTAGCGAGATTACTTCCTAATATCGAATCTGTCACGGTCTGAATAGTATTGCAAATGTTAAACTAATTTATTCCGTTATTTTATTTCAAAGTGAATCGTCGATCGAGCACTCTTTCGTAATAGTTTATTTCTCTTTTAACTAAGTTTAGTTTATTTTAGTTTCAAAACTCATTAATCGTTCGGTAGGATAATAGAGTCGTTGTGAGTAATAGTACTTGCCTGCCCCGAGTTTTTATACGACCTTGCTATATTTTTATCACTATACTATAAAACGATTGGTACACTTGCCTATTCGGATTGTAATCCGTGAGACGATTTTTACGCATCAAGTTTTTGGCATCGTTGACGGGGATATTTTTGGCAATATTACGAAAGCATCGAGTTTATTACTTCTACTATTTTTTTAAAAAAATATTTATTTTAATTTTTCTACTTTCTAAAATATATATATCAAAAAAAAAATTCTTTTTCTTTTTTGTAACAGTTTATTTTATTTATTTATTATGGAATCATAATCTTTTTTCGCTTTTTGCGGGTCGCCCGACAACTTTTATTCTGAATATCTTTCGGGAACCCCTCCCTCTTTTGATTTCAATTTTTCTGGAGCAGGTCAAAGTGGCCAATTTGACCCTTACTCCAATTTTTATCCTACTTGGGAGATGGGGAACCCGTCTTATTTTTCTTATGATTTTGCCCCGCAAAGCGCCGCGCCTCCAAATTTTAATTCTATCGATAATAAGTATCTTGAATTGCAAACTTCTATTGATAATATTAAAACGCATTTCAAAACCATTATGGATTATTTTTCTCGTGAGACCGCATCTTTTTCTTCGTCTTCTTCTCCGTCTCCTCCAATTTCATTATGCAATGAGTCACCGGATATCCCGGCTTGTCTTTTTCCTCTCGAGGAGGATACTTATTCGGATATTCCGAATTGTTTCCTTCCTCTTTTGGAAGACACCTCTATGTATATTCCGGCGTGCTTCTTACCCGTTGAGGATGACGAGACGTCTCCTATTTCTCCTTTTGAAGACGTTCGTGATTCCATTTCTATCTCAAATTCAACTATTCCAAATTTTTCTATTTTTAGCGAATCTTTTTCTTCTTCTTCTTTTATTTTAGATGACTCTTCTTTAGTTCTTTTTGCCCATTCTTCTCCTGAAATTTCACAAGTCTCTCCTTCTCCTTGTGAAATTTTCGTTGATGAAATTTCTTCTTCTACTTCTTTTATTCCTCTTTCTATTTCTTCTTCTTTTTTTCTTCTTCTTTTGACGACCCCTTCTTTCCCGTTTTACATACGGCGGAGTTCTTCTATAACTCCGTCCAATCATTTTTGGGCGTCATTCCCTTGAAGATTCCATCGCATGTCGGTGCGATTCTTCATTTCTTCTTTTTTTGATTTACTCTCCAAAGCGCATACTTAGGGAGTTACCTCTTCATTTCAGTTTTTATTTTCCATTTAGCTAACCAATAACGTCGGGCTCAGACGGCGTTAAACAAAGCGCGCTCTTGGGAGGCACCCCTTGCTTATCACTTTTTGTTCTTTCTTTTTCTTTTTGTTTTGTTTTGCAAGAATAATGCCCCCGGCGGTTCGTTTGGCTCCATCCTTTCCTCTTTTCCTTAGGCCTGAGCCAGTGTCCAGCTCAAGCATGGGGGAGCGAGATCTGCATTCAGCCTTACGAATCCGGGGAATTCGTTTTCTTTTTTATTTACTTTATTGCATCCCCCCTCCCCTTTCTTCTTCCTTTTTCTTTATTGTTTTTATTTTTCATTGAGGACAATGCAAAATTTAAGCATGGAGAAGGGTTTAGTTATTTTCTTTCTTCTTTCTTTTCTAAAAAAATGTTTTAAATTTCTACAAAAAAATAATTAAAGATTAGTATAGTTTTATTAAATTTCTTTAGTACTACTTTTATTTAGCCTTATCAAAAACCCAAAAAATTAGAAAAATCAAAAATTCCAAAAAAGATCATATTTCAAAACCCCAAAAAATTAAAAATCTTAGAAAAATCAAAGAAATATAATAAACCTCATGCTTAGCTTTTTGTTATTTTCAGAAATTTAGTTTGAGTTTGTTTATAAGCATTCTTTTTATTATTTGCTAATCTTTTATTTCATCATATTTAGTTAAATCTAATATTTAGTGATTTAGTTTTGAGGATAATCTTATGATTTTAATTTGCTTAGAGTAATTTATTTAGCACTTTTTCTCTTTTATTTTAAATAGTTTCAATTTTGTAGTAATTTTGCTCAACAATTTTGGATTCTAATGATTATTACCTCATGCTTTTAGATTCTTAGGAAATCTCAATCTACTAGTAGTTGCTCTCTAGTGTTTTAGTTTATTTTCTAAAAAATTTATTTAACCCCATCCTTTTTCCTTTTATTATTAGATCATATGTCATGAGAATAAGGAGATGTTAGTTCCTTATTCTCTGGTACACATATGTAACCCTGATGAAGAGAGGAATTAAAAGTTCATATATGTCGTGGGAAGTGATAGGATGTTAGTCTATCATTTTCTGGTATTACATATATATTTCATTTAAAAAAAATTATGTGGGGTGTGAAGAAAAAAAATAATGATCACCTCCAAGCAAAGACCTCTTCATGTTGATTTTCTCCCCAAACCCCTTAGCCAATATTATTGTCTTAGTTTTTAAATTAAAATATTGAGAGAGCATAAGTAGTAGGTTGCAATTTTTCCTTAAGTTTCTTTCAAGTTATGGTTTTTATAATTTCAATCTAACCTTGTTTGCACTTTACTTAATTTTGAGTTCTAGTTAATTTATTAGAGAATTTTTGGCTAAATATCTCTCTTTTTACTTTAATTTCATAATTTAGGACTTAATTCGTAAATCTCTAAATTTTATTTTTGGTAGATTTTGGTGTAAATAAATTTTTAGTTTAATTGAAAATTTTATAATTATCTTATAAATATTTCTCATAATTTTGCTCTGGAATAGCAAAAGCTTAAGCATGGGGGAATTTGATGACTTGTTTTAGTCATCGTTTTTGGGGTAGTTAAGTATGCAAAATTCCTAGTTTAATTATATGTTTTAAGTATTTTTATGCATGTTTTGTCTTTTTGTGTTAGGATATTATAATTCCTAGTTTTATTATAATTGTATTTGCTTGTCATGTTGCAATTTTATTTTGTTATGTTTTGATATAAAAATCTATAGTTTTATTATATGTATTTTTATTATTTTATGTATTATGTTATGATTAGTTTTATTTATATGTTTTATGTATTTTTCATTTTTTTGTTTCATGTCTTATGCTTATTTATGTTATGTTATAAAAAATGACTAATGTTTTATTTTGTTTTATTTGTAGGTTCAAAGCTCAAGCATGATGAAGCCCACTTTAAGAGCAGCCCGACCACTATTGGAGCAGCCCCTACATGCAATACAAGCCCTACCCGAGCCCACCAAGCAGCTTACAAACAATATTTCGGCCCACATCATCAAGCCCATGCTTGGCCGACCCTCTCTCTCTTCTCCTCCATAAATTTCTCCATGCATGCACCTCCACATTCATGCATGGCCGGCCCCCCTCTTTTATTTCTTTCTCTCTTCTTTATTTCACATTCATCCCTCTTTTCCTCTATTTAATTCTCATTTAAACTCATCCATCCCCCCTCTTATATTTATTTTATTTCCTTTTATTTTCCAAAATGAAATGCATGCATTTAGCCTCTTTCTCTCTCCCCCTCATTTAATATCATGCATGAACCCTCTCCAACATACATGGTCGGCCACCCCCCTTGTCTCCTCATCTTCAATTCATTCTAGAACCTTCTCCCTCACCTATAAAAGGACCCCTTTCCTCATGCTTTAGTAAGTTAAGTTTTTGAAGTAGAAAATAGAGTGCTAATTTAGAGAGTTAGAAAGCATGCTTCCATTTCAAGTATTTGTATTTTCTTGTTATTTTTCTATTTCTCCAAGCAATAGTTTAGTATTTTTCATCTTATTATGTACTCTTATTCCTAGTTTAATGAAAATGCAATTTTCTTTGCTTTTGCCTTCTTTCTCAAACATGGTTTGCTAATTATATTTTGTGTCCGATCGCGATGAGCTTTGCAATAAAATAACGCATCTTTAATTTTATGTTTGCATTTGTATTTTTTTTATTTTTGATCCTTCTTTGATTTTTATTGTGTCGACTCCGTATTCCGGTATATGGTAGTAGGCAATTGATCTCATTTCATAGAAGTCGAGAGACTCATTGATTTGAAAGATCACTCAAAGAAGGAAGGAGTTGCATGCAACCCTAGAGATAGGACGACGTAAATCCTCCGGATTGGAGTCAAATCCAATAGTGCGGGTCACTTCGGTAATGCGACTTTAGGCAATTTTGACTTGTAAAGAGATTTCGATCAAAACGTCTATAAGTTAGGGGATTTAATGCTCTAGCGAGATTACTTCCTAATATCGGATCAGTCACGGTCTTAATAGTATTGCAAATGTTAAACTAATTTATTCCATTATTTTATTTCAAAGTGAATCGTCGATCGAGCACTCTTTCGCAATAGTTTATTTCTCTTTTAACTAAGTTTAGTTTATTTTAGTTTCAAAACCCATCAATCGTTCGGTAGGATAATAGAGTCGTTGTGAGTAATAGTACTTGCCTGCCCCGAGTATTTATACAACCTTGATATATTTTTATCACAATACTATAAAACGATAGGTACACTTGCCTATTCGAATTGTAGTCCGTAAGACGATTTTTACGCATCACTGGCCGCATTCTTCTGCATAATCACTTCGATCTTGTGATTGTTGTAATGAGCGAGCTGGCAGCCGCTTGTAGATGGCGGCGGGGTGACAGCTGCAGCCTCCAACGCGTCCACCCGCTTCTGAAGTGCCTGCTTCTCCTGTTGGAGGGTGGCGACCTCAGTGCCCAGTCGGCTGGACGTTGCCACGTCCTGTGAAAGGGAGAACAACCGAGTTAAATTATACGGGAGGGAGGAAAGGTTGAGGTGAGTCGAGAAACCTACCGCTCCACCGAGGTAGTGAGCGAGAGCGGCCTCAGCCGCTTCCGCCCACTTCCGCAGTTCACCCGCTTCCTCCTGAGCGAGTCGGTGGGCCGCCTCCTTCTTATCGACTAACTTGTGGAGGGACGGGGCGCTCTTGTCCAGCCGAAGGCACCGCCGGCCGACCATATGGGCCAGCTTCAGGCTGCGAAACTGGGCCCGCGCGCTTTCATAGATCAGCACTTGCGTTGCCTCCTCGTCGTAAACGGCGGCGTCCTCTCGCCCATAGACGTTGAAGGCGAGATTGTAAGCATCCCCGCTGCTGGAGTTGTCCTCCAACCAGCTTGACAGCAGCGAGGAGATGTAGACCTGGTTAGTCTCTTTGTCCCACTGAAGCAGAGGGACTCCAGACTCGTCCGCGGGTCCCTCACCATAACCAAAGTTACGGTGCCCCCGGGGGATTGGCTTCCCGGCGGGCTGAACCTCCTTTGGCGGCTGCGACGTGCCTGCCTCTCCGCCAGAAGATCTGACGGCCAGATAGGCCGCGTGTAACGCCCCGAAACTCAATAGGGTGACGGGTGATGTTTGGAGCCAAATATGTGTTTTGGCAGGGGTGACACGGCCTGGGACACGGGCGTGTCCCAGGGCGTGTCGTGATCGGGTTCAGTGATGGCCGCGCGGTCATCGATTTTGGGGTCGACGTTCGTCGAGAGGCTGAACACAGCCTGGGACACGGGCGTGTCCCAGGGCGTGTAAGTCACTCGTCGAGTGAGGTACACACGGGCCATGATACGGGCACAAACACGGGCGTATCACATGTGACACGGGCGTGTCTGGTGCCGTGTCGCAGGCCGTATCCTTCTCGGGACAAGAGTGTTGGTTGTTGCACACGGGGCCTGACATGGGTCGCGACACGGTCATGTCGCATGCGACACGGGCGTGTCGGAGGCCGTGTGCTGGTTATCGAGTCGGTCGAGACGGCGAATGGGTGACACGGCCATGCACACGGTCGTGTTACAACCCGTGTTCGGCCTATATTTTGTAATTTCAGGCCTAATCGTGGTCGTTCGTTTCCTTGGCTTGGGATCCGACGGCTGGGGGTGGATGCTGGTGGTTTAAACCTAGAAATAGCGTTTGCAATCCCTCATTTCATCCCCTTAGTTCTCTTTCTAAAGTCTAGAGAGAGGGGAGAGCAAGGAGGAGGAGGGAGGCCAAGATCCGGCCGCCGGTGGAGCGTCGGAGCTCCGAATCACGATCCGAGTCCAGATCCGCGAAGGTGACGTCGTTGCGGTGCTTTACAACTACGTAGATTTTTCATGGCGCCGCGGAAGAACGCAAGGGTAACGATTTCTCATCCTAGGGCATGTGAAGCCCTCTTTTTCTTTGCATAGGAAGCCCTCTCTCGCGAGTGAGCAAAGAGTTGGAGCGTTCCTTGGGGTAGATATGTGAAGTCCCCCTTATATAGAGCCCGTATGCGAAAACGGGCATAGGCATTGTATGTGAAGCCTATCCAGACAAGTAGAGCCGGATCGGTGATGTTGCATTGTATATGAACCGAGGAAGACTCCGGATGTTTGGGCGTTTTTCGGGTTTTCTACGTGGTAGATTGCAGCAGGGAGCCTTGGAGATTAACTCCAAGGTGCACCCGGAAAACTGGGTAAAAGCGAGTTTTGCCAACACGATGGCCGGGGAGCCAACGTGAACATAACCGGGTTATGTGATTGTTGTGGCGGAAACGGGACTTGGTGAGTCTTGACCTGCGTATATGGCTTAAATTGTCGTTGCGGAATGAGCACGGGTCAGGCGGAACCGTACCCGATCTATGTCGTTCGGTGGGACCGTTGGCATGGATGAGAGTCTTCGGCGGTCTATGGCTTAAATTGTCGTGACCAAGGCCAGGAAGACAAAATGCTCTTGTGATTGGCCGTCCAAGGGGCGGTGGTGGAACGGGAACGTCTATGGCTTGAATTGATATGACGTTGGCCGGTTCGCCGTGAATGTGCCCTGTATGCATGGGGTGTGTGGCCGTGCGATCCTATGCCTGTGATGAAGTGTGTTTACACTATTTTATTGCCTATACTAATAAAGTGCAGGGAAAGAGCATCGTCGCCCCAATTTTGGGGGCGGGATCATTATAATTGGTCAGCATAGCTGACCGTTGCTTTTGTTTACCATCGGGCGGTGGATTGTGGCTTGCAGGTGCTGCGGAGCCGAGCGGGAAATAGCGGGTTAAAGCCCATGTTGCGGTGCTGGCCCTCGAAGGCCTAACCTTTTTATGTTTTCCGTGTATCTCATGTATGGCCGGCCTGCGAGCCGAAGTATGAAAGACACTCTTGTTTGAGGAAACTATTGTAAGGCCATAAGGCCGGTACTTTTGTATTAATCATTCCTATTTTATTTGAGTAGTGGACATTCATGCTTGGCAGGGTTCTTTTATTTGTGCAACTTAATAAATTGCTTCCGCTAGAATGACTCTGTGTAGGACGTTTGTGATTGGTTGTATGGTTTCAACGTGTAACCAACCGGTCTGTCCGTAGTATATGGTGTCGGGCCCCGGCCGGACCTACTGCTATATGTCATGTGATATATAGGGGTGTTACAAATTGGTATCAGACTACTGCTTTCGGTCAAACTTAAATGAATTCGTGGGCGAATTCACTTTAAGGGGTGGTGAGCACATGTGTGTGCGTCATCATTATAACATGAAAAGAACCCATGAATGTCCACTTTGGAATGAAAATACACGTGTTTGAGGAACCTGCATGTTCCTATAATTGCTGTTTGCAATATTGTTTGGCCGCTTATTAGTGTTTTGCACGATTATAGGTGACCAGAAGTGGTGTTGTACAGTCGGAACGGCCAGGTTCCGAGGCAAGCAGCGCACCAAGTGAAGCGCCTGCAACACCTTCGTCTACCGAGACCATTAGATTGGTGGCAGAAGCTGTCTTTGCTATGATTAATGCGCAACCTGTAAGGCAGGTGCAGCAGCCAAATCCTACGGTGGAGCAGGTGCCGCTCCAAGCGGCGGAGCCTAGAAGGGTTGAACAGGTGGCGGTGGAGCCGGAGTTGCCTCGGAGAGCAACTGAGAGACAGCTTAAGCATGTGATGGGCTTCCATCCACCGGTGTTCTCGGGAACGGGAACCCCGACCCAGGCTGAAGATTGGCTCTCAAGAGTCAATAGGGTGATGACAGCAACAGAAACGGAAGAGTGGCAGAAGACCACAATAGCGACGTTCCTATTGGATGGGGACGCAAGGTTATGATGGGAAGGTCTAGAGCTACACAAGTTGAGGGGAAGGCCGTTGGCCGAAGTATCTATGGAGGAATTTTCGAGACTGTTCATGGCTCGATACCTCCCCTCAGCGCAGAGGATCGCACTAGAGAACGAGTTCCAAAAGTTGGTGCAAGGAGATAGCACTATAGATGAGTATCTCCGCGAGTTTACTCGATTGGGGAGATATGCTAGCGCTACCTTTGCCGACGAGGAGCGAAAGACTAACTGCTTCTTTGAAGGGTTAAGAGATGAGCTGAGGCTGCTACTGGCGGGGCCCATGGCACAGGGTTTCATGACCCTGGTCACCTCGGCCCGGTCCTTGGAGAAGGACATGAGAAATGTGCAAGCTAAGAAGGAATCTGGTGGGAAGAAATCAGAGTTCAAGGCGCCGACTACGTCAAAGTCGGGCTACCGCAGATTCTACAAGAAGGCTAGGACGTCAGGTCCAGCTTCTTCTACGGGTGCCTCGGGGGCAACTACCAATCAAACCCCGGGCGCTTGTTTCACGTGTGGAAAGACGGGGCACTTTGCCCACGATTGCTGGAGTGGACGCCCAAAGTCCGAGAGAAAACAAGGAGCTACTTACGAAGAGAAGGGCAAAGCGGTAGAGTCAACTGCGTCCCATTATTCTCCGACTCAACCTAGAGTGTACAACTTGGGCCAGCAGGAGGCCATTAAACAAGCTGACGTGGTGACAGGTACGAGTTAATTTATAGCAAGTTAACTTTAAATACTGTTGTATATTGCTTGTTAGCCTAATATTGTTTGCATAGGCTTTGTTTTGATTAGCGATAGTCCGGCACGGGCACTGTTCGATACGGGAGCTTCACACTCCTTCTTGTCCGAAAATTTTATATCGTGCATCGGAGTCCCTTCTTCGATGGCGAAGGACAAGTTGGATGTGCTGCTACCGAATGGGTGCTCTATGCGTGCGGACAAAGTGTGCACCGTGAAGGTTCACATAGGGAGCCAAGAGTTCGACTTGCTAGCGTCATTGCTGCCGCTAGTAGAGTTCGACATTATCTTTGGGATGGATTGGCTTTCGGAGCAGAAGGCTTGGATTGATTGCGACCGGAAGGAGGTCAAGCTGGGTATTGGACGGGAGACAACATTCGAGGGACTCAAGGGGTCGAGCAAGACGCTGATGTCTGCTCTTCAGGTGGTAAAGGCAGTTCGTGCTGGTGCAGAGCTGTTCTTCGCAATAGTGGGGGCTGTAGAGCCAAAGTCCACTTTGGATAGTATCCCCGTGGTTTGTGAATACACCGATGTGTTCCCGGATAGTCTTCCTGGGGCCCCACCGCAGCGAGAGATTGATTTCACTATCGAGCTTGTGCCAGGTGCCAAACCCGTGTCACGTGCTCCGTATAGGTTGGCGCCTAAGGAGATGGCAGAGTTGAAAGTTCAGCTAGAGGAGCTGATGGAGCAAGGTTATGTGCGTCCAAGCTCGTCGCCTTGGAGCGCACCGGTTCTCTTCGTTAAGAAGAAGGATGGTAGTATGCGGCTGTGTATCGACTACAGAGAGTTGAACAAGCTGACGGAGAAGAACAAGTACCCGATCCCGAGGATTGATGATCTCTTTGATCAGTTAGTCGGATCGTCGGTATATTCTAAGTTGGACTTTGTTAGAAACGAACTAAAACAAGCTGGAGAGAGTATAACTGAAACTTTATTATCAGAAAAAGGTAACTATTACAAAGGTATACCCTCCCTTATATAGAATGGAGGAGAGATGAGAGAATACAAATAAGAGATGTGGGACTAAAAATTTACAGGACTAAGCGGACTGTACAGAACAAACCGCACAAGCCGCGCGGTTAGACAGAAGGGCTAACCGCACGGCTACCACTAGAGAGAGAGAGAGACCGCAAGGGGAGACCGCCTGAGAGCTCGGCAACCAGACAGCAACAGCACAGCAATCAAACCGCTGAAGGGAAACCGCCAGACCGCGCGGTCTCTAACCCGCCAAGACAGACCGCCCGGTCTCTAACTTCAACACTCCCCCTCAAGCTGGAGCATATATATCGATCATGCCCAGCTTGTCACAAATATGATGAAACGAGGCGGAAACTGGCTTGGTGAAGATGTCAGCCAGCTCTTTATCAGAAGTGATAAAGGGAGTGCAAATTTGTTCCTTTAAGATCTCTTCACGAATGAAATGACAGTCGACTTCAATGTGCTTGGTTCTTTCATGGAAGACCGGATTTTTGGAGATGTATATGGCAGCCTTGTTATCACAGAACATAGGTAGCGGATGGTTGTAGACCTCTCCTAAATCCAGCATTAGAGCCCGTAGCCATTTTAGCTCACAAGTGGTCGACGACATACTCCGATACTCTGCTTCAGCACTAGATCTGGAAACAACAGACTGCTTCTTGCTCTTCCAGCTTACCAGATTACCCCCAACAAAGGTGCAGAAACCGGAGGTAGACTTGTGATCCTCTTTGTCATCAGCGTAACTCGCATCTGAGTAAGCTTCAACCCTCAGATGACCATTCTTCTGGAAAAGCAATCCTTTCCCAGGTGCGGCTTTGACGTACTCCAAGATCCGTAAGGCGGACTGCAGATGACACTCCCTGGGAGCTTGCATGAATTGACTCACCTTGCCAACAGCATAGGAAATGTCGGGTCTGGTCACTGTGAGATATATGAGCTTACCAACAAGACGTCTGTACCTCGTAGTATCTGAAAGAAGAGGCGAATCATCTGTCCAGGTTTTGTCTTCTCCAACAGCCATGGGACATCGAGCAGGTTTGGCCCCAGTCAATCCTACATCTTTTAAAAGATCAAGGGCATACTTACGCTGGGAGAGGACTAAGGAATTGGGCTTCCGAGAGATTTCGATCCCCAAAAAGTACTTTGGAGAGCCCATATCTTTCGTGACCAGATGTTGACGAAGATGCCGCTTTGTCAAGGCTACCCCTTCCTGGTCATCGCCAGTGAGAAGAATATCATCAACATACACTGCAAGAACCACCAGTCCCGAGGAGGATTTGCGAGTAAATAGAGAGTGATCGGCAGAGCTGCGCACAAAACCAACGGCCGCCACGATGCCGCTGAACTTGTCAAACCAAGCTCGAGGGCTCTGCTTGAGGCCATAAATTACCTTCTTCAGCCGGCATACTCGTGTCTCCCCCTGAGCAACATACCCAGGAGGTTGCTCCATGTAGACGGCCTCCTGAAGATCACCATAAAGGAAGGCATTCTTTACATCCAGCTGGGAAATCGGCCAATCCTTATTGACCGCCACAGAGAGAAGAACTCGTATAGTGCTGAGACGAGCCACGGGAGAGAAGGTGTCAAAGTAATCCACCCCATAGGTCTAAGTAAAGCCCTTAGCAACAAGGCGAGCTTTATAATGGTCCACAGTGCCATCCGGGGCAAATTTCACCACAAAGACCCAGCGACAGCCGACAACATCAGTACCGAAGGGAGGAGGAACACGAGTCTAGGTACCCCGCTCCGTTAGGGTGGCCATTTCCTCATCCATGGCCATCTTCTAGTGAGGAATAGCAAGGGCCTCCTGGTAGGAGCGGGACGTGGCAGTGGCGGAGATAGCTAGAGCAAAGGCCCTGCTAGAAGGGGTGAGACGATCATATGAAACAACAGAAGTAAGAGGGTGTAGGGTACACGTCCGCACCCCTTTGCGAAGAGCTATAGGAAGATCCAGGTCAGCAGGTTCCTCGGCATCCGGAGCATCCGTGGCAGAGAGAGCTGGCCCGGGAGTAGAGAGCGACGACGGCGGAGATGCGGGAGACGGGAGTGGAGAAGAGGGAGAGAGAGGTGGAAGAAGAGGAGTGGAAGGGGCGGAGTAGGGGTGAATATCGTAGTGGGAGACGAGAGAACAAAGGGAACAGTAGGAGAATCAGAGGTTGGGAGAAGAGGAGGGGAGTCATCCGAGAAGTAGGAGGTATTCTCGAAGAAAGTTACGTCAGCAGAAACGAACTGCTTACGAAGGATGGGATCAAAGCAACAATAACCTTTCTGAGTGGTGGAGTACCCCAGAAAGATACATTTGGTGGAGCGAGGAGATAGCTTATCACGGGTGGCAGACGGGGCATGCACAAAGGCAGTGCATCCAAATATTTGGAGAGGGAGAGGAAACGGCTCCTTGCCTGGATACAAAATGGAGAAAGGGGTTTTTCCGTGGAGAACGGTGGAGGGAATGCGATTGATGAGGTAACAGGCAAGGAGAACAGCATAGCCCCAATAGGAGCGAGGAACATGCATCTGGGTCATCAAGGAGCGAGCGACATCCAGAAGGTGACGGTTTTTGCGTTCTGCCACACCATTTTGTTGTGAGGTATAGACACAACTCGTTTGATGAATAATCCCATTTTGCATGCAGAAGGCAGAAAAGTCATGACTGATATATTCTTGGGCATTATCAGATCGAAGAACTTTAATAGAAACATCAAACTAAGTTTTGATCATGAGATAGAAGGACGTCCATACAGAGAATAATTCGGAGCGATCTTTTAACAGATACACCCACGTACAGCGAGAGAAATCATCAATGAATGTGACAAAATATGAACTACTCCGACCAACCGTAAGAGTAGGAGAAGGACCCCAAATATCGGAGTGGATGAGATCAAACGGACGGGTGGATCCACGAACGTGCTTTGGAGGGAAGGAGGAGCGGTGATGTTTGCCAAGCTGACAGGCTTCACAGTTGAGCGGAGGACTTTGGGGAGGAAGGTGGGGCAGAAGTTGTCGAAGAAGATGAGGAGGAGCATGACCAAGGCGAAGATGCCATTGGAGAAGATCTGTGGAGGTGGAGGAGAAGGTGGAGAAAGCGGAAATGTTGTCCAGGAAGTATAGGCCGCCACTCTCAGTCCCAATAGCAATCGTCCGTTGGGAGTCCGGATCCTGAAAAGAGCAAGTAGTAGAAGTAAAAGTAACAGAACAGTGTAATTGCTTGCATAGAGAGGTAACAGATAATAAGTTGCACGGGAACTTGGGCACGTAGAGAGTATCCTCCAAGCGAAGAGACGGAGTGACATGAACTATCCCCGTCCCATGAACCGATGATGAGGAGCCGTCAGCGAGAGTAACCGGGGGCAACCGACCATGTGTTTCTAGGAGAGAAAAACACTGGAGATTGCCGGTCATATGATTAGTAGCACCGGTGTCGATCAACCATTTTCTTTGAGTAACAACGTGGGCACTACCAGAAGACGTGACCACTGAGGTGAACGGCTTTGAGGAGTATATGGAAGCCATGAAAGGAGGAACAAAAGAACTGCAGCGGTCACGGTGACAGCACACCAGCGGCAAGAAGGGCCATGACGAAGATGCAGAGCAAGGCAAAAGGGGACGAAGAGGGAAGCACAAGCCGCGCGACTCAACAGGAGGTCGCGGCGACTAACAATCAGGAGCGGCTAAATGAAGAGCCGCATAGAGGAGAACAAGCCGCTGCGACTTAGAGACAGGTCACGGGGACAAGAGAGAGAGCAGCGAAGGAAGAAGGGTAGAGAGGCCGCCTAAACAAGGAAGAACCCGCGCGAACAGAAAGAAATCGCAGTGGTTAGGAGAAAGAGATCTGCCGCGCAAACAACAGGAGGCCACGCGGTTAGAAAACTATCCGCGCGGATAGGAAGAAGAAGATCAGCAGTGGTCACGATGTCAGACACCAGCGGCCAGAAAAGCCACGACCAAGCCGCAGAACCAAACAGAGGGAGAGAAGTCGGGCGACTAGCAGACAGACCGCGCGAACAGAAGAGGAGGATATCGGGAGGCAAAAGGCGAACAAGGCAAAAGAGGTCGCGGAGACAGGTCGCGGCGACTAGAGAAGAGAAGGAGGAAGCGGCGACTAGAACAGGTCGCAAGAAAGAAGCAAGCAACAGAAACAGGCCGCGCGAACAGGGCGCAAGCAAACAGGCTGAAGAAACAAGCCGCGGGAGACAGGCCGCGAGAAGAAGAGGCAGGTCGCGCGGACAGGAGAACGCACAGAATCAGGAGCCAAAGATCGAATCCTCTGATACCATGTTAGAAATGAACTAAAACAAGCCGGAGAGAGTATAACTGAAACTTTATTATCAGAAAAAGGTAACTATTACAAAGGTATACCCTCCCTTATATAGAATGGAGGAGAGATGAGAGAATACAAATAAGAGATGTGGGACTAAAAATTTACAGGACTAAGCGGACTGTACAGAACAAACCGCACAAGCCGCGCGGTTAGACAGAAGGGCTAACCGCACGGCTACCACTAGAGAGAGAGAGAGACCGCAAGGAGAGACCGCCTGAGAGCTCGGCAACCAGACAGCAACAGCACAGCAATCAAACCGCTGAAGGGAAACCGCCAGACCGCCCGGTCTCTAACCCGCCAAGACAGACCGCCAGACCGCCCGGTCTCTAACTTCAACAGACTTGAAGTCGGGGTACTATCAGTTGAGGATAAGGGAATATGATATCCCGAAAATGGCGTTCAGCACGAGTTATGGGCACTTTGAGTTCACGGTCATGCCTTTTGGACTGACGATTGCGCCATCGGTGTTTATGGACTTGATGAACAGGACATTCCGAGATTTCTTGGACCGCTTTGTGATCATCTTTATTGACGATATATTGGTGTACTCGCAGTGCGAAGAAGATCACTTCAAGCACTTGTGCATCTGGTGTTGGAGACTTTGAGGAGGAATGAGTTGTATGTGAAATTCTACAAGTGCGAGTTCTGGCTACCCTCAGTAGCATTCCTTGGTCACATTGTCAGTGGGGAAGGTATAACGGTGGATCCGGCGAAGATTGTTGCGATACGGGAGTGTCCTGCGTTGTCTTCTGTCGCGGAAGTCCGTAGTTTTCTCGGGCTTGCCAGATATTGCAGGCGCTTCGTAGAGAACTTCTCGCGGATGGCGCTACCTCTCACGAAGTTAATAAGGAAAGATCAGAGATTCTTGTGGACGCAGGAGTGCGTGCAAGCTTTTGAGGAGCTAAAGAGACGGTTGACCACGGCGCCAGTGCTTAGTTCGTCGAGTGGGACCGAGGGCTTCGAGGTTTATAGTGACGCCTCGGGTAGTGGTTTGGGCTGCGTGCTGTTGCAGTATGGGAGCGTGATAGCTTATGGATCGCGTCAGCTAAAAGTGCATGAAAGGAACTATCCGGTCCATGACTTGGAGTTGGCGGCCGTGATATTTGCACTTAAGCTGTGGAGGCACTACCTATACGGCATAAGGGTCGATATATATACCGATCACAAGAGCCTGAAGTACCTGTTGGATCAGAAGGATCTTAACATGAGGCAGAGGAGGTTGATGGAGTTCCTGGGGATCTACACCTTCAAGATTCATTATGTACCCGGGAAGGGCAATGCGGTTGCTGATGCGTTGAGTCGCAGGGCTCCCGCCCAAGCCAACTGGTTGTCGGTGCATGATGGCGGCTAATACGGGAGTTGGAGGAGCTTGAGATCTATTGCGTTGACAAGCAGACGAGCGCCAAAGCAATGTTGAACTTGACAGAGGTTCAGTATGACCTGGCTGACCGGGTTCGGCAGGCATTGGAGTTAGATGACTCCATGAAGGAGCTTATGGAGGCAGCATTGGATGGGTCAAATTCCCAGTTCTCGGTGGAAGATGGGTTGTTAAGGAAGGACCATCGGTTGTGCGTCCCAAGCGGGGGTAACCTACGGGCGGAGTTGATGTACGAGGCTCATCATACCAAGTACTCAATCCACCCAGGGAGCACGAAGATGTACCGTGACCTCAAGAAGCTGTTTTGGTGGCCGAGGCTCAAGAAAGACGTAGCGTTGTTTGTGGCTAAGTGCCAAACGTGCGCCTTAGTGAAGGCGGAGTGCCAAAAGCTTGGAGGATTCTTGAAGTCCTTGTCTATACCGGAGTGGAAGTTCGACGACATATCGATGGACTTTGTGCATGGTTTGCCAAGGTCGCGGAAGGGGAACGACGCCATCTGGGTGATCGTAGACCGGCTAACTAAAGTGTCGCACTTTATTCCGCATAGGAAGGATGACTCGGTGGAGAAGTTGGCAAAGCTTTATGTGGATAATATAGTTAGACTGCATGGTGTGCCCCGTAGCATTGTGAGTGATCGCGATGGGCGTTTCACGTCCAATGATTGGAGGTTGGTGCAGCAGATGCTGGGAACAAAGTTGAAGTTCAGCACAGCCTTCCATCCGCAGACGGATGGACAGACTGAGAGAGTCAATAGAACGATGGAGGACATGCTATGCATGTGTGTTCTAGACTTCGGGAAGCATTGGGAGGACCACCTGTATTTGGTGGAGTTCACATACAACAACAGCTACCAGGCGAGTATCCAAATGACGCCCTTTGAGGCCCTGTATGGTAGAAAGTGTCGCACGCCGTTATCATGGTTGGAAATGGGTGAGGCAAGGTTGTATTAGAAGCAGGAGGTGGAGAGTGCTACTTCTTTGGTACGGATTATTCGAGAGCGCTTGCTGATCGCTCAGGACAGGCAGGCTAAGTATTACAATGCCAAGCACCGGAACATGGAGTTCGCGGTAGGCGATTGGGTGTACTTGAAGATAAAGCCGGTCAAGGGTGTTTCGCGGGTGAGACGCTTGAAGAAGCTGAGCCCAAGATACCTTGGACCCTTTGAGATTCTGGAGCGGGTCGGCGAAGCGGCATACCGTTTGAGGCTATCAGAGGAGTTAAGTGGGCTACACGATGTGTTCCACATCTCTGTATTGCGGAAGGCAGTGCAAGAGCCTTCGCAAGTGATCGTAGTTGATCAAGTGTCGGTGGACGAAGGGTTGACGACTAGGGTCAAGCCCATTCGTATCGAAGACTCTGAAGTCAAGAGGCTCCATAACAAGGAGATCCGGATGGTCAAGGTCCGGTGGGACAATTGCGGTCGGTAGGAACTCTCTTGGGATCGAGAGCAAACTATGCTAGAGGAGTATCCAGAGTTATTCCACTCAGGTATCGCTTAAAGTTTTCCGTTTTCTTTCCTTTAGTAATTTCGTGGGCGAAATTCTTTTAAGAGGGAGAGAGTTGTAACGCCCCAAAACTCAATAGGGTGACGGGTGATGTTTGGAGCCAAATATGTGTTTTAGCAGGGGTGACACGGCCTGGTACACGGGCATGTCCCAGGGCGTGTCATGCTCGGGTTCAGTGATGGCCGCACGGTCATCGATTTTGGGGTCGACGATCGTCGAGAGGCTGAACACGGCCTCGGACAGGGCATGTCCCAGGGCGTGTAAGTCACTCGTCGAGTGAGGTGCACACGGGCCATGACACGGGCACAGATACGGGCGTGTCACATGTGACACGGGCGTGTCTGGTGTCGTGTCGCAGGCCGTGTCCTTCTCGGGACAAGAGTGTTAGTCGTTGCACACGGGGCGTGACACGGGTCGCGACACGGCCGTGTCGCATGCGACACGGGCGTGTTAAAGGCCGTGTCTAAGGCCGTGTGCTGGTTATCGAGTCGGTCGAGACGGCGAATGGGCGACACGGCCATGCACACGGCCGTGTTGCAACCCGTGTTTGGCCCATATTTTGTAATTTCAGGCCTAATCGTGGCCGTTCGTTTCCTTGGCTTGGGATCTGACGGCTGGGGGTGGATGCTGGCGGTTTAAACCCGGAAATAGGGTTTGCAATCCCTCATTTCATCCCCTTGGTTCTCTTTCTAAAGTCTAGAGAGAGGGGAGAGCAAGGAGGAGGAGGGAGGCCAAGATCCGGCCGCCGGTGGAGCGTCGGAGCTCCGAATCGCGATCCGAGTCCAGATCCGTGAAGGCGACGCCGTTGCGGTGCTTTCCAACCGCGTAGATTTTTCATGGCGCCGCGGAAGAACGCAAGGGTAACGATTTCTCATCCTAGGGCATGTGAAGCCCTCTTTTCCTTTGCATAGGAAGCCCTCTCTCGCGAGTGAGCGAAGAGTTGGAGCGTTCCTTAGGGTAGATATGTGAAGTCCCCCTTTTATAGAGCCCGTATGCGAAAATGGGCATAGGCATTGTGTGTGAAGCCTATCCGGACAAGTAGAGCCGGATCGGTGATGTTGCATTGCATATGAACCGGGGAATACTCCGGATGTTTGGGCGTTTTTCGGGTTTTCTATGTGGTAGATTGCAGTAGGGAGCCTTGGATATTAACTCCAAGGTGCACCCGGAAAACTGGGCAAAAGCGAGTTTTGCCAACACGATGGCCGGGAAGCCAACGTGACCATAACCGGGTTATGTGATTATTGTGGCAGAAACGGGACTGGTGAGTCTTGACCTGCGCATATGGCTTAAATTGTCGTTGCGGAATGAGCACGGGTCAGGCGGAACTGTACCCGATCTATGTCGTTCGGTGGGACCGTTGGCATGGATGAGAGTCTTCGGCGGTCTATGGCTTAAATTGTCGTGACTAAGGCCAGGAAGACAAATGCTCATGTGATTGGCCTTCCAAGGGGCGGTGGTGGAACGGGAACGTCTATGGCTTGAATTGACGTGACGTTGGCCAGTTCGCCGTGAATGTGCCCTGTGTACACGGGGTGTGTGGCCGTGCGAGCCTACGCCTGTGATGAAGTGTGTTTATACTATTTTATTGCCTATACTAATAAAGTGCAGGGAAAGAGCATCGCCGCCCTGATTTTGGGGGCGGGATCGTTATAATTGGTCAGCATAGCTGACCGTTGCTTTTGTTTACCACCGGGTGGTGGATTGTGGCTTGCAGGTGCTGCGGAGCCGAGCGGGAAATAGCGGGCTAAAGCCCATGTTGCGGTGTTGGCCCTCGAAGGCCTAACCTTTTTATGTTTTCCGTGTATCTCATGTATGGCCGGCCTGCGAGCCGAAGTATGAAAGACACTCTTGTTTGAGGAAACTATTGTAAGGCCATAAGGCTGGTACTTTTGTATTAATCATTCCTATTTTATTTGAGTAGTGGACATTCGTGCTTGGCAGGGTTCTTTTATTTGTGCAACTTAATAAATTGCTTCCACTAGAATGACTCTGTGTAGGACGTTTGTGATTGGTTGTATGGTTTCAACGCGTAACCAACCGGTCTGTCCGTAGTATATAGCGTCGGGCCCCGGCCGGACCTACTGCTATATGCCATGTGACGGATAGGGGTGTTACACCGTGGGGGCGGGAACGGTGGACGGCTGGCTCACGGGGGCCTTGCCCTTGTCGCAAGTCGGGGGAGGTGAGCCACCCGCCTTCTTCGACTTCTTGGGCGGTGGTGGGTCCTGAGGCCGCTCGCGGCTGGACCGCTTCGCGGGAGCAGGGGTTGAGAACTCGCGTTGGGCGGCAGCAACTTCTTCGGCCTGGGCAAGCTCGCTGGTAGCGAGTCGCGTGCTCTCATAAGGCGGATGGAGAGGAATGTCGCGCTCGCCTGCAAGAGCGTGAAACTTAGAAAATATTCGACGGGACCAAAAGCGACTAAATGGGTGAATCGCTTACCCT
Organism: Platanthera zijinensis; assembly: GCA_039513925.1. Taxonomy (NCBI): domain Eukaryota; kingdom Viridiplantae; phylum Streptophyta; class Magnoliopsida; order Asparagales; family Orchidaceae; genus Platanthera; species Platanthera zijinensis. The sequence goes on along the minus strand of CM077085.1, from coordinate 124,527,142 downwards.
CACCGAGCTGGACGGGGATGAGGTCGTCCAGGTTTCTGCGGAGGTAGGCCACCTCGAAGTTCTTCCCAACAAAGAACCCTGAATAACCCCGCTTCATGACCCCCGGGGCCGGGGGACGGTAGCTCACCTCGCTGAGTTGGCGAGCAAGAAGGGGACGTTGTCGAAGTCCCCCTTGACGAAAATTAACTTCTTGAGCCAGTTGTGGCTCTTGTTGACGGTCTCCCGTACCTTCACGTGGCTGCTGGCGAAGCAGGCGGTCCCATCTTTATTCGCCCGGAAAGAGAACAACTTGCGTAATACAGCGAGGCTGAACTCAACCTTCTCCTCTCGTAGGAAGCAGGCGAACCCGACGATCACTGCAACGGAGTTCAGGGTCATCTGCCCCGGGACAACCCCATAGTACTTGAAGATCTGGCGGACTTCCGGCCATAAGGGTAGCCGGAGGCCCGCCTCGAAGTGGGCCGTGGGGAACACGAGCTCACCAGCGAAGAGTTCGTTTATCCGTTCCCATGTAACGGGTAGGGATGTTACACTCGACACCCGTCGACCACCACTCCCCCTCCCTTCTCCTCTCCAAACGGGACTGCTACTTCCCCCTCTTGCGAACATCGGCCATTCGATACCTCTACCTGACAGTGGGCGACCGTCTCGTGCCAACACCGGAGATTGTTTGGCTAGGGTTCATCAACAACAGTTTGCCTGAAACTCCACCCGGCGTGACTCCAAAGAAAGCGACATGTTTCACTCCATTCGACGGAAAACCGGTGGAATTGTGGAAGAGTGAACCTCTCCGAGGAATATTCATCCGAGCGAAGGGTAATGAATATTTCTACTCAATCTTGTGATTTCCTTCTAAATAAATCTCATTGCGAGATAATATTGCGTGACTTGCAAAATCATCAAATTTCGTCGTGGGATTCTTCGCAACGATTTGTTATTGTTTATCTTGACTTGTTTAAGTTCGTGAGGCTTGACGTCTCTCGTTTTCTTTTGTTGAGAGTGATCCACTTTTTTTGAATCGTTTGTTTTCGGTGGATCCTTTTTGGTACAACTTCCGCTTGATTAGATCATGTGGATCCATTTTGCTTGAGAGGATATTGGCCCATAGCCTCTATTCTCTCGAGAGAGATTTAGCGAACCTTCGTAATCGCATGCGATTAGTAACATGGAAGTATATGTTGCTGCGTTTTAATTTTGCGCGGGCAAGTTGGAGCGTGTGAGAGTGTCTCGTGAGTCTTCAATCGTCACGACCACGACTAACACGGGCGGAACTACTCCTGGGCACGATAGGGCACGTGCCCGACCGGTTTTTTATGTGATTTTCACCGGGGGAGAAGAAATCCCGTCGCTAAGCCTGCTGCTACCGTGCCCTAACTGCTCCCGTGCCCTAGCTGCTCCCGTGCCCTAGCTGCTCCCGCTGCTCCTGCTGCTCCTGTGCCCTGCTGACCTGCTCCCGTGCCCTAGCCCGCCAGGCGTCGACGACCGCTGTTCCCGCTCGGCTACTCCCGTGTAGATCGCTGCTCTTCTTCTTCTTCTTCTTTGATACCCTGCATGTTTTGTTCATGAATTTGATTATTTTGAAGTTTTCCTAAGATTCATGCAATTTTTAGTTTGTTCTTTTCTGCTTTCTTATCCTCCATTCTGCTACACTTTTATTGAACTGAAACAATTTCATATGTATGTAGTTATGGGCAGAATCAGATATTCGTGTTTATGCGCTCGAATGTGTGTTTTTAGATTTTTTATCATAAGAAGTTTGAATTCCTGGTATTTTTGAATTCCAAAAAGAAAAAAAGAGTTGCTTTAAAAAAATCGTACAACTTGCGCCTCTCTAACTTTTGAAATTATAAAAATCTCCCCTCAATGTTAACTTTTGAAGGGAGGTAATTATAATTTTGAAAGTAAGAGGGGGATGCAAACTGTAATTACACAAGCATTTGAATAGATTTTCAGTGAAATCTGGACTGAAATTGCGAACCTCTGGGTCGATTGTGTTCGTCCCCGACATTTTTTTTTGTATTAGTAATCAGACATGCGAGTCTGTAATTTTGTGTTCAATTTTTATTGTAATATTGTGTTCAATATTTTCCTTACAAAAATACTTTTGCAAAAAAAAAAAAAATTCGGGGACGCTGACCACGAACCCCCGCTCAGGGTGCGCTGCCCCTCGAACCCCCGTATTGACAGTACTTAGATTGTGTCAGTGCGACTTCAAAATCTTAGTCCCGCCACTGACGACTAAGGGACTAACGTACATCAATACGTATTAATTATGTCATAATCTATTTTATAGGTCTCAAACATTGAGCCATTGTGTTTTATGATAGCCAAAATCAACATATTTTGCATATTATATTTTAGGTTTATCAAAAAATTGAATCAATGTTAGAAAAAAGAACCGAATCAAACCAAATCCGATTTGATTCGGTTAGGTTTTAGGCTCTGTTTGGTTGGGATGTTGCTGATGGAAAGCTGCTGATGAGAAGCTGCTGATGGAGAAAGTGCTGATTCTGGAAAACAGAGTTTTGTTAAAAAACTGTTTGGATGAAATGGAGTTTTGAAAACAGAGTTTTGAATAAGTTGTTTGGATTCAAAACAGAGTTTTGAATTAATTTTTTTTTCCAAAAAAAAAAATCAACAGGCTAAATAAACACACAATACAAGAAATCCAGGTACACCCGCAATCTCGAGCTATGCTCTCGATTCATACAACTGATCCGCTATACTATCACGTAGCGCAATCATCTCCTCTACTCCACCTGCAGTGTCAGAGCAGGTTTCTTGTCGCCCTTGTGAGGCCACCCTATCAGCTTGACCCTCCTGCTCACACTCATTGAAATCTATATCATTGCGGGAAGGGTGTCGGCGAATGAAATTATGTAAAGCCATCGTGGCCATCACAATATCTGTCTGCTTCGCAAAGCTATAGCTCGGCATGTCCCGCAGTATGGCTCATTTCTTCTTCCAGATGCCGAACGATCGTTATATCACGCTCCTTAGCGATGAGTGAGCATGATTGAACATCTCTCGACGTCCCTCTGCTCGACGACCACCGCGTGCGAAGTCTGGCAAATGATACCTTGTATCTTGATATGGTTTCAAATACCCTCTCTGCAAAGGATATCCAGAATCGACCAAGTAATATTTTCCTGATAATGTGTTAAAAATTAATTAACCACTCAAATAAATTAAAATAAGAAATAGTTTGGACATAATTGTTAACATTACCTCGAGGCGGATGAGGAAAATTATGTTGAGGATCATTTAAGGCATAATTGAAAATCTGGCTATCGTGTGCAGATCCCTCCCAGCCCGCCATGACGAAAGTGAAGCACATGTTGAAATCGCAAGCAGCCATGACATTTTGAGTTGGATTGCCCCGTCTCCCAATATAGGGTACCTGTTGTCCAACTGTTATGCACACGTCAACATGTGTCCCGTCTATAGCCCCAACGCAATCTTTAAAGAAAGGCATATAACGTCTGTCGTACATTATTTCTGGTGGAGTGCTCCCGAAAGACCTATTTAATGGCTGGATAACTTCCTCCCCTAGCCGCAACAAAGCACGAATACCCTGAGAGAAAAATCGGCTAGCTGTCTCCGTTGAATGCTGAAAGCGCTCAATTGTTTTTCTCATCGATTCATTGTGCGACAATATGTATACGGTCAAGGTTAGCACTTCTCTGGAGGCTGTCCTTCTTGTTCCCTGGAGTCCACACCTTTCCTCTTGATAATGCAGTAGATCGAGAAATATTTCTTGACTCATCATGAAAGAGTCATGAAATCTCACAGTAGATCCACGAAGTATCTATCCAACCCATTTATCACCTGTCTGCTTCGAAGTCATGCGTAGGACTCGACTGTTTAATAGAGAGGTGTGTGCAGAGGCCAAACATGTTGCTGCTATTATAGTGTGTTGTTGAACAATAACATATTTTTTTGTGCTATTTCGTACTACTCGATGGAATTATCAGAGTCCTCGCTCGACATATTCTGGAATAAATAAATAAAGATATCACAAAAGAAGTCATACACAAATGTGGGATTAAAAAACTAGTAAGCATATAAATCATCCACATATCAATGTCCATACTAGTGCGGTAAAAACATAATAAAGCAGATAACATATTAATGTCCATACTAGTGCGGTAAAAACATAATAGCATCCACTGACAAAACAACGCAGAAATAAAGACGATAGGCACAACTACACGCCACTAGTATAGCGACTACGAAGCCACTGAACATTCAGACTTTCTGGCAGGCACATGAAGGTCTCCCTATCTGATTGCACTTTATGGTAAGTTGCTAACTTCTCAAGTGCTTGGGCAATGGTGAAGGAAGAATTGCTCTTTGGTGGCTCCTGTATGAATCGACACATGCTCCTAGAAGATTCTGCCATATCCTCTAACACTGATGTAATATCTTTCTTCTGTCCTTTCCTCTTCTTTTGGCCAACCTCGGATGTCGCTGTGTTCTCAGTTACAGGAGGAACTCCATTGACATCAACGTCTTCTTGTCCACCGTCTGACAATGATCTATCACCAGTAGACTCGGGGCCAACATTCCTCGAATGAGGGGTGCAAGCATGATGTCCAGTCGCAACAACAGAGCTGAACATTATGTTCAGTTTCTCCTCTAATTTTGGATGTATTCCGGAATAACGAAACTTCTTTGCGGCAGGGACAACCTGAAAAATTATTCAATTATTTAAAATGGGCATACAATAATTAATTAAGGGAAATAATTGAATTCAAACATTGAATACCTTCAATCGCTCGTCCCACCACTCATCCGAGGCGTCTATAATTTTTCTTGATGTGTTCCAACCCAAGCCGGTCTCACCTCGTTTCAACTCCGTCCAAAGTTTCCACTCCTTCTTCAGATGATCCCATTTGTTTTTGAATTGCACTTTATCGTATTTCTTTCCAGTCGACTCTTCAAATGTCTTCATTATATTGGACCATCCCTCTTTACTAAAATGTGTTGTAAGACGATTCCCACGTTCTATCTCTTTTATGCAGATATCACAAAAGAGGAGAACATCGGAATTGTCCCACATTGCGGTCACCCCACCGTCTTTTGTTTTGCTCATCTTTATAAGGCAACACATAGAAATGAAAACAATATTAAAAAATATTACAAAAATATATCTTAACATACACACACAGACAAATATACACACTCACACATATACACATAAACACGCAGTGTCAGAGCAATCTTCTACACATAAACACACATACACACTCACACATATACACATAATCACACACATATATATATATATACACACACTCACACATAAACAAATATATACACACACTCACACACACACACACACACACACATACAAATATACACACTCACACATACACACACATACAAATATATACACACACACATACTCATACACACACACACACACACACACACACACATATACACACACAAATATATACACACACACATATATATACACACTCACACATAAACACATATATACACACTCACACACACACACACATACAAATATATACACACACACATACTCATATACACATACACACACATATACACACACACAAATACATACACACACACACATATATATACACACTCACACATAAACACATATACACACTCACACATATATACACACTCACACATACACACACATACAAATATATACACACACACATACTCATATACACACACACACATATATACACACACAAATATATACACACACACACACACACATATATATACACACTCACACATAAACACATATATACACACTCACACATATATACATACACATACAAATATATACACACACACATACTCATATACACACACACACATACTCATATACACACACACACACATATATACACACACATATATATACACACTCACACAAACACATATATACACACTCACACATATATACACACACATACAAATATATACACACACACACATACTCATATACACACACACACACATATATATACACACACAAATACATACACACAAACACATATATATACACACACACATATATATACACTCTCACACATAAACACATATACACACTCACACATATATACAAACTCACACATACACACACATACAAATATATTCACACGCACACATACTCATATATACACACACACATATATATACACACACAAATATATATACACACACACATATATATACACATAACACATAAACACATATATACACACTCACACATACACACACATACAAATATATATACACACACACACACACATACACACACACACAAATACATACACACACACACACACACACACACACTCACACATAAACACATATACACACTCACACATATATACACACTCACACATACACACACATACAAATATATAGACACACACATACTCATATACACACACACATATATACACACACACATATATACACACACACATATATATACACACTCACACATAAACACATATATACACACTCACACATATATACACACTCACACATACACACACATACAAATATATACACAAACACATACTCATATACACACACACAAATATATATACACTCACACATATATACACACTCACACATACAAATATATATACACACACACACATATATACACACACAAATATACACACACACATATATATACACACTCACACATAAACACATATATACACACTCACACATATATACACACTCACACATATATACACACACACAAATATATACACACACACAAATATATACACATTCAACACACACACACACACATACACATATACAAGCACACACACAATCGGTTTGTTAAACAAGCAAAGTTAATAGGTCCAGTTCACACAAGAACAATCACACACACACACATAGGTGGCGTTTGAGTCCAGCTTTGAGTCCAGCTCTGCTCGAGAACAACCCTAATCGGGATTGGGTTGTGCATCGAGGAGGAAGGTGGAAGCTGGAGATGAGGGAAGGACTAACAAGCATCCTAAACCCTAAAGAAACCCGAAATTTGCATAGGAGATGAAGGAAGAAGGAGTATACCTCAATGGAAGAGTTAACGGTGGGAGAGGCGGAGCGATTCGTGGACGGGAAATGCGTCGTTGGTCGCCGGCCTTCTTCGTGGACGGGAAGCACCGGAGATTCGCCGGTCGTCGGTAGCGATCGGTGGTCGGCGTCGTCGATTGGGGAAGACTGGTGGTCGGCGTCGTCGATTGGGGAAGACTGGTGGTCGGCGTCGTCGATCGGGAGTTACGCCGCTCGCTAGGTTATCGGGAGGAAGAAAAACTGCGGTTGACGGGGAAAAGAATCGCGGATTGTGTATAATAGGAATTCACGGATGTTTGTATCCGCCGTTTCTACAATAAGCCGCGCCAAACGGCGCTTATTCGCAAAAATGTGGTGCGTTGGAACGCACCGGATGGCATAAGCCGCGCCAAACCTCACCTTAATTTTATCTAAAACCGAACAGGAGTGCTTGCAGGCCCTTTCTGATGCCGTAGGTTTCAATTTTGGCTCTGATCGGTCTGCTCCAGACGTTGTTTCTTTACTCCGCACCGTGTTGCATTCCCCAAATGCCGACTCTCGCTGGCTCGCTGCCCAACCTGTGAATTCCTACCGGCGAAACCCTACCGGTCCTCTTTCCTCCCGCGTCTCTCCCTTGGCCACCTATAGTGGTGAGCTTCTCCAAAACACTAATGATTCAATTTCTTTCTTCGCGATTCCTCTTTTATTCGACTGTTTTCAGTTCGTGATCCCCCTTTTAAGCAACTCTTATGTCATGATTTTTGACACTTGTTAAGTTTGGCTTTCGATCTGTGTTTTTTTTTTCTGGTTTGAAAGGAGCTGTAATCTGATCTGTTATTCCATTTGATTCAAATATTTTCAGTAATGATTGAAACAGTAGGGTTTTCGTTTTTCTGTATTTCTGATCTGGAACATTAGGGTTTTCCAGTTATGCAAATCTCTTTACTTTTTCAATTTCTGAGCACTAACCATCCTTCGTTTGTCTATAGCTTGTCGAAAGCGAAGGTTATACGCGTTCGATGCCATGAAATGGTAACTTTTCGTAAATGAGATTATTTTAATTGTACTTTTTCCTCGCCCTAAGGAGTTTTTTTCCTGTAAAAAAATTCTTAAATTATGATTTACAGACAGGATTCATAAGGCCTACACTGAATATTTGGCTACGGCTAATGATGATGATATGTAACATTCCATTCTTGGGGTCTCAAAATATTTTTATATCGTACCTGGTCCCGTCTTCTTCCCTTTTGGGTTTCAGCTCTCCTTTTACTCTGTGTAGTGAATTTGAACCTCTTTTTCTTTTTTAAGTGGTAAATTGTGATGTGTAATGCGTAACTAAGAGTTTTTCAGGTGTCTCGAAGTGGTTTTAATCTGATTTATCTTTTGGCAGTTATGGCCGAGCATCTTGCCTCAATATTTGGAACTGAGAAGGATCGGGTTAACTGCCCATTCTACTTTAAGATCGGAGCTTGCCGCCATGGTGACCGGTGCTCCCGCCTCCACAACAAACCGACTATCTCCCCCACCCTTCTTCTCTCGAATATGTACCAGCGTCCGGATATGATTACTCCAGGGGTCGATGCCCAGGGCCAGCCCATCGATCCACGCAAGATCCAAGAGCATTTTGAGGACTTTTATGAAGATATATTTGAGGAACTGAACAAGTTTGGGGAGATTGAGAGTCTCAACATTTGCGACAATCTTGCTGATCACATGGTGGGCAATGTGTATGTACAGTTCAAGGAGGAAGATCAGGCAGCAGCTGCTCTGAGGGCTCTACAAGGGAGATTTTATTCAGGACGACCGATAATTGTTGATTTTTCTCCCGTTACCGACTTTCGGGAGGCCACATGCCGACAGTTCGAAGAGAACAGTTGCAATAGAGGTGGATATTGTAACTTTATGCATGTTAAGCAGATTGGTAGGGATTTGAGGAGGAAGCTTTTTGGAAGGTACCGGAGGTCAATGGGTAGCCGGAGTCGGAGTCCTAGTCCTCATCATCGAAGAGAGTACCGTGAGTATGATGTTCGTGAAAGGGATATCCGTGGAGGGAGAAGCAGTGACAGGCATGGGAGGTACGATGATGGAGGAAGGCGGAGGTATCGGAGCCCAAGACATTCTAGGAGCCCCGTTAGGGATGGAAGCGAGGAACGCAGGGCGAGGATTGAGCAGTGGAATAGGGAAAGAGAGGAGAGGCATGTTTGACAACATCTTTTTAAGCAGCTTCTGTTGATTGCTGTCATATTCAGTCTTCTTTGTTGGAGGTCATGTTTTGCCAGTTTCAGGTTAGCATGTGTTAAAGATACACCTATACATCTTGATGGCATTTCTTGAATCCTAGATATAGTATGTACCTCTTAATTGTTATGTGGATGCGTTTATAACTTCTTTAGTAGTTACATTTTCTTCGGTTGACAATGTTGCAAAAGAGTTCTAATTAGAATGTTGAATGGTTTACTATCTTTATGGGCAAAAAATACTTTACTTCTTTTGTTGTTGCTAATTTTTAAAATCATTTTGTATTTGATTATCAAGGATTATTGGGATGTTCAACGAACACAAAAAAATAGACTCATGCAGTTTCTGAATGCTGAATGAGGGTTAGAAAAATTCACGGATTAGATGAATAGATAGTTAATGCCAATGGATTATGTAGAAAGAGAGATAGACATAAGGTAACATGGATGGAAGTTGTTTCAAATGAGTTGCATGATTTAAGTTTAACACCTCTCCTCAATCCTCAATGGAATTGGGTTAAAAATAAAGATTCATAAAGCTGCCCTCGAATTGGTGGGCTAAAGTATTCATGATAATGCCAAAGGTTTATTTTTATTTTATTTGAAAAAGTGTGGACTTTGTTTAGCAATAATTTTTATGATGTTTTTTTGTTGCCCTTGCAAAAGGTCATTATATTGATTGGAAGTGTAAAAAATCAACCCTTTTGTGCTGTTGTTTCCTTATTCTGTTGTATTGTTGTAGATAATCATGTTTCTTCTATCTTCACAGTTTATTAATTATATCGGAGTAAATCAAAGAAAACTTTTTCACCTCGAATTGGCGGGCTAAAGTATTCATGATAATGTCAAAGGTTTTTTTTATTTGAAAAAGTGCGGACTTTGGTTAGCAATAATTTTTATGATGTTTTTTTGTTGCCCTTGCGAAGGTCATTATATTGATTGGAAGTGTAAAAAATCAAGCCTTTTGGTCTGTTGTTTCCTTATTCTGTTGTATTGTTGTAGATAATCATGTTTCTTCTATCTTCACAGTTTATTAATTATATCGGAGTAAATCAAAGAAAACTTTTTCAGGCATTGCTTGATTAGTTTGACTGGATTATTGCATGCAAATTCTCAAGAAGAATCTTGAAATTTGTCTCATTTGATTTAAATGAGACAAATTTAAATCAAGGTGGTCAGTGAAGGAAAGTAACATACAATTGGAAGAAGTATCAAGATTGCCATTATTTGGGAGTCATTGTAGGACTATATTTTGAGATGCACTTACATCTCAAGGTGTAGAACATCACTGAGGATATCTAGTTTGTGAACTTTTTAAATGTATTTGTTTTCTTTAATTTGAGTCAAAATATATTTTATTTTATATTATATTTTGAGTCAAATTTTGTTTTTTCATGTTGACCGATACAAATTTTAATTTCAAGTCCAAGCAATATTTATATATAAATTTGAGGTAGTGAAGCACATTTCTTTGACCCAACTCACATCAAACGAAACTTCCAAAAAGAATAGCGATTATGAAACCACTAAAATAGGTCCCCTACATGATTTGGATGAAATTTTTATATGTTCCTCCCATTTTGACCAATGCAACATATTAAAGTCCCATTTTCTATTCATTCCCCCCATTCACCATGACTCATGGAAACTTGACCCTCTTAAGCCCCCTTTACCTTCAATTCATCACAAACATTCTCTCTCACATGGCTAGCCACCTCTTCATATTCTCCTTCCCCTTGGCTACCTCAATTATAAATTGAAGTGCTATGTTGTGTTGTAAAACAATTACTTATTTTGAAAGAAATAAAAATTTCTCATTTTCTTCACTCACATTTTATTGCTCCAAGTGATGGTGATGTAGGGTAGGCTACGTGGGTGCGTGACTATTGTGCGATTTTAAGTGAAGTGTCAGAGAAACAACTCGACAACCCTAAACTACTATATGTAAGATGCAAGATCCGACGTCGAAATCAAATTAAGTAATAAATAATTAAATCACACTTAGATAATTGAAGCAATGGAAAGTTGTTTCATTAAACGAACAAGTTTTGATTATCCTTCGCGGGAGTGTCAAAGCAAGAGCATTTGACGAATGGTTCCTGCAAATCCCAAGATATTTAGAACAAAATTTTATGATGTTATTTATCCAAACAAATATGAAATCATATCACCATATTTTAATATTGTAAAATAAGGTCCATACAACAAATAACAACTCACAAAGCATGGGGGTTGTTCGAGATGTGGAGAACCGATGAAGTATGGCGCAGTGGAGACGATTCAGAAAGAAAACATGGGCTGGTTGGACTAGATTTGGCTGTATGGAGTGGGATCGAACCGTGGGAGGGTAGATCAGGGAGATTGGTGGATTGTAAGGGCTCTAGGAGGTCGACAGAGGGGTGAGAGGTATTAGGCTACAAAGGAGAGAGGGTTTGATGAGGGTATGGATGGCTGTTGTAGTCCTGGAGTGGGGCGGTGGAAGGCATGGTGGCTGGAAGGAGCAGAGGCAAGCAGGGAGGTGGTTGGAAGGGCGGCTGCAGGCAGTGGAATTGGCGGCAATTGCTGGACATCATGGAGGGGCGGTTGGTTGTTTGGAGGGCTGTATGGGCAGCGGTGGAAGGTTTTGATGATGGATAAAGGGGGTTGTGAATGGGGGATACCAATGGAGAGTGGGGGAGAGCCTAGAAGTCGTCACCTAGGGTTCCACAAAGTCGACACCGTGGAGGGATTACTGGAATCTGTGATTTCTAATCTTTAAACTCTGCAATACCGCCAAGAAGCCCTCATACCTTTTATTTATAATAAAATATAATTAGGGCACCCCAGTATTAACGACTATGGTTGACCGGGGATGCGGAGGGCCCAATTACACTAAACAAAACAGAAACGCAACAATATAATTTATGAAAATATAGGTAAACGACAAGCTGGACACATTCGTGTGGAGTCAGATTGTCGATTCAGAGATGTTATATATGGCTGGTGGCCAGTTGTCCCCGAAATTACCCAAAACTTGTCCTCCGCCGCAGGTTCACGTCTCTATCCCACATCATTCTCCCCGGCTTGAAAGAATTCATCTCTTGATGAATTGAGATCAGAATCCTCTCAGTGTTTGCTAGGAAAGAATCGTTGAGGTCTATCAAAGGTCGTTCAAGTATCGTCGATGACAGAGCATCCTCTCCAGTGGCACTCCTGTCTCTGTCCGTCAGGCATCCGCTCCAATGGGTACTCTGATGTCTGTCCGTTAGGCATGGCAATACGCTCGTAGGCCACGATATCGATAATGCTCTCAAAAGTCAAAAGCGATGTTGTTGGTTGGTATCGGTGCGATAAAAAGTGCATATGGTGAAGCCATAAGCAATTGGTCCAAAGGCAGGTGAGGCTCAAAAGTGGACTGGGTGCAGGACTGTGGATGTGGAGGTATGGGCTCAAAAGGATGTGGTGGTGTAGACTCAAAATGATGTAGAGGTGTAGGCTCAAGAAGATCTCCATGAAATAGGTCCACATACTTGTGAGGCTTGTATTATGACATATGGTCCTCAACATTAAATTTGAGATGTATACTCATGCTCATAGGGATATCAAGATCATATGTATTTGCTCTGATCCTTCTCATGATTGTGTAGGGATCCATTCGCCTAACGTTCAAACTTTTAGCAGGCCTCCCAAGGAGCCTCACAGTGCGAATTCTCAACCATCACTTGCCCGCTTTTATGAAATACTTGCTCTTGCCAATGAAAATTTGCATGCGATTTCTAAGATTTATTACCATTATTGATCCTCCGCCGGACCGACTCATGAAACACATGCAAACGACGAACAAACAACTCAACAGACACATGCAAATAATAAAAAAATGACTCAATAAACTCATGCAAATGATGCAAATGAAACACGACAGACATGATAGGTTCTCGAGGGGGCAGTCTGACAATGACCTGCTAATATCTAAGATGGGACGTTCTATCAGGAGGCTCTTTTGGTGGAGTGTAAAAAAACTTATGAAGTGTGCGATGAGTACCCAAATGACTGCACGAGACATTGGGACATCAACACTCAAATACGAGCTCATAAAGAGCTAAATATCTCTCAGAAATCGTGACACATCTGGGGGCTCACCACGAGGTATGTATGAAAAGTCATCGCAAATGCGACGCCCACCTAAGTGAAAACCATATAAATCGACTAAAAACGCGACTCTAGAGTGTGACGAGTTCCCCTCAAAAGAAAGAACTCATCTGGTGGGCCAGCAGACAGTGTGTCTCAAAACTCATTAAGAGTGTGATGTGTCATATGGTAGGTCCTCGAAATATCGGGAGTATGGTCAAGTGTACTTATGGAAAGCTGATGCAACCCGCGTCGCCTCGTCTTTATTAGTTTTATTGTGCATGCCTTTTTGTTGTAGCGCACGTGATTGCGCAACTCTTCTTAATTATTCTGTAGCGTAGAGTTGTATCGCACACAAATTAGCGCTTTTGTGTATTTTTGTATTGCGCATGTTGTTCGCACAATTTTGGTTTGGCGCGTTGGTGTGACCGGCTAACGTGACCCTAAATGCATAGGTCCGTTAATTAGGAGAAGGGTTAGCGTAGGGGCAAGCAATTTTTAATTATCTATTTTATTTGGTCGCGTCACCATTGCCTATAGCCGACCCGCCTTTGAAATTCCCCTTCATTGTGTCTTTTAATAGCTGCCAATAGCCAAACCCCTCAAACCCTAACCCCCACCTATTATAAAAACAAACCCTTCCCCATAGTAATGGCCGGCTGGATGAAACTGAGGGTTTCTCGGTTTGTTTCGTCCAGCGCCGCAAAGCCCGAAGCCGCCAATCTGCCTGCTTGACGAAGCCCGCCGCCGCCATTCTCGCCTTCCCCTCCTGCAACCGCTGACGGCACCGCCTCTGGTGTTCTTTCCCGAGGCCGGCAAAGCCTCCTGCAGCTTTCCCTGTCCCCGACGGCCACCTCCGACAATTCCTGCACCTTCCAGCGCCCCTCTACATCGACGACACCGGCCCGAGAACCCTCTCAAGCCGTCGGCGAGTACTCCAGAACCTCCCTAGGTCCCCGACGACCTTCTGTGCACGCTCCTCCGGCGGATTCAGTGAGTTCCTGGCTTCGTCCGATCCATTCTTCGCTCGGCCGATCCCCAGCAAGCTTCCACCGCCATTTCTAAATCCTACAGCCTCTTCCTCACCTTCCAGAAAACCTGAAGCAATCACCACTCCTTCGATCCCTGCTGTTATACCTCGCCCTTCCCTTTCTCTCAATCCAGTCTTTATTTTGTGCTTGAATATTTAAATGAATAGTAATTAATTGAGCTTGCCCTAGTAACTTCATCGCCTAATTATCGTTTATTTTCCATTGCCATGTTATCCGCTTTCATAATCTGTGTCCGTGGAATCGTGATTTCTTGACGTTAATACGCACGTGCGGTAGTCCTACGTTCGCGAGCGACGCCTCGACCGTTTTATTCGTTAGAGAATAGCCCGCCAAAGTCTCCCACACCACATTAATTTTAAATAGGTCGCTACATTATTTTCAAAACTACAACCCTAGATTTTAAATCACATCAGTTTGGTGTGGCTGCTGAGATATCTAACTATCGTGGGATAGTCGAGCGCCGGTCGTCTTCAACTTCTAGGTTTGGTTTTTTTGTTTTTGTTTTAAAAAAAATGACGAGTGATTTAGATGCGCGCATTAAAGCTTTGATGAAAGATGTTGAATGCGTCACTGCTGAGGTCCGATAGAATTTGCGTGGGTTGTGCACCTCTGTTCACAACCTGGAGGCGACAATGCACACGCATTATGTTGCTCCTGCATACCTCCACACATCCTATCACATAGTGGAACCCGAGGTTCGGTGTCTCGTTAGTCCCCCACATCTCGTCAGTTGCACGACGAGCACTTTAGCTCCACCCACTCCCGCTGTGATGCTTACTTCAGTCGAGGAGTTTCTTCCGGAGCCCCTGCTCCAGGAAGAGAATTTTCCTCCTATCTTTATCACCCCGACTGATGTCGCGACTCTACGTGTCTCCACTACAGCTCTCCCTTCAGTCGAGGATGTTCTTCCCGAGCCCATGCTCCAGGAAGAAGAGCTTCTTCCTATTTTTACCACCTTGACTGAAGTCGTGTCTCCACCTGTCTCCGTTTTAGCACCCCCTTTGATTGAGGAGGTTCTTCCCGAGCCCCTGCTCCAGGAAGATGAGTTCTTTCCCTCTCATTCCTTCTTCCCGATTGACATGGTGTGTCCACTTTCTCCCACTAACTCACATCCTTCAGCCGCCGAGTTGTTTCCTGAGTCCCCACTCTAGGGAGGTCTTACTAGTGATGTGTCACTCACCTCGCTTGACACTTCATCGCTTTCTCTTCTCCCAGCGGAGTTGGTTAGTGATGAGACCCTCATCTTGGGTGACACAAACTCGCGCGTCTTTGGTCCTGACGTTCTTAGCACACTACCGCCACAAACCCTTGCGCCCACAGACATTGTGTTTGGTGGTCCCTCACCTGTGTCCCTCGAGTTGCCACCCCATATTGATTTTGTTTTTGGCGAGCACGCATTTGGCCTACATCACATCACTTCTCTTTAGATATAAGACAACATGTTGCACCACCACGTCACTATCGTCTGCGTTCTGATGCTTATAGGTTTAGTAGTCTCGAGAGAGTCGAGACAATACTTAGATTTTTTTTCCTCATCGGGACACCCGCTTCAAAGGTTTTCTATGAAAAATTTTTCACGGTCTAATTGGGGCCTTCTTAAAATTTTGTGACTCGAGTGAGACGTTAGCAGGTGAAACTAGGACGATATTCGATCCGGGTCTAGCAGACATTCGTAGATGTCTATCGAATGAGAGCATGTTGCGTCATGAGTTGCTAATTCCATGGGCTGATTCCACTTGCTTCATGCTTCCCCTACTGCCACATGTTTTCCCCACGCACCGCCCCTATCATCCTCTGAAATCTCTAATAATTACTGTTTATTTAAATATTTGGCATGAAATTTTGACTAAATGGATTGCGAGCTTTGTGGATGAGAGGTCACTTGCAGGTTTTGGGTCGCAGCCACGACATCAGCAGGACAACATGCTTATTTCTCCGATCGACGCTTGGATTTTCTACTTGCAGGTTACATTGAGTCTCGTCGGGGTCGATCTCTTTCAACCCCGGGAGAATTGATGCAACCCGCGTCGCCTCGTCTTTATTAGTTTTATTGTGCATGCCTTTTTGTTGTAGCGCACGTGATTGCGCGACTCTTCTTAATTATTCTGTAGCGTATAGTTGTATCACGCACGTATTATGCACCTTTGTTTACAACCTGGAGGCGACGATGCACATGCATTATGTTGCTCCTGCATACCTCCACACATCCTATCACATAGTGGAACCCGAGGTTCGGTGTCTCGTTAGTCCCCCACATCTCGTCAGTTGCACGACGAGCACTTTAGCTCCACCCACTCCCACTGTGACGCTTACTTCAGTCAAGGGGTTTCTTCCGGAGCCCCTGCTCCAGGAAAAAATTTTTCCTCCTATCTTTATCACCCCGACTGATGTCACGACTCTACGTGTCTCCACTACAGCTCTCCCTTCAGTCGAGGATGTTCTTCCTGAGCCCATGCTCGAGGAAGAAGAGCTTCTTCCTATTTTTACCATCTTGACTGAAGTCGTGTCTCTACCTGTCTCCGTTTTAGCACCCCCTTCGATCGAAGAGGTTCTTCCCGAGCCCCTGCTCCAGGAAGATGAGTTCTTTCCCTCTCATTCCTTCCTCCCGATTGACATGGTGTGTCTACTTTCCCCCACTGACTCACATTCTTCAGCCGCCGAGTTGTTTCCTGAGTCCCCACTCCAGGGAGGACTTACTAGTGATGTGTCACTCACCTCGCTTGACACTTCATCGCTTTCTCTTCTCCCAGCGGAGTTGGTTAGTGATGTGACCCTCATCTTGGGTGACACAAACTCGTGTGTCTTTGGTCCTGACGTTCTTAGCACACTACCGCCACAAACCCTTGTGCCCACAGATATTGTGTTTGATGGTCCCTCACCTGTGTCCCTCGAGTTGCCACCCCATATTGATTTTGTTTTTGGCGAGCACGCATTTTGCCTACATCACTTCTCTTTAGATATAAGACAACATGTTGCACCACCACGTCACTATCGTCTGTGTTCTGATGCTTATAGGTTTAGTAGTCTCGAGAGAGTCGAGACAATACTTAGATTTTTTTTCCTCATCAGGACACCCGCTTCAAAGGTTTTCTATGGAAAATTTTTCACGGTCTAATTGGGGCCTTCTTAAAATTTTGTGACTCGAGTGGGACGTTAGCATGTGAAACTAGGACGATATTCGACCCGGGTCTAGCAGACGTTCGTAGATGTCTTTCGAATGAGAGCATGTTGCGTCATGAGTTGCTAATTCCACGGGCTGATTCCACTTGCTTCATGTTTCCCCTACTGCCACATGTTTTCCCCACGCACCGCCCCTATCATCCTCTGAAATCTCTAATAATTACTGTTTATTTAAATATTTGGCATGAAATTTTGACTAAATGGATTGCGAGCTTTGGGGATGAGAGGTCACTTGCAGGTTTTGGGTCGCAGCCATGACATCAGCAAGACAGCATGCAGTATTTCTCCGATCGACGCTTGGATTTTCTACTTGCAGGTTACATCGAGTCTCGTCAGGGTCGAGCTCTTTCAACCCCGGGAGAATTGATGCAACCCGCGTCGCCTCGTCTTTATTAGTTTTATTGTGCATGCCTTTTTGTTGTAGCGCACGTGATTGCGCAACTCTTCTTAATTATTCTGTAGCGTAGAGTTGTATCGCGCACGTATTAGCGCTTTTGTGTATTTTTGTATCGCGCATGTTGTTCGCGCAATTTTGATTTGGCGCGTTGGTGTGACCGGCCAACGTGACCCTAAATGCATAGGTCCGTTAATAAGGAGGAGGGTTTGCGTAGGGCAAACAATTTTTAATTATTTATTTTATTTGGTCGCGTCACCTTTGCCTATAGCCGTCCGCCTTTAAAATTCCCCTTCATTGTGTCTTTTAATAGTTGCCAATAGCCAAACCCCTCAAACCCTAACGCCCACCTATTATAAAAACAAACCCTTCCCCATAGTAATGGCCGGCTGGATGAAGAATTGAACCGAGGGTTTCTCGGTTTGTTTCATCCAGCGCCGCAAAGCCCGAAGCCGCCGATCTGCCTGCTCGACGAAGCCCGACGCCGTCATTCTCGCCTTCCCCTCCTGCAACCGCTGACGGCGCCGCCTCTGGTGTTCTTTCCCGAGGCCGGCAAAGCCTCCTGCAGCTTTCCTTGTCCCCGACGGCCACCTCCGACAATTCCTGCACCTTCCAGCGCCCTCTACATCGACGACACAGGCCCGAGAACCCTCTCCAGCCGCCGGCTAGTACTCTAGAACCTCCCTAGGTCCCCGACGACCTTCTGTGCACGCCCCTCCGACGGATTCAGTGAGTTCCTGGCTTCGTCCGATCCATTCTTCGCTCGGCTGATCCCCAACAAGCTTCCACCGCCATTTCTGAATCCTACAGCCTCTTCCTCACCTTCCAGAAAACCTGAAGCAATCGCCACTCCTTCGATCCCTGCTGGTATACCTCGCCCTTCCCTTTCTCTCAATCCAGTCTTTATTTTGTGCTTGAATATTTAAATGAATAGTAATTAATTGAGCTTGCCCTAGTAACTTCATCGCCTAATTTTCGTTTATTTTCCATTGCCATGTTGTCCGCTTTCATAATCTGTGTCCGTGGAATCGTGATTTCTTGACGTTAATACGCACGTGCGGTAGTCCTACGTTTGCGAGCGACGCCTCGACCGTTTTATTCGTTAGAGAATAGCCCGCTAAAGTCTCTCACGCCACTTTAATTTTAAATAGGTCGCTACATTATTTTCAAAACTACAACACTAGATTTTAAATCACATCAAAAGCCCTAAATACTTGATGCTTCACTCAATATTCATTATTTGGGACAAGAGCAGGGAAGATACCGAAAGAGACGCTAATAACTCAATACTCATAAATGAGTGGCTCACCTGAATCTCATCCTCTCCAGGACGTGGTGGCTCATCAAGAGGCTCAACGGGGGGCTCGTCACAGAACCCGTCAATTGGGTCATGATCCTCCATACGAGTACCAATGTAAGGGCTTGTGTCTCCATAAACAGGTGAGGCAACCAATATGAGATCAACACCAGGCTCTTGGCTCTTAGTCGTGATGTAGCTCAGGACAATGACAAAGGGGAGAGTGAAAAAGACATACTCTCAAGAATGGGTCCATGAGTATGTTGTCAATAAGTGGGTCTATAATAGGAAAAATAACGAAGTCAACACAGGAGGTATGGTAAGAACACATCACTATAGGATCACTAGGTCGCTCATATTTACTCTCAGTCGTGGTCACAAAAATGAGTCAGGAACAAATGACGGACTACTCACCGGACTAAGTACCTCACTAGTGAGAGAAATCAGACCTAGGTAAAACTTCTTTCGTGTTCGACAAGACAAGGGTAGGAAGAGTGGTGACCTCGGTACAAGAGGGACTCATACTAGGGCAGTCAAGGCGTGAATCCACTCGGCTAACTTTAGCAGATCTCAAGGACTGTTCATGTTGAAGGGTGAGCTGATATGTATGCTCAAGGGACTTCGAGCAGTGATAAGCCAATTCAGTGCATATGCCAAATCGCAGTCCAGACCAAATCCAGGAAGTGATCCTCGCTGGCTTCTCTCGGATACTTCTCATTACTAGCTCATTAAAACAATCCATGTACTTGGTGAGGCAGCCACTATGAGATCAACACCAGACTCTTGGCTCTTAGTCGTGATGTAGCTCAGGACAATGACAAAGGGAGAGTGAAAGAGATATATTCTCAAGAATGGGTCCATAGGTATGGTGTCAATAAGTGGGTCTATGCTAGGATAAATAGCGAAGTCAACGCAGGAGGTATGGTAAAAACACATCACTATAGGATCACTAGGTCACCCATACTCATTCAGTCGAGGTCACAAGAAATAAGTCGGGAACAAATGACGGACCACTCACCGGACTAAGTACCTCACTGAGGTGAGAGAAATCAGACCTCGGTAAAACTTCTATCGTGTTCGACAGGACAAGGGTAGGCAAAGTGGCGACCTCAGTACAGGAGGGACTCATACTGGGGCGGTCAAGACGTGAATCCACTCGACTAACTCTAGCGGTTCTCAAGGACTGTTCATGTTGAAGTGTGAGCTAATATGTCCGCTCAAGGGACTTCACGCGGTGATAAGCCAATTCAGTGTATATACCAGATCATAGTCCATACCAAAACCGGGAAGTGATCATTGCTGGCTCCTCTCGAATGTCACTCCTCATTACTAGCTTATCAAAACGATCCCTGTACTCGGAGAAGGATAGAGATCCTTGTTGAAGGGTAAATAATTGATCGAGCAAGCGACTCCTATACAATGAGGGAAAATACCTCTGACACAATCTACGCTTCATATCCACCGAATTACTGATGCAGTGAAGACGATCTTGCTCACGTGCTCTTTCAATGCTAGACCAATATTCTCTCGCCTGATGTAGAATCCTAAGTTACGCAAATTTTATGTGACGCTCACTAAATAATTCAAAATAATCAAAGATAATATTCCATATCCACATTCCAATTAATAACTGAAAGACTCGAGACTCGATGAACCGTCAAAAGGTGGGGCAACCACACAAAACCTACACTCATGATCTTTCTCAAAATGATGATCCTCGTAATAGTCATCCCTAAAATAGTCGAGTTATGCCGGAGGGTCGACACGATCTGCTCGTGCATGGGGATGAGGATGACGATAATCATCATAGCAATCATCTCTAACACAGTGGAATCACGTCGAGGAGTTGACACGATCTTTGGAAGTGTTGTGCGACAAACGATAATAGTTATCATAATAACATGAGTATTTCTCTAAAGGCGCTCTATGGAATCCGGTATAGGTAGACTTGGGATCCACAAATAGAGGAGAGGAGTGCCAATGATAACTAGTCATAGATGAACCTAAAGACTCTATATAACCTACAATTACGTATATAAATGTGGCCCAAACCTATCTCTGATTCCAATTGATGAAAGGTAGGCTAAGTGGGTGCACGACTAACATGCAATCCTAAGTGAAGTTTCAAGGAAACAACTCAACCCTAAAATACTGTATGCATGATGCAATATCCGACCACAAAATGAAATTAAGTAATAAATAATTAAATGGCTCTTAGATAAATTGAAGTAATGCAAAGTTATTTAATTAGGTGAACAAGCTTTGGTTATCCTCCGCGTGGAGGGCTAAAGTAAGAGCACACGGCGAATGGTTCCTTTAAATCAAAAGGTATCTAAGACAAAATTCTTTGATGCTATTTATCCAAATAAATATATAATCACATCACCATATTTTAATATTGAAAACTAAGATTCATATAACAAATAACAACTCACAAAACAGGTGGGCTGTCCGAGATGTGGAGATCTAGTGAAGCACGATGCGTTGGAGACAATTCGGAAGGGAAACAGGGGCTAGTTGAACTAGATCTGGTCGTATGGAGCGGGATCAGACCGTGGGAGTGTAGATTGGGGAGGTTGGCGGCTTGTAGGGGCTTTAGGAGGTCGGCATAGGGGTAGGAGGTATCGAGTTGCAGACGAGAGAGGGGTTGAATGGGTACTAGGAAGTGGAATCAACGGCTGTTGCTGGACAGCAGGGAGGCGATGGCGGCTGGTTGTTTGGAGGGCTGTATGGGTGGTGGTCGAGGGCTTTGAGGGTGGAAAAAGGGTCTATGGATGAGGGATACCAATGTAGGGGGGCTAGGAGTTGTCACCTAGGGTTCTACAGAGTCGGCACCATGGAGGGATCACTGGAATCTGGGATTTCTTATCTCCAAATTCTGCAATAGCTCCAAGCAACCCCATGCCTTTTATTTATAATAAAGCATAATCGGGGCACCTCGACATCAATTACTATGATTGGCCGGGGATACAGAGACCCGATTATACTAAATAAAATTGAAACACAACAATGCAATATATGTTAATATAGGTAAACGATGAGTCGGACGCGTCCGTGGAGTCAGATCGTCGATCTGAAGATGCTATGTATGACATGTGACCAATTGTCCCTGAACAGACCCAAAATTCATCCTCCGCCACAGGTCCGTGTTTCTATTTCACATCATATAGAATTCTTAGAGTGAGTGCAACCTTAGAGATGGACTTTGAGGAAAGATAAGGAGAATCACGACGAAGGATTGTTCCCGATAATTTGTCTTGAGAAGGTTAAACCCAGGATGGATTGCTGATGCACTCGTAATTACACCCGATGGAATGAATGTCGCACAAACTTAGTTATTAAAGGCGCAATGCGCACCGAGACGCAAAGGAGCCTTGGAGACTAGGTGCAAAGGAGCCTTGGAGCCTAGGCGCAAGGCTCAAGGGGCATGGCTCAAGGCGCAGGTGTGCGCCCAAAGAAATCAAGGCGCAATCACATTCATTTTAAATAATCAACATCAAATATCAGTTCATCTTTTTTAACAGATTCTTCATGTATACTACTCATTAATCATTCATTACTATCATTTATATCTCTTAAAAAATAAAATCAATATGTTCGCTTGCATCATATCTAAGTCTCAACGATCGAATATGTTTCAAAAACACTAAATCATATGAAGGATCAAGCGCATACCCAACTGCACCAAAAGCCCGGACTATTGGAGAGGGTGCTACTTAATTTTTTATATAAGTAGCAGAGCGCCACGGGTCAAGTGAAGGAACGCCGGACCCAACAATCCCCCCCCGGCGTCCAGCACAACCCGTCGGCTCAGAGGTGGGGTTACCACATGGCCCACACGGCTCAGAGGTGGGGTTACCACATGTCCACGGTTGCCTGACCCACCGGACCCACACAGGTAGAAGGGAAAAATCAGGATTTAATAGCGCCCCCCGGTCTTGAACCCGTGACCTCCTCTGATACCAATTGAAGGATCAAGCGCATACCCAACTGCACCAAAAGCCCGGACTCAGGTGCGCCTGAGTAACATATTGAGTTCTTGAATTAATTTTTTGATTATTTTGAAAAAAAAGTTTACAACAAAAACCACACTCAGGTGCGCCTTTAATATTCAAAGGCGCATAAAAGGCGCACGGAGCCGCAAATTTCTGAGTCTGGTGAGCCTGGAGCCTGAGACGTGCCTGAGACGTGCCTGAGGTGCACCTTTAACAACATGACACACAAATATAGTTTTAGATGTAATCTAGATTAAAGAACGTGACATCATATTAAACAAAGAAAAGATGGAGCGCAGCCTACAAAAGATTAGAAATTTAACATCATTTTGCAGCATAAAACGTTCAATGATTGGCAATCTTGCTACAATAAATATGAACTAAAATAATAAACTAGTTGTTCGAGATAAAACAAATTTTTTAGGAAAAGAAAAACAACTAAATATCCTCTGGAACTAGGTTGCATGCTATAACTAGACGATGTGAACCAAAAGATTAGAGAAGATCTTACCAGGTATGAAATGGTAGGGTAGGATGGTCGGTGGAAGATTTGGTGGAAGACGAGAGACTCCTCACGCAAACGAAGTTAAGAAGACCACTTGCATGGAGGACGTGTGGTGACATAATGTATGAGGGATGATGTCTTAAAAATCTGCAAAGAGACAGAGGAGGAAGGAGGATTTGAGATGGTGATGGGGAGGTAGGGAAATATGAGGAGAGAGTAAGGAAGAATAGGGGAAAGGAACTCATGGTCCCTTAAGGCGGTTGCCTCAAAAAATTAGAATATTGTTTTTTGTTTTTGTCCTTTCCCCTAAGTAGATTTATAACCCACTACTGATTACACGATCAACTAGCTTCACGTGAGAGGGGGCCATGGGAAAAATAGAGGCGCGAAGCCTTGCCTTATGTTTTAATTATTTCCATTTGTTTATTTTGTTTTCTTATTTTGTTTCTTTAACAAATTTCTTCCTTATAGTTTTCTTCTAAAACATATTTTTGTTAATCAAAGCAAAATAACTTCTAATGGCGATGAAACACGCGTAGTATCCAAATTCTGGTTAAGGCTCAAAACATGATTAAAGAAATGAATTTGGCTTGATCCACCCAAATCGAAGGATTATGCTTCGACTAACCTAGAGTAACAAAATGTATGATCTAGTTAATCGTATAATATGGTGTGTGCACACTACAACTTCTCCAATTCATAAAATTGTAGGAAATAAATGCGTGAAACAAATGCGTGACATAAAAGAAAATGTTTGATATAACTAAATAAAATGGAATGCATGCGTAAAGTAAATTTCGGCGTTGTGAGTGCCTGTTATGTAGGGGTAGTAGTGCACAAAACCTATAACGCTAGGTGATAGTGCAAGGGCGACACGCTAATCCAACTCTAAATGCAATGCGATGTCGATATTTTAACGAATAAATTTAAGCAATGAAAATTCAGCAACTACGCAGATATTAAAATAGAAAAACAAATATTTATTTTTTGGCAATTTTATGATGACTTTCCTCCGCTCGGAGGGCCAAAGCAAAACGCGCGACGAATAGCTCCTCTTGCAAATTATTAGAGCACCAAAACAAGTTCCCACAAACAAAATATCGCAGCAATATATGATAAATTACCAAATGCAAATGTGAATCAAATAATACAATACCACAAACACTCACAACGTAGATGGTTGAACCGAGGCACTAAAGAATTCGAAGGGCCGGATCTGTAGACGGGCGATCGAAGGTGAAACCGGTGGTACGACGATGGCGAGGTGGCTGCCCACGGTGGAAAAGAGAGAAAACGTGTCAGAAACGAAAAGATCTGACCACTAGGGAATGGATGCGGGTGTAGGTGGATAGATCCAATGTTTTGGCGGAGG
The DNA here is from genome assembly GCA_039513925.1 of Platanthera zijinensis. Taxonomy (NCBI): domain Eukaryota; kingdom Viridiplantae; phylum Streptophyta; class Magnoliopsida; order Asparagales; family Orchidaceae; genus Platanthera; species Platanthera zijinensis. Next base: position 124,501,929 of record CM077085.1, on the reverse strand, counting down.
ATCCGGGCTACGAGATGATGAATATTGGGGAAAATGATGGATCAGAGGGTGGTAGCACTAGATCAAGATAGATCTAGGGTTTTCAGAGCGGTGAGAAGTGGATCCGCGGAGGGGAAGGAGGAGGAGTGGTCGGCTAGGGCAAATAGGGCCTTGGAGGTGGCCGGTTTTGAGGTGGAGTTGGGCGGTGGGGTGCTGGGTGGCTGGCAGCAAGGCCGACGGCCTGTTCTGGGCAAGCGGGTGACGACGGACAAGGGGAAACAGGGGAGACGGCCGGCTTGCTTGACTGCAGGCCGACGGCTGTTGGGAGGGGAGTTTTGGGGAATCCGGTGGCTGGATATGGAGGAGGAGAGGTGGAAAACGATGGTGGGGGTAGGGTGTACCTTGGGGAGGAGTTTGGCGGCCTAGGAGTCGTCACCTAGGGTTCCCCGGCGTCGGCACCGGGGAGGGATCGCTGGAATTCGACAATGCTTCTTCTCCAAATCCAACAATGTTCAATTCAGCCTCCTACCACTCTTATTTATAATAAAAGAAGCACTAGGGCATCCCATTCGACGACTATGATTGGCTGGCGGGAGATGCCTCAAAATACATGAAATAAAAGTCCAAAAAACATAAAGTAATATAAGATTTTGACTCGCGGCGACGCTCCGGACGCACTCGCGGAGTCCGATCGTCGATCCGGGCACGCCATATTTGGAAAGTTGTCAAATCAGCTCCGCACGGGCCCAAAGCGCGTCCTCCTCTCTGCTCCGCATCAATCTCCCCGGCTTGAAAAAATTCATCTCCCGATGAATTGAGATCAGAATTCTCTCGCTGATCGCCAGGTACAACTCGAAGAGGTCCACCGGAAGTCGTCCAAGTGTCGCCGGCGGAAGGGTGTCTTTGCCAACCAATTCCCCCTGACTGAAAAGTTGTCATCTCCGGTGAATGGAGAAGGCCGTGCCGATGTCGAAGTCCAGGGGTGAATCGATCAAGCTCTGCTTAAGTATCCAAGCGTCAACTGCGTCGGGGCGGCCCCGCCAATGTACCAAGTAGCGATAGCGCGGCCCATCTTAAGTAGGAACAAGCTGGTGGAATCTGAACTCTATGATGCTCTCATTTCTCATCTCTCGAAAGGTGGGTCCCGGTGCGATCGGTGGTGTCGGTGGTGAAACCAGAGAAGACGAGTCCCCAGGTGGGTGAATGTCAACAGTGGGTGGACTGGAGTGGCCATCAGACGGTGGTGACGTATGAGGGTGGTAAGGTAACGACAGTGGGGGTGGGGGTGGCTGGGTATCTCCACTGCTCAGGTCCACATACTCGTGAGGTTCTTAGTATGGAGTCAGATCCTCAACATTAAACACTGGGTGAATTTCCATACTAGCCGGGATATCGAGCCGGTTGGCATTTGTTCCAATGCGACTAATAACAGAGTACGAACCCATTCGCCTAGCGCTTAACTTCTTGGCAGGCCCTGAAGGGAGTCTCTCGAGGCGGATTCGTACCATTACTCTTTCGCCTTCATTAAATATTTGTTTTCGTTTTCGCTTATCTGCATGTGCTTTATAATTTTCATTGCTTGTTATTATTCGTCGGCGGACCGACTCATGCAACTCATGCAAATGTCGTGTAAAATACTCAGCAGACTCATGCAGGTAATGCAAATGATGCAAAGACAATACGACAAACACGGTACACTCCTTATAGGAAAATCTAATAATGCCTGAGATGTCTCTCAAATGTGGTGGCCTATCAGGAGGTTCTTTCGGTGGAGTGTAGACAAACTCATCCCGTGTGTGCCGAGTGCTCAGATGACCGTGAAAGACAACTATACTCAAATACGGGCTCGTAAAGAGCCAAATGTCTCTCGGGGAATGTAGCGTATCAGGGAGCTCCCCAGGAGGTATGTAAGAAAAGTCATCACGAAGGAGACGACCACCTGAGTGAAAATCGTGTACACCGACTAGAAGTCGTGACTCTAAAATACGGTGAGCGTCCCAGACAAGAAAGAACTCATCGGGTGGCTCAGCGGGTGGCGTGTCCCAAAACTCATCCAGAGTGTGAGGCGTCATAAGGTAGGTCCTCACAATATAAGTATACTCAAGTGGACTCAAGGTAGACCCTACATATGTCATGCTCCACTCAAGGTCCCTTCTCTGGGGCAAGGCCAGAGATGATAATGAAAGAGGCGTCATACCTGAGTGACTCACTCGAGTCTCAACCTCACCAAGATGTGGCGGATCATCAAGAGGCTCAATAGGGGGCTCGACATAGGCTCGTCGTCACTAAGGTCAAGGTCCTCCCGATGAGTACCATCGAAAGGGGTAGTGCCCCCGTGCATGAGTGACATAGCCACTACGAGATCAACACTATACTCTCGACTCTCAGTAGTGAAGTGAACCGAGACAGTACTAAGGGAAGAGTAGGGGGAGTCCAGACTCAAGTGTGGGTCAATCGATATAGTGTCGAGAACTGTGTCTTTGTTCAAAGGGGGCACTAGGTCTAGGTGTAGGCCTAGGTGAGGTGAAAAGGATGGGTATACCATCACAGTGTCACTAGGTCGCTCATCCTCACCCACGTGACCATGCTCACTAGTCATGCCAGTATCACTCTCCACTTGTATCAAAAGATCATGATCAGATTCAACCTCAAGATCACATGAGCACTAAATCTCATCAAACTGAGAAGGATCAAAACCAAGTGTCGGGCTCTTATCTTGGTGGGAGCACTACTCGCCGCATCGGTGACTTGACCCAAATCCCTAGGCTTTCTTCGTAATGTAAATCTTAGGTGATCAAACTGAATTTGTAAGAGATCCAAACGGTCAAGTACTAATCGCATAAATTCAGCCTCAGGTAACTCTATTGGTGGAACACTAGGAGGGTCTTAACATGTACTGTGATCCTGCCGATGGTGACCTCTATAGGGTTCCTGAGGGTCGTCTAGACAGTAGTTCCTAACATAATTAGATTGTGCTCGTTGGTGCGTATGCGCCCTGTGAACGTGCAGTGGAGGTCGCTCATATCCAAACTCAGGTTACTCTCCTAGAGGAGATGTGTAGCGACGATGACCTGAACGATATTCAATTCTATCATCGTGAAATCGCGGAGGTGTAATGATGAAGACGTGAAGACCTCTCGTCGTGGTGATCGCCTCTAGCATGATGGAATAGTGTCGAGGGGTCGACAAGATCTCTGGGAGTGGTGTGCGGGGAATGATGATAATCATAATGATAACATGAAGATCTCTCTAGAGGGGCTCTATGAGATCGGGTATAGGTAGACTCAGGATACTCAGATGGAGGAAACGAACGACGACGATAACTAGACATAAATGAACCCAATGATTATTTAAAACCTACCACTACGAAGCATGCAAATGGCCTAACCTTGACCTTTGATACCAATTTGATGTAGGGGTAAGCTAGTGGTGCTCAGAAACTATGACTCTAGGTGCGGGTGCATGGGTGACACACTAATGCAACTCTAAATGCAATGCATAGAGTAATTAAACAACGACTTCCTCCGCTCGGAGGGCCAAAGTAAAGCGCGCGGCGAATAGCTCCTCCTGCGAATTATTAGGGCACTAAAACAAATTCCAACAAACAAAATATCGCAACAATATATGATAGATTACCAAATGCAAATGTGAATCAAATAATACAATACCACAAACGCTCACAACGTAGAGGTCTGAACCGAGGCACTGAAGAATTTGAATGGCCGGATGTGTAGACGGGCGATCGGAGGTGAAATCGGTGGTACGACGATGGCGAGGTGGATGCCTGCGGTGGAAAAGAGGGAAAACGTGCCGGAAACGGAAAGATCCGACCACCAGGGAATGGATCCGGGTGTAGGTGGATAGATCTGATGTTTTGACGGCGGATCCGGGCTACGAGATGATGAATATTGGGGAAAATGATGGATCGGAGGGTGGTAGCACTAGATCAAGATAGATCTAGGGTTTTCGGAGCGGTGGGAAGTAGATCCGCGGAGGGGAAGGAGTGGTCGGCTAGGGAAAATAGGGTCGGCTAGGGCAAATAGGGTCGGCTAGGGCAAATAGGGCCTTGGAGGTGGCCGGTCTTGAGGTGGAGTTGGGCGGCGGGGTGCTGGGTGGCTGGCAGCAAGGCCGGCGGCCTGTTCTGGGAAAGCGGGCGGCGGCGGACAAGGGGGAAACAGGGGAGTTGTCCGGCTTGCTGGACTGCAGGCCGGCGGCTGTTGGGAGGGGGATTTTGGGGAATCCGGTGGTTGGATATGGAGGAGAGGTGAAAAGCGATGGTGGGGGTAGGGTGTACCTTGGGGAGGAGTTTGACGGCCTAGGAGTCGTCACCTAGGGTTCCACGGCGTCGGCACCGGGGAGGGATCGCTGGAATCCGGGAATGCTTCTTCTCCAAATCCAACAATGTTCAATTCAGCCTCCTACCACTCTTATTTATAATAAAAGAAGCACTAGGGCATCCCATTCGACGACTATGATTGGCCGGCGGGAGATGCCTCAAAATACATGAAATAAAAGTCCAAAAAAACATAAAGTAATATAAGATTTTGACTCGCGGCGACGCTCCGGACGCACTCGCGGAGTCTGATCGTCAATCCGAGCACGACATATATGGAAAGCTGTCAAATCAGCCCCGAACGGGCCCAAAACGCGTCCTCGTCTTTGCTCCGCATCAGTCTGTCTGCATCAATTCCCTCCGGGTGGGAGAATCTCATCTTCTGACGAGAAAACTTTAGTGATACAATGAAAAAATATGAAGGCGATGACTTGATAATTCCTCGGCCTTGATCCACGAATAATTTGTTAGCAGTATTCCTTGCAAGTTGCATCGTACTACGAACCATCATTAATATAATGGATCGTGCATTGTTCAATTTCTCACCAAAAAAATGCAGCTTGACGTCCCTACTGACTAAGAGCAACTCTTATACCAACATGAGATGCACCACAATCAATTTCAAACACTATCAAAATTAGGTAATATAAAAACGGATGCTTATGCCATCTTGATTTTTATTATCTTAAAGTCTTGTTCAGCTTCTGATGTCCACTTAAATATACACTTCTTAAGACAATCAGTGATTAATGCAATTATGATACTAAAGTTTCGAATGAATCCGCGGTAAAATTATGCTAAAACCCATATAACTCTTTCTTCTCGCTAGTTTTCTTGGTGGTAGGCTAACATTTGATGGCTTTGACTTTTATCAGATCAACTTAGGTACCTTCTGCTAATGCAACATAATAAAAAATATCAAGCTGTCAGTCATGAATGGACATTTCTTAAGGTTGATGTATAATCGGTGATCTCTTAGGGTCCGTAGTACTTATTTTAACTGGGATTTGTGAGCGTCGAGACTAGTGCTATGGATTAAGATGCCATTAAAATATGTGATGTTTACCCAGGATCTTGTGATCAAAAAAGAGCAAAATCATCATCAAGACAGTCCGGCCGATTAGGACACTGGTGTCCGCCCGAGCCTTCACTTACCAGCAAGTTAGTTTGTGCGGTCAACCCTCTTAGTGATCGCTCAACCTCCCGTCTTAGCTATGTGCGAACCATGCAATTCTCTTCAACAGCCCGCGCGGTCACGATCTCATTGTCCGCCCGACCTAGCGGCTGGATGCATTTGCTTGTCAGGTGACCTCCTGTTCGATAGCTTGAGCGGTCAAGCCAGCCATGTTCGCTCCGTCTACCAAGCCTGCTCAATTCAATGCCAGAGAGTCTCGCTCCTGAAGTTCGCACGGTCATTTCAGTGTTGATCGTGCTCTCTAGTGTTTTAGACTATTCGCACACCATGTAATCTCTCATCCCTGCCCGACTCTCCTATAACCCAGACAACCCATCCTTTCTTAGAATTGCCTGTTTGGGCAGCCTCCACTAGTATAATTTGTGGTGAACAGTACTCAGAGGGGTTCCTTATTCTGGTCATAATCCAACCAAAGCTAGTGATAGCTCGCTGCGAGCTTGGACTTTGAAGCCTTTCAGGGGTTGCGAGCTTTACCTAGTGCAGACACTTAGTTTGTAACCTTTTTGACTAATCAATAAAATCACCCGCAACAGTGAGTTGTAGTTGCAGGAAGTCTTACCCTCGCCTTCTGCCACATCCTTCTCCTCTAATCCTCTCATCCATATCGACTGCGAAGTATCTGATCCCTCTCAGTTTACCCCAAATTCACCTCTTCACCAGCGTAAGATTCGTGGAGTGCAATTTCTGCACCATTAGAACGATCATGCGGCCTTCAGATAAGAGTTGATCGAGGAATCAACTGGTTAGCATGGGGGACCACAAAACCCCCAAGTGTCCGCTCAAAGAGTCTCTTCTCCTTTTTCGGGGTGCGACCTCTTTTGAGTCTCTTGAGTGGAGATTTGAGTTCTCTCAACGAGAGACTGAACAGTAGTTCCAAACCATGATGCAGGCGATCTCCAATCTGGCTCAGCAAATATCTTCAGGAGGAGCTGCTACCCCTCTTTGTTGTCCGTTTGCCCCAGAGATTGCGCTTCCTCTGACCCCTCAGGAAGATGAGTTCGCCGCTGCTCAGCGTGAATTCTTCAGGGAAGCCATGAACTCTAGGCCAGCAAAAGTTCTTGATTTTTTTGAGGGCTATGCCTACCCTCCAGTTATCAAAAAGGAGGAGCCCTGTCCTTTTGCCGATTTCATCCTTTGGGAGCCAGCCCCAAATGGATTTAGAGAGCCCCATCTTCCACCAAAGCATCGCCGCTAAGTGTTCTTCTTTCCACCAACACAGTGTGGGAGGAACTTTCGCCACCATCATCCTTATATGACTCATCAACAGTTTCATCAAGCATCAACAACCTCTCTCCCCTCAGAGGAGCCTACTCCTCCCCAGTTATCTCCGCACTCATACCAGCCAACCTTCTTTCAGACTCAACCTCCTGGCCAACTTATACTCCCCAAAGCCTGTATAACGACTTGCAAGAGTCGTATATTGACCTCATCCTTCCCATGAAAGAAGTAGTTCAGATCATTTAGAAGCAACCCGACTTCAGAAGGCCAGCCCCTCTCAAGTCAGACTTAGAAACCACAATTTGGAGCTCTTCAACGAGTTTCATAAGGAGAGGGGTCATTACACAGAGTTCTCATCGAGAAAATATTGAAGGTCGGCAAGTTGTAAGACTTGGTCATCTGAACGATGGACGACAGGCCTGCCTCAGATAAGGGCAAAGAAGTTACTATAGTCCTCCCAGGTCAGTGAGAGTGCGTCGAGGTACAAAATGTTGGCTCCCTCGGGAGTATCAATTGTTTGAATGATTGCATAGAGATTTGTGATGGACAACTGGACCGCTGCATTTACGGGGGGGGGGGGGGGGCTTCAGTCCTCCCGCAAGGCTAGCATCGGAAGAGTTTATGGCAAGGGGATTGCCAACCTCATCTCTAGCTCCCATGCGCGGAGATGTCATCTTCAACCAAGATGGTCTCCCAAAGACATCTAACCCTTTCAACGACACTGGCATCATCTATTCTATCTAGGAAAACTACACGGTGTCTAGAATCTTGATAGACACTGGTTGCTCGGTCATCGTTCTCTTCATGCCTGCATTTGAGGCAATGAAGACCGGGAAACCTCTCTAAGCTAGTGATGGGCCTCTCTAAGGATTCTCCATGAGGAGGAAGGAGATCGAAGGAATAGTTACTCTTTCTGTGACCATGGGTGGAGTGGCCAGGCCTGCCAATTTCGTCGTTATAGCTGCATCTAACAACTATAACTCCATCTTTGGTCGGCCAATTCTAAATGAGTATCGAGGCATAGTGTCTACTTACCATCAAGATTGCTAGGCAGTATTATGTTAACTCAGTAACGTCACAGAGAATTTCCGTCCTACAACTCAATATATGCCTGAAGTGTCACTGTCTCCTTTTGCTGAGGATTGCGTTGGAGTAGAGGAAGCTTAGTCCGCTAAAGAAGAACTCGTTGTGGAAGCAAAAAAGTATGACGCTCACGTGGAACCTGCCTAGGTCATCCAAAATGTCCACGTTGTTGGAGGTTGTGTTCTTAATGGCGCAATGCGCACCGAAGCACAAATGGATCCCGGAGACTAGGCGTAGGCGCACGCATGAGTCACTTGAAGCGCAAAAATGGAAAAAAAGACAATCAATTTTTTTATAAATAAATATATATTTGTAAAGTTGTAATGATTCATTTATAGTTTGTGCTTTTAAGTTCATGCCCAATTTCATTTGTTTTTATTTTCTTATGAGTAGCCAAATAATAATTTAGTCAATTGGGCACCCAGTTCACTGGAAATTAATGATTTGGGGGACCAGGTCATTGAAAATCAGTGAACCGGGGAACCAATTTACTATTTTTCAGTGAATTGGTTGCCCACTTTATTGAATTTCAATGAACTGGGGACCAAATCACCATTTTTTATTGAATCGGGTGCCCAATTCACTGAATTTCATTGAACTGGGCACAAATTGAAGAGTTCAATGAGGACTTTGGTGGAAAAGTATTGATACAATTGAAGCAGACACCTTCCTTACTAGTTTAGGACAAGTAAATTAGATTTGATCCATAGAACAAAAAAATGATAGAAAGGGACTTGAAGCCTTAATGCGCGCCTTTAGTGCTCCTTAAAGTTCATGAAAGCGTGCGCCTATGCGCGCCTAGGGCACCTCGCCCGCCTATGTCTTGCAGAGGCAAGGCCCTGTGCGCCTGACGCCCAGGCACACCTTCAATAACATATGTTTGAGGTGATGGAGATATAGTGCTCTTTATTAATGATGAGCCGCAAGAGGAGGAGAAAGTCTAGTTGATCGCTTGCCTTCTCAAGAACCTTGATGTCTTCGCTTGGTCGGTGGCCGTCATGCCTAGGGTGGACCTCGAAGTTGTTGTCTCAACATCGACTTATCTTTCAGGCCGATCAAGCAGGAAAAGAGAGCCGTTGTGACAACTCTTGAAGAACCTATCTGGGAGAAGTTCCAAGTTGCTGAAAACCAATTTTGTTCAAGAAATTCAATATCCCGGATGGATATCTAATGTTGTAATCATCAAGAAAATCAAAAACAAATGGAGGATGTGTGTATATTTTACTCATTTGAATAAAACATGTCCTAAAGATTGTTACCCGCTATATCAGATTGATTTTTTAATTGATTTTGCAGTAGGGTACTCGTTTTTGAGCTTTCTAGATGCATTCTTCGGCTATCACCAAATTAGAATGCACAAACTCGACGTTCCTCACATTTAGTTCATCACGAACAACAATTGCTTTTGTTATCAAGTAATTCCGTTCGGTCTTAAAAATGCAGGTGCAACTTATCAATGTTTGATGAAATGTGTTCAAAAACCAGAAAGGCTGAAATCTGGAAGTATACGTGCACGACCTCTTAATCAAGAGTAAAGTGTTCCACACACGCTGTGGATCTCCTAGAGACGTTCTCTACTCTTCGTAGATTCAAAATGAAGCTAAGCTCCATTAAGTGTGTCTTATTGTGATGCATCCTCCGCCGCATTCAAATTTGCATGACATCACTATGCGTCGCGGAATTTTTATTTTTATTTATGCATTTATTTTTCCTGTATTTCTTTCATCGTACTCCTGTTTGTTTGAAATTGCTCGGCTCGTCGAGTTGACCGTTTGATGAGACCCTCAATAAATATGTCTGATAATTTTGGTAGTTAGGACGGTAAAGACAAACTTAAAATATTTATGGGCACATAAATCTAGGGACATCTAAATCATACAAAATAAATATTTTGAGAATATGTTATCACATGAAAAGCTGGAAGAAGATATGTATATCTTGTTGTTGTATAAAAGAAATTGGAAAGTGTTGACATTGATGCCAGGTGTAATTGCTGAAATCGGAATAATGCTTAAATTAGAACATTGCTGCCTATGAGGAATTTAAAAAGAATTAAATTTGCACAGATTTCTGCCGTTTATAAGTTGGGAAATCTCCCTCTATTTAAGCCCCTGACAGTGAAGAAGAAATCAGTCGGAAATAGTTAAGAGGAATGATCCCTTTCGTTCTTCTAATTCCGCTGGACAAGCACCCGTACAAGCAAAGCCCGCCCTCTTCAGGCTTCACCCATGTCGTGCCCCGTTCACGGTTCCAAAGCTGCGACCCCCAACGCTGCCTGCGCCCTAGCTCCAACAACGACATCGACGACAAGACCACATCCCGACGTCGCGGTCGTTCCTACCCCAACATCGCCGTTCGCGGGAGTTTCTTCCCCAAGTCGATTCACATCACCTGGCCGAGTGTGCCACGTCTGCCGATTGCAAGCTTTGTCTCTGCAAGGCTCGGTTCCTTGCGTTTAGTTTGGGCTTTCCCAATAGCCAGTAACGTCGACCACACACCTCTTCCGTTACTAGCCACAGGATTGTCACTCCCTGCTTGAAGGATTTTGGAGTAGGCTGCCTCCTGTCATATCCTTTGTCGCATCCTTGCTCGGATTCATTAGCTAAAGAGTTTCTTCCTCACATTTATGTCATCCCAATTAAAGTAGAGACTCCACTTGCACCCACTGAATCTCCAATTGTAGTCATTGAGTCTCTTCCCGAGCCCCTGCTCCAGGAAGAACGTAATAGCGTTGTCACACTCACCTTGGATGACACAGTTTCAATCTCGAAGATGGAGTTGGCTAGTGATAAGCCTTACACCTTAGGTGACGTTGAGCCAAGATACATATGTCCTGATTCTCCTAGTCCACTACCACCCCCAACACTTGAGTCCACAAACACTATGTTTAATGATCATTTGGCCTTATCAATGGAATCACCACCAAATATTGATTTTATATTTTAGAGAACATTATTTCATATCACTTCATTATCCATAAATATAAATAGGCTTGAAATTTTTTACTTTCAAACTATGAACATATTTAAGAAAACTCGTGATATAGGGATAGTGAGAAATCCACAAATTTAGCAATGAGATTTGTACCTCCACAAGATAACTTCACATGTATTAATTCTAAATGCCGCTCGCTTACTATATCTCCTTTTGATATTTTCCATGCATTGCCCCGGCCACCTGACCGCCATCATCTTTCATTCAACGAACATATTTTCTTCGATACGCAAGCTCACAGTAATTTTTTAAAGGAACTGCATAAAATTACTGCTAATATTTTGCGAGCAATCTTTGAACATTACAAACTCACGGTCCGTCGTTTTCTCCATGAGTTGTACTTTTCAAATGGAGGTTGGGTTATTATTTATTGCAGGTGGTTTAGTCTAGTTCATGTTCAAACGCGCATTGCACCATTAGTTGAACCACCCGTCGAGGCGCCAGATATTCCACCCTATCTAGCACCAGCGATGATGTCAGATTTCTCCATTGCCAGTTTTTGCAAAGTCTCGCCGGGGTCGAGCTCTTTTAACCCCTGGAGAATTGATGCATCCTCCGTCGCATTCAAATTTGCATGACGTCACTATGCGTCGTGAAAAGTTTTTATTTATTTATGCATTTATTTTTCCTGTATTTCTTTCATCGTACTCCTGTTTGTTTGAAATTGCTCGGCTCGTCGGGTTGACTGTCTGATGAGACTCTCAATAAATAGGTCTGATAATTTTGGTGGTTAGGACGGTAAAGGCAAGCTTAAAATATTTAGGGGCGCATAAATCTAGGGACATCTAAATCATACAAATTAAATATTTTGAGAATATGTTATCACGTGAAAAGATGGAAGAAGATATATATATCTTTAGGCCTGTAAGCCAAAACCAACCGAACCGCAAAACCGAACCGCAAAACCGAACCGAACCAAACCAAACCATACTGTTTGGTTCGGTTTCAGTAGGCCGCGGTTCAGTTACGGTTTTGATTTTAGAAAAATCATACGGTTCGGTTCGGTTTATGGTTTTGTGTGGTAAACCGAACCGAGTCGAACCAAACCGAACCGTTGTGTATAAAAACATTTAATTTATTAATTAAATTTCATTAAACCATACGGTTAATCATACAACAGTTAATTACATTTCATATTTTCATTAAACCATACGTTAAAGTGTTAAACCATACGCTTCATGATTTTGACTTTTGCGGCAAACAGTTAATTATATTTCATTAATGATTAAATCCATGGGCGAACCCAACACACCCGGGCATGATTTTTCGCGGATTTCACCTGGCGATATAGAACTCATTTTTGTTGGTTGCTTCTCCCTCGCGAGTCACGATTTGCCCTACCCCGCTAACTGCAATGCAGATTTAGAAATTTCTCTAATCTAGATCTTTCTCCAAACAAACAATGTTGATGAATATTTCATTTTCCATTCATTTGATTTTAGAGTCCTGAAATGGTTAGGTGATAGGAATTGTGTTCAGGCAGCACTTTCATGTTGGGTGGTTGAGCCTCATTCATTGCACCATTCCTGATCTCCATCTATAAATCTTAAGGTTTTATCACAATGTTGGGTGGTTTCAATGTTTGAGCGGTTCGGTTCAGTTCCAAATTTTTGGAATCACATAGGGGTGGTTCGGCTTGCGGTTTTGCTTACAAACCGATCCAAACTGAACCGTTACAACCTTATATATCTTGTTGTATAAAAGAAATTGGAAAGTGCTGACATTGATGCCAAGTATAATTGCTGAAATTAGAATAATGCTTAAATTAGAAAATTGTTGCCTATGAGGAATTTGGAAAGAAATTAAATTTGCACGGATGGCTGCCGTTTATGAGAAGTTGGGAAATCTCCCTCTATTTAAGCCCCCTGACGGTGAAGAAGAAATCAACCGGAAATAGTTAGAGGAACGATCCCTTTCGTTCCTCTAATTCCGCCGGCCAAGCACCTGTACACGCGAAGCCCACCCTCTTTAGGCTTCACCCTTATCGTGCCCCGGTCACGGTTCCAGAGCTGCGACCCCCAACGCTGCCTGCACCCTAGCTCCAGCAACGACATCGACGACAAGACCACATCCCGGCGTCGCGGTCGTTCCTACCCCAACATCGCCGCCCGCAGGAGTTTCTTCCCCAAGTCGATTCACACTGCCTGGCCGAGTGCGCCACCTCTGCCAATTGCAAGCTTTGCTACAATGTCTGTGTAAGGCTCGGTTCCCTGCGTCCAGTTTGGGCTTTCCCAATAGCCAGTAACGTAGACCACACACCTCTTCCGTTACTAGCCATAGGATTGTCACTCCCTGCTTGAAGGATTTTGGAGTAGGCTGCCTCCTGTCATATCCTTTGTCGTATCCTTGCTCAGATTCGTTAGCTTTAATTTTATGCATCCTTGCAAATAAATTTGAGCTTGCCTTCGACGTTCAATCTATTTAAATTGCCTTTATTTCATAAATTATTAGTTGTATTTTTGCTTGTGGAAATTACAAATCTCGCGACGGTTCCGATCATTAAACGCTCAAGGGAACTTCTTTCAAATAACAGTTAACCACTCTCTGGGAGTTTATCGTTGAGAGTGATTTTATGCGCAAAAAGTCTATCTTGGCCGCTTGGCCCCCTCATTTAAAAATTATCTTATGTTCAAAACTCTACTTTTATTTCACGACAAAATATATTGTTTTGCTAAAATAATTATTTAAATTTGAAACCCTAATCCAGTATACATCATTAGGGTTGGCAAGAGAAAATTTCTGGGACATCTCCTAAGCCCCCAAGTGTTTACCCAGAATCCTGCGACCAATTGTATACATGCCTGCCGGGCAGTGCGTTCAGACTCCACAGTGACCGCCTAGACCACCCGAGACTTCTCCGCAGTCACCCTTCGGAAGTGCAAAGATCAGACTCCAGGCTGGCCGCCGGGCCGCTGGGTCATAGTCCTTTTTCTTTTCCTTGCTATTTGCACACCATGTAACCTCTCATCTTTGCCCGATTCTCCTGTACTCGGGGACAACCCATAATTTCAAACCCTAACCGTTCGGACAGGCTCCCGCTAGTATAAATAGAATTGAACAGTACCCAAAAGGTACGCTGTTCCGAATCCTGAAGCTCGCCACCTGTGGCAGCGGTCTCGAATCTAGTTCCTTCATGATCACCTGATTGCCGGCTAGCCTTTTCCTCTCTTTTGTTACCACATCTTTCAATCTATAAATTGCTCACAAGTTGTATTTACCGTGCGAGTAAATCTGGCCTCGCCGCCCAGCGATCCTATTTTTTGCGTCTCTTCATCCAAGAAGTAACCGACAGCTCGCAGTTCCTCCCTCGTTGAATTTTAGCGTGAAGTTGTGGAGGTGCATTTTTTGCACAATCAGAACGAACACGCGACCTTCATATTCGAGTTGTTCGGCGCATAAGTCGTTTAAAGATGTCTGACCGCAACATCCAGCAGTGTCCGCCCGTATGGGTCATATCCATCCCGAGCGGTGCGGTCACCGTAGAAGACCTCGAGCTTCGTTTTGAGCAAGATCACCGCGAGACCGCCCAACAGATGGAAGCCGTGACACAAGCCCTTATTCCAACTACCCAACGGTTAGCTCCCCAGACCGTCATAGCCGCAACTCCCTCTGCCGGCCCCCAAGTTCCTTTTGAAAATGCTCCAACTCATCTAATTGGTGATAGGGAGGAGCCATCCCTTTTATTGATCGAGTTTGTTGGGAACCCGTTCGCAATGGATTCAGGGAGCCCCTTTGCTAGTGTTCTCCGAGAGAGACGACCTGGTCTCTCATTTGTAGGCTTTTGAGTCAGCTGTCTCCATGAGAACCCTCTCATATCGCATCAGATGCATGCTTCTCGTCACATCTTTCGACGGTCAAACTAGCGTGCGGTTCTACATGTTGCCACCTCAATCAGTTACTTGCTTCGTGGATCTTCGAATAGAACTTCTCTTCAGGTTCGCTACCCTGAAGAAGCAAAATAGTGGCCCGACAATTCTCTTTGGGATCAAGTAAGGAGATAGTGAAACTCTTGCTCACTTCATTGATAGATTCAAAGAAGAAATTCTTGACATCGATGATGTTGATCAGGACATATATCAAGTTGTTTTAATGGTCGGTCTCCAACAAGGATTGTTTAAATTTGAAGTGAATGTTGATTCACCTAAGTCTTGTGGAGATCTCATCAGTAGATCGAACAACTTCATCCAGATTTAATCTCCTCTCTTTCCTGAATGATACGTCAACAAACCGAAGGAGAATTCTCTTCGTAGCTACCCTCCCGCTAGTTATGAGAACTATTTTCCAGAATGCCATCAAGATTTCAATCCACTAGTATCTCAACATGAGATGTATTTCCGTTATCGACATTCATCTACACCTCGAGATCTTCGACAATCAAGACAATCAGAGTGATGCTTTATCATCTCGGATATATCTCCGCAACTTACATCACATAACATATCATCTACATCTACTCAGGATCTTTCTAGCTGGGCATATACTCCTTGCACATACATCACATAACATCCCTGTCTTTTCGGGGAAGGATGACCTCGCTTCTCACCTGCAAGTGTTTGACGCCACAATATCCCTGCAATCTCTTACCGAGGGCTTATGTTGCAAGTTATGCTCTACCACCTTTGATGGGAAGGCGAGTGAGTGGTTCTATAGTCTCTTCCCCGACTCAATTACTTCCTTCAGGGAGTTACAAAAACAGTTTTTGCAAAGGTTTGCCACGTCCAAGCGGCGAAGGGCGGACGTCGACGCCCTGTTCCTGATTCGGCAAAGGCTGAAAGAAATCTTGGGATAGTATGTGGATCGCTTCCAGAGCCTGATTATGAATGTCTCGGATGTGGATCCTCGGGTCTACCGAGTTACCTTCACCAGTGGTCTCAGACCCGGGCTGTTCAAATTTCTGATCAGTGAGAAGAACCCAAGGAGCTACAACGAGCTTATTGAATGAGCCAACCCGTTTATCGAGGGGGTAGCTGAACAACAAAGAATTCATCGCATGCCTCTCTGATTTGGCAGCCAAGCGTCCACAGAGCTCTTCCAGCCGTCCTCCCGGCCTCCCATAAAAAAATAACCACATCCTCCAGGAATATCGGCCCCCGAACTCACGAGGGTGAAATTTTCATCAATGGGGTCCGCGAGCCTTCCATCAGATGAGGCCAGGACATCCCCAACAGCAGCCAGGTAATAATGACAATCCCCCTCTTCTGCTTGCAGCTTCACCAAAGCAATGGGGGGGGGGGGGAGTTGCAAGAGTATACAAATATAGGGGTGTTGATGGAGGAGGTTGTTGAAATCCTCCAACAACAACCGGATTTTAAACCACGACGGCCCATGAAGGGGGGGGGGGGGGGGGAATTAAGGAGCAGAAACACCAACCTTTACTGCAAGTTCTATCGTGAGGTAAGTCATGACACGAAAAATTGTCGAGTCCTCCGCGACCTGGTGGAGAAACTACTTAGAGAGGGTAAGCTGAAGTAGCTGTTGGCAGAGAAGACCAGAGAAATCTCGTCCCAGAAGGGAAAGGAAAAGTTAGGAGAAGGGCCAAGCGCCCCAAGGTGTATAACGCTGAGTAGGGTGGTGATGTCAACAGAGGTGCTAGAGAGGAGTGCATTGTGATTGAAGGTATTGGCCCGCTACAATATATACATTGTATACATGGCGAAACAGGGGCTGAATCTTCCAGAAAGGGGAGTTTGAAGCGTCTATAGGGGCGGGAGGTGGCCTCGACATCATTATCTCTGCCTCTCCGAGGGACGATAACATTCAAAGAAGAAGATCTTCCTCAATTTATCAACCCGTTCCATGATGCCATAGTTATCAAAGCTTTCCTAGGAGATTATGTCGTAGCTCGTATCCTCATCAATACAGGCAGCTCCGTCAACGTCCTCTTCAAGCCCGCTTATGAGGCGATGAAGAGAAACGAGCTGCTGAAGGCTTGCGACGACCCGCTTTACAGCTTCGCGCGGGAGATGGTGGAAGAAAACATGAGCCTCATCGTCGTCCTATGTGGGATAGCTCGACAAGAATCTTTCTTGGTGATTGACGCGCCCCACAGCTATAATACGATTTTCGGGAGGCCTCTCCTGGACGATTTCCAGGCCATCGCGTACACCTATCATCAGACACTCAATTCCCTCTGGGAGGGAAACAATTCAGGGTCAGGAGCGACCCCAAAATTACACGTGAATGCTATATTAGATCCGTGAACTCGGTTGAAGAGTATGTCCCACTTCGAGTTGGAGGCGGCGACGAAGTCAATCCATTTTTCTAGTACCTGACAAAGCATTCTAATGACCTTATTTTTTCGTTATGTGGCTGATCTTGTTGTCTTTTGGAACTCTTTATAAGATTATCTACCTTTGAAATATAATACTTTTTCCTTGGTAGATGAGTTTTAAGGCTACACATGATGAGTACTTTTTGATTAGTACTCAACCCCCAAACAAACCAACAAGATCCGGGATCGTCACTCATGTGTGGTTACCGGAGCCCGCTTGGACCCCCTCGGACGTATTTGGACGTCTCGGGCGGAGGGAGGTCATCGAGCTTCCAAGTCTCCTGCAAGTCTCTTATTGAAAATAGGCGGACACTCGGGGTGAGGTCGCCTGGATTTCTATTATTAAAAATAGGCGGACACTCGGGGTGGGGTCGCCTCGATTTCTCTTATTGAAAAGTCACCTAAATTTCTCTTAATGAAAATTCACCTGAATTTCTCTTATTGAAAATAGGCGGGCACTCTAGGTGAGGTCGCCTGGGTTTCTCTTATTAAGAATAGGCGGACACTCGAGGGTGAGGTCGCCTGGTGATCGCCTAGTCCTTTCTTACTCTAAATAGATGTGCACTCAGAATGAGGGCGCCCAACTTTCTCTTGGCATTTTTGGTAAGCAAATGCCCGGGGCGGCCGCCCAGCGCCCTCCTGTTAACTCAATGGAATGTTATTAGCAGGGTCATATCTGGTTTTTGTTGCATACTTTGGCAGTTCGGCGGTTCCTCGCATATAACTGTTTGCTCATTCACGACCAATGCCCTCTTTTATTTAACAAACATTCTACCATAAAGGAATTCAAACTTGAGTCATGCAGAAAGACATAAGTATAATACCAAGTAAGTTTGTTATGTACTCGCCAATATGGTTCTAATATCTATTACAGGAGCAAAGAAAATTGAAAGAAAAGATAGAGATGCGTGGCCGCACGATTGACAAGTCCCAAACTGAAGTGTACGCCTGGTCTGCGGTTAGTCTTTGGCAGAATCTGCTTTTGAGCTCGAGATCGCCGCATCCTTGTGGCCCGCGAACAGGGTCACGGACGCATACTCCAGCTTCTTCTCCTTCAAGAGTCGAATCGTCGTCTCCATCGAACGTCTGCCAAGCCGGGCCAGCACTTTGCGGAATTTCGGGTTGTCCGCCACTTTCTTCGCCTGCATCAACAAGAGTCTGCCAGAACATGATTTTTTGGCAGGTAAGAGAAATGAAATAATGCAGGCGGTTGACTCATACCTTTAACTTTTATCGCAGGCGAGCGTTCACCGCCAGCACGTCGTCGAGGAGACTCCAAACCATGCTGTTGTAGGAGAGTGCCCTCAGATTCGCCGCAGCGTCTCTCGCGGACAGTTCCTATGTGGGAATTGTCTCAATCTCTCTGCAATCCTCCAAGCCGCAGGTCGCTGATGCGACCTCTAGAGAGTCTGGAAGACGCTGCGAGGACTCCCTCCAGGAGGGAAGTTTGGTGCTGACTGTGATGGACTCGGGTCCGTGGCTGACTGGTGGAGCACCCGCCTCATGATGCGGACTCACTGCCAGGGGAAGATGGACATATGTGTCGACATCAACTTTCTGCTTCTGCCTGGCGCGACGCTTCTCGACGGCAGTCTTAACGTCCCCAGGTGGAGCGTGCGGTTTATAGCTAGGCACCATCAGAACGACTGCAGATTGTAAGGTTAAGACCAGGTCCGCGCTAATTTTAAATATAACTTCAGAAAGACTTACATTCCTCGATAGGTGCATTTCACACTTCCTTTACCCGGCAGACGTAGTGGCGATTATCTAGGCACTCCTTATCCAAGTAGTGTACGATTCACGAGCTGACCGTTGTTAGAGCTGGAGGAAGGAAGGTTTCCTCGTCTCGGAGGTAAGGAATGATGCTGAGCCTGCCCAAGTCGCCCTTGAAGAAAGAAAGCGCGATAACAAGGCCGCAAGGTTCCCCGCGAGGTTCAGAATGTCACCTTGTCCGAGCCAAAATGCAGCTGACCGCATGAGAGCCCGCATCCGGAACATGAATTGACTTCGAGAAGACAATCAACTGCGACCTCAGGTAAGTTGCACAGGACATTATGGTAGCAACTAAGTTTGGCGACAACTCTGCGTGCACTACACCATAATAACTCTATATCTCCACTTCTGGGAAGACTGGGAGAGTCCACCCCGCTACGAAATGGTCCAGGGGATTCACGTGTTCGTCCTCGTAAACAGTGTTGACCCGTTCTTCCATCTCCGGCAGGCGCGTGGAGAGGTGTTGGCTAAGCGGATGTCGCTTCAAGAAGTCGGCCAAGCCTGAGAGGTCTAATGAAGAGAGTGGCAGATTGCCGATCAATGAGGGGACCGCGCACTCGGACCGAAGTGAGGTGGGCTTTCATGCCGTTCTAGGGGGGGGGTAACCATGCTTTTTCGGTTGAACAAAGGCTTTGGTGGCCCCCCTATTTATAACATTTTTGGGAAGCAAAACGGCGCCCATGAGCACCCTTTCAAGGGTTGTCCGCTCATAATCGTGCCCCTTGAGAACTACTGACCGCGCGACTGAACTCTCTTCGATAAGAAACCACGAATAGTACTCGTTACAATAATGAAAACACCAAAGCAAAACATGACGTATTCATTATTGTGTTAATTACCAACAATTACATTCAATCAATTGAAGTAAAGACAGGGTTCTTTGGCACAAGGGAAGCACGCGCGGTTACGGTTGCCACCCAGCCTTCAGCTCGACGAGTTCTGCTTCCAATTGAGAAATTCACACCTGCATCCGCGCTAGCGCAGCCCGCATAGCGTGCAAAGCCTCCACTAGCCCACATCCTTCTTGAGTGTACATAACCCTCGCCGAGGAAGCTGACGCCTCAGGCACCGGGTCCTTGTCTTTAAAGACGCTGAGCAAACTGGTCGCTAACGTTTCCGTACTAGCCGCAAGGTCGTCGCCCCCGAGGGAACTACAGGCGTTGAAATCGAACCGAGGGGTGGCCGGCACCCGCGCAGGCCCAAATGTTGGACACCCGACCATCTTGGTGTTCGTTCGCTTAAGTAGAGCCCTCCGCAAAGCTTCCCCTCACTTGCGCGCCGCCTGTGCATTAGTCCGCGACTGCTCTCCCCTGTTCTACCCCACCACAGGCGGGATGACAATTGATTCTCAACGGGGGGGGGGGGGGGGAGACATACCATTCCCGAATCTCCGTCGAGAGGCCAGGAGCATCCGCATGGTCGCTAACCGACTGCCTCCCGTCGATGCCTCGATCGCCAGCGAGCTCCACAAGCTTCATCCGCTTCAGCGACAGTTTACCCTATGTGTGCGTTGTGGTTTTTTGATATTGTCCGTAGGTATACATGAGGCCTCTTCCTCCAACCGCACTATTCGGAGTTGGGCCTCCGCCGCGACGTCTTCCTCTCGACTCTGTTTCGCTCTTTCAAACATTTCTATGACGATCACCCATTCAGAAGCGCCAATCGCAGGTGCGACTGTTCCCTAGTCAGTTGTTGACGCATTTTCGATGTTAGGTCTCCCCTCGGCCATTCACAGGAAGGATGACGCCTTTGTCACCTCCTCCTCCCCAACAACATTGCGAGTGATTGTCTCTCTCAGCGGGTCTATCTCGTCTCGGAGCGTCTCTTCGATCACGACGGGCTTCGAGGTAGATCTCGCGACATTCTCCCGCATCCTGATGGGGCGGGCTCTCTTGGTCACAGGTTTTCGCAATTTACCTTGCGAGCATGCTTTGCCCAGCACGCCCTCGACTGAAGATCGCGGGGATGAAAATCCAGCCGGATTTCTAGAGAGTTCGCTAGCCCTCGCCATTAGCCTCTCTAAGATGGCTTGATTCATACCATCCATTCTTATGATTAGGGGTCACAGAGCAAGGGATCGGGAAAGGTGGCTGGAGGGGTGGGCTCGTCTGCCCTATTTATAGATTTTCGGGGGGCACGAAACTCGGGCCGCAGTCTTTGTGATTAACATGATACTTTTTCAGAGCCCGCATAGGCTCAAAAAAGTGCGGGGGTTTGCTAACCCAAATCCTGCGACGGGCAGCAACAACAGACGACATCAGAGTCCAAGCGGCCAAGCGGTTACTCCGGGTGTTCGCGGTTACTCTGAGCAGTGGCACACATACGAAAATGCTTGGCTGAAGGTTGTGCGACCTCTCAAGGAACAATTTGGCAGTCCGCCCGAGGAGTCGCAGCAGGCATCTCCCCAGAGCCTGCACGGGATTTGCTCTTTACATCAGTGCACACAGTTACGCACGGTCTCTTCTCTCAATTCCCGCCGCTCGACTTTTATGTACCTCCGGCGGCAACGCATTTAATGCCATGTTTAATGAGGCATTAATGCTCGACTCTGTAACCGTTCATGCATCCTACCCTCAAGTATAAATAGGGACCAAGGGTGCTCGAATGGGGACAACGAACTGAGCCCATAACCTACCCTGTTGTAGGTGCGGACACTAAGTCTCTCAACATTCTTCTCTTCTACCTCTTGTATTCGAGCATACCCTTCTTGTACTTGCACCTTTCCTATGTAACCCCCTCTTTGCTATAATCAAAAAGCTTGCCGCAAGAAAGGCATTCACCGTGGCTGGTTAGTCTGTTGTTTGCCGCTGCCAGTGACACCCGCCTTTCCGCGTTTCTCTTCTGCTCGCCGAGTCCATAGGGACGAGTATCCGGTCGGTTGTGGTCTCCGATCTCTTTACTGAACTTTCTAGTCGGTTGTTGAGTGTGGAGGAACTTGGTGACAAATTTTGCACCAACATTCACTTTTCTAAAACTTTTTCAATTACCTTTGAACTAGTTTGTTTCTTAATTGTTTGTAGGAATGCGCATTAGATTAAAATAATAAGGCTGTAAACCCACCTTACGGTGTCCGCCCCTTATTAAATAGGGCTCTAAACCCACCATTCGGTGGTCGCCCCAATTAAATAAGGTTGTAAACCAATTATACGGTAGTTTCCCTTATCAAATAAGGCTATAAACCCACCATACGGTGGTTGGCCTAATCCAATCTCAAGTGATGATTTCTATTTGCCTGATCCTTGCCGACATCTAACACACCCCTACATCAAGGGAGGTCTGGGTGACTGTTCAGCTTTGTCGTGCATCAAAGGGCCATTACAACTTTGATGAACTCTCTGAGGAAGCAATGGTGCTGCTATTTCGTGTACACACACCCAATTGGTCATCTTAGCCTGTGAACCTCTCATTTGACCGTCTAGGTCATCTTCTTAAAGGATTGCCACAAATTTGATGACCTCTCTGAGGAAAGTAATGTTGCTGCTATTTCTCGCACACCTACATCAAAATTGGTCATCTTAGCCTGTGAATCTCCCATAATTGCTGAGCATTGAGAATGCAAGTCATTATTATCTTTTGGACTTCCTTATGAATTGCTAATGCGATCAGAGATATTATTTAAGTTTATCATTTTCTGGATTTCTCTATGATCAGAGATAGAGGGCTTGTAATACTAGACTCTGAAGTTGAATTATTCCCCGTGGTCAAATAAATGGTGATTGCCTGGCTGCGTCTACTTTTATTATCACCTATCGCAGTTTATCTTTCGTAAAAATTATTATTATACATCATGGGAAATTTTGCATTATATATTGGCGGTCATCCGAATCATTAACCGCACGATCTTGGTGATTACAAAGTAATTCAAAGAAAACTTGTTGATATGTGACGTTTTTATCGTCTAGCGCGGTTTATCTCTTCAGAAAGGTTATCATTGTACATTATGAGAAATCTCGCATCATATATTGGCTGTCATCCGATCCATTTAACCGCGCGATCTCGTCGATTAGGAAGCAATTTGAAGTAAAATTGTTGAAAATGAAAGATATTATTTTTCTATGTTATCCCATACAAATTGCGGTATTCGTCACTCTTAAACCACATGATCATCCTATCTTCATATAATGAGCTATGGAAAAGCTAAAGGATTATGATCGCCTTATCTCTGTGGACAGGCAAGATATTTCTTATAAAGTTGTCAACTTTTTGAAATCTCAAGTATAGTAAATGCACGAACTTACAAATATCTGATCGTGTGGACCATCCATATCAAAGGAGTTATAGTCGAAAATGAACATTCAGTATCGAGATTGCCACAAAAGTAACTAAAAAGGTAAAACTATTGCATGGTATTTAACAAAAGTATCATTTTCATTTCTTTTCAAAAGTTAATTGCAATATTTTTTGTGATCGAGGGTTAACAAAAAGAGACCGCACGATTTAAGAAAGTGAAAATTACTTCTTATAGCAACTTTTGTCTAGCCGTAGATCCATTTATCACTTTCATAATTTTCTTAGTCGCCGGCTCGCCCAACGATCTCTCAATTTTATCCGCAGACCCTTTGTTTGAGCTTGACCACAAAGACTCATCTTCTGCAAACAATAAACACCAAGGTATTGCTTGTTGGATATGTCTGGTGAGCTCATCTAAGATAAGGGTAAAGAGATAAGGGCCAAAAGATGAACCTTGATGTAATCCTACAGTGATAGAGAATTCCTGTGTTAATCCTCCAGATGTTCTCACCCTTGTCACTGAATTTGTATACATATCTTTGATTGTGTCAATATATGATATATTTACACCTTTCTTTTCTAAGACTCTCCATAAGATCTCTCTTGGAACTCTATCATAAGCCTTCTCAAGATCAATAAACAACATATGCAAATCTTGTTTTCTTTCTGGATAGTTGTCAATGAGTCTCCTCAAGAAATGTATAACTTCCATGGTCGACCTCCCTGACATGAATCCAAAGAATCTCCGAGATATTAGTCTCTCGTCTTAAACTTCTTTCTATTTCTCGTTCCCATAGTTTCATGGTATGACTCATCAATTTAATTCTTCTGTAATTAACATAATTTTGTATATCTCTTTTATTCTTATACAAAGGTATTAAAATACTTTCTTTCCATTGGTCTGACATCCTCTTTGACTTCAGAATCTTATTGAAAAAACATGTAAGCCACAAAATTCCTTTATTTTCTAGATATTTTCATACTTCGATGGGTATATCGTCCGACCCAACCGCTTTTCCATTTTTCATCTTATTTAGAGCATCTTTTACCTCTGATATTTAAATTTTACGATAAAACATTATGTTCTTATACTTCTCTGATTTATTTAACTCTTACAAGTTCAATTCATTGTTCTTTGTTTCATTATAGAGTTGATAAAAGTATCTTTTCTATCGTTCTTTAATATCCACATCAACCGTCAAAATTATATCTGGCTCATCCTTTATGCAGTTTACTTGACTTAAATCTCTTGTCTTTCTTTCTCTATCTCGAGCAATTTTATATATGTCACGCTCTCCATCTTTGGTATCTAGTCACTTATAAAATTCTTCATAAGCTTGACTTCTTGCTTTACTTACTGTCTGTTTAGCTTCTTTTTTGACGACTTTATACCTGGCTAAGTTTCATCATTCCTACAAGCGTAGAGTGATTTATAGCTGACTCTCTTTGCCCTCACTTTGTCTTGCACTTTCTCTTTCCACCACCAAGATTCTTTATTTGGGGGCACACGACCTTTTGATACTCCAAGTACGTTCTTTCCACTTATCCTTAAATGCGAAGACATTACTTCCCATGAGACATTAGGATTAACATAAGGCTGAGCGAGCTCAAATCTAGTCGGATCATCCGTGGAGTCGGCCCAAAGGCAGATGGCTCAATTACAATAAATATAAATCAACAACAAAAAAGTAGTAAATGAAATCATAGGTAAGCCGGATGCATCCGTGGAGTCAGATCGTCGATTTGGAGGTGCTATATGGCAGTAGCCCATTGGCTTCGAACGGGCCCAAAACTCGTCCTCCGTTGCGGGTCCACATTTCCTTTCCACACCATAATCTAATTTAAAGAAAGCGACAAATTCAACAAAGCAAACTTGAAGTGCAACTTGCACAAGATTAGAAATTTAGGTTCATTTAACAGCACAAAACGTTCAATAATTGACAATCCTACAATATCAATATGAACTAAAATAACAAACTAGTTGTTCAATCTAAAACCAATTTTGCAAGAAAAGAAAAACAAAATTTCCCTCAAAATTAGGTTACATGCTCTAATTAGACAGGCGAACCAAAAGATTAGGAAAGATCTCACATGGTATGAAGAGGTATGGTAGGATGGTTGGTGGAAGGTCCTGTGTAAGACGAGAGAGTGCTCACACATCACGCTAACACATTAAAGACGACGACGAGTTAGATGAGGGATGATGGCGTAGAAATACGCAGAGCGACAAAGGAGGAAAGAGGATTGGAGTAGGTGGGGGAGTTAGGGAAATAT
Source organism: Platanthera zijinensis (assembly GCA_039513925.1). Lineage (NCBI taxonomy): Eukaryota > Viridiplantae > Streptophyta > Magnoliopsida > Asparagales > Orchidaceae > Platanthera > Platanthera zijinensis. Next base: position 124,476,579 of record CM077085.1, on the reverse strand, counting down.
GAGGAGAGAGTAGGGAAGAAAAGGGTGAGAAAACACATGGTTCTTTAAGGCATCTTATTCAACAAATTAGAATATGGTTTTTGTTTTTTTTCCTTTCGTTGGTATAACTCACCACTGATCACGTGATCAGCTGGTTTCACGTGAGAGTGAGGTACAGAATCACTAGAGCCGTGAAACCTTGCCTTATAATTTAATTTCCATCTGTTTATTTGTTTTATTTTTTGAAATATTATTCTAAACTTTATTTTTAAACAAATAACTTCCAGTGAAAACGTGTAGGATCAAAATTAAGGTTGAGGCTTAAAAGGAGATCAGGGAAATGAATTACGCACTGATTACCCTAAAGTAACAAAAACATCCTATTTAATAGCATCATAAGGAAACACACTGCAACTTCTCTAGTACAGTTTCATAGTGCACGTAGAGATTGCACATGAAACAGTTTTACTGCCCTACTGATGTAGGGTAGGCTGTGTAGTGGACTCCTATAATGCAAACTAGTGACGTGCAGGGAGGGCTCACCTTAACCGTGGACTATATGCGAGACAAAATCATTCGGGCGTATTAATCAACCAAAGCAACAAGACAATATAATAACTATTGCAGTCATAAAGGAAAACAATTTTCTTTGAGCGATTTAGGCAATAGCTTTCCTCCGCATGGAGGGCTTGGAATTGAGCGCGCGGCGAATCAAGCGTCCTGCACGGTATGAAAGTTACGGGCAAATACAACTTGCTATCCTTCCTAGCAACCACAAGGATCCACAACGTGCACAATATTTTATACCACAAAATAGTTCCACACAGTACAAGTACAAAAATCTGAAATTTAAAACAAGGGCTGCAGCGAACTCAAGCAAAACTCAAATTATTGGAGGAAAATTAGGCTTCCGGGTGGTCCGTGACGGGATCGGGTAAGGGAAGGTGGTTCCACGGAATGAGGGAAGTTGGGGGGTGGTTACGGGGAGGATAACGGAGGGGGCTGGCTGGCGCCGGGCTGGATCCGGCTAGATCTGGCCCGGACTGGACAGATCTGTCCGGAACCGTACAGATCCGGCTGAGGGGGGGGGGAATAGAGGGGTGCGGCTGGGCTTGGTGGGGTGTTTGGCGGCAGTAGGGAGGGGCTGGAGGGTGGCTGCACGTAGGGGAACAGCGGGACAGGAGGTTGGGTGGAGGGAGGGTTCCCGACGGCCCAAAGATGGGGCGGACGGTGGGGTTCCGGCGGCCCAAAACTGGCGGACAGTGGGGAGGGGTTCGGCTGTTAGAGGAGGGGGAAAGGTTCGGGGTGTAGGCAGCGGTACTACTAAGGAAGGGAGGGAGGAAAACAAGGAAACTTACCCCAAGGCGTCGGCACCAAGGGCTCCGCGGCGTCGGCACCGTGGATTGACCACCGGAAGCAAGGAAGAAGGCTACTCCAAACTTTCAGCAATGAATTCCTGCAGCCCTAACACTTCTATTTATAGGAGAATGGAATTAGGGCAACCGGAATCGACGGCTATGATTGGCCGGCGGTTCCGATCCCATAAGTACATGAAATAAAATCCAAAATATAAAATGTCATATATGAAACTGAGTCGAAACGACGAGCCGGACACATCCGCGGTGGCGGATCGCCGGTCCGATCAAGCCCGTCGACGCGAATATACGAAGGTGGGGCCCGCCTTGCGCCGAGATGCGCCCGATGGTCCCCCATCAACTCCCCCCGACTGAAAAGCCTTCATCTCCGATGAATGGAGACGATCGTACTGTAGTCGAAGTCCGGGAGCGAGTTGATCAAGCTCAGCAGCAGCAATCCAAGTATCGTCGGAAGAAGAACGTCCAAACCAGCGAACCAAGTAGCGGCACACGAGTCCATCCGTAGAGGGGACGAACTCATGCGCAATGATCTCCATAACCTGCTCGACCCTCAGCTCTCGGGAAAAGTGGTCCGGTGGTGGAGGTGGTGCACTCGGTGAAGCCAATGGTGGTGACCTCCTGGGGAAGTGGGAAGCAAGGGGAGGCCGGGTGGTGGGGGAAAGGGGTGGTGGTGGAAGCTCGGGAGGGCCGCCAAGGTAGGGATCAGGGTACTCGTGAGGTGGGAAGTAGGGTGTCAGGTCCTCAATATTGAACACAGGGTGGATACCCATGCTCGTAGGAATGTCCAGCTCGTAGGCATTCAACCCGATCCGCCTCAAAACAGTGTAGGGCCCATTTCGCCTGGCGCTTAATTTCTTAGCAGGCCCCTGAGGGAGCCGCTCCGCACGAACTCGCACCATCACCTGTTCACCAACCAGAAAATGTTTTTCCCGCCTATGTTTATCTGCCTGTTCTTTATAATGTTCGTTGCTCAAATTGATTTTACGCCTGATAGACTCATGCAACTCATGCAAATGACGTGTGAAGGACTCAGCAGACTCACTAGGACGTGACTCAGTCGGGACGGGTATAAGATCAATAGGCTTCCTAGGGTCATAACCTGATACTACCTGAAACAGATTCAGACCAGTCGACCTATTGATGGAACTATTGTATGCAAACTCCGCTACAGGGAGCACCGAGTCCCAACTAGATGCGTGCTCTCCAACGAGACATCTCAGCAGGCTACCTAAACTTCTATTCACCACCTCAGTTTGACCGTCCGTCTGAGGGTGGTATGCGAACGAGAACTTAAGAGTAGTTCCTGTTTTCCGCCACAACGTCTTCCAAAAATAACTAACGAACCGCACGTCCCGATCGGACACGATGGACTTTGGGAGACCGTGTAATCTAAAGACCTCGCTCATAAATAAGGCTGCGACGCGGGGAGCATCAGCGGTCTTGCTACATGCAATAAAGTGCGCCATCTTAGAGAACCGGTCGACCACAACAAAGATAGAATCGTGTTTCCGCAGGGTGCGCGGAAGTCCCAGCACGAAGTCCATACTAATGTCCTCCCAAGGACGGTGGGGAACGGGTAAAGGAGTGTATAAGCCCGTGTTCTGCTTCGTTCCCTTGGCCGTTTGGCATACACGACAATGTCGGACAATACGAGCCACATCTTTCTTTAGACTCGGCCAATAGAAACGATCCTCTACCAGAGCAATCGACTTATCCCGCCCAAAATGACCGGCGGCACCCCCGGCGTGCAGCTCCCAAACTAAATAATCGCGATACGAGGTGTTGGGCACGCACAAACGGGAGCCCCAGAATAAATAACCGTCGATGATCTGAAACCCCTCAACAGGATCAGGAGGGTCCCTCGACAACGCAGTGTAGGCCTCAGCGAAATCAGGACAAGTAGGGTAGTCCATGATCAACCTCTCGAAACCATCCACCTGGGCCCGCAGTGTGTGAAGTAGAGAGACTCGACGACTGAGTGCGTCGGCGGGCTTGTTCTCAACACCAACGCGGTGCTTGAGAACGTAGTGGAAATCCTGTAAATACTCTACCCACTTCGCGTGGCGGTGATTCAGCTTCTTCTGAGAGTTGAGGTAGCGTAGGGCCTGGTGATCCGAGTACAACACAAACTCCCGGGGTAGGAGGTAGTGTCTCCAATATCTCAGTGACTGGACGATAACATAAAATTCTCGATCGTAGGTCGAGTATTTTTGCTTGGCCTCGTTCAGTTTCTCACTAAAGTAAGAAACTGGGTGTCCCTCTTGACTCAACACTCCTCCAATACCCACACCCGATGCATCGCACGCGACCTCGAAGGCCCTACTAAAATCGGGGAGTCGTAGAACGGGGGCGGACGTCAGCTTGTCCTTAATCTCTTCAAATGCTCGAGTGGCCGCGGCGGTCCACTGGAAATCTCCCTTACGCAGGCAGCTAGTAAATGGGGCCATGATCGAGCTAAAACCTCTAACAAATCTCCTATAAAAGGTCGCCAGTCCATGAAAGCTACGAGCCTCATGAATGGTCGAAGGTATGGGCCACTCGCGGATGGACTGGACCTTCTCAGGGTCAACTGACACGCCTGAGGAGGAGATAATAAATCCCAGGAAGTGGACGGACTCCGATAAAAAGGAGCACTTCTTCAGATTGATAAACAGCTTCTCCTTTCGGAGAATATCGAATAGGAGCCTCAAGTGCTCAAGGTGATCAGGCTCAGTGTGGCTATAGATCAGAATGTCGTCAAAGTAAACGACTAGGAATTTGCCCATATAGGGCCGCAGAGCCTGGGTCATGACTCGCATAAACGTGCTCGGGGCGTTCGAAAGCCCAAATGGCATGACCAACCACTCATACAAACCGTCTTTCGTCTTGAACGCCGTCTTCCACTCGTCTCCCTCTCGGACCCTAATCTGGTGGTACCCGCTTCGGAGATCGATCTTCGAGAAGATCTGGGCTCCGGACATCGTGTCTAATAGGTCATCTAGACGAGGGATCGGGAAACGATACTTCACAGTAATCTTGTTGATAGCTCTACTATCAATGCACATGCGCCAACTGCCGTCCTTCTTAGGGGTAAGAAGGGCGGGGACGGCACATGGACTCAAGATCTCGCGGATGAACTGCTTCCGAAGAAGCTCATCAACCTGCCTCTTGAGCTCAGCGTGCTCAACGGGATTCATGCGATAATGTGGCAGATTGGAAAGCGAGGCCCCCAGGACTAAGTCTATAGCGTGCTGGATGTCCCGCAGAGGGGGTAACTCATCAGGGAGCTCCTCTGGCATAATGTCCGCAAACTCATCTAGTAACGGTCGCACGGCAGGGGAAACCTCAGGTGTAGGGCAATCAGAAGCCATAGTAGCTGCCACTACATACATGATACCAGCATCAGTGCTATCTCTCAGAAACTCACTACGCCTCAGGATATGTACGGGTCTCGAAGCAATCGTGCTAGTGGACGGCTCGACCCGACCCTTAGGCCTCTCTCTGGGCTGGGTGGGGGATAAAGTGATCTTCCGCCCCTTATCATAGAAGACACACGTGTTCGATCGACTGAAGCACGTGACATCACGATCAAATAACCAAGGGCGGCCCAGCAGGACATGGGCGACATCCATAGGGATGACATCGCACCAAACTCGGTCCTCAAAAGATGCTATGGTGATCGGAACGAGATAGCGCTGGGTAACCTGAATCGCGGTCTTGTCGACCCAGACGACACGATAGGGGTGGGGGTGAGGCTCCGCCTTCACCTGCATGCGGTCTAGACCCTTCTGGGCCACAATATTCACACAGCTCCCACTATCGATAGCTAATTTGCATGGACCGCCTGCACTCGGAAAATATGTGTAGAAAATGGTAGTGCGGCGCCAATCCTCATCGGCGGGGTATGCAGAAAGCGCCTGACCACTCCCACCTCTAACGACCGCTCAGCGTCGCTCTCCCAGCCCTCCTCAACGGTGGCAGTGACCTCCTCAGTAATCTCCACATCTCCCTCTAAGGCGGGCTCCTCATCCTCAATCAACGGACTACGTGTGGGGCAGTGGGCCGCCACGTGTCCTCTACCTCCGCACCTAAAACACTGTATACCCCCAGGCCTCTGGCCCTCGGTAGCGACAGCCTTCCCCTTCAAGTCAGGAGTGACTCGGGGGGATGAGGTGGCTGCAGCAGTCTGGGCGGGAGCGGGCTTCCTAAACGTTGACGAATCCGTCCGGGAAGGAAACTACTTCGTACTAGGGGCACGAAGATACTGCTCATACTTTAGAGCGAGCTGGAATATCTGATCTACAGTCTCCAAGCGATGGGGAATCAGCTCTCTCCGGATATCCGAGCGGAGGCCAGCCTTGAATCGAGAGGCGGTGGCAATAGGCTCCTCCGAAATATCGCTCCTAACAACTAGCTCGTCGAATCGAGCCATATACTCAGCTACGGAAAGCGACCCCTGACGTAAACTCTGCAGCTGATCAAGAAGTTGGTCACGGTAGGAGGCAGGGAGGTATTTATCCCTAAGCCTCTCCTTCATGTCATCCCATCTGGTGATGGGGTAGTAACCGTCACGCTCTAGGGCTCGCTCAACACTAATCCAATACACCTTAGCCTGTCCGACTAATTTCATCTTGGCGAACCGGACACAACGATCATCACTCATATCGTACCAATCAAAATAATGATCCATGTCCAGGAGCCAATCGCTAAAGGCCTTTGGATCCAAGCGGCCATCGAACGTCGGGGCATCGAGGCGAATCCTACGGGTGATGTCAAAGCCGCGATCACCTCTCCGCGGGTCAGGGTAATCATCCGGATCGTCGTCCCGGTCATGGTCGTGCCGAGCGGGCGGGGGCCCGCGCTCACGTCGACCCGACGGGTAATACTCGTCTCGACGATGGTCATGGCGACCGTGTGGAGGGACACGGTCCCTCGGGCCAAGATGACGTGGCAGGCGGTAATCTTCCCGCGGGGGCGGGGGTCGGCCACGTGCTGGCTCAGGGTTCCGCCTTGCTGGCGGGGTGGGGGCTCTCACGAGGATCTCACGGTGGTAGCGGTCTGCCAGTAGCGGATCATCTCTGATCCGCTGCCCGCGACAGGGAGAGTCACCCGGGTCACCCGCGATCTCATCGTCATGAAGGGAGGGAGTATCTCTAGCGTGCTCTATCAGATCTAGACGACGAGTCACCGCGGCGATATCGTGACGCACATTCTCGAACTGGGCACCCATTGCGTCAAAACGTTCTAGAATAAGACGCTGGAAGTCTGTGGTAGCGGTGCTCGAATTCGAGCCCGCTGCCCGGTCATTGGTGACTGGAGGATCTACCATGCTTCTAAATATCCTACCACTACGGAGCATGCACAATGGCCCAACCTTGGGCTCTGATACCAACTGATGTAGGGTAGGCTGTGTAGTGGACTCTTATAATGCAAACTAGTGACGTGCAGGGAGGGCTCACCTTAACCGTGGACTATATGCGAGACAAAATCATTCAGGCGTATTAATCAACCAAAGCAACAAGACAATATAATAACTATTGCAGTCATAAAGGAAAACAATTTTCTTTGAGCGATTTAGGCAATAGCTTTCCTCCGCATGGAGGGCTTGGAATTGAGCGCGTGGCGAATCAAGCGTCCTGCACGGTATGAAAGTTACGGGCAAATACAACTTGCTATCCTTCCTAGCAACCACAAGGATCCACAACGTGCACAATATTTTATACCACAAAATAGTTCCACACAGTACAAGTACAAAAATCTGAAATTTAAAACAAGGGCTGCAGCGAACTCAAGCAAAACTGAAATTATTGGAGGAAAATTAGGCTTCCGGGTGGTCCGTGACGGGATCGGGTAAGAGAAGGTGGTTCCACGGAATGAGGGAAGTTGGGGGGTGGTTACGGGGAGGATAACGGAGGGGGCTGGCTGGCGCCGGGCTGGATCCGGCTAGATCTGGCCCGGACTGGACAGATCTGTCCGGAACCGTACAGATCCGGCTGAGGGGGGGGGGGGGGGGGAATAGAGGGGTGCGGCTGGGCTTGGTGGGGTGTTTGGCGGCAGTAGGGAGGGGCTGGAGGGTGGCTGCACGTAGGGGAACAGCGGGACAGGAGGTTGGGTGGAGGGAGGGTTCCCGACGGCCCAAAGATGGGGCGGACGGTGGGGTTCCGGCGGCCCAAAACTGGCGGACAGTGGGGAGGGGTTCGGCTGCTAGAGGAGGGGGAAAGGTTCGGGGTGTAGGCAGCGGTAATACTAAGGAAGGGAGGGAGGAAAACAAGGAAACTTACCCCAAGGCGTCGGCACCAAGGGCTCCGCGGCGTCGGCACCGTGGATTGACCACCGGAAGCAAGGAAGAAGGCTACTCCAAACTTTCAGCAATGAATTCCTGCAGCCCTAACACTTCTATTTATAGGAGAATGGAATTAGGGCAACCGGAATCGACGGCTATGATTGGCCGGCGGTTCCGATCCCATAAGTACATGAAATAAAATCCAAAATATAAAATGTCATATATGAAACTGAGTCGAAACGACGAGCCGGACACATCCGCGGTGGCGGATCGCCGGTCCGATCAAGCCCGTCGACGCGAATATACGAAGGTGGGGCCCGCCTTGCGCCGAGATGCGCCCGATGGTCCCCCATCACCTACTTTATAAAAAGTGTGATTTAAAAGATTTTCAAGAGAAGAGAAGTATTATTCAGTCCCGGCTAGATCTTTTCACCAAGGTTTTAGCCCTTTAAGTTAACCTTTCTCTAATACCCCACTTAAAAATCGAAGGAGGTGCTGAATATTTTTGAGAAATGAGAAGAGTAGTCTGCTTCACTTACATTTGTTGCAATTATTTATATAGGAAGAAAATAAAATATTACCATAGAAATATGAATTCAGACAAGAGAAAACATTCACACAGATGACACAAATTTATAGAGGTTCCCATGATACATGCTCTGGTAGTCCCCTCTTCCACAGGTGTAGGAATGTCAATTTAGGCATCCAACTAGAGGCTCAAGAACCCTACAAAATCATTTTCACTAGAGATTCTAAAACGAGATCACTAATCTTTTGAAAGGAGATTCAGTAATCATTACCGAGACTTTTCACTAGGAAGCTTGCAAACCTTCAAAGATCTTTTAAGGAGATCCTGTAACCTATATTGAGAATGATAAAAAAAAGGGGTTGAGAGAATGAGCAAGAGAGAGGGGAGCATGAGTAGAGGAAATAAGAATAATCGAGTCTCCGTAGATGAGATCACATCACAGGTTACGTAAAGAGAAGAAATTAAGTCTGTATTTATTACAGATCTTCCTTTCCTCCTCATTCCTTCGCTACTTTGATCCTCAACTCTTCGGTATACTTATCGTGTTCTAAGGCCTTGAGAAGTGAAGAAGTTTTAAGGTGCCCTTATCTTCTGGTAGTTTACTCCAAGTCCCTAGAGGGTAGGAGTGACAGGAGCCGACCTTTTCTTTATTTACCCTACGTGGCCTTTATATCGCGTTTAGACAAAAACGTCAATTCGATTGGCGGACGTTTAGATATGGCCGACGAATGAGCACAAATGTCTTCCTTAGTTCAATGTTGAGAAACTGGGCTCGATCGACGAACGTCTTCAACTCGGTTAGGTAGCGGAGATCAGCGAGCAATGATCCTTGATCGATTGCTGGCTGCAACATCAAAGAGAGGCGTCCACTTCCCAATCGGCAATCAGTTAATTAGTGATGCAGTGGCAGGTCGACTCAAGGGGATTTTCTAAATGCAGCGCTAGATGCGATGAGGTGTAATGCAAGTGCACAAGTGGTCCGTTATAAAAATTGCAGCAATTAATTAATTACTTTAAATTTATCAGCAGGGCACATGCAGTCACAAAAATGAATTAAAAGAGAACAAACTATTAATTTTGCAAGCGAAAGAGGCACAATAATTTTAAGCGAGCACATAATAAATCCCGCAAGTAACACAACGATGGAAGTAATAGCAAATAAAATAGAAATCCAACATAATATGAATGCCAAAATAAACAACAGTAAAATACAATACTTTATAACACAATTCACGCATGCAGACGGCGGCAGTGGCGGCTGTTGGCGGACATCCATGGTCAATGTAAGCGGAGGTGGCGTTGGAAGTAGAGCAGGGCTGGAGGTGGTTTAGAAGGACTGTGAGAGAAGGCTGTTGGAAGAAATAAGTTAGTTGTGGAGTTTTGGTTGAGGTAGAGGGCTGGGGGATGGCTAGTTAAGGTTGAAATGGGTTGCTGTTGGGGTCGATGGGAGAAGGAAGAGGCGGTAGCGTCGGGCTGATGCATGAAGTGTTGGTGGGGCTTAGACAGAAGTAGTAGGAGAGGAAAATGTGGCTGAAGGGAGAGGGAGGAGGCCGTGGCGTCGGGCTGAAGCAAGGAGGGTAGGAGGGGGCTCAGACGGAATTAGTGAGGAGGAATACATGGATGATAGGAGAAGGCAGAGGCTGTGATAAACAGTTGTAGGCGGTGATGGCTGGAGGAAGGAGGAGCGAAGGGGAGGCAGGACCGTACCAGAGTCGCACCAGCAAAAATTCTCGGAATTGCTCCAGGAGAAGGTTGGCGTTGCAAAAAATGACCGGCGGTTTCAAATCTCTCAAAACCCTCGATACCCCTTCCCCATCCGCCTCCTGCTATAAAGAACCCCTAAAAATAATCCGTATAATAACTGCAACATCAAACAAAAATTAAACCACCCCGATCGGACGACTAAGACTATTTGGTCCGATCTGGGGATAAATACATCTCGAAATGAAAAACACCAACCACTCGTACAAGCCGTCCTTCGTCTTGAAGGCCGTCTTCCAATCACCCCCCTCTCTAATGCTAATCTGGTGTTACCCACTGCGAAGACCGATCTTCAAAAAGATCTAGGGACCAGATATCGAATCCAGGAGGTCATCGAGGCGGGGAATCGGAAAACGATACTTTACCGTGATCTTGTTTATGGTACGACTATCGATACACATGCGCAAAATCCCGTCCTTCTTTGGGGTAAGAAGGGCTGGTACGGCGCAGGGACTCAAACTCTCTCGTATAAACTTCTTCCGCAGAAGATCGTCGCCATGCCACTTTAGCTCGGCATGCTTAGTCAGATTTAAGCGATAATGCAGAAGATTGGGCAAAGATGCCACAGGGATCAGATCAATCGCATGGTGGATGTCCCTCATTGGGGGAAGCTCATCAGGGAGCTCCTCAGGCTTAATATCTCTAAAATCATCCATCATCTGCTGAACATCCGGGTCAGTAATCTCAGTCTCGATAAGGATCTCGGCCGTCATCGTAGCCGTTACGATAAACATGAACCCAGTCTCTAGACTCTCTCAGGAAATCACCTCTCCTCAAGACATGTAGGGTTCTCGACGACCCCGCACTAACTGCCGAGTCAACCTTGCCCTTGAGAGGATCCATGGGCCGAGTCAGGGTGAGAGTAATCTTTCAACTCTTGTCGAAGAATATGCGCGTGTTGGACTGAACATAACACGTGACGTCACGATCGTATAGCCCGGGCCTCCCTAGAAGAACGTGAGCGACATCCATAGGGTTAACGTCGCTCCAAACCTGATCCTCAGTAGATGCTAATCGGATCGGTACAAGGCACCGCTGTGTGACATGAATGGTGGACTTGTCCACCCATAAGACACGATAAGAATGTGGATGAGGTTCGGGGGTGAGCTGCATTCTCTCCAACCCTTTCCTAGCAATAATATTTACGCAGCTACCACTATCGATGTCGAGCTTGCAGGGTCCTCCTGCGCTCGGGAAATATGTAAAGAAAATAGTGGTGCGGTGCCAATCCTTCTTCGTACGCGGGGTGTGAAGGACGTGGCGAAGGACTCCGACTTGTAGCGATCTCTCAGCATCGCTCTCCCATCCTTCCTCCACAACGACAGTAACCTCCTCAACGGCGACGTCCTCAGCCTCAACATCGTGCTCGCCAGACTCCTCAATCAACAAATTCCTAGTAGGGCATTGCGCTGTGAAATGCCCTATGCCAGAACAACGATAACATTGGATGCCCCCAGGCTTGGGACCTCTAGGAACAATAGCTTTTGCCCGTCGCATTTGCGGGAGCTCGAGGGGTGACAATAGTCGTTGTAGGGTCGGGCTTTCTAAATGGGTTGGCATCGGACCTAGTGGCGACCTGTCTCGGGCCCGCGGTGCGCAAATACTGCTCGTACTCAAGCGCAAGCGCGAAGCAGTAGCAACGAGCTCGTCTATAATATCGCTACGAACTATTAGTTCGTCGAATCATGACATATAGTCTGCAACGGAGAGAGTCCCTTGACGAAGCGCATAGAGCTGGTTCAACAGTTGGTCACGATATGATGCTGGGAGGTATTTATCTTGCAAGCGTTGCTTCATCTCATCCCATCGGGGGGCGATGAGGTAATAGCCATCCCGTTCTAGAGACCTCTCCAGACTTGACCAATAAATTTTTGTCTGGCCGATCAACTTCATTTTCGCGAACCGTATACGTCTCTCATCAGTCATGTTAAACCAGTCAAAATAGTGGTCCATATCCATGAGCCAATCACTAAACTCCTTCGGGTCCAGGTGACCATCGAAGGTGGGAGCATCAATACGAATCCGTCGGGTGATATCCTCCTCCTCTGGGGTCATCCCACGGCTGGCTCACAGTTGTCACCGTACTCATCATCGTTGTCATAATCATATCGTGCTCGCTCTCTACGACGAGGTGGGGAGGAAGAGATTCATTAGGTGGGTGGTGGTTTCTCCCTGAATCTCGCCGATACTCATAGCCTCGACGATAATTCCCTCTCGAAGGGGGTTCTTGACGGGGAACATCTCTACCACGCCTCTCGAGAAGAGGTGTGGCATCTCGTGGATCCTCGCGAGGCTTCTCATCAGGGGGAGGGATCGCCCAACCTCTAGGCGTCTCTAACTGATCAACCCTCGTACTAACCCTCGCAATATCACCCCTAAGTGTGTCGAATTGGACTCCATTCGATCAAATCGATAGAGGACAAGCCTTTGGAATTCAATGAGCGTCATGTCCGTCTGAGAACTAGCGGTTTTATCGTCGGTGTGATTGTCACTTGACATGGATTGACAATAATCTCTACCACTACGTAACATGCAAATGACCCTAACCTAGGGCTCTGATACTAATTTGATGCTGTGACAGGTCGACTCAAGGGGATTTTCTAAATACATCCCTAGATGCGATGAGGTGTAATGCAAGTGCACAAGTGGTCCGTCACAAAAATTGCAGCAATTAATTAATTACTTTAAATTTATCTGCAGGGCACATGCAGTCAATAAATGAATTAAAAGAGAACAAACTATTAATTTTGCAAGTGAAAGAGACGCAATAATTTTAAGCGAGCACAAAATAAATCCCGCAAGTAACACAACGATGGACTAGTAGCAAATAATATAGAAATCCAACACAATATGAGTGCCAGAATAAACAACAGTAAAAGAAAGGACTTTATACCACAATTCACGCATGCAGGCGGCAGTGGTGGCGGTTGTTGGTGGACATTCGTGGTCAAAGTTGTGAAAAAAGAGCGAATAAATGACAGAAGCAAATAAACTGCAAATTTTATTGCTCCAAAAAGATAATTATTACATAGGTGTGCCACCTTATTTATAAAAATTAGGGGAGATGAAAGAATACAACAATCAATGTGAGATTAAATACAAGTCGGGCGGCCTAAGCGGTTTGACATGGTCAAACCGCCCACTATACAATGAATAACAAAACACCAAGCGACAATTAAGGAAAGTCGCCAAACCGCCGGGGAAGACCGCTGGAATAGGCCGCCAGACCGCAACTGCGGGAACCACCAGACCGCAATTGCGGCTATCCATCAGATCGCAGTTGCAATAAGCTATCAGACTGCAACCGCGGGTTGCCACCAGACCGCTGTTGCGGTTAACCATCTATCTGTTGCTGCGGCTTTAACCAGACCGTTGCGGCTTCATCCAGACCATTGCGGCTTCATCCAGTCCGCTGCTACAGCTAATCATCATTCAGCTGCTGCGACTAACCAACAGACGCGGAACCAGATTGCCATAACAATGATATATCAAACTGCTGAGCCAAACCGCTAGACCGGGGAGACAAGCTGACTGCGACGGCTAGAACTCAAACCGCCCGGTCTCTACAAGCTTTAACACTGCCCCTCAAGCTGGAGCATATATATCCACCATGCCCAACTTGCTACAAACTTCCCCAAAAGGAGTAACATGTTTGGTGAAGAAATCAGCTAGTTCTCTCTCTGAGGTGACAAACGGTGTGCAGATCTGATTCTTTAAAATCTCATCTCTGATGAAGTGACAATTCACTTCGATATGCTTTGTTCTCTCATGAAAGACTGAATTTCTCGAAATATTTGTATCTGTCTTATTGTCACAAAACATAGGTAGGAGATGGTCATAACACTCTCTTAGATCAAGCAAGAGTGTCCGTAGCCACTTCAACTCGCAAGCAGTCCGAGTCATACTTTAATATTCAGCTTCTGCACTTGATCTTGCAATTACAGTCCGTTTCTTGCTCTTCCAGCCTATTAGATTACCTCCAACAAAAGTGCAGAAACCAGATGTAGATCTTCTATCTTCCTTATAATCTGCATAGATAGTATCAGAATAAGCCTCAACCTTCAAGTGTCCCCTTTTCTGGAATAAGAGCCCTTTTCTTGGTGCATATTTTACATATTCTAAAATCTTTAGAGCTGACCGCAGATAACATTCTCTGGGGGCCTGCATAAACTGGCTCACTTTTCCTACTGTATAACAAATATCTGGTCTTGTGACTGTCAGATAAATGAGTTTACCCACAAGACGTCTGTATCTGGTAACATCTTCAAGAACCGGAGAATTCTCATTCGTCATCTCCAACAGCCATAGGAGTCTGAGCGGGTTTAGCCCCAAAAAGACCTGTCTCTTTCAAGAGATCTAAGACATACTTCCGCTGTGAAAGAACAACAGAACCAGACTTCCTAGATATCTCAATCCCCAGAAAGTACTCTCCTTGGTAACAATATGCCGAAGCAGATGCTTCTTTGTCATGTCAATACCGTTTGTATCATCCCCTGTAAGAAGAATGTCATCCACATAAACCGCAAGAATAACAAGACCAACCGAGGTTTTGCGGATGAACAAAGAATGATCTGCAGCACTCCGAGCAAACCCAATTACAGAAATAACTTCGTTAAACTTATCAAACCAGGCTCTGAGACTTTGCTTAAGACCATAAATTGCCTTTCGCAGTTTACAGAACTGAGACTCCCACTGAGTAACATACCCAGGAGGTTGCTCCATATAGACTGTTTCTTTCAAATCCCCATAAAGAAAGACATTTTTCACATCCAACTGAGATATTTCCCAGTCCTTATTGACAATCACCAAAAAGAGAACACAAATTGTAGTAATCCGAACAACACGAGAGAAAGATTCAAAGAAATCCACACCATAGGTTTGCGTAAACCCTTTTGCAACAAGCCGGGTTTTGTAACGATCAATAGTATCATCAAGAAGAAATTTGATGACAAAGACCCAGCGACAGCCAACCACATCAACTCCTAAAGGGGTTGGAATAAGAGTCCAAGTACCCGGTTCAGTGAGAGTGTTCATCTCTTCATCCATAGTAGCTTTCCAATGAGGAATAATAAGAGCATTTTTTTCGGAAGCTGGAACAACATTTGCCGATAAAGCAAGAGCAAAGCTCTGAGATGAAGGAGACAACCGCGCATAATAAACCACATCATATAGAGGATGTCGAGTGCATGATCGAACACCTTTCCGAAGTGCAATCAGAAGATCAAAGTCTGTTCGTTCTACAATATCAGTACAATCCGAAGAAGGGATAGCTGGCCCAGGAGCTGGTGGCAGCAACTCAGGAGAAGAATCAGAGATGGTTGGAGAATCAGAAATAGAAGGAGAAGGAATATGTACAAGCTCTGGAAGAGGTGCTGACACAAGAGGAGAATAAACAGAATCAGTAGAAGAAGGGAGAATAGAGGGAGAAGAGAAGAACAGAACATCTTCAAAGAAAGTAACATCTGCGAAAACATATTGTTTCCTGAGAACAGGATCAAAACAACGGTATCCTTTTTGTGTCGGGCAATTACCCAGAAATATGCACTTAAGAGAGGAATCCTCCCGAGGTAAATCAGGTAGAAGCTGATAAAGAATCCGAGGAGGATGCCCAAGGCGAAGATGCCACTGAAGTAAAGAATAAGATGAAAAAGCCGAAGCGGTATCAAGGTAGAACAACCCACCGCTTGCGGTCCCAGTAACAATCGTCTCCTGGGAGTAAGGGACCCAAAACACACAGGTAGAAGCAGTAAAAACAGCTTCACAGTTCATCTGTTTGCAGAGAGCAGTGACAGAAAGAAGATTGCACGAAAAACTCGGAACATAAAGAGTGTCCTGAAGCTCAAGAGGAGTAACATGCACCGTGCCAGATCCACTAACCAGAGACGGGAACCATCCGCAATAAGAACCGGAGGCAAACGATTACTCTTGTCAAGACAAGAGAAAATACGAGAATTCCCCGTCATATGATTAGTGTCACCAGAATCAATGAGCCACCTTCCGGTAGTGGCCAACTGAACAGCAGAAGTAGCGAGAGAATAAGAGAAAGATGGGATGACCATAGAAAACAACTACAAACCGTACGGGTTTGAGAGACAAGCCGAAAAAAGACCACAGAATCTGCAACCAAACAGGTGCAAAGCAAGAAGAGACCGCGCGAGTAGAGGCAACAACCCGCGCGAGAAGAGGAAAAGAGACCGCACGGTCACGGTGATAATACACCAGCGGCAAGGAAGAAGCCGCGACCAAAATGCAGAGCCCGCTGGAAGAAACAACCCGCGGGAAGAAAAGAGAGAATAAAGCGCGAACATGCAAGAAACCGCGCGAGCAGAACAAGCTGCATAGATGAGCGACTAACAAAAGTAGGCGGCCTAAACAAAACAAGCCGCACAGCAAACCGCAAAGAAGCAGACGCGGCAAGGAACCCGCACAAACAAGCAGCCACAAGCAAGAAAGAGCAAAATAGAGCGGCCAGCAAGGAATGCTGCGCGAACAGAAAAGTTCGCAAGGGAACAAGTCGCAGAAACATCGACTAGAGGGAGGGCAGGGCGTTGAAGAAGCCAGAAGAAGATGCCGCGCGGTTTAACAAACAAATCACTATCTGATTGGAGCAATGGATCGGTTTCCTCTGATACCATATGAAAAAAGAGCGAATAAATGACAAAGAGGTAAATAAACCACAAATTTTATTGCTCCAAAAAGATAATTATTACACAGGTATGCCCTCTTATTTATAGAAATTGGGGGAGATGAGAGAATACAACAATCGATGTGGGACTAAATACAAATTGGGCGGCCTAAGCGGTTTGACATGGTCAAACTGCCCACTATACAATGAATAACAGAACACCAAGCGGCAACTAAGGAAAGTCGCCAAACTGCCAGGGAAGACCGCTGGAATAGGCCGCCAAACCGCAACTGCGGGAACCACCAGACCGCAGTTGCGGCTATCCATCAGATCGCAGCTGCAACAATCTATCAGACTGCAACCGCGGGTTGCCACCAGACCGCTGTTGTGGTTAACCATCTATCTGCTGCTGCGGCTTCACCCAGACCGTTGCGGCTTCATCCAGACCATTGCGCCTTCATCCAGACCGCTGCTATAGCTAATCATCATTCAGCTGCTGCGGCTAACCAACAGACCGCAGAACCAGACTGCCATAACAAGGAGATATCAGACCGCTGAGCCAAACCGCTAGACCGAGGAGACAAGCTGACCACGGCGGCTAGACCTCAAACCCCCTGGTCTCTACAAGCTTCAACAAAAGTAAGCGGAGGTGGCGTCAGAAGTAGAGCAGGGCTGGATGTGGTTTAGAAGGACTGTGAGAGAAGGTTGTTGGAAGAAATAAGTGAGTTGTGGAGTTTTGGTGGAGTTAGAGGGCTGGGGGATGGCCGGTTGAGGCTGAAATGGGTTGCTGCGGGGGCCGATGGGAGAAGGAAGAGGCAGCGGCGTCGGGCTGATGCAGGGAGGGTTGGTGGGGCTCGGACCGAAGTAGTAGGGGAGGAAAATGTGGCTGAAGGGAGAGGGAGAAGGAGATGGCGTCGGGCTGAAGCAGGGAGGGTAGGAGGGGGCTCGGACGGAAGCAGTGAGGAGGAATACGTGGCTGATAGGAGAAGGCGGAGGCGGTGAGAAACAGTTGTAGGAGGCGATGGCTGGACGGAGCAAAGGGGAGGCGAGACTGTACTGGAGTCGCACCAGCAAAAACTCCTGGAATCTCTCCAAGAGAGAACTCTTCCCCATCCATCGCCTGCTATAAATAACCCCTAAAAATAAATGTCTATTAACTGCAACATAAAACAGAAATTAAACCACCCCGATCGGACTGCTAAGATTATTTGGTTCGATCGGGGGCTAAATACATCTCAAAATGAAAAACACAAAATACGAATGTGACTCCAAACAAACATCTGGACATGACCACGGACTCCGATCGTCCGTCTGGGCCGTGGGTCACCGCCTCCGACGGGAATACACGCTAGTCGGTTGCGGCGCGCCGTCACTTAGTCTCCAATCAGGTCCCTGATCCGCGATCGCTCGGCTGCGAACAGTTCTTGGTAATCTTCAGAACAGCCAATTTTATTTCTTCTCAGTGTTTCTCTTTTTCATCTTTCCTGGACAGTTCCTATCTGTCTTCTTCCTTGGTCACTTTTAAAATGTTTTATGTATAAACATATTATCATCGACAATTTTTGTTACCTTAAATCTGAAAAAGGATTTTTTTCCAACAGTAAAAGAAGTAGCAGTTGGTAGACCATAGATATAACTAGGGCTGTTCACGAACCGAATCGAATCGAATATCTCTTCAATTGAATCCAAATTTCACATATAATGCAGAGATTCGGATTCGGATTCGGATTCGTTCGAATATTCGGGTTCGGATTCGGATTCGAATTCGATATAAAATGTTGAATTCGAATTCGGGTTCGAATTAAGATTCAAATTCGGATTCGAACACGGATTCAAATTCGAATTCGATATATAATTTTATTAAATATATATATTTTTATTTAAGTAATTTTACTATTCGCGAACTATTCGCGAATACTTCGAATAGGGATAAACTTATTCGTATTCGGATTCGAAAATTATTCGAATTTGGATTCGAATCCGGATTCGAATTCGAAAATTACGAATATTTATCGAATCTTCACGAATCGAATCTCGAATTATTCACGAACTATACTATTTGTTAACAGCCCTAGATATAACATTAGAGATGGTATAAACAGACAAAACTGCACTCCTGTAGGGACCATGCAGGAATATATGTTTAAAATTATTTTTAAAGCCTAGTAAATGGGATCACCTTCATGATGATAGGTGGTATTGTTCTTCTTTGCTATTTACTATGCGCACCCTGAGAAACTCTATACTACTATTTTTATTGATAGGATTGTCTTGAATTGTGTAGTTATAATACTATGATGTTTGGATGCTCAAATTTGGATCGATGATGAGGAAAAAAATGGTTGAAAGCCTCAAGATGATGTGAAAAATGGTTGAAAGACTCGAAAACTAATTTCTATGGATTCATCTCAAAGAAGAATAGTTTATGTAGAGGACATAATAATAACTGAGTCTCCATAGATGTGATCATGGTTTATGTAAAGAGAAGAAATTAAGTCTGTATTTATTACAGATCTTCCTTTTCCTCCTCATTCCTGCGCTATTTTGATCTTCAACTCTTCGGCATACTTATTGTGTTCCGAAGGCCCCCTTATCTTCTCGTAGTTTACTCCTAGTCCCTAGAAGGCAGGAGCGACAGGAGCCAGCCTTTTCTTTATTGACTGCATGGCCTTTCTTTCGCGTCCAGACAAAAACATCAATTCGACCGGCAAACGTTTAGCCGGCGAACGATGAGTGCAGTGTCTTCCTTAGTAGAGAAACTGGGCTCGATTGGCGAATGTCTTCATCTCGGTCAGGGAGTGGCGACCAGCGAGCAACATCCTTGATTGATCGTGACCGCAACATCAAAGAGAAGCGTCTTCTTCCCGATGGGCGGTCGGTTACTTAGGCTCCGTTTGGCACGGTGGTGGCGGTCATGAACATGAGGATAAAATTGTCATTCGTCAACGTTCACCTAAGAAATTTCATTCACTTTTATGTTCAAACGGATGATGTTTGTTAGGTGATTCTTAACGAATGACGGTTTAACCCATGCGTTTACGACCGCCGCCACCGTGCCAAACGGAGCCTCTGTCTCCGATTGGCCCCTGATCCGCGATCGCCCGGTTGCCAACAGTTCTTCGAAACCTTCTGAGCAGCCAATTTGATTTCTTCTCAGTGTGTCTGTTAAGATCTCCCGAACGAGATCGAGTGACCGGTCCTTTGAAGGAGGAGCCCCGTGGATCCGTGAAGATCGGTGGGTTCCGGTTGGGGTCTATGTTGCCTGAGGTGGAGGAACCGAGAAGGAGAAGGGGGAGGAGGGACGAGCAAGGAGGAGGAGGGAGCCGTCGCTGAAGTCGGGCGAAGGAACCGGCGCCGTTTTTCCGTCGCGCGGCTAGGGTTGCCGATCGGGGGGAACCGAGAGGGGGGTAGAGAGAGAGAGATAGGAAGTAGAGAGAGAGAGGAAAAGCACTACTAAATTCTTGCCTCCCCAAAACATAACAAGTCCACCGGTTAATAAGCCCGGTTCAAAACAATACACGCCCCCCACTTGGGCTTAGACACGTGGGAACCAAATTACGAGTGCATAGAAAGTAAAAGCTGAAATTGATAATTGAAAATGTCATTCCG
This sequence comes from Platanthera zijinensis, assembly GCA_039513925.1. Taxonomy (NCBI): domain Eukaryota; kingdom Viridiplantae; phylum Streptophyta; class Magnoliopsida; order Asparagales; family Orchidaceae; genus Platanthera; species Platanthera zijinensis. The sequence goes on along the minus strand of CM077085.1, from coordinate 124,456,438 downwards.
CCATTAAGGTTGGGCGCCGCTGATAGGTTTGGCCCCAACGTCCATCAAGCTCGGTAGGTGCCGTAACATCATCCCCCTCGTTCGAAGACAGCGTGTCCACAGGCTGTGGTGGAAGGTCGACCAAAGGCGTAGCCGGCGGTGGTCCCACGAACAACTTGAGCTGAGAGACGTGGAAGACGTCATGTATGCGGGCTTCCGGAGGAAGAGCAAGGCGGTAGGCCACCTCGCCAATGCGGGCGATGATTTGGTACGGGCCAAAAAATTTCGGTCCCAACTTGTGGGAAGTTGTACGGATCGCGGAAACTTGGCGATAAGGTCGGCGGCGCAACCATACCCAATCTCCCACCGCAAGAGTGAGCTCACGATGCCCCCGGTTGTAAGCTTTTTCCATCCGTAGCTGAGCTTGGAGAAGTCGATTCCGGGCCATAAGAAGAAACTCGTCGCGGTCCTGGAGTTGCGTGTCCACGGCGGCCATGTTGGCCGAACCACCGGTATATGAAAGTAGCCGGGGAGGGTCGCGGCCATATGTAAGCCGAAATGGAGTGGTTTGCAATGCGGAATGATACGCCGTGTTGTAGCAATATTCTGTCCACGGAAGCCAACGCGGCCAATCGCGGGGCCGATCACCCGTGATACACCTTAAATACATGGCCAACGTCCGGTTGACGACCTCCGTTTGTCCATCGGATTGGGGGTGGTACGCCGAGGAGAAGGCGAGCTTGGTCCCGCTAAGTGTGAAGAGCTCCTTCCAAAACGTACTAGTGAACACCCTATCCCGATCCGAGACTAGAGTCTCCGGCATCCCGTGGAGACGAAAGATTTCTTGAAAAAAGATTTGAGCCACCGTTTCCGCCACAAGAGGTCTCGTCATGGCTATGAAATGCGCCCCCTTGGAGAAACGATCCACCACCACCATCAATATGGATTTCCCACGAACCGAGGGCAGCCCCTCTACGAAGTCCATGGAGAGATCCGCCCAAATTTGCGTAGGCACGGGCAAGGGCTGAAGTAAGCCGGCCGGAAGAAGATGATCCGCCTTATTTTGTTGACAAACCACGCACGTCGCAATGAACTCATGGACATGGCGCCGCATCCCCTTCCAAAAGAATTCCCCGCGGAGGCATTTAATGGTTCGTTGCACACCTTCATGGCTTCGTGCATGGACGTCCGCTAAAATAGTCGTGCGAAGCGGCGAAGCGGCATCCACATATAGGCGGTTGCGGTAATAAATCAACCCATGAGCAGCGGTCCAATGCGGCCCGGCAATGCCTTGATCGGCCCGGCGTAGGAGCTCCGATAACTCCGCCGAAGCGGCAATTTCCGCGCGTAGAGATGGCAAAAGCTGAGCGGTGGGAAAAGAAATGGCGAGGAGGGCGCCGGTCGGCGGTGTGTCTCGGCGAGATAGAGCATCGGCGGCCCGGTTGAGAGCACCGGCCTTGTGTTCCACTTGAAAGTCGAAACCAAGGAGCTTGCTAACCCACCTTTGTTGCGGCACGGTGGTGAGTCGTTGTTCCAACAAGTACTTGAGACTATAGTGATCCGTCCGAATAGTGAATGACCGACCCCATAGGTACGGCCTCCAATGTTGCACGGCCTTGGCGAGACCAATGAGCTCTTGTTCATAGGCCGGTAGCTTGCGGTGGTGGGCCGCGGTCGGACGGCTAAAATAAGCAATGGGATGGCCGCCTTGATGTAATACGGCCCCATACCCAACGCCGGAGGCATCACATTCGATTAAGAAGGGGGCCGTGAAATCCGGAAGGCTAAGGACCGGGGCGGATTGCAAGGCGGCTTGGAGGGCCCGGAAAGCTTGAGTCGCGGCGTCAGACCAAAGAAAAGCGTCCTTGCGGAGAAGAGCCATTAGAGGGGCGGCGATCGTGCCGTAGTCCCGGATGAAGCGCCGATAGTAGCCCGTAAGGCCCAAGAAACCCCTGAGCTCGGTGGTGGAGGAGGGTAGAGGCCAATCGGCCACGCCTTGAAGTTTGGCCGGGTCGGCCGACACGCCGGTGTTGTCCACAATGTGGCCCAAGTATGCCACGGAACGTTGCCCGAAAGAGCACTTAGATGCCTTGAGTATCAAGTGGTGTGATTGCACCAAGGTAAGGACCGTCTGCAAATGATCAAGATGCTCCTCCCAAGAGCGGCTATACACAAGAATGTCGTCAAAGAACACAAGAACATATTTGCGGAGGATGGAATGAAATACCTCGTTCATGAGTGCTTGAAAAGTAGATGGAGCATTGGTAAGGCCGAAGGGCATAACCAAGAACTCAAAGTGACCATGATGCGTGCGAAACGCCGTTTTCTCCACATCGCTCTCGGCCATGCGCACTTGATGATAGCCGGAAGAGAGATCGAGCTTGGTAAAATAGCAAGCACCATGTAGCTCGTCCAAAAGTTCCTCGACCACCGGTATTGGAAATTTATCCTTGACGGTGATGGCGTTGAGGGCTCGGTAATCCACGCACATACGCCACGTGTTGTCCTTCTTGTGGACCAAAAGCACCGGAGAGGAAAAAGGTGAGACGCTCCTTCGGATGAGGCCATACTGTAGGAGGAGGTCGCATTGCCTCTCAATTTCATCTTTTTGAAGGTACGGGTAGCGATAAGGACGGACCACAACCGGAGCCGCACCCGGAAGGAGACAAATGCGATGGTCCTGTTGGCGTCGCGGGGGAAATAATAGCTGACCCGTAAAAATATCGGGAAAGGCTTGGAGAACCTTAGACAGTTCGGGAGGCCCTTCGTCGCCTATGTGTGGTAGAATAGGTGACACCAAATATGAAACCGGAGAAGTCGAGGGAGCCGTACCGTGCCACCTCACCGATCGGGTACCCGCTTGCCAAGAGATGGTGAGTCGGTCGAAATCCCACGTAATGGGGCCCATGGTTCGCAGCCATCGGACTCCCAAAACCACGTCGAAACCCCTCAAATCGATGACGAATAAATCCGTTTGGAAGGGGTAATCCTCCACCAAGAACTCCACCCGGCGACACACGCCTGGGCAAGTCATGTGTTGACCATTGGCCACGGCCACTTTGACGTTGGTGCGAGCCACGTATGTTAGGCCAAGTTGGCCCGCCTTTTCCCGACCAAGGAAGTTGTGCGTGCTGCCCGTATCCAAGAGAGCAAGCAGAGCGTGGCCTCCAATGGTAATATAAAGCTGGATTGTAGAGCCTTCCCTTGGGCCCGCCAAGGCGTGAAGCGACAGTTGGGGATCGCCCAAATCCTCACCGTCCGGTTCCTCGTTGTCCGGAGAGTCATCAAATTCTAACCAGAAAAGAAGCTTGCATCGGTGGCTCGGTGTAAACTGCTCCTCGCAGTTGAAACATAGGCCCTTTGCGCGGCGCGCGTCCATCTCCGGTCGGGAGAGACGGCGGCGGTAGGGTGTGCGGCCCGGTGCGGCATTGCTCGGTGGCGGCGAAGGAATGGTACTAGTTGGACGAGGTGCCGGAAAGTCCCGGCGCGGAGGTGGCGGCGGCCGGTCAATGGAGGAGCGGTAATCGAAAGCCCGAGCCAAACTCATTGCATGGAGTAGATCGGTTGGTTTTTGGAATTCAACGTCCCACCGGAGGCGGTCGGGAAGGCCCGCCGTAAAGAGAGGCACTTGCTGTGACGGTATCACCGTGGAAGCACGTGATAGAAGGAGTTGGAAGCGCTCCAAATAGGTGTCCATCGAGCCGGTATGCTTGAGGGCGATGAGGTCACCAAGGGGTTGCCCGGCATGGCCGGTCCAAAGCGAAGCGTGCAAGACGCGCGAAAATCCTCCCATGTGGCGTCCGGTTGTTCGCGTAGGAGCTGGGTAACCCATAGTTGGGCGGCTCCCAAGAGATGGAACGAAGCCAAGCCCACTTTATCCTCATCGGAAACTTGTTGATTAGTGAAATAAAATTCACATCGTTGTAGCCATGGTAGAGGGTCTTCCCGGCCTTCAAAAATCGGGAAATCCATGCGGACGGATCGATGAAAATGAGAGGACTCGGTGCGGAAGGGGGTTGGATCATGTTGACTTGCGGTGGAGGAGTTGGCGGGGGGCTGCGGTTGCGGGTTTGGCGGTGTACCTTGGATCGAATCCAATCGAGTGGTGATGACATCCATTTTGTCGGCGATGAGTTTTTGGAAGAGTTCCATGATTTGTGTGAGGGAAGGAGAGCTATCCCCCATGACTTGCGGAGGAGGCGGTAGACGGGTAGCCGGAGCGGGTGGCGGCAAGAGGCCGGCGGCACTGCTGGGCGGCGGCGGTGGTGCAGGCGGACGCTGCGGCCGAACGAGGGCGGCGCGGTACGAGCCGGAGTGGAGAGAGCCGGCGAGTGGCTCTGATACCAAGTTGTTAAGATCTCCCGAACGAGATCGAGTGACCGGTCCTTTGAAGGAGGAGCCCCGTGGATCCGTGAAGATCGGTGGGTTCCGGTTGGGGTCTATGTTGCCTGAGGTGGAGGAACCGAGAAGGAGAAGGGGGAGGAGGGACGAGCAAGGAGGAGGAGGGAGCCGTCGCTGAAGTCGGGCGAAGGAACCGGCGCCGTTTTTCCGTCGCGCGGCTAGGGTTGCCGATCGGGGGGAACCGAGAGGGGGGTAGAGAGAGAGAGATAGGAAGTAGAGAGAGAGAGGAAAAGCACTACTAAATTCTTGCCTCCCCAAAACATAACAAGTCCACCGGTTAATAAGCCCGGTTCAAAACAATACACGCCCCCCACTTGGGCTTAGACACGTGGGAACCAAATTACGAGTGCATAGAAAGTAAAAGCTGAAATTGATAATTGAAAATGTCATTCCGCCATTAAGGTTGGGCGCCGCTGATAGGTTTGGCCCCAACGTCCATCAAGCTCGGTAGGTGCCGTAACAGTGTCTTTTTCATCTTTCCTGGACAGTTCCCATCTGTCTTCTTCCTTAGTCATTTTCAAAACTTTTTATGTATAAACATATTGTCATGGACGGGTTTTGTTCCCTTAAATCTGAAAAAGGATTTTTTTCCAACACTAAATGAAGCAGGAGCCGGTAGATCATAATTTTAACTTTAGAGATGGTATAAAGAGACAAAAACTGCACTCCTGTCGTTCACTGCAGGACTATATGTTGAAAACTATTTTTTAAAACCTAGTAAATGGGTCACCTTCATGATGATAGGAGGTATTATTCTTCTTTGCTAATTTACTATGCACACCCTGAGAAACTTTATACTATTATTTTTATTGATAAAATTGTTATGAATTGTGTCATTATAATACTGGGTTGGTTCTTAGCATTGATGTTTGGATGCTCAATTTTGATCGATTATCATGGAAAAAATGGTTGAAAGGCTCAAGATGACGCAAAAAATGGTTGAAAGACTCAAAAACCAATGTCTATGGATTCATCTTAATCTATAATTTTTTGGTATTTCAATTCATTTCCTTCACTCTCGTTGACACCCTTAACAAAGCCGTAGAAGTAATCTATGTTTCTTTCTGTTCTAGCTTCAGTTTGCTCCTGTTTCTAGTTTAATCTTTGTTTTTTGTGTGGAAGTTGTTTGTATCCCTCCTCTCAGCATTCTTGATCCTTAGTGGTCAAAGTTATTTAATTCCAATTAATTTGAAGTACATTCCCTGAACTTTTATGATCTTTGAGTTTCATGCACTTCCTCTGCAAGTCACCAAATTTTCACATGTTTACAAGGTTGCACGTGTTTCATGATGTGCGAATGAACACATTTGATCTTCCCGGAGTGATGGCAAAATTTTACCCATGCGAGTTGCAAGTGAGTTTCATGAACTAGGTGACATATCAATGGGAAGGGAGTGGGTAAAGAAATACATAATTGGGAAGCTGATGTAGGAAACTATTCTACGCCCGCTCTTTGGACCCAATAATTTAATATGCTGGAAGCATTCATATTCCAATTAGCTTGGTTGATAGAAGTTTATTGAAAGCTATTTCAATAAATTAGTCTAATAAGAGAGAGGTATGTTCACTATTAAACTATCAATGAGTTATGGCTCTCTTAATATTCAATTCTCTTGTATTGATGGTGAATTATCAGGTAATATGTTTGCATTTTATGTAATATTTTGCATTCCGGTTTACTTAAAATATTTGTGGATTTGTATTTTTTCGATTAATATTCTGTTTGGGAGAATGCTGAGGATGGCAAATGAAGCATTAAAAAATAGAGTTGACACGTTGAGTGGTGAGAAAATGTCGAAAATTATTTGCATGAACTCTATTTGCATTGTCATACTTTTTACGGCTTGATACAACAGTGATTGTTGAAGTTCAAACGCAAAATTTGGTGGCCACGCTTTTACTGAAAGTTGAAAATTGAACAACAATTGCTCTCAAAGCCTCCCATCTTAGTGTAGTTGAGCAATAGCATTGCACCTGTAATATGTTTCAAGTTTTAAGTGACAATTTTATATCATTATTTACTCGATTTTATCCAATCTTATTCTCATCATTATCACATGCAATAAGATCTGATCAGCACACAATGATCTATTTGTATTCAAAATTGTAGTGATATTTTTCACAATATATATTATTTCTTCTCGTACACTCTACGGTTGTTTTATTATGCTATTTAAAGTGTCTACCTGGTTGAATATCTATTTTTGCTCTTTAATGGCACTTAATCTAGGCGATTGTTAACTGCACTTCTCGTATGACTATCCGCATCTCATTTTGTTTTAAAATTTTTTTTTTCCTAAAATTTTACTCTCACGCCCCCCCCCCCCCCCCCCCCCCCCCCCCCCATTTTGTGGAAGCATTAATTTCTGTTCACACGAGAATCTTTCTGCAGAAACATTAATTAAAGCCAACTCCAGCTATCATGCCTTTTGAAGTTTAATTGTTTATCCTGAATCCCGTCATGCACTCAGAGTTCCATTGTATGCGACCGGCCTGCAAATTCGGCACTTCTTCGACCCGGTTTTTTTTGTTCTCTATTATGCAAAGTAAATTATTATAAAAGTGAAAGCTTAGAGCCAACCTGGATTCGAATCGCCGGATTCGTGAGCGCCGCAACGCCAGCACGTGTCCCATCTCCCCTACTAGCACCGACGCTCCCACCTATTGCATCTTTCTTGAGCCACCTTGCTCTCCGGTTAATGGTGATTCCTTTAGGTACTCAAACTTAAAAATGGAGAAAATATATCAAATGAGTTTTTCGTTCTAGATTTTCTGATTGGAAGAATCAAGTGGACTTTTCAACATCATAGAATTAAGTGAAGCATTTTATCCAATTATTATAGCACAGAAGGCTAATTAAAGGAAATCAGAGATTGGCAAACAACCCAAATCAGAAATGCAGTGACACATAGGAGAAGAGGAAAGTTTTACCTTGGTTGGAGAGGAGATGCGTGAAATTTGCTGATAAATCGATGAATAAAAGAGCAATCACCTGCAATATCGGGGGGGGGGGGGGGGGGGGGGGGGGGGGGGTGCTGAACTCGACTCGATATCTGCCCTACGAGAATATTTTCGGGTACTGTAAGTATAATACCTGAGAGAAATCATTGTCCAACACTATTCTATTAGTTGTCTCACGTACATCACTAGGGGATATTTTATGGTCCGTCAAAAAAATAGAGCGTTTATATTGACAGCCCATGTATGGCTATTGACAGTCCAAAGATAATGGCAGTCCAACAAATGACTATTGGTAGTCCGATGGATATTGACAGCCCAAAAATTAAATTCTTTTTTAAAAAATAAAACATCGTTAATTACTAGATTAACTTAAAAAAGCAGAGATAACAATCCATAATCCTCCAAAATAAACACAATCCAAAAAGTCATGTAGAAAATAATTTATACAAAATCCAATTAAACGCCCTGTTTAAATGGTTGTCCATTTTCTTGATCTCCCCAAAATGAAGCTTTCCTGCAAAATCAAAGTTAACAATTAATTGTATATAAGATTCTCTTAAAAAGTTATGAATGATTTGCATACAAATGTTGTTAGAGAGCAAATTATTTTTGTATACTAATAAAACTTTATAAATTGATTCGAAAGTCACACGCTATCTTTCAATCTACATATGTAACATATTGAATATTATGTCAAAGTGGTATATCTAGTCAAAAAATAATAGGTGATTATATGCATACCATGATAATCTTACAATCACGTGATCAACGGTATGTCTCACTGTTCTGCATCATCCACATGATATCTTGTCCAAACAGGGATACCCGTGTAACATCCCATTTTTAACTAGACCCCTAAGAGTGGTTTTGGTCATGACCAAGTCATGACAAAGCCCTAGGGAGCTAGAAAGGGCCAAGTAATCAAAGGCCAAGGTGAGACTCACCTTGGTCTGCCTATGGCACAACCTCATCACCAGATCTAAGGTTTGACTTTAGGGCTTCACCATGACTCCATGACCCCACCACAACACCACTAACCTATTAGAGGATCCACTAGAGCCCTAAGGGTCCATGCAAGTCAACCCAAAGTGACCAATCTGACCTGGGACAACCACAGGCCAAAAATTGGACAAGGTGCCCTAACTAAGGGCAATTGGCCTCTAATGTGCTCAAGGGACCCCACCATGCCTCCCTAACCTTAAAGTGAGGTCAAAGGCTCACCAAGGACCCATTGGAGTCAAGCCTAGTGGCTAAGTTGACCCAAGTCAACTCTAGACCCAGATTGGTCAAAGTGCCCTAACCAAGGGGCAGGTGACCTTCAATGGGCCAAGTCAACCCTACCCAACCTTTCCTAGACCTCCAGGGAAGACAATGAGTCACTAAGGACCCTTGGAGGTCAACCCAAATGGTCATGTGGACCAAAGTCAACCCAAGCCCATTTTGGGTCAACCTAGCCCAAATGGGCTAACCCAAGCTTTAGCCATTGCTTCCCAAGGCTAACTTCAATTCTCATAATTATTATGAGTGGAATGACTGCATATATCCTAGGGGGTTTGACCAGTCAACTTGGTGACTAGGAGAGAGAAAGGAGGACTTCATTTCATGGTAATGGTGGAGAGAGAAAATGGGGGGGGGGAAGAGGAATGGTATGGGGACCGGCCAAAGGAGGCTAACAGCCACCCTTTATGGCTGCAATCAACTCCTCTAGGGGAGAGGAGTTGATTCCAGCCGTTTCCCGGCCACCAAGGGGCAGATTCAGCCCCCCACCTCTCAACCCGAGCCACCCCTTTAATGGCTTTAATGGTCATTGAAGCTAGAACCCTTCCCCTCCCCAATCCAGCATTTAAACCCCATTAGTGGGTCAAGGGGAAGATTTCCCACCACTTACCCGAAGGAGCCGAGCCAGTGCATAGTGCTGTTGCAGAAGCCGAGCGCCGCCGCCGTCGACCATGGCATCCCGTCGTTCCTCCAGCATTCAGGCCGCTGGAAAGGTCCTCCTCATTTCCTCTCTTCATGGGTAGATCTTAGGAATTGATTAGGGCAAGGTTCGGGCTCAATTGAGCCCGATCCAAAATTCCAAATCCATGGAAATCGGGTGAAAATTATCCTCCCGGGTTCGCCGGAACAGTCGCCTCCGGCGGCCGTGCCGCCGGCTGGGGGTAGCCCCCACCTCCCCGAAGGTGGTGGTGTCGTTGGCCGGTCGGGGAAGTGGCCGGGTGGCCGGGAAATTGGCCCGCAAGCCGCTCCAGGATGGGTCAATCTGGGCCGTTGGCTGGAGGAAGGAGATGAGCCGATGCCGTCGAAAAGGGCTCTTTAAGATTCGTGCTGAGATTATTATTAATCTTTATTTCCTTGATTTATTTAATTCTGTCACACTTTTTTTACAGTATTTGGTTTATTTTTTTAAAAATACTTAGGCTCATCTAATGGAAAAGTCATCAACATGAAATATGTAGCCCTAAGGGTCTACTTTAATCCAAAATTTATTTGGATAAGTTTGGACCACTGGTTGGGCCAGGGCACCCATTTTGGTGAGACCTATACCTAGGGCTATCCTGAAATTCAAATGGATGCCCACCTCTCACCCCTTGTCAAAATGTCCTGAAATTTGGGCAGGGATTCTATCCTAACTATACCTAGGGCCTATCCAAAAATCAGAATTTTTGGAGAATATTTTTTTATAGTTTTTGTAAAAATTTAATAAACCATGTATAATTTAATTAGGTGTCCTAAACACCTCAAAATCCCCCCAAATTTGGGTGGGTAGTCTTAAAGGGCATGCTAAGGCTCTGGTAAAAATTTCATCTCATTTGGAGATGTTTTGATTAGGTTTTTATCCAACCCTAGGTTGACCCTCATAGGGGTAATTAGGTCAAAACACCCCATTAGAGTTTTGAGTGGCCAAATAACCTCAACAGATGCTGAAACTTTGGTCACTGACTTTTTATGGTATAACACACCATCCAATGGATGTTGGAATTGTTTGGGGCAGGGTATCCCTAGGACTCTAGGGTAGACCCTTTTATGGGATTTTTAGGGTTTGATGGTCATATGGTCAAATGACTTTGGAATGACCTGAAATTTGGTGGGGAAAATCATAGAGAGTATATGGTCCTATGGATGAAGTTTCATTGAATTTGAAATCCTTTAACCCCCTCAAAACTCTAACCCTAGTTTAGGGCACCAACCTTATTTTGAATCATTAGGCTGTCAATTGAACTTCTAATCAAATGAAATTTTGGGCAGTGTGATGTTCTGGTCTAAATGGCCCTAATATAATTTTGTTGAGATTTTTGAGTTAATTTATATAGTACCTTATTCACAACCCTAGTTGTGCCCTAGATATTTACTTTGATGATTCTGGAATTTCTGTTCACTGGAATGTTATGAAATCTTGGATTAGGACATCTTATAGCATGTTATACCCTCTATATTTTTTTTGGGAGTTTTATCTGATTATTTTAGATACTTCATTTATAAAATTATGAACTATGAATTTTGATCAAAAATTGATGTGGAGCTTAGTTTACTATAAAAATTATGAAATCTGGTCAGTGGGTGTTTTATATCAATATGCAAGTCCTGGAATTTTCTCATAATTTTTAGGTAATTATTTACAGTACTTGCTTCAATAACCCACGAGCTTGGATTAACAATGTAAAATTAAATTAGGAGTTACTGTTCACTGGAAAATTGTGAGAATCCTCCTAGAGTGTTTTTAGGCCATGATGATCATACTAGATTTTTGCTATAATTTCTGGAACAATATTTCTGGCCTTTGATTCTTAAAATAGGTATTATGAACCTTATATGCTAAATTATGATTTTGGGGCCTAAACCATTTTAAAAATTCATATGTCTTGGATTTACTGTTGATTTGCTCTGTAAAATTTATCATGATTTTATGAAGTCTTATACTTACTTTAAAAGTGCACTTCATGACCAAATGGTAGCTCTTGGAACCCTTAAGAAAATTAATTAAAATATCAGAATATTTAGGAAAATTATTATTTTTTTGGATTTAGTCTATTTGTGTCATGATAAGCTTCCGGTAAATAACTTAGGGCACTTGGATGATTATTTGGATTGTCCCCTATTCGGTTCGACATATAGCCTAGGTTGGTCTGCATGTAGCAAATTGCTAAATAGCAATAAGACATGATCCGGGATAGTTGTTGGAGTTGTCGTTTTGGCTTGGTGGACTGGTGTGGATGATTTCACTATAGAGGGATATGAAGAGCTGTGAGAAGTGGTTTGGCTAGATTCTAGGGGTATTTGGGTTCGACGAAAGATCGTCTTCCCCGAGGAAAGGAAGAGTAAAAATCACTCTAGGTTAGTATATTGTAACACGAGAAAGTAATGGGTTAGGGATTCAACCAATAATAATAAGTGCCTTGCGAAAGGGAACAATGAGCTTCAACTACCATCATAGTTCCTAGTGCCCTTTGAGAGCCCTTCATAGGGAATACCAGGGGTAGTCCTGGGTTAACTTAAACTGTAATAACAAACTGAAAAGAGTAACATAGTAATTAGGATCTCATATTTCACAAACACTGTTTGCACGGGGAGATTGTTGGGAGCTTCGGCTCGACTGGTTAAGAGACGAACGGAATGGTCCGGGGAGCTTCAGCTCGATTGGCTAAGAGACGGACGTTTTAGTCCGGGGAGCTTCGGCTCGGTTTTTGTCTGATTACGGTTAAACTTGCATGTGCATAAAAGGAAAGGAAATTAAGGTGGTGGGTCTTCGTTATTGGAGGGTCGATGCACCGACGCCAATACGCTGACTCAGCAAGTGTGGTTAGCACTTCGTCAACAGAAGTCCGGTGCGCCAGCCGGCAAGAGTACGCAGGCGTCCTCTTAGTGCACCAAGTGTTGAGGCGTACGATAGGTCTGACCGGTAGTGCTTTACTAGTTTAGAGGTGGGCGAGGCCCAACCCACCGCTTCCGTCTGCCACTACGGAGGTATCCTGAGAGGTAACGGCTCCGAAAGGGGGAACTAAAGGTCTGTTTGCACAGAGTCGGGTGTGTGAGTTACACTTGCATGTTCCATCATACCCACTTGCATGTCATAGCATAATCGATTCATTTAACCCCTGACACCTAAAGTATAAGTGGAATGGGACGCTTATACATTAGGACTTGCAAAACGACCCCTTGGTCTATAAGCTTGTGTGGGCAAGTTTATAAATTAAGATTAAATTCAATATAAATATATGCTGTTGTTTGATAACCGAAACCCCAACGTATAAGTGGTATGGGACACTTTATACGATGAGATCTTTGCAGAAGATCCCTTGGCTTATGCGTTTCCGCTCATAAGTCAAGGTTATAATTCATACTTTACCTTACTGCCATTTATATTATAAACTGCTAGTATAGGTCCGCCACCACCTTCTTTTTCTTATTCTCCACCTTCATGTCCTTTCCTCTCATCCTCTCCGCTCGGTGCCTAAGGGCCATGGTGGAAGGGGTGGGGGATGATAGGACTTAGTCTTATAGACTAACGGTTTTCGAACCACATCATTTAGGGGATCGTGGAGCCCAACATGGAGCAGCAGCCCCGGAGGTCGGCCTGCTTGGAGATGGGACAGTCTAGCTCAGGAGTTCAGTCAGTTGGGACTGTGAGTCCTGACTTATATTAGATGATATAGTTTGCTTCCGCATGAGCGTTTTGTAGTGAGGATATGATGTACCGGGCATAAGCCCGCATTTCTAATACTCTGATTATTATTCTGTGGACACTCCCTTCGTGGAGATTTTATTTTTATATATGTGATTTACCAGTGGACTTGCTTTTACATACTTCAATTATTATGCTACCTTTCTGTTATCGAATTGGCCGGCGGAATCGGCGCTTTGTGGTGATGACCCTTCAGGGCGTGAAGGTGTCACCGCAAAGCGGCAATTCTGGGCCTAAGACCCCGGTGGTTTAAAAAGAAAAAAAAGAAAAAAAGGGAGTCTTACAAGTGGTATCAGAGGGAAACATCGATCTTAAAAAGGTAGCAGTCCACTAACCCTGGGTCACCCCCGCTCGAGTTTAGTTTTGGGACAAACTAAGCAGCGGAAGCAGTGGTGTGCCCATATGGGGATCACATATAAATTGTCCACTTTTATTAAAGATTGAACGTTTTCTCAGTATGGGTTTTTGTTACGCAGCCTCCAGCACAGCCTACGCCACAAGGTGGAGTCTAACAGGCTCAGGATGTTGCACCACCTCCACCGGTCCCCACTCCTTTCCTTCAGTCAGACATGGGACAGACTCTGACTGCCATCCTGGAGGCTTTCAGGCCCCAGCAAGTTCTGGTCCCGCAGCCAAATCCGGGGGCCAACTGGTTGAGCATCTTCCGAGGACTTTCTCCCCCGTCCTACTTGGGGACAGAGTCGGCGGTTCGGACGGAAGAGTGGGTTGATATTATGTACGAGATGCTGACCGGGATACGCTGTCCCTGGGAGGAGAGGGTGGCTCTGGTTGTCTCTTGCCTGGAGTCCCATGCCAAGAGGTGGTGGAAGACGCTGTTGGACACGACATTTGCCGATAGGGAGGTTACGGAGGTTACCTGGGAAGAGTTCAGGGCCGCGCTGCTGGAGCATTTCGTTCCGCAGTCGGCTAGGGATGAGTTGGAGGAGCGGTTCTTACAGCTGAAGCAGGGCACCCAAACGGTGGTGGAGTACCATCGGGAGTTCGACCATCTGGCTCGATACGCAGATTCTTACCAGCTGGACGAAGAAGGGTACATCAAGAGGTTCTATAAGGGTCTGCGGGAGGATTTGAGGGAGGCTTTGTTGTTTGTATCCGACGGGCCTATATCCCGGATTTTGGAGATGGCAAAGAGGATTGAGGATGATTGGCACACCACTCGGGGCCGGAAGCGACCAGCAGAGGATCAGGGACGGAGAGTCAGAAATGACCAGCGGCGAGGTGCTATACCAGAGGGGATAAGGACAGAGGACCAGCCTCGTCAGGAAGTGAGGCAGGAGCCGAGGGAGCAGGTGATATTGGCCCCTCAACCTCTTCGGATGCAGGAGATGCCGAGACCCGGGGGAATGGTGTATCCCCCACCAGAGTGCTTCCTTTGTCATCAGATTAGGCACATCCGGAGGAACTGCCCCATGAGGGGGGCACCACCTCCAGCACCACAGGATGGCCCACCAGCTCAGCATTACGGAGGCCGAGGACGAGGCCGCGGTCGTGGATACCAGGAGGGAGATCGTAGACAGGGAAGGGAGCAGGTATATGCTTTGGACCTTGCGCAGCCTCGGAATCCGGAGCAAGTAATAGCAGGTATGCCGCAAAGCTTCTATATTTTCATAGAATTTCCCTTTTAGTGGTTAAACGTAGAACCGCACTAGATAGATTAGCAAGGAAAGAAAACTCATTATAGAACCCTAAGACATTTAATTGCCCCAGGTATAGTCTTCATCAGTGGCAAGTGATGACGACGACGGCCCTCAACTTGATGATAGTACTGTCATGGTTACAGATGATTGCACCGCTCCAACCAAAGACGCGCGTCGCCGTGACAAGAATGAGGACAAGCGCCATCGCCGCTACAATCTCCGCCTGCGGCATTTGAATAATTAGTTAATACATATAATCATGATATTATAAGTATTAATTAATTATTATGTTTTCCTTTTCTAGTTATCATTTGAACTTTTATTATTTGTCATTATTATGGGCTGCACATAGCCAAATTTTGGACTATATTTATGTTTACAAACTTTGGGCTGCATGTAGCCAAAGTTGCTTTGTTAGCCTATATATAGGCCTTGGTGGTACTATTGGAATAGAATTGGATGAAAATAATTTGAGATCTCTTCATTTTAAGAAACCTCCCTCTCTTAATTTTCCTTCTCTCCAAAGCCTCTCCCTCTCCTCCTAGGTTTCGGCCAACAAGAGCAGCCCCCTCCTTTCCCTCTCCCTCTTGGCCGCCGGCCGCCCCCTCTTCCTCCTCTCCCGCAACTTCGGCCGCCCACCACGCCATCACCGTCCTCAAGTGTAGCCGCCCCCTCACAACTAGCCCAACTCCCCCTCATAATATTCGGCCAACCCCTCCACCACCTTTTCTCTCTCCCTCTTGTGGCCGCACCTTTACAAGAAGGTTGGACGTCGAAGGCTTGGATCCGGCGTGACGCGAGGAAGACGGAAAGTTTCTCTCCATCGACGTGCTACCGGTGGAACCGTTGAAGGGCGATCAAATTTTGGCATAGATCAACGTCTCGATCTATCTTCGAGCGGGGTAACGAAACTTTCTACTATTAGTGAGATTATTTCCCTCTTGATAATTTCTTGTGGTGGAAAACGTTGGCGTGCAATCTTGATAGCCTTGAAATAATCGTGGATTTCTCGACGAATTTTTGCATAAATCTTGATCTATTTAAATTCGAGTAGGCGTGGCGGGCCTCGTTTCTTTTTGTTGGGAGAGATCTACCTTTTCTTGCGAATCGTATTTTTTGGGTAGATCTCTTTTGGTACAACTCCGCTCGTTCGGACGGAATATTCGTCCCTTTAGCTTGATCGGATCTCGGCCTATAACCATTGTCCGGTCTCTAACGGATTTGCTACCCGTACGCTAGCATTGGAACGAAAATCGCAAACGTGTGGTTAGAATAAAATTTCTGTGCGAACCGCAAAATTAGTGGGACACCGAGAGAGACCCGTAATGGCTATAATATTCGTGTCGCGCGTGTAACGCTACATCAATTTGGTATCAGAGGGAGGTTGTGTCGATTTCTTAATTGGCACCATCCTAGTTAATTTTAGTACGTCGACACGCACGTGCACAAAGTTTTTCAACAAAAAAAAAATTTTATTTTTTCTGTCAAATTTCAAAATAAAAATTTCAAATTTCAAATTTCAAATTCCATTTTTTTTTCTTTCCAAAAAAAAAAATCAAATTTCCAAATTTTCAATTTCAAATTTCACTTTTTTCCAAAACAATCAAATTTCAAATTTTAAATTTTAAATTTTAAATTTCAAATTTTAAATTTCAATTTTCAATTTTCAATTTTCAATTTTTCCAAAAAAAAAAGAAGAAAAAAAATCAAAGTTTCTTTAATTTTATTCTAGTTATTAGGCAAGAAAAAAAAATTCCACCTTCATAAATTCTGTTGTCCAAAATCAGTGTTTTTGCATGCGCACGAGGCTAGGCTCGAAATATACCCCATCCACCTCCCAAATGGCAGACGAGCGGGATGTGGGGCACAGTTCCACAACGATCGCTGATCTCCGCCAGGAGTTCAACGACCAAATAACGGAGATGAGGGAAATGTTTCACCAAGTGAACTTAAACATAGCCGCTCTCCGAAATCAAGCTGTTCCCCCACGTGACGATAGGAATAATCATGGTCAAAATGATCATGTCCCACGTGCACCTTTACACAACCACCGTGAACCCTTTGAGTTTGATCTCACTAGGGCAGTTCGAGTCAAACCCCCTTCTTACGATGGGTTGGGAGAGCCCCAAGTCTTCTTAGACTGGGTCATGGAGATAGAATGTTATTTTGAGTGGTATAGTCTGACTGACGAGAATAAGGTTAGAGTTGCGAGAATGAAGCTTCTGGGTAGGGCTAAGGTATTCTGGCTGAATGAGGAGCGACGTTTAGGTGCGGTAAATGGTGGCTTACCACCAATTGGTTGGGCAGCCATGAAAGCTATGTTGACGGATCAGTACGTCCCCGCCTATCATCGGACACAGATGTTTGATGAGTTAGCAACCCTTAAGCAAGGAAATAGAATAGTCTCTGAATACATGAGTCTTCTTAAGGACATGATGGTTAGGTGCGACGTTAGGGAGATGCCAGAGATCACCCTATCGAGATTCCGTAAGGGGCTCAACCCTGACATCCAGGGTAAACTTCTGCGTTACGGTCACACTGATTTGAGCAAGTTCCATCTTAGGACATTGAAAAACACAATGCTTTCAAGTCCAAGAGTCAAACTTATCAGAAGGATAAGGGCAAGTCCATCTTAGGACAACCCCCTCCATTCACACTTAAGGATAAGGGCAAGTTCCGTACTGTCGATTCGAATTCTGTGGTCATCACCGCTAGGAATATTAGGAATCCCACAGGAGAGAGAGTTCCTGTAGGGAAGATTAGTAAGACAAACGCTACTTGTTTTGCGTGCGGTATTCAGGGTCATTACGCTAGTGAGTGTCCGACCAAACCCAAGCCCGTAGCACTGTTAGACGTTGCATCTGAGCCTGCTGAGTTTGTGTTTGAGGCTGAGGAAGATTCTGAGTCAGAAGGAGTGCCGAGTGATTTAGACGACGACGCCAATATGATGGTGATGAGGTGTATCCTAGCTACTCCTCGTACGGTAGATGCTTGGAATAGGACAAACATATTTTTGGTAAACTTTAAAAGTGGGGAAAAATGGTGTAAACTAATAATCGATAGTGGTAGCTGTATGAACGTAGTTTCTGAGAGTGCGGTATCACGGATGTTATTGACCACTGAGCCACACCCTCATCCTTATAAGGTTGCTTGGGTAAATAAGACATCCCTCCCGGTCTCGAAGCGTTGCTTGGTACCACTTACCCTCAAAGCTTATTCTGAAAAAATCTGGTGCGATGTTATCCCTATGGATGCCTGCCACGTGTTGTTGGGTCGCCCATGGTTATTCGATCATGATGTTACCCACTTTGGGCGAGCTAACACATATGAGTTTAAATTTAATGGTAAGACCATTACATTAAAACCTACTCCGCCTAAGGATCCCTCAGTTACCCCCACAGACACGATTGTTCCGGTCGAAAGGAAGGCGTTAAGTTTATTAGGGAAAAGGGAATTTGAGCGTAACACATTTATAGATGGTATCGTGTATGCACTAGTTTGTCTGCAAGTTAGGGAAGGTGACTCGTCACTCGATAGTTTACCACCATCGTTGCGGAAGCTCCTAGAGGAGTATAAGGATGTGTATCCGGACGAGCTACCATCCGAGTTACCCCCCATGCGGGACATCCAGCATGCCATCGACTTCATTCCGGGGTCCTCGTTGCCTAACCTTCCTCATTACCGGTTAAACCCTGCTGCACACTTAGAGCTGCAATCCCAAATTTCTGATTTACTACAGAAGGGGTTCATCCGTCATAGCACGAGTCCGTGTGCCGTACCCGCTTTACTTGCTCCCAAGAAAGACGGCTCTTGGAGGATGTGTGTGGATAGTCGAGCGATTAATAAAATTACTATTAAGTATCGATTTCCCATTCCCCGCTTAGATGATTTATTGGACATGTTAGCTGGAGCCACGATTTTTTCGAAATTGGATCTTAGGAGTGGCTACCATCAGATCCGAATTAGGGAAGGTGACGAATGGAAGACCGCCTTTAAATCTAAAGATGGGCTCTACGAGTGGTTAGTAATACCATTTGGACTTTCCAATGCCCTGAGTACATTTTCTCGAATGATGACTCATGTTTTCCAACCGTATATGAGAAAATTCATTGTGGTATACTTTGATGATATTCTAGTTTTTAGTACATCCACGAGCGATCACGAGTCACATTTGAAGATTATCCTATCCACTTTGCGCTCGGAAAAATTATTCGTTAATCTAAAAAAATGTACTTTCCATGTACCATCGGTAGAATTCCTTGGATATATCGTTAGTTCGGAGGGTATTCACGTCGATCCAAAGAAGGTTCAAGCCATTAAGGATTGGCCGGAACCCTCCACCATTCGGGATGTACGGAGTTTTCACGGCCTAGCCACTTTTTATCGCCGCTTCATTAGAGATTTTAGTAGCATTATGGCCCCCATCACAGAGTGCATGAAAAAGGGTGACTTCATTTGGACTAAATCGGCCGCTAAAGCATTTCACATAATTAAATCACGCATGTCGGAAGCTCCACTATTGCGCTTGCCGGATTTTAATAAGGTTTTTGAGTTATCTTGTGATGCGTCGGGAGTTGGTATTGGTGGTGTGTTGAGTCAAGAAGGTCACCCCATTGGATATTTTAGTGAGAAGCTCGCGGGGCCGAAACTGAATTATTCTAATTATGACAGGGAATTTTATGCGGTCATTAGATGCCTCCAACATTGGCGACATTATTTACTTCCTAAGGAATTTGTTATTTTGTCCGATCATGAGGCGTTGAGGTTCATTAACTCCCAAACTAAGGTTAGTCCTAGGCACGCCAAATGGGTCTCCTATCTCCAGGAGTACACATTCATTATCAAACACCTTAAGGGGACTCTCAACTGCGTAGCCGACGCTCTTAGTCGTGTCTCCTTATTATTATCCACGCTAGAGGTTAAGGTGATTGGGTTTGATCGAATTAAGGACGAGTATGTCAATTGCCCGGATTTCAAGGAAATATACTTTTCCGCTCAAAACGACTCTCCCACGACAATCTCGTCCTATTATATTCGAGACGGTTATTTATTTAATCACGCGAAGTTATGTATTCCTCGTTCCTCCCTACGACACTTTATCGTTTGGGAATTGCATAGTGGCGGGTTGGGTGGACATTTTGGTCGAGATAAGACCATCGCTCTGTTAGAGGACAAGTTCTATTGGCCGGGTCTCAAGTCGACGGTGAATAAAATCGTTAGTAGTTGTCGGGCGTGTCAACTGGCTAAGGGTAATAAAACTAACGCAGGACTTTATACCCCTCTTCCGATCCCCTCCATTCCCTGGGAAGACATTAGTATGGATTTTATTCTAGGCCTTCCCGTCACGTTTCGTCGTCATGATTCAATTCTAGTAGTGGTAGATCGTTTTTCAAAAATGGCCTATTTTATTGCGTGTAGTAAAACAAGCGATGCGTCACATGTTGCTAAATTATTTTTTAAGGAGGTAGTGGGCCATCGGGGCGTTCCTAAGACCATCGTGACTGATAGGGACGTAAAATTTACTAGCTATTTTTGGAAGACCCTTTGGAAAATTATGGGCACCAAGCTTTTATTTTCTTCGGCCTACCATCCCCAGACGGATGGACAAACGGAAGTGGTAAATAGAAGTTTGGGTAGTTTGCTTCGTTGTCTTGTGGGCGACCACAAGGGTACGTGGGACCTCATTCTTCCCCATGCTCAGCTAGCTTATAACAATTCGAAAAACAGGTCCACGGGTCTTTCACCAAATGAAATCGTGCACGGATATAAAGCGCCAGTGCCACTTGACTTGATTCCTTTGCCCCCATCGTACAAATCAAGTCAATTCGCACAAGAGTTTGCCTCGCATGTCCACCATTTGCATAAGCACATTAAAGACACGCTAGCCACACATTATGCGACTTATCAATCTGATGCTAACGTACATAAGAGGGTGTCTCCCTTAAAAGTTGGCGATTTGGTTATGGTGCGTCTCATCCCTGAACGGTTGCCTTCGGGCACCATAAAAAAGTTAGCGAATCGGCGAGCCGGTCCATTTCGAATCTTAAAGAGGTTAGGAGAAAACGCATTTTTATTAGAGTTACCCACTGATTGGGGAATTTCCCCTGTTTTCAATGTTTCGGATTTAACGCCTTATGTTTCTCCACCACTTGAATTGTCTTCCTGCCCGTTTGGGTCTACTGCAACTTCTACTGGGTTTGGGGGTGAGTTGGTTCCTGGATCGCTCTCTACATCGGTCTCCACTGGAGGTACGTTGGATGTTGATGCAGTAAATTTTTCTTCTTCTTTGACTAATGCCTTTCCAAGGTTTCCCAGGACCACCTTTTTGCCTGACAGGATTATTCGGGATGAAGTGCTCTCCTCGCCTCAAGGGGACATTCGCCGCTACTTGGTTCGTTGGCGCGATCGTCCAGCTTCTGATGATTCATGGCTCCCGGAGGCGGACATGGCTCGTTTGGATGAAGACCATCTCCGTTAGTACTTTCAGGGCCACTCATCGGAGATGAGTACTTTCGAGCGGGGGAGGATTGATGACGACGACGGCCCTCAACTTGATGATAGTACTGTCATGGTTACAGATGATTGCACCGCTCCAACCAAAGACGCGCGTCGCCGTGACAAGAATGAGGACAAGCGCCATCGCCGCTACAATCTCCGCCCGCGGCATTTGAATAATTAGTTAATACATATAATCATGATATTATAAGTATTAATTAATTATTATGTTTTCCTTTTCTAGTTATCATTTGGACTTTTATTATTTGTCATTATTATGGGCTGCACATAGCCAAATTTTGGACTATATTTATGTTTACAAACTTTGGGCTGCATGTAGCCAAAGTTGCTTTGTTAGCCTATATATAGGCCTTGGTGGTGCTATTGGAATAGAATTGGATGAAAATAATTTGAGATCTCTTCATTTTAAGAAACCTCCCTCTCTTAATTTTCCTTCTCTCCAAAGCCTCTCCCTCTCCTCCTAGGTTTCGGCCAACAAGAGCAGCCCCCTCCTTTCCCTCTCCCTCTTGGCCGCCGGCCGCCCCCTCTTCCTCCTCTCCCGCAACTTCGGCCGCCCACCACGCCATCACCGTCCTCAAGTGTAGCCGCCCCCTCACAACTAGCCCAACTCCCCCTCATAATATTCGGCCAACCCCTCCACCACCTTTTCTCTCTCCCTCTTGTGGCCGCACCTTTACAAGAAGGTTGGACGTCGAAGGCTTGGATCCGGCGTGACGCGAGGAAGACGGAAAGTTTCTCTCCATCGACGTGCTACCGGTGGAACCGTTGAAGGGCGATCAAATTTTGGCATAGATCAACGTCTCGATCTATCTCCGAGCGGGGTAACGAAACTTTCTACTATTAGTGAGATTATTTCCCTCTTGATAATTTCTTGTGGTGGAAAACGTTGGCGTGCAATCTTGATAGCCTTGAAATAATCGTGGATTTCTCGACGAATTTTTGCGTAAATCTTGATCTATTTAAATTCGAATAGGCGTGGCGGGCCTCGTTTCTTTTTGATGGGAGAGATCTACCTTTTCTTGCGAATCGTATTTTTTTGGGTAGATCTCTTTTGGTACAACTCCGCTCGTTCGGACGGAATATTCGTCCCTTTAGCTTGATCGGATCTCGGCCTATAACCATTGTCCGGTCTCTAACGGATTTGCTACCCGTACGCTAGCATTGGAACGAAAATCGCAAACGTGTGGTTAGAATAAAATTTCTGTGCGAACCGCAAAATTAGTGGGACACCGAGAGAGACCCGTAACGGCTATAATATTCGTGTCGCGCGTGTAACGCTACATCAGCAAGCCTGCCCGCACGCTGTTCAATACTGGAGCTACTCACTCCTTTGTGTCGGAGACATTCGTAGAAGGACTGGAATGCGTGGAGCGATTCACGGGCTCGAAGATGAGGGTGCGACTACCGGATGGTTCTGAGCTCCTTACCACAGACCACTGCAATATGGAGGCAGAAATTGGTGGAAAGGCGTTCGAGGCTCCAACGACGATTTTGAAGCTGACGGATTACGACCTTATCCTGGGCATGGTATGGCTGCACTGGAACCATGCCCAGATTGATTGCCAAGCGAAGAGGATCACTGTGAGACACAGGGACTCTTTCATTTCCATCGAAGGTATAAGACCTGCCTCTCGTATACTCTTATCTTCGGTACAGGCCGTTAAGGCCTATCTGCAGGGAGAGGAGGTCTATCAGATTCTATTTGAGATGGAGGAAGTCAAGGAGTCGGTGACAGACATCCCGGTGGTGCGAGATTTCGCTGATATCTTTCCAGAGAAACTGCCAGGACTACCTCCGCACCGAGAGCAGGACTTTCAGATACAGCTTGTGCCGGGGGCCAAGCTGGCATCTAGGGCCCCTTATCGGATGGCCCCGAAGGAGTTGGCAGAGTTTTGGACTCAGTTGCAGGAATTGGTGGAGGCAGGATTTGTTAGACCGAGTTCCTCGCCATGGGGAGCCTCGGTCCTATTCGTGAAGAAGAAGGATGGGACACTTCGATTGTGCATCGATTATCGAGCACTAAACAGGCTGACCGTCCGAAATACCTATCCGCTCCCACGGATAGACGAGTTGTTCGACTAGCTTGAAGGGGCGCACTTCTTTTCAAAACTGGATTTGAGGTCGGGCTACTACCAGCTTCGGATTCGAGAGGAGGATATTCAGAAGACTGCTTTTAGTAGCAGATATGGATTGTTTGAGTTTACGGTGATGCCCTTCGGGCTCACGAATGCACCTTCGGCGTTCATGACCCTCATGAACCAGGTTTTCAAGGAGTACCTGGATGTGTTTGTCATTGTATTTATCGATGACATCCTCATCTACTCGAGAACGGAAGAGGAGCACGCTCTCCATCTAGCACTGACCCTACAGAGACTGCGGGAGAATCACTTATATGCAAAGATCAGCAAATGTCAGTTCTGGTTGAAGGAGGTGGGCTGTCTAGGCCATATTATCAGCGGAGCCGGGTTGGCAGTGGATCCGGTAAAGATTCAGGCAGTTCGAGATTGGCCGCAGTTGAAGTCAGCCACTGATGTACGAAGCTTTCTAGGACTTGCCGGTTATTACCGGAAGTTCGTGGAGGGGTTCTCCCAAATTGCCCTCCCACTCATATTTTTAACGAAGAAGGAGGCACCTTTCGTTTGGACCCCGCAGTGCCAGACGGCTTTCCAAGAGTTGAAGGATCGACTAACCTCGACCCCCATACTTACTCTCCCCTCGGGGAGAGAAGGTTTTCAGGTCTACACCGACGCTTCCTACCAGGGTATGGGAGCTGTACTGATGCAGAAGGGCCATGTGATTGCATACGCGTCTCGCCAGTTGAAGAAGCACGAGCAGAACTACCCGGTGCACGACCTTGAGATGGGAGCGGTCGTTTTTGCTCTGAAGGTCTGGCGCCATTATCTTTATGGAGTCCACTGCGACATCTACTCCGACCACAAGAACTTGAAATATGTGGACACGCAGAAGGAGCTGAATATCAGGCAGAGGCGCTGGGTGGAGTTCTTAGCAGACTATCAGTATGAGATGCACTACCATCCATGGAAGGCAAACGTGGTGGCCGACGCATTGAGTCGGAGAGCTGCCACTTCCGAAGCCGGGCCCCAGGTTATGTCCATGGAGCTAGTCCGGTCCTTCAGAGATATGCAGATATCCCTAGTGTCCGAGGATGATCCAGAGCTGTATAGGGAGTATCTGGCATCGATGGTGGCCATAGATGATATTCGGGACCGCATCCGGGATGGACAGAGGACAGATGCATGGGCAGAGCTGATATTCCGAGCCTTGGAAGAGGGTTCGACATGAGATTATTCCCTGAGAGATGGATTGCTACATTTCAGAGGCAGAGTATATATACCCGCAGGAGGCCGGATTCGGGAGGACATCATGGCGGAGGCGCATTGTAGCAAATATTCTATACATTCGGGGATCACCAAGATGACGGCAGATCTGAAGAAGATGATGTTTTGGCCAGGGATGAAGAAGGACATTACATACTTCGTGACCCATTGCGAGGCATGCCAGTTGGTGAAGGCGGAATGCAGGAACCCCGCAGGACTGTTGCAGCCACTCCCGGTGCCGGAGTGGAAGTTTGATGGTATATGAGAGTTCTAAGTTGTCTACCTAAATCACCTAGAGGGGGGTGAATAGGTGAGATGTGCGTCTATTTGCGGAATAAAAAATTTAGGAACTAGCACAACACAATACCAAACAATCACAGACGACAAAAGATTTATAGTGGTTCCCCAACCTTGGGTACGTCCACTTTCACCTCACCAATCTAGTAAACCACTAGACTTGGCTACTCCACTATCTCGGATCAAAACGATCCTACAACTCGGAACAACGTTCCTACAAAACTCGATCCCAACTGGATCTACACTCGGAAGAAAACCTTCCTACAAATCTCGATCCAAACCGGATCTACAGAACTCGGAGTCAAGACTCCTACAAGAATAAAAGATGTATACAAAAATATACAAACAGAGATATTCAGATCTGGATCATCAATCCTTTCTTCCTTCTTCAGAGATAGGGCTCGGCAGAAAATAGATCAAGGAAGACAAGGCAAAATCTCTTGGATCTGAAAAACTAGAATTAGCAAGATCAAGAATTGGATCTGTCGATTGAGAATAGCTTGATCTTCTGAAACTTCTTTGTCTGAATCCTTGGATCGGAGAAGACCGGCGACGAAGAAGATGAACAAGAATATGTCGGCGTGACCTTGACGGCTTCCCGATGTGAGCGATAGAAGTTAGATTCAGAAATACTTCTTCTTAGGGTTTGTCGATTTGACAAGACCTATTTATAGGACTTCTGTAACGGTCAATACTTAAACAAGTACACGTGGATCAATCAAATTAGAGGATTTGAAATAACCCGCAAATTCTGGACTTAGAAAAATTCTTCCTGTAAATTGACATACACGAGTATATCAATGAACTACTCGAGTATCAGGAGAGAGAGACATACTCGAGTAAGCACGAGTCCAAGACTTAGAAAATAATCTGTGAAAAACCAGACTACTCGAGTATGGTATAAACTACTCGAGTATCCTGAGAAACCTACTCGAGTGTCTGGAAGAACTGACTCGAGTATCTGGTAAATACATACTCGAGTATATCAGCTGAACTACTCGAGTAAGTCGATCCACTCGAGTATATAAATTTAACTACTCGAGTACTTGACTTTGGTCTACTCGAGTATATAAATTTAACTACTCGAGTACTTGACTTTGGTCTACTCGAGTATATTAGTTTAACTACTCGAGTATAAAGATAACCACTCGTGTAGGAACACTTAGGCAAAATTCTGAGAGAGGAAAAACTAGATACTCGAGTAAGTGAAAGCATCTACTCGTGTATCCTGAGTAACCTACTCGAGTATGTTCTTTGGACTACTCGAGTATATCCTTTGAACTACTCGAGTATCATAGTTTCTACTCGAGTATGTTCTTTGGACTACTCGAGTATATCCTTTAAACTACTCGAGTATATAGCTTGGAATAATTTCTCCCTTGGAAATCCATTTCTCCTACTAATGATCAGCAACACTTCAAGGTCCCATGAGTTCAAATGTTTGTGAAGTGAAGTGTATCCCAATAGAGAGGCTACACATGGGTCAACACCATGGATCACACAATGAGGGATTACATTGTATGGTCCTGTGCTAGGTGACCCACTGTAGACTGACATTGGTTTACACTTGACAATAGAGTCCTGCAAGCACATCTAAACAAGTACATCAAATATAACAGCAATTCATTTTAGTTTTAGGAGGACTTCTTCAAATTAAGGTCATTGTGGAAACAAGACCCAACAATCTCCCCCTATTTGAAGAAGTCAGAACACCATCTACTAAATTGAATTGCCAGAGATATTAAAACAATATGACGTAAAAGAGAATGCATTGACTTACATTTCTTAACTAGAATTGCTTTGCATTTCTCCCCCTTACTGAAATCTTCATTTGGATTTGCATTTTCTTTTCCTTTTTCATCTCTATAAACCATTTCCTTTTGCTCTCCCCCTTTCTGACCTCTTTAAATAGGGGACTACTAGAAACTCCCCCTTAATCTTCTAGTTCCAAGAATTTTCTGGAACAACTACTTGTCCAATTGCCAGATAAGAATTTTATTGGCCTATGGACATGCCTGCATAAACAAGATTAGAATCCCTTAGGAGCCCAAACAAGATTGGGTCCTAGGTCTTTTGTTAGTATCCTCCCCCTATTAGAGTTAACATTATGAGTGGTCTTTCTCACATTATCAACTTGAGGAGTTAAAACATAGCTGGGATTAAACCAGCAATCTATGGCGAAGTGACCAACCTTGCCACAACACCAACAGTTAAACCTGTTGTATCTTCTCTTGTTCTCTTGCTTTACCTTATGGATGGGGGGGGGGGTCTAGCAAGAGCAACTGACTTGGAGGAGGAAGCCTCATGATTGCAACAGGTACATGGCTTCCTTGTCTCCTTGGCCTTTGTTACACCAGTTTTAGCTTTCGGTGTCTTCTTCTTATTTGGCCCATGATTGTAAGGATCATATTTCAGTAAGGCAACGGTTTGGCTTGGGAAGGCCTTGCCTTTACCTTTGGCTGATTTATGTCCTATACTGCTATTTTTCCCAAAGGAGGTTTCTCCATTAGTGATTGGAAGCGCAGTTGTAGGCATGGTGAGAGTTTCAACCAGCTTTCGTTCAATGACTAGCTTTGCTTCCAATTCATCCAGGAGAAAATCTTTATGATTTACTAATTCAGTAAAGTCTTTGATTTCCTCCTTCAAAGATTGAACTTCATCTCTGATAGGGGTCATTTGGTCCATCTCCTCCCTCAGATTTGATTCCACCTCTTTGAGGGATGCAATCTCTTTTGATTGTGATTTGACTACCTTCCGGCATTTGTCAAATGCAGTCAATAGGACTTGATACTGATTTACCAATTCAAAATCATCCTCCCCAGAAGAATAGCCATCATGACCATTTGAGTCAGAATCTGAGGCAGAAAGAGGTGTGTGAGAATTTACCTTCCCGGTATATGAGGAGTTACCATTGTCTTTGTCCTCTTGGTCAGAAAAAGCCATAAGCCCGAAGTAGGCTTCTTCATCCGCACTTGACTCAGATGAGTCAGAGTCACTGAGGGTCTTTGGCTTTTTGGCAATGAAGCTTCTTTCTTTCTTCCTTTTCCCTTGAGGGGAATTCTTTTCTATACCTCTTCCTTCTTTCTTCTTCAGAGGGCACTCAGTGCTTATATGCCCTGGCTTACTGCAGGAATAACAAACAACGTTAGAAGAAACATGTTTGTTCGGTTTAGATTTATACCTGTCATGTCTGCTGTGACGATCACCATCAGGACGTGATCTTCTGGATGAGGAATCATTTTCTCTCATTTGTTTCTTATTGCTAAGAAACTTCTTGAATTGTCGGGAGAGAAGATGAAACTCTTCATCTGAAGAATCTGAGCCTGAGGTGCTTGGCTCGGACTCTTCTTCTTCATAGTCTCCTTGAGTGGAAGCAGCTTTGGCCTTCCTTGAGCTGTCTGCCCTTAGAGCAATTGGCATATCTTGGGATGAGGGCCTGTTGCACTCTTCTTCAGCTTTTCTATTATTGATTTGAAGCTCATATGACATAAGCTTTCCGAAGAGGTTCTGAGGGTCAGTCTCTGCTAATCTTCCAAACTCTCTGATGGCACATATCTTGTTGTCCCAATCCTTTGTCAAGGATCTTAGGAGTTTAGTTCACCATCTGTGAACACTCTGCCATAGTTCCTCAATCCATTGACAATCTTGAAGAAATTTTCATATGTGTCAGCAATAGCTTCCTTTGGTCCTTGCTTGAAGGCTTCATACTTCTGATTTAGGAGGGATCTTCTATCATCCCTTACTTCTTCTGTACCTTCCATCAAGATAATTAGAGATCTCCACATTTCCTTGGCAGATTGGCAGTGAATGAGGTTTTGCAACATAGAATCATTGACTGCACTTGCGATGATGTTCTTGGCTTTCTTGTCTAAGGAGACAAGTGCAATCTCATTTTTATCAAGATCCATCAACTTCTTTGGCACCTCCTTTGTAGGATCACTAGTGGAGGCAATCATAGGGATATAAGGGCCTTCCTCCACTATCATGAATAAGCGGGGGTCAACAGCTTCCATGTACAGTTTTATTCTCTCTTTCCACATGGGAAAGTTTGCCTTATTGCACACTGGGAGCTTAGAAAAATCCTTGGCTCTGTCCATGCTTGATAAACTCAGAAAGACAACTAGGAGGGATCAGATCAAGGTGTTAACCTTTTAACGATCAACCTCCCTCTGATACCAATTGAGAGTTCTAAGTTGTCTACCTAAATCACCTAGAGGGGGGTGAATAGGTGAGATGTGCGTCTATTTGCGGAATAAAAAATTTAGGAACTAGCACAGCACAATACCAAGCAATCACAGACGACAAAAGATTTATAGTGGTTCCCCAACCTTGGGTACGTCCACTTTCACCTCACCAATCTAGTAAACCACTAGACTTGGCTACTCCACTATCTCGGATCAAAACGATCCTACAACTCGGAACAACGTTCCTACAAAACTCGATCCCAACTGGATCTACACTCGGAAGAAAACCTTCCTACAAATCTCGATCCAAACCGGATCTACAGAACTCGGAGTCAAGACTCCTACAAGAATAAAAGATGTATACAAAAATATACAAACAGAGATATTCAGATCTGGATCTTCAATCCTTTCTTCCTTCTTCAGAGATAGGGCTCGGCAGAAAATAGATCAAGGAAGACAAGGCAAAATCTCTTGGATCTGAAAAACTAGAATCAGCAAGATCAAGAATTGGATCTGTCGATTGAGAATAGCTTGATCTTTTGAAACTTCTTGTCTGAATCTTTGGATCGGAGAAGACCGGTGACGAAGAAGATGAACAAGAATATGTCGGCGTGACCTTGACGGCTTCCCGATGTGAGCGATAGAAGTTAGATTCAGAAATACTTCTTCTTAGGGTTTGTCGATTTGACAAGACCTATTTATAGGACTTCTGTAACGGTCAATACTTAAACAAGTACACGTGGATCAATCAAATTAGAGGATTTGAAATAACCCGCAAATTCTGGACTTAGAAAAATTCTTCCTGTAAATTGACATACACGAGTATATAAATGAACTGCTCGAGTATCAGGAGAGAGAGACATACTCGAGTAAGCACGAGTCCAGGACTTAGAAAATAATCTGTGAAAAACCAGACTACTCGAGTATGGTATAAACTACTCGAGTATCCTGAGAAACCTACTCGAGTGTCTGGAAGAACTGACTCGAGTATCTGGTAAATACATACTCGAGTATATCAGCTGAACTACTCGAGTAAGTCGATCCACTCGAGTATATAAATTTAACTACTCGAGTACTTAACTTTGGTCTACTCGAGTATATAAATTTAACTACTCGAGTACTTGACTTTGGTCTACTCGAGTATATTAGTTTAACTACTCGAGTATAAAGATAACCACTCGTGTAGGAACACTTAGGCAAAATTCCGAGAGAGGAAAAACTAGATACTCGAGTAAGTGAAAGCATCTACTTGTGTATCCCGAGTAACCTACTCGAGTATATTCTTTGGACTACTCGAGTATATCCTTTGAACTACTTGAGTATCATAGTATCTACTCGAGTATGTTCTTTGGACTACTCGAGTATATCCTTTAAACTACTCGAGTATATAGCTTGGAATAATTTCTCCCTTGGAAATCCATTTCTCCTACTAATGATCAGCAACACTTCAAGGTCCCATGAGTTCAAATGTTTGTGAAGTGAAGTGTATCCCAATAGAGAGGCTACACATGGGTCAACACCATGGATCACACAATGAGGGATTACATTGTATGGTCCTGTGCTAGGTGACCCACTGTAGACTGACATTGGTTTACACTTGACAATAGAGTCCTGCAAGCACATCTAAACAAGTACATCAAATACAACATCAATTCATTTTAGTTTTAGGAGGACTTCTTCAAATTAAGGTCATTGTGGAAACAAGACCCAACAGTATAGCTATGGATTTTATACATGGGCTTCCCCGGTCTCGGACAGGGAATGACTCGATCTGGGTGAATGTTGATCGGTTGACGAAGGTGGCCCGCTTTATACCAATCAGGAAGGATGACTCGGTGGGAGTACTGGTACGGAAGTTCGTGGAGCAGTATATCCGATATCATGGCGTGCCCAGGACGATAGTGTCGGACCGCGATGGACGGTTTACATCCAGGGAGTGGCGGTCAGTGCAGGCATACCTGGGCACCCGATTGGCTTTTAGCATGGCCTTACACCCTCAGACGGACGGGCAGACAAAGCGCACCAACAGGACGTTGGAGGATCTGCTACGACTGTGTATACTGGACCGAGGGGAGCCGTGGGAGAAGATGTTGCCGTTGGTCGAGTTCTCCTATAACAACAGCTACCAGTCCAGCATCAGGATGGCGCCTTATGAAGCCTTGTATGGAAGGAAATGCAGGACCCCGCTCTCTTGGGTTCAGGACGAGGATACGAAAGTGTTGGGATCGGATTTTGTTGAAGACACAGAGGCTCAGGTGAGACTGATCAGAGATAGGATGTTAGAGGTTCAGAGCAGACATGCTAAGTACTATGACGCCCGACATCGTCAGGTGGAGCTTCAGGTGGGGGACCGAGTGTTTTTGAAGATCCGGCCCATGCATGGAGTTTCACGGGTGCGTGGTCGGAAGAAGAAGCTCAGCCCTAGGTATATGGTCCCTTACCGGATCCTGGAGCGGATCGGGCCCCTAGTCTACAGGCTGGAATTGCCACAGGAGCTGGCAGCTCTGCACGACGTCTTCCACATTTCTTCGCTGAGGAGGGCTCTACTACGCCCAGAGCCGCATATCTTGACCACAGATGGGCCGGTATCTTCAGACCGGTCTGTTCACTTGGAGCCGGTTCGAATTGACGACAGAGGAGTACGGGTCCTGCGTTGCAAGAAGGTTCCATTAGTCAAAGTTCTGTGAAGGAATCACGGCCAGGAGGAGCATACCTGGGAACCCCAGGACCTGATGCAACAAAAGTATCCAGAGATGTTCAGTCAGGTATACCCCACAACCTCTCAGGACGTTCAATTTTCTTTCCTATTTTTAAACTAGTAGGACTGGAATTTCAAGAATAGGGGCTAATCTTTTGTTTATTGGGGGAAAACATTATCAATTTGGCGAATTAGTCATAGATGTGAGTTTTCCTGTTTAACCTCACTTAGCAAACATGGCATCGAGATGTAATCCTACACTTCTCATGGAATGTTACAAGTTTCTTTCCCTCCGATAGGAGTCCCCGTAGGCTTAACCTTGATTTCGGAGACGAAATCTTTGTTTTATTTATTGGGATTTGTAACATCCCATTTTCAACTAGACCCCTAAGAGTGGTTTTGATCATGACCAAGTCATGACAAAGCCCTAGGGAGCTAGAAAGGGCCAAGTAATCAAAGGCCAAGGTGAGACTCACCTTGGTCTGCCTATGGCACAACCTCATCACCAGATCTAAGGTTTGACTTTAGAGCTTGACCATGACTCCATGACCCCACCACAACACCACTAACCTATTATAGGATCCACTAGAGCCCTAAGGCTCCATGCAAGTCAACCCAAAGTGACCAATCTTACCTGGGACCACCATAGGCCAAAAATTGGACAAGGTGCCCTAACTAAGGGCAATTGGCCTCTAATGTGCTCAAGGGACCCCACCATGCCTCCCTAACCTTAAAGTGAGGTCAAAGGGTCACCAAGGACCCATTGGAGTCAAGCCTAGTGGCTAAGTTGACCCAAGTAACCTCTAGACCTAGATTGGTCAAAGTGCCCTAACCAAGGGGCAGGTGACCTTCAATGGGCCAAGTCAACCCTACCCAACCTTTCCTAGACCTCCAGGGAAGACAATGAGTCACTAAGGACCCTTGGGGGTCAACCCAAATGGTCATGTGGACTAAAGTCAACCCAAGCCCATTTTGGGTCAACCTAGCCAAAATAGGCTAACCCAAGCTTTAGCCATTGCTTCCCAAGGCTAACTTTAATTCTCATAATTCTTATGAGTGGAATGGCTGCATATATCCTAGGGGGTTTGACTAGTCAACTTGGTGACTAGGAGAGAGAAAGGGGGACTTCATTTCATGGTAATGGTGGAGAGAGGAAATGGGGGGGGGGGGAAGAGGAATGGTTTGGGGACCGGTCAAAGGAGGCTAACAACCACCCTTTATGGCTGCAATATACTCCTCTAGGGGAGAGGACTTGATTCCAGCCGTTTCCCGGCCACCAAGGGGCAGATTCAGCCCCCCACCTCTCAACCCGAGCCAACCCTTTAATGGCTTTAATGGCCATTGAAGCTACAACCCTTCCCCTCCCCAATCCAGCATTTAAACCCCATCAGTGGGTCAAGGGGAAGATTTCCCACCACTTACCCGAAGGAGCCGAGCCAGTGCATAGTGCTGTTGCAGAAGCCGAGCATCGCCGCCGTCGACCATGACATCCCGTCGTTCCTCCCGCATTCAGGCCGTCGGAAAGGTCCTCCTCCACTCCTCTCTTCATGGGTAGATCTTAGGAATTGATTAGGGCAAGGTTCGGGCTCAATTGAGCCCGATCCAAAATTCCAAATCCATGGAAATCGGGTGAAAATTATCCTCCCGGGTTCGCCGGAACAGTCGCCTCCGGCGGCCGTGCCGCCGGCTGGGGGTAGCCCCCACCTCCCCGAAGGTGGTGGTGTCGTTGGCCGGCCGGGGAAGTGGCCGGGTGGCCGGGAAATTGGCCCGCAAGCCGCTCCAGGATGGGTCAATCTGGGCCGTTGGCTGGAGGAAGGAGATGAGCCGATGCCGTCCAAAAGGGCGCTTTAAGATTCGTGCTGAGATTATTATTAATCTTTATTTCCTTGATTTATTTAATTCTGTCACACTTTGTTTTACAGTATTTGGGTTAATTTTTTAGAAATACTTAGGCTCACCTAATGGAAAAGTCATCAACATGAAATATGTAGCCCTAAGGGTCTACTTTAATCCAAAATTTATTTGGACAAGTTTGGACCACTGGTTGGGCCAGGGCACCCATTTTGGTGAGACCTATACCTAGGGCTATCCTGAAATTCAAATGGATGCCCACCTCTCACCCCTTGTCAAAATGTCCTGAAATTTGGGCAGGGATTCTATCCTTACTATACCTAGGGCCTATCCAAAAATCAGAATTTTTGGAGAATATTTTTTTATAGTTTTTGTAAAAATTAAATAAACTATGTATAATTTAATTAGGTGTCCTAAACACCTCAAAATCCCCCCAAATTTGGGTGGGTAGTCTTAAAGGGCATGCTAAGGCTCTGGTAAAAATTTCATCTCATTTGGAGATGTTTGATTAGGTTTTTATCCAACCCTAGGTTGACCCTCATAGGGGTAATTAGGTCAAAACACCCCATTAGAGTTTTGAGTGGCCAAATAACCTCAACAGATGCTGAAACTTTGGTCACTGACTTTTTATGGTATAACACACCATCCAATGGATTTTGGAATTGTTTGGGGCAGGGTATCCCTAGGACTCTAGGGTAGACCCTTTTATGAGATTTTTAGGGTTTGATGGTCATATGGTCAAATGACTTTGGAATGACCTGAAATTTGGTGGGGAAAATCATAGAGAGTATATGGTCCTATGGATGAAGTTTCATTGAATTTGAAATCCTTTACCCCCCTCAAAACTCTAACCCTAGTTTAGGGCACCAACCTTATTTTGAATTATTAGGCTGTCAATTGAACTTCTAATCAAATGAAATTTTGGGCAGGGTGATGTTCTGGTCTAAATGGCCCTAATATAATTTTGTTGAGATTTTTGGGTTAATTTATATAGTACCTTATTCACAACCCTAGTTGTGCCCTAGATATTTACTTTCATGATTCTGGAATTTCTGTTCACTGGAATGTTATGAAATATTGGATTATGGCATCTTATAGCATGTTATACCCTCTGTATTTTTCTTGGGAGTTTTATCTGATTATTTTAGGTACTTCATTCATAAAATTATGAACTATGAATTTTGATCAAAAATAGATGTGGAGCTTAGTTTATTATAAAATTATGAAATCTGGTCAGTGGGTGTTTTATATCAATATGTAAGTCCTGGAATTTTCTCATAATTTTTAGGTAATTATTTACAGTACTTGCTTCAATAACCCAAGAGCTTGGATTAACAATGTAAAATTAAATTAGGAGTTACTGTTCACTGGAAAATTGTGAGAATCCTCCTAGAGTGTTTTTAGGCCATGATGATCATACTGGATTTTTGCTATAATTTCTGGAATAATATTTCTGGCCTTTGATTTTTAAAATAGGTATTATGAACCTTATATGCTAAATTATGATTTTGGGGCCTAAACCATTTTAAAAATTCACATGTCTTGGATTTACTGTTGATTTGCTCTATAAAATTTATCATGATTTTTTGAAGTCTTATACTTACTTTAAAAGTGCACTTCATGACCAAATGGTAGCTCTTGGAACCCTTAAGAAAATTAATTAAAATATTAGAATATTTAGGAAAATTATTATTTTCTGGATTTAGTCTATTTGTGTCATGATAAGCCTCCTGTAAATAACTTAGGGCACTTGGATGATTATTTGGATTGTCCCCTATTCGGTTCGACATATAGCCTAGGTTGGTCTACATGTAACAAATTGCTAAATAGCAATAGGACATGATCCGGGATAGTTGTTGGAGTTGTCGTTTTGGCTTAGTGGACTGGTGTGGATGATTTCACTATAGAGGGATAGGAAGAGCCGTGAGAAGTGGTTTGACTAGATTCTAGGGGTATTTGGGTTCGACGAAAGATCGTCTTCCCCGAGGAAAGGAAGAGTAAAAATCACTCTAGGTTAGTATATCGTAACACGAGAAAGTAATGGGTAAGGGATTCAACCAATAATAATAAGTGCCTTGCGAAAGGGAATGATGAGCTTCAGCTACCATCATAGTTCCTAGTGCCCTTTGAGAGCCCTTTACAGGGAATACCAGGGGTAGTCCCGGGTTAACGTAAACTGTAATAACAAACTGAAAAGAGTAACATAGTAATTAAGATCTCATATTTCACAAACACTGTTTACACGGGGAGATTGTTGGGAGATTCGGCTCGACTGGTTAAGAGACGGACGGAATGGTCCGGGGAGCTTCGGTTCGATTGGCTAAGAGACGGACGTTTTGGTCCGGGGAGCTTCAGCTCGGTTTTTGTCTGATTACAGTTAAACTTGCATGTGCATAAAAGGAAAGGAAATTAAGGTGGTGGGTCTTCGTTATTGGAGGGTCGATGCACCGACACCAATACGCTGACTCGGCAAGTGTGGTTAGCACTTCGCCAACAGAAGTCCGGTGCGCCAGCCGGCAAGAGTACGTAGGCGTCCGCTTAGTGCACCAAGCGTTGAGGCGTACGATAGGTCTGACCGGTAGTGCTTTACTAGTTTAGAGGTGTGCGAGGCCCAACCCACCGCTTCCGTCTTCCACTACAGAGGTATCCTGGGAGGTAACGACTCCGAAAGGGGGAACTAAAGGTCTGTGTGCACAGAGTCGGGTGTGTGAGTTGCACTTGTATGTTCCATCATACCCACTTGAATGTCATAGCATAATCGATTCATTTAACCCCTGACACCTCAAGTATAAGTGGAATGGGACGCTTATACATTAGGACTTGCAAAACGACCCCTTGGTCTATAAGCTTGTGTGGGTAAGTTTATAAATTAAGGTTAAATTCAATATAAATATATGCTGTTGTTTGATAACCGACACCCCAACGTATAAGTGGTATGGGACACTTTATACGATGTGAGCTTTGCAGAAGATCCCTTGGCTTATGCGTTTCCACTCATAAGTCAAGGTTATAATTCATACTTTACCTTACTGCCATTTATATTATAAACTGCTAGTATAGGTCCGCCGCCACCTGCTTTGTCTTATTCTCCACCTTCATGTCCATCCCTCTCATCCTCTCCGCTCGGTGCCTAAGGGCCATGGGGGAAGGGGTGGGGGATGATAGGACTTAGTCTTATAGACTAACGGTTTTCGAACCACATCATTTAGGGGATCGTGGAGCCCAACATGGAGCAGCAGCCCCGGAGGTTGGCCTGCTTGGAGATGGGACAGTCTAGCTCAGGAGTTCAGTCAGTTGGGACTATGAGTCCTGACTTATATTAGATGATATAGTTTGCTTCCGCATGAGTGTTTTGTAGTTAGGATATGATGTACCGGGAATAAGCCCGCATTTCTAGTACTCTGATTATTATTCTGTGGACACTCCCTTCGTGGAGATTTTATTTATATATATGTGATTTACCAGTGAACTTGCTTTTACATACTTCAATTATTGTGCTACCTTTCTGTGATCGAATTGGCCGGCGGAATCGGCGCTTTGTGGTGATGACCCTTAAGGGCGTGAAGGTGTCACCGCAAAGCGGCAATTCTGGGCCTAAGACCCCGGTGGTTTAAAAAGAAAAAAAAGAAAAAAAGGGGGTCTTACAACCCGCGACAGTGGCCATTCTTCGCTCAATCGCAAATGTATATTAATGATTTCCATTTATAAAGCCAAGACAAATAAGCTTTCGAGTCTCAGGAGGAGTTGAATGTAGTGGAAGGAAAGTGAACGACTGCTCAAGTGATAAATGCACAAGTTGGACGTTGTAGTAAGATGCAATTACCAAACCCATGTCCGACATCGTCAGCCTCTTATCTACTAGTGCCGAGACCATTTGGCAATCTAAGGAGTTCAACAATTCAACCCTTCTAGGCATTCCAAAGATGTTAGTATAGAGCACCTCATGCTGATTTATTTTTTGGCTAAGATCTTGGCGGACTTGATTCCAGTTATCGTTCATGTAAACTACAGCACTAATGGCTCTATATCCACAATGACCATCGTCCATCACATCAACATCTATGATATGCGAAAAGATGTAAGGCGACATTAGATTTCTGATTTTTTCTATAAAATTACCCACTTTAGATCTCATACCTTCCTTACTGGTCGTTTAAATTTTTTTTTTCTTGTTTTTGGTCAAGCATCAAGACATGCTCAAAGTGTGAAAGATCCCTCTTTGTGGATTTGAAATCTTCCGATATTTTTTAAAACATATTTAGGATGACCTTTTGCCTTTGTAGGTATTTTTGGCTCCAATGTTTGACTAATTTGAGGGTTAGCAATATCACGAATTTTGTTTTTCATTTCTTTCCGCAGTAAATCCGTAATGTTATTATACTTTTGTAGTAACCCATCAAGCTCAGTTTTTAGATCACGTGTGTCCGTAGTAGAGGCATTCTCCCTTGTAGTCTCGTTCAAACTTAAAACTCTCAAATGTTTATGAATCAATTCTAATGGAAAAGGTTTACATTGATTCAAGTATGTAACAAGTTCATGTACACATGGTAGTTCAAGTGTAAACCGTGTCATATGCCTACACAAATGTGATTCCATACATGAATCTTTTAGTTAGAGCTCCTCTTTTTTAATGATCTCCAAAGCCTCTATGGAGACATTACCAATCATTTGAGAGTATAACAAACTCTTATAACCTGTACTAACTTTAATCTGACTATGTCCAAACATTTTTTTGATTTCTGTATGCTATAGCACAATCATCTGGTCAAATGTTTTCCATACGGTGGAAAGACTACCGATTGAAACTTCAAGAAATTTCTTTAGCAAACTATTGCCCCCTTCTACACGGTTTGTGCTCGTGTTCCCCAAATGCAAGTACATATTAATCCAACAACCTACAAAGTACTCTTTATATGGATCTAACCAAGTTGACGTAACATATGTAAGTACAGCCAGGAATTTCACACTATAATTAGTAAGCATCTGGTTAAACTGACTCTCGTATACTCTTATCTTCGGTACAGGCCGTTAAGGCCTATCTGCAGGGAGATGGCGGAAGTCAAGGAGTCTATCAGATTTTATTTGAGATGGCGGAAGTCAAGGAGTCGATGACAGACATCCCGGTGGTGCGAGATTTTGCTGACATCTTTCCAGAGAAACTTCCAGGACTACCTCCGCACCGAGAGCAGGACTTTCAGATACAGCTTGTGCCGGGGGCCAAGCCGGCCCCTTATCGGATGGCCCCGAAGGAGTTGGCAGAGTTTCGGACTCAGTTGCAGGAATTGGTGGAGGCAGGATTTGTTAGACCGAGTTCCTTGCCATGGGGAGCCCCGATCCTATTTGTGAAGAAGAAGGATGAGACACTTCGCTTGTGCATCGATTATCGAGCACTAAATAGGCTGACCGTCCGGAATACCTATCCGCTCCCACGGATAGACGAGTTGTTCGAACAGCTTGAAGGGGCGCACTTCTTTTCAAAACTGGATTTGAGGTCGGGCTACTACCAGCTTTGGATTCGAGAGGAGGATATTTAGAAGACTGCTTTTAGTAGCAGATATGGATTGTTTGAGTTTACGGTGATGCCCTTCGGGCTCACGAATGCACCTTCGGCATTCATGACCCTGATGAATCAAGTTTTCAAGGAGTACCTGGATGTGTTTGTCATTGTATTTATCGATGACATCCTCATCTACTTGAGAACGGAAGAGGAGCACGCTCACCATCTAGCACTGACCCTACAGAGACTGTGGGAGAATCACTTATATGCAAAGATCAGCAAATGTCAGTTCTGGTTGAAGGAGGTGGGCTTTCTTGGCCATATTATCAGCAGAGCCGGGTTGGCAGTGGATCCAGTAAAGATTCAGGCAGTTCGAGATTGGCCGCAGTTAAAGTCAGCCACTGATGTACGAAGCTTCTTATGACTTGCGAGTTATTACCGGAAGTTCGTGGAGGGGTTCTCCCAAATTGCCCTCCCACTCACATCTTTGACGAAGAAGGAGGCACCTTTCGTTTGGACCCCGCAGTGCCAGGCGGCTTTCCAAGATTTGAAGGATCGACTCACCTCGGCCCCCATACTTACTCTCCCCTCGGGGAGAGAAGGTTTTCAGGTCTACACCGACGCTTCCTACCAGGGTATGGGAGCTGTACTGATGCAGAAGGGCCATGTGATTGCATATGCGTCTCGCCAATTGAAGAAGCACGAGCAGAACTACCCGGTGCACGACCTTGAGATGGGAGCAGTCGTTTTTGCTCTGAAGGTCTGGCGCCATTATCTTTATGGAGTCCACTGCAACATCCACTCCGACCACAAGAACTTGAAATACGTGGACACGCAGAAGGAGCTGAATATCAGGCAGAGGCGCTGGGTGGAGTTCTTAGCAGACTATCAGTATGAGATGCACTACCATCCAGGGAAGGCAAACGTGGTGGCCGACGCATTGAGTCGGAGAGATGCCACTTCCAAAGCCGGGCCCCAGGTTATGTCCATGGAGTTAGTTCGGTCCTTCAGAGATATGCAGATATCCCTAGTGTCCGAGGATGATCCATAACTGTATAGGCAGTATATAACATCAATGGTGGCTATAGATGATATTCGGGACCGCATCCGGGACGGACAGAGGACAGATGCATGGGCAGAGCCGATATTCCGAGCCTTGGAAGAGGGTTCGACATGAGATTATTCCCTGAGAGATGGATTGCTAAATTTTAGAGGCATAGTATATATACCCGCAGGAGGCCGGATTCGGGAGGACATCATGGCGGAGGCGCATTGTAACAGATATTCTATACATCCGGGGATCACCAAGATGACGGCAGATCTGAAGAAGATGATGTTTTGGCCAGGGATGAAGAAGGACATTACGTACTTCGTGACCCAATGCGAGGCATGCCAGTTGGTGAAGGCAGAATGCAGGAACCCCACAGGACTGTTGCAGCCACTCCCGGTGCCGGAGTGGAAGTTTGATGGTATAGCTATGGATTTTATACATGGGCTTCCCCGGTCTCGGACGGGGAATGACTCGATCTGGGTGATTGTTGATCAGTTGACGAAGGTGGCCCGCTTTATACCAATCAGGAAGGATGACTCGGTGGGAGTACTGGTACGGAAGTTCGTGGAGCAGTATATCCGATATCATGGCGTGCCCAGGACGATAGTGTCGGACCGCGATGGACGGTTTACATCCAGGGAGTGGCGGTCAGTGCATGTATACTTGGGCACCCGATTGGCTTTTAGCACGGCCTTCCACCCTCAGACGGACGGGCAGACAGAGCGCACCAACAGGACGTTGGAGGATCTGCTATGACTGTGTATACTGGACCGAGGGGAGCCGTGGGATAATATGTTGCTGTTGGTCGAGTTCTCCTATAACAACAGTTACCAGTCCAGCATCAGGATGGCGCCTTATGAAGCCTTGTATGGAAGGAAATGCAGGACCCCGCTTTCTTAAATTCAGGACGAGGATCCGAAAGTTTTGGGATCAGATTTTTTTGAAGACACTGAGGCTCAGGTGAGACTGATCAGAGATAGGATGTTAGAGGCGCAGAGCAGACAGGCTAAGTACTATGACGCCCGGCTTCGTCAGGTGGAGTTTCAGGTGGGGGACCGAGTGTTTTTGAAGATCCGGCCCATGCATGGAGTTTCACGGGTGCGTGGTCGTAAGAAGAAGCTCAGCTCTAGGTATATGGGCCCTTACCGGATCCTGGAGCGGATCGGGCCCCTAGCCTACAGGCTGGAATTGCCACCGGAGCTGGCAGCTCTGCACGACGTCTTCCACATTTCTTCGCTAAGGAGGGCTCTACTATGACCGGAGCAGCAGATCTTGACCACAGATGGGCCGGTAGCTTCAGACCGGTCTGTTCACTTGTAGCCGGTTCGAATTGACGACAGAGGAGTACGGGTCCTGCGTCGCAAGAAGGTTCACTTAGTCAAAGTTCTGTGGAGGAATCACGGCCAGGAGGAGCATACCTGGGAACCCCAGGACCTGATGCGACAAAAGTATCCAGAGCTGTTCAGTCAGGTATACCCCACAACCTCTCAGGACGTTCAATTTTCTTTCCAATTTTTAAACTAGTAGGACTGGAATTTCAAGAATAGGGGCTAATATTTTGTTTATTGGGGGAAAACGTTATCAATTGGGCGAATTAGTCATAGATGTGAGTTTTCCTGTTTAACCTCACTTAGCAAACATGGCATCGAGATGTAATCCTACACTTCTCATGGAATGTTACAAGTTTCTTTCCCTCCGAAAGGAGTCCCCGTAGGCTTAACCTTGATTTCGGGGACGAAATCTTTGTTTTGTTTATTTGGATTTGTAACATCTCATTTTCAACTAGACACCTAAGAGTGGTTTTGGTCATGACCAAGTCATGACAAAGCCCTAGGGAGCTAGAAAGGGCCAAGTAATCAAAGGCCAAGGTGAGACTCACCTTGGTCTGCCTATGGCACAACCTCATCACCAGATCTAAGGTTTGACTTTAGGGCTTCACCATGACTCAATTACCCCACCACAACACCACTAACCTATTGTAGGATCCACTAGAGCCCTAAGGGTCCATACAAGTCAACCCAAAGTGACCAATCTGACCTGGGACCACCACAGGCCAAAAATTGGACAAGGTGCCCTAACTAAGGGCAATTGGCCTTTAATGTGCTCAAGGGATCCCACCATGCCTCCCTAACCTTAAAGTGAGGTCAAAGGGTCACCAAGGACCCATTGGAGTCAAGCCTAGTGGCTAAGTTGACCCAAGTAACCTCTAGACCCAGATTGGTCAAAGTGCCCTAACCATGGGGCAGGTGACCTTCAATGGGCCAAGTCAACCCTACCCAACCTTTCCTAGACCTCTAGGGAAGACAATGAGTCACTAAGGACCCTTGGGGGTCAACCCAAATGGTCATGTGGACCAAAGTCAACCCAAGCCCATTTTGGGTCAACCTAGCCCAAATGGGCTAACCCAAGCCCATTTTGGGTCAACCTAGCCCAAATGGGCTAACCCAAGCTTTAGCCATTGCTTCCCAAGGCTAACTTCAATTCTCATAATTCTTATGAGTGGAA
This sequence comes from Platanthera zijinensis, assembly GCA_039513925.1. Lineage (NCBI taxonomy): Eukaryota > Viridiplantae > Streptophyta > Magnoliopsida > Asparagales > Orchidaceae > Platanthera > Platanthera zijinensis. The sequence continues at coordinate 124,413,822 of CM077085.1, read as the reverse complement.
TGGCTGCATATATCCTAGGGGGTTTGACCAGTCAACTTGGTGACTAGGAGAGAGAAAGGGGGACTTCATTTCATGGTAATGGTGGAGAGAGAAAATGGGGGGGGGGAAGAGGAATTGTATGGGGACCGGCCAAAGAAGGCTAACAACCACCCTTTATGGCTGCAATATAGTCCTCTAGGGGAGAGGAGTTGATTCCAGCCATTTCCCGGCCACCAAGGGGCAGATTCAGCCCCCCACCTCTCAACCCGAGCCACCCCTTTAATGGCTTTAATGGCTATTGAAGCTACAACCCTTCCCCTCCCCAATCCAGCATTTAAACTGTTGGTACCCTAGATGTGATTTGGCTTATGTAATCCCTTTCCAGTCCCTCTTGATCCATATAAAGATATATGATCATGTTTAGACTCTATTTAGTCTCCCTAGGGCAGTTTATAAACTGACCTAGAGCTTAGGTTAGAAGTTCTAGATGTTTTTGTGGTTAAGGCTTTTCCGTTCGACCATCGTCGAACGAGGCCTCGCGATCGTCGATCATTGGTCGACGATAGTAGGGCTATTGAATCGTTGAAGTCAAGACAATTATCGTCGACCGTTGGTCGACGATCTCAGAGCAAGCTTACTACGCTCTGAAGGTTGGTCGACGATCTGTCATCAGCAGATCGACGATCGTGTTCTTGCTTCACGATTTCTGTCTCGACAGATATTTGCCTTTGCTGGTCGACTATCTGTTAGCTGGTCGACGATCTATTAGCTGGTCGACGATTTCTGGTCGACGATTTTTGTTCCGACAGATTCCTGCTATTAGTCGACGATCTGTTAGCAAGGTCGACGATCATCGAACTCCTGTTCGACGATTTCTGTCTGCTTTTATCTATTTGTATTTATTCTATTCCTTGGTTTATTTCCAAGTGTGTTAGCTTGTGGTTAGAAAGATTTTCTGAAGTTATTGTTGCTAAATTTATGGCTTAAATTCAAATGAATTATTTACAAAATCATGTCAAGCATAAATCACGGGATTCAGTATTCTTGATAAAGCATTTTGTCCTATTATACAAATTGCGTTGACTTTATCTTTCCAGCTTGTTTTCTAGCCGTTGGTACTATGTACTATTTCCAAGAATGGTACGTCTTTATGCTGAGATATTTTTCCCGCTTATTTTATTCCTTATTGGGACTGACAGAAAGTTAATAGGCCATTCTATTCCTATTGCTATATTCTATTTTGAGATAATCTGTTGCAGGGCTCAAGAATTCAAATCAATAGAGCCGTTCCAAAGGAAAAACGTGAAGACTTATTTAAGAGAAATTCTTCTCTCAGCAAAAGAGAAGTAACAGACACAGAGAAATATTATTCATTCGCTCAAGCATCATCAGAGCAGCTCTTCACCATATCTCGACAAGAAGAAGAAAAGTTTTCCTGAAGCAAAAGCCCAGAGCAATCGTCTTTCATTCTCAAAGTCTCCTGAGCATCTGCTTAGAGTCTTAAAGACTTCAGAAAGAGCTCCAGTTCTGCTTCAAGTGCTCCAGAATCTTAAGACCTGATAAAAATCAGTCTTCAGATCTCTGAGGATTTAGTTTCAGTATATCTGAAACTCCTTCATCCTGAAGCAAAGGCTTCCCCTGGACTTTCACTGAGCCAGGGGGAGACTTTGATTCTTTAGAGAATCCACAAATCTTCTCTAATCTGTACTTACAACAGAGAAGATAATCTAACCCTCTCAACCCCTTTGTAAAAAGAGTTTGTTCACATCTCTTCAAAAGTGAACGTTGGTGACAGGGCACCTTATCAACAACCTGTGGTTGAGCATCCTTATCAAAAGCTCAAAGGGTCTGTTTGATCTACCTGAATCAGATCATTGGTGGCAGGGCACCTTAGCAAAAACCTATAGTGGATTCCTACCAGGGTGGTAGAAGAGTGGATGTACCTATTTAAAGGGAACCACTATATATCCTGTATCCATCTGGTTATCTTGCTTATTCATCTTATTCTGTGGCTGTGATAGAACTACCTAGGATTGCTAGTTGCTGTGATAGGCTTATAGTTAAACTGAAATTCAGTTAACTCTTTCACTTGTGCACTTCACTGTGTTAGGCTCTTAGGGTTCAAGTATCAGATTACTTATTCCGCAAATAAACTCCAAGGGAGCTGATTAGTTGTTCATAAAATTTGAATACTCTATTCACCCCCCCTCTAGAGTAGTTTACAACTTATCCCCTCACTTTCAATTGGTATCAGAGGGAGGTTGGCTGTTCATACAGGCTAACACCTGAGTTAAAAGATCCTGTGATAAGTTGTTTCCTGATACCATTCACAAACACTTTCACACATGGCCCAGTCTAAGGATTATTCAAGCACCAGACCTCCTGTATGCAACTTGTCCAAGTTTGGCATATGGAAGGCCAGGATAAGACTATACATGAATTCTATTGATGAAGATATCTTTTCTTCTATTTTGACAGGACCACCTGCTAGGCCTGCTGCTGCTTCCACTTCTGCTGATCTCAGTGCTGTGCCACCACCTGACTACAATGAAACCTACAAGAAGGCAAAAGCAGCTGATGCTAAAGCAATGAATATCCTAGCTCAGACAATGTCTGATGAGATATTCCAGAAGCTGGCTGAATGTACCTCAGCCAAAGCTATGTGGGATTCCCTCAACCACATAGTTGCTGGCTCAGCTGATGAGAGGAAGGACAGGAGATCCAATCTCACCTCTCAGTATGAAAATTTCAAGAAGGATGATGCTGAAGACATTGACACAATGTACACAAGACTCAGTTCAATAATAAGTGAACTGAGGTCTTTGGACAAGGAGATAACTTTGTCAGAAGTAAATGACAAGATCCTGATGTGCCTTCCCATCTCTTGGGACTCAAGGATATGGCCCATCAAGGATGGAAGAAACACTGTGGAACTCTCCACAGAAGCTCTGTTGGGAAAGCTCAAGTCATATGAGCAAACTCTAAAGAGCAGAGCTGCTGCAATTGAAGTAAAAACTCCTACACCTACAAAGAAAGAGCACTCTCTAGCTCTTAAGGCGGCTGAGACTTCTGAAGGAAGTCAATCAAATGAGGAGTTACTGGCACTCATTGCCAAGAGGTTCTTCAACATGGGAAGAAGAGACCTCAGAAAGAAGTTCTCCAAGCATGAGGACAAACCAAGGTATGACAAGACTCCATCTAAAGAAATCATTTGTTATGTTTGCAGCAAGCCTGGACACATTGCTCCAGATTGTCCAGAGAAGAAACACAAGGAGAAGAAACATGAGAAAGAATACAGGAAGCACCACTCCAAGTCCTCATCACACAAATACAAGAAGAAGGACAAGGGATTTGTGGCTGCTACCTGGAGTGAAACAGAAGAGGATACCTGCTCCTCTAGCTCCAGTGATTCAGAAGAAGAAGAAGAGAAGAAAGCCAAAGAGGTCTGCCTCATGGCTATTGATGCCTGCAGCTCTCTGTCAGCTGCAGAGAATTCTGAAGAAGAAGGAGACAATGAAGAAGATTCCTTTATGGAGGACCAGGTAATCGACTCATTTGATTTCTCATCTCCTGAGTTCAAACTAAAATTTAAAACTCTATGTTTAGATTTACTATTATCTGAAAAAGAAATTAAGTCACTTAGATTAAAAATAATGGAACTAGACATGGAAGGTACTGAAATAATCAGATTAGAAAAGGAATTAGAAAGCTCAAAAGAAGAAGTAACATTCCTAAAATTAGAACTAGCTAAATCTAAGAGGTTAGAAGAACAATTAAATGGCAGAAGCCTTAAATTATCTGAAATAACCTGTATAGCAAACACTAGGGTTGGTAATGATAAACTAGGCTTAGGTGCTACACTTAGTGAACCCATCCTCCTCACAAAGGAGAGATTTAGCACTCCAGTAAAATTTGTTTCTGAATCAGGAATAAAGAATACTGAGGAAATTGAAAAATGCAAGAAAATTCAGAATAAGATTAAGAAAGAGAATAGGAAGAAAAAATTTCTAGTTTTACAAAAATCGTCGAACATTAATCGACGATCGTCAAACCAATCGTCGAACGTCTATCGACGATCGCTGAACACCTTCACCAAGTATGATATCTTTGGTGCAGGAGATCGACGATCTCATCTTGAGTCGTCGACCAGTGATCGACGATCGTTGAATCCAGAATATAGCACTACTACTAATGATCGACGATATGGCTTGCGATCGTCGACCGTGGATCGACGATCTGGACTTAAGCTGGAAAATAAATTTCAAACTTCCAGATGTGCAAATCCCAATCACTACCCTAGGATGTTTAATCCTTCAACTGAATGGATTATCCCACCTAGGAGATCACACCCTTTAGGATATAAATCTAAGCCTGCAAGATCTTTTATATCTAGTTTTTCTTTTGTGAAGAATACTGGACCCAAGGTAACCTGGGTCCACAATGTATAACTGTTCTGTCTGCAGGTAAAGACCTATCCAGTCATACATGACAAATGGTATCTGGATAGTGGATGCTCAAAGCATATGACAGGAAAGAAGAAGAATCTGTCAGGGTTCAAAGCCAAGCTGGGACCAAGAGTTGTATTTGGGGATTCCAGCTGTGGACAGACTGAAGGGTATGGCAGCTTCACCATAGGAGCTGTAACATTCAAGAAGGTTACGTATGTCTCCGGACTAAAGCACAACCTAATCTCTGTAAGTCAAATGTGTGATGCTGGGTACAAGGTATGGTTTACTGACACTGCTTGTAATATTGCTTTAAATAATACTGTTGTGTTAGTAGGTATTAGAATTGGAAATGTTTATGTTGTAGACTTTAACTCATCCAAATCTGAAATATGCTTATTTAATGAAGTAACCAGTAATAATACCTTTTGGCATAAGAGACTTAGTCATGTAAATTTGAAAAACATTTCTAGGTTGGCTAAATACAATCTTGTACGAGGTTTACCTTCTTGCCCCTACAAGAAGGAAGACCTTTGCAAAGCTTGTCAATTAGGTAAGCAAACAAGGAATAGCTTTAAATCAGTTAATAAAAGTGATTCTCCCAGGATTCTGTACTTGCTACATTTGGATTTATTTGGTCCTATTGCTGTACAGAGTCTTGGAGGAAAGTCTTACACTCTAGTAATTGTAGATGACTTCTCTAGGTTCACTTGGGTATTCTTCTTGAGAACTAAGGCTGATAACTTCAAGGTTCTTACAGATTTTCTAAAGTGTATACAGAGTGAGTATTCTACTCAGATTGCCTTGATCAGAAGTGATCATGGTACTGAGTTTGAGTCTCTTCTTATGCAAGAATTCTGTGAGAAGGAAGGTATCAAACATAGCTTCTCTGCTCCTAGAACTCCTCAACAAAATGGGGTAGTTGAAAGGAAAAACAGAACCCTAATTGAAGCTGCAAGTACATTGTTGGCAGATGCTAACATGCCTCTGTCCTTTTGGGCTGAAGCAGTTAGCACAGCTAACTATGTATTGAACAGAAGTCTGATACATAAACTTAAGGATAAGACTCCCTATGAATTACTTAAGCAAGTGAAACCTAAAATAGACTATTTTAGAGTATTTGGCTGTGTTGCTTTTGTTCATAACAATAACAAAGAATACCATAGAAAATTTGAGGCAAAAGCTTCAATGGGAGTTTTTCTAGGATACTCTCAAGTAAGCAAAGCCTATAGGGTCCTTAATAAATCCTCTCTTAAGTTAGAAGAGTCTGCACATGTCTCTTTTGATGAGACAGTCATGTATTATAAGGAGAAGGACTCTTCCTCTAATAGTACAGTGCAAGTCCTAGGAGTAAGTAAGGATTTGGAAGGTTTGAGACTCACACAGGAGAATCATCCCCAACAAACTCCTCAGACTGCTTCTTCAGATTCTGAATCTGATGTAGAACTTTTTCAAGTTAAAGCACCTGCTCCAACAGTTGATCAAATTCCACATGAGGAATTAAATCTTGAAACTGTTGAAGATCAGATCATTGTTGAACCTACTGATCTTGTCACACTTAGAGATCACCCTGTATCTCAAGTGATTGGAGACATTTCAGCAGGAGTCCAGACAAGACATCAACTCAACAAAGATGTGATGTTTGCTTGTTTCCTTTCTCAGGTTGAGCCCCTAACCATTAAAGATGCTGAGCTTGATCCACACTGGATTATAGCCATGCAAGAGGAACTTAACCAGTTTGAAAGATGTAAAGTTTGGACCTTGGTTCCAAGACCAAGAGGCCAACGGATCATAGGCACCAAGTGGGTGTTTAGAAACAAGCTTGATGCCCAAGGCATAGTTGTTAGAAATAAGGCTAGGCTAGTAGCTCAAGGCTATAGACAGGAGGAAGGCATAGATTATGATCAGACTTTTGCCCCTGTAGCTAGACTAGAAGCCATTAGGATTTTCCTAGCCTATGCTGCCTATAAAAGATTTAAGGTCTTCCAAATGGATGTGAAGAGTGCCTTCCTCAATGGAGATTTAAAGGAAGAAGTGTTTGTTGAACAACCACCAGGGTTTGTTTCATCAACCTTACCCACTCATGTGTTCAAACTCCAAAAGGCTCTATATGGACTTAAGCAAGCTCCTAGAGCTTGGTATGAGACCTTAGCAAATTTTCTTCTAGAACACAAGTTTGTGAGAGGTGTAGTAGATAGAACCCTATTCATTAGACATCATAAGGACTCACAACTGTTAGTTCAAATCTATGTAGATGACATTATATTTGGCTCTACTGATCCCAAACTATGCAAGAGGTTCTCTGAACTAATGCACTCTAAGTTTGAGATGAGCAGCATGGGTGAGTTATCCTATTTCCTTGGTCTCCAAGTGAAACAGAGTGTTGATGGCATTTTCATTTCTCAATCAAAATATGCCAGAGAGCTGGTTAAAAGATTTGGAATGTCTGATGCTTCATCAATGAGCACACCTATGGCCTCAAATGCAGTTATTGATTCTGATGTCAATGGCAAGTCTGTTGATCAAAAGAACTATAGAGCCATTGTTGGTTCCCTGCTGTATTTGACTGCAAGTAGGCCTGACATAATGTTTGCTACATGCCTATGTGCTAGGTTTCAGGTCAACCCAAAGGAATCTCACTTAACTCTCCTCAAGAGGATCTTGAGATACCTTAAGGGATGCCCTAACTTAGGACTGTGGTACCCAGCTGAGTCAGGATTTGAATTAATTGGATATTCAGATGCTGATTATGCTGGTTGTAGAGTTGACAGGAAAAGCACCTCAGGGACTTGTCAGTTCCTGGGAGAGAGACTTGTCTCTTGGTTTTGCAAGAAACAGGCATCTGTGTCTACTTCAACTGCTGAGGCTGAATATATAGCAGCAGCTAGTTGTTGTTCACAGATCCTGTGGATTCAAAATCAGCTAGTGGATTATGGGTATACACACTCAAAAACAAAAATTCTGTGTGACAGTACCAGTGCAATATCAATTGCTCAAAATCCTGTGCACCATTCCAGGACCAAGCACATTGAGATTAGACATCACTTTCTGAGAGATAATGTGGAAAAGAACAAGATAGCAATGGAATTTATATCCACAGACCTGCAGAGAGGAGATATTTTCACTAAGCCCCTTGATGAACAAAAGCATTTGTTCTTCCTGAACCAGCTTGGCATGATTAATGGTTCAGAGTAGTGAAAATTTGGTTAGTTTTGTTTTCTGTCTAAAATCGTCGAACGACTGCTCGATGATCTTCGACCAGGTCAGAACTATCGTCGACCAACGGTCGACGACAGCTCGTTCGGTAGTAAGGCAGAAATCGTCGATCAACCGGTCAACGATCTCTCCTTAGGTATCTATCGTCGACCAATGGTCGACGACAGATTTTCTGAGCTGTGTGGAGAATCGTCGACCATCATATATTGATCGACGATCGTGGTGATTGCTTGTAGTCGGTCGATATTTAACGATTAGTCAAACATTGACTATCGTCGATCTTTATTCCGGGATCGACGATCGCAGATTTGTTTCTAATAGTCGATTTAGGTCTGGAGATCGTCGTCCTTCCGCTCCGTCTTTTCATATTCCATCTTCTGGCTTAGAATTCGCTCTCGAACTCTAATCCCGCGCGATTCTCTTCTCCCCTGCTTTGCTTCTCGATTCGCCATTTTCTCTCAAATCCTATGGCGATTCCTTCTGCTGTTCTCTTTGGGATGAAGTTCGACACTGGCTTCTGTGTCGACTTCGATTCTTTCAGCCGATGCGATCAACCTATCCAAGCCATTCTGAAGCTATGTGAAGATCAAGGACTAAAGAAATTTATGTCATTCTCACCAAAGATTAATATACCAGAGATTCGAGAATGGGTGTATACTTCGTCCTCCAGCGACGACGCCATGACAGGAAAGATAAATGGCGAGGAGGTCATTCTGACTCCTGAAGTATTGACTGAGCTGTTTGGACTGCCAACCGGAACTGAGGACTATGAGCAAACTGCAGAAGAATATGTCCGCATGCTAACTGTGATGGGCCATGCTGAGGGTGTTCCAGCTAAGCTGTTAAAGATAAATCTGTCTCCAGAGTACAAGTTTCTGGCAGACCTGGTGGGCAAGGTTGTTCTGGGAAAACACTCGGCTCACGACAACATCAACAGGCAACAGTTTGCCTTAATGTCAACTTTGGTGAATAAGGCACAGATTGCCTGGGGAAAAGTTCTGTTTGAACTAATAAGGAAAAAGAACAATCAGAAAGAAGTAAACCTTGCCAGGGTGTTGGGTGTGTTTCTATATGTGAAAGCACCCCTGCTGCTTGTTTCTGCACCCTCCGCAGTCAACGCTAGTAAGAGGTTGGACCCCTCTCTCTTCAAGAAATCTCAGAGAGTTATCAAGAAGTCAGCCAGGGTTGATCCTAACCCTCCATCAGACACAAGGGCTGATTCAGCCACTCTCCAGCTTACTGGGGAAGGCTCAGCAATCCCTTCATCCTCCCTCTGTACCCCTGCATCCTCATCTCCTGCATTACTTTCTACAACACCTGCAGTGCCACCACAACATGCATCTCTCATTCCACCTGCATCTCCATCCCAGTCACCAACACCACAACATCTGGCAGCTTCAGCCAGTGTTGACATGGTGACTGCTACCATCCTCACGCACCTCTCTCAACATGAATCCCACACTCATGTTGATGTTCACCCATCTCCACGTGATTCCTTTGATCATGTGGTAGATCATACTGCTTCCATTCCATCCACCTCCACATCATCAGCATTTCAGATAACTCCTGAATTGCTTGCACATATTGTCGAGCTCATTACTCCCTCCATCCAAAAAATGATTGAGGCTGCCAATGCCCCTCTCATTGCATCCATCAATGCCCTTACTCAAGCCATCAAATCATCTCATCCCTCTGCTGAGCCCTCTTCAGTAAGATGCATGACTCCAGTCCCCACTGAAGTCATGCAGGGGGAGATGTCTGTTGAAGTGGTCTCAGGTGATGCCCTGACCCTTCAGGACAATTCTTCTCTTCCCCTTCAAGAAACTGTAGAAGAACCTTAAGAGATTCCAGAGAAAGAACCAGAAGGTAAACCTTAAAACTCTTCCTCCAAAGGTTATAATTAGGACTTCAATTTGATATTTGTATCTAACAAAGACATTCACTCCCTAGTGAATCTAGCTTCTGAGGAAGAAGTTCCCGAAAAAGAAAATGAGGAAGTCCCCATGGACACCTGTGAGAATGATGCTGCTCAACCTGATGGTATAGTTTTATTTAAGTTTCTAATTAATTCAAACTCCAACTTTGAGTTAATTTCTTATTCCTTCCTTTCCATCACAGCTGCTGATGATCTCATATCAGTATTGCAAGTTGATGCTGCTAAATCCATTGATTCTAATAAAGATTTAGAATCCTATCTTAACCTAGACTGTGAGTTCTCACTCACATCTACTCCTCTTGTTCCTTCTTTTCAAGATAAAATGGTCCCTTATAGACCTGAGTACCTTGATGACCCCTTGGTCAAGGATACTCTTTTCTTTTCCTCCATGGCACTCCTCTTGTGCCTTGCAGAGGTGTCTATCTCTGATGTCACTGAACATCTAGAAGGAATTATAACCTCCTTCCTAGATGCAAAGTGGTATCCTGTGTAGATCTTCAGGTAATCCTATCTATTACCTGTTGTTTGTTCACCTTGGGGGGAATATTTTATTCCCACTTGGTTGTTAACCTATCTTTCTTTGCATGTAGGCACAACAATAAATGCTGCTGCTGCTGAAGACATCAACATCCCTGCTGATGCTGCTGCTGAAGAAGTTGAAGATGTGCAAGTTAGTGCATACAATGCTCCCAAGATGACTGAAATGGACTCAAGCTCAGGTACTCTAAACATTGACCAATATATAGCCTTCGTGGCTGAAAATATTGCCTCTGAGTACATTGAAGAGATGGCTAATTATCATCTGGATTCCCTAGCCATCTCTCTAGAGAAAGCATCTGCCCCTGCAGATATTGTCATCTTTTCTCCACCTATCCTTACCTATCCTCTATCCATTCCTTCTATTGCAGAACTGGTCCCCAAGACAGTTCCTGAGTTGTATCCAGAATCAGAACTCTGGAAGAGGTCTCCAAATGTGGATCTTGATGCCCTCCTTAGGCAAGATGCCATTGAGGAAGCTAAAGAGAAAGAAGAAAGAGAAAAGAAAGACAAAGCTGAACCTGCTGCCAAGGATCCTTCTGAACAAGACTTTGATGATTATGCTGGCAGAACCTCATCCCACTCCTCTGATGATGATGATCCTGAAAATTCTGATAGCTCCCAAAAGAAGAAAAAGGCTGTAGTCCAGAAAAGAAAGGCATCTGCTCCTCCTGCTGCTAATCCAGACAAGGATGTTCCCTATTTTATTCTGAAGGGAATTGATCCCAAGAGCAAAGAATTTCAGCCTTGGATGAGACTTTCAAAGAATCAGACAAGAGAGAATAAGAGAAGAAAAAGATATGACATTCCTATTCAGAAATTCCCCCCCAGAGGTCCTCCTCCACCTCCTGGTGCTGGAGCCTCTGGAAGTCTCTCTTCTGCCCCGTCTGCAAGATCAACCAGCTCTAACATTCATCAGTCCTACCAGAGAAGGAGCAATCAAAGCCAGGGAGGCCAAGATGTATCAGGACAAGGGAGAAAAAGAAATGACAATGTTCTCATGGAACAAATAAAGGAGATGACTTTTCAGCAACCTACCTTCTCTCCTCCTCCCTCTCCTAAAAAGAAAATTCCAGAATGGAAACCTTCTCCTCCCAGGAAAGGTCCATCCTCTTCTTCAAGAAAACCTGCTACTGCTGAGACAATTGAATCAAAAGGAAAAAGAGTGGTCCTTTCAGAGAAATCCCATAAGAAGTTCATTGAACTTGCTCCTCCAAAATCTCTATATGCTGAAACAGATCCTAAGAAGGCTGCACAGATTTCTCTTGATTCAAGCAAAATAGCCACAGCTCTTCAAAGAAACATGGAGATTGCAGCTCAAGCTGATATTGACAGACCACCCTCTCCATCAGATATAACTGAAACTGAAAGGATCGCCTCTATGGCAAGATTTAAGGAATCTATTGCTCTAAGCATGATGGAGAGAGCCAAAGCTCAAGGACTAGACCCTACAGCATATACAACTATGTCTGAATTCAGAGAAAAGGAACTCAGCAAATTTCAAGTCAATCCAGAAGCCTTTAATACTGAAGAATACATGAAGCTACATCCTGCTGCAGTTCTACCAAGCTATGCTGAAAAGAAAATCATTGGTGAACATGACCTAATGTTATCTAAAAGACAAGCAGCAAATCCTAACAGAGAGATTATTTTCAAACCAGCTGTAATTCCTAAGAAATCATCTGATGCTAAAACCTCTGATAAATCTGCTTGATACTTTAGTTCTGCTGATTTATGGTTTTATGTTTTCCTGTAGATTGCCTGTGATTTAAATTTTTGGTTTATATCTGCTTTTGTTGTTATGTGCATTACCTTTTAGATCGTATTGGATAACATAACCCAAATAGGGGGAGATTGTTGGTACCCTAGATGTGATTTGGCTTATGTAATCCCTTTCCAGTCCCTCTTGATCCATATAAAGATATATGATCATGTTTAGACTCTGTTTAGTCTCCCTAGGGCAGTTTATAAACTGACCTAGAGCTTAGGTTAGAAGTTCTAGATGTTTTTGTGGTTAAGGCTTTTCCGTTCGACCATCGTCGAACGAGGCCTCGCGATCGTCGATCATTGGTCGACGATAGCAGGGCTATTGAATCGTTGAAGTCAAGACAATTATCGTCGACCGTTGGTCGACGATCTCAGAGCAAGCTTACTACGCTCTGAAGGTTGGTCGACGATCTGTCATCAGCAGATCGACGATCGTGTTCTTGCTTCACGATTTCTGTCTCGACAGATATTTGCCTTTGCTGGTCGACTATCTGTTAGCTGGTCGACGATCTATTAGCTGGTCGACGATTTCTGGTCGACGATTTTTGTTCCGACAGATTCCTGCTATTAGTCGACGATCTGTTAGCAAGGTCGACGATCATCGAACTCCTGTTCGACGATTTCTGTCTGCTTTTATCTATTTGTATTTATTCTATTCCTTGGTTTATTTCCAAGTGTGTTAGCTTGTGGTTAGAAAGATTTTCTGAAGTTATTGTTGCTAAATTTATGGCTTAAATTCAAATGAATTATTTACAAAATCATGTCAAGCATAAATCACGGGATTCAGTATTCTTGATAAAGTATTTTGTCCTATTATACAAATTGCGTTGACTTTATCTTTCCAGCTTGTTTTCTAGCCGTTGGTACTATGTACTATTTCCAAGAATGGTACGTCTTTATGCTGAGATATTTTTCCCGCTTATTTTATTCCTTATTGGGACTGACAGAAAGTTAATAGGCCATTCTATTCCTATTGCTATATTCTATTTTGAGATAATCTGTTGCAGGGCTCAAGAATTCAAATAAATAGAGCCGTTCCAAAGGAAAAACGTGAAGACTTATTTAAGAGAAATTCTTCTCTCAGCAAAAGAGAAGTAACAGACACAGAGAAATATTATTCATTCGCTCAAGCATCATCAGAGCAGCTCTTCACCATATCTCGACAAGAAGAAGAAAAGTTTTCCTGAAGCAAAAGCCCAGAGCAATCGTCTTTCATTCTCAAAGTCTCCTGAGCATCTGCTTAGAGTCTTAAAGACTTCAGAAAGAGCTCCAGTTCTGCTTCAAGTGCTCCAGAATCTTAAGACCTGATAAAAATCAGTCTTCAGATCTCTGAGGATTTAGTTTCAGTATATCTGAAACTCCTTCATCCTGAAGCAAAGGCTTCCCCTGGACTTTCACTGAGCCAGGGGGAGACTTTGATTCTTTAGAGAATCCACAAATCTTCTCTAATCTGTACTTACAACAGAGAAGATAATCTAACCCTCTCAACCCCTTTGTAAAAAGAGTTTGTTCACATCTCTTCAAAAGTGAACGTTGGTGACAGGGCACCTTATCAACAACCTGTGGTTGAGCATCCTTATCAAAAGCTCAAAGGGTCTGTTTGATCTACCTGAATCAGATCATTGGTGGCAGGGCACCTTAGCAAAAACCTGTAGTGGATTCCTACCAGGGTGGTAGAAGAGTGGATGTACGTATTTAAAGGGAACCACTATATATCCTGTGTCCATCTGGTTATCTTGCTTATTCATCTTATTCTGTGGCTATGATAGAACTACCTAGGATTGCTAGTTGCTGTGATAGGCTTATAGTTAAACTGAAATTCAGTTAACTCTTTCACTTGTGCACTTCACTGTGTTAGGCTCTTAGGGTTCAAGTATCAGATTACTTATTCCGCAAATAAACTCCAAGGGAGCTGATTAGTTGTTCATAAAATTTGAATACTCTATTCACCCCCCCTCTAGAGTAGTTTACAACTTATCCCCTCACTTTCATAAACCCCATCAGTGGGTCAAGGGGAAGATTTCCCACCACTTACCCGAAGGAGCCGAGCCAGTGCATAGTGCTGTTGCAGAAGCCGAGCATCGCCGCCGTCGACCATGGTATCCCGTCGTTCCTCCCGCATTCAGGCCGCCGGAAAGGTCCTCCTCCACTCCTCTCTTCATGGGTAGATCTTAGGAATTGATTAGGGCAAGGTTCGGGCTCAATTGAGCCCGATCCAAAATTCCAAATCCATGGAAATCGGGTGAAAATTATCCTCCCGGGTTCGCCGGAACAGTCGCCTCCGGCGGCCGTGCATGTTCCATCATACCCACTTGCATGTCATAAAATAATTGATTCATTTAACCCCTGACACCTAAAGTATAAGTGGAATGGGATGCTTATACATTAGGACTTGCAAAACGACCTCTTGGTCTATAAGCTTGTGTGGGTAAGTTTATAAATTAAGATTAAATTCAATATAAATATATGCTATTGTTTGATAACCGAAACCCCAACGTATAAGTGGTATGGGACACTTTATACGATGGGAGCTTTGTAGAAGATCCCTTGGCTTATGCGTTTCCGCTCATAAGTCAAGGTTATAATTCATACTTTACCTTACTGCCATTTATATTATAAACTGCTAGTATAGGTCAGCCGCCACCTGCTTTGTCTTATTCTCCACCTTCATGTCCACCCCTCTCATCCTCTCCGCTCGGTGCCTAAGGGCCATGGGGGAAGGGGTGGGAGATGATAGGACTTAGTCTTATAGACTAACGGTTTTCGAACCACATCATTTAGGGGATAGTTGAGCCCAACATGGAGCAGCAGCCCCGGAGGTCGGCCCGCTTGGAGATGGGATAGTCTACCTCAGGAGTTCAGTCAGCTGGGACTGTGAGTCCTGACTTATATTCGATGATATAGTTTGCTTCCGCATGAGCGTTTTGTAGTGAGGATATGATGTACCGGGAATAAGCCCGCATTTCTAGTACTCTGATTATTATTCTATGGACACTCCCTTCGTGGAGATTTTATTTATATATATGTGATTTACCAGTGGACTTGCTTTTACATACTTCAATTATTGTGCTACCTTTCTGTGATCGAATTGGCCGGCGGAATCGACGCTTTGTGGTGATGACCCTTCAGGGCGTGAAGGTGTCACCGCAAAGCGGCAATTCTGGGCCTAAGACCCCGGTAGTTTAAAAAGAAAAAAAAGAAAAAAAAGGGGGTCTTACAACCCGTGATAGTGGCCATTCTTCGCTCAATCGCAAATGTATATTAATGATTTCCATTTATAAAGCCAAGACAAATAAGCTTTCGAGTCTCAGGAGGAGTTGAATGCAGTGGAAGGAAAGTAAACGACTGCTCAAGTGATAAATGCACAAGTTGGACGTTGTAGTAAGATGCAATTACCAAACCCATGTCCGACATCGTCAGCCACTTATCTACTAGTGCCGAGACCATTTGGCAATCTAAGGAGTTCAACAATTCAACCCTTCTAGGCATTCCAAAGATGTTAGTATAGAGCACCTCATGCTGATTTATTTTTTGGCTAAGATCTTGGCGGACTTGATTCCAGTTATCGTTCATGTAAACTACAGCACTAATGGCTCTATATCAACAATGACCATCGTCCATCATATCAACATCTATGATATGCGAAAAGGTGTAAGGCGACATTAGATTTCTAATTTTTTCTATAAAATTACCCACTTTAGATCTCATACCTTCCTTACTGGTCGTTTAAAATTTTTTTTCTTGTTTTTGGTCAAGCATCAAGACATGCTCAAAGTGTGAAAGATCCCTCTTTGTGGATTTGAAATCTTCCGATATTTTTTAAAACATATTTAGGATGACCTTTTGCCTTTGTAGGTATTTTTGGCTCCAATGTTTGACTAATTTGAGGGTTAGCAATATCACGAATTTTGTTTTTCATTTCTTTCCGCAGTAAATCCGTAATGTTATTATGTAACACCCCAAAAAGACTCAAAAATGGTTTTGAGGTGCAGGTCATGTTACACGGCCTGGGACACGGGCGTGTCCCAGGGCATGTCGGGGGTACATGGCCTGGGACACGGGCGTGTCCCAGGGCGTGTCACGCAAATAAAATGCATTTTGAGTCAGAAAGTTACACGGCCTTGAACCAAGCCTTGAACACGGGCGTGTCAGGTTGGACACGGGCGTGTCCGATGCCGTGTGCCTACCCGTGTACTGCTTGCAGCTCAATGAGGCAGGGGCGACACGGGCGTGTCTCAGGAATGACACGGGCGTGTCAGGTTCGACACGGGCGTGTCGATGCCCGTGTTCTGGTAAATCTCAATCGGTACGAATACCGCGTGTGCCGCTTAAGGGTACACGGCCTGTGACACGGGCATGTCACAGGCCGTGTCAGCCAAAAAAAAAATGAGTTTTTGGGCAAATCGTGGCCGTTCAGATTTCTCTCTTTGGATCCAAGGGCTCAGGTGATTCCTGGCTGTCTTTAATCCGTAGAGGCTGATGAAGACTTCATTCTTCATTTGGTTAAGGAAGAGAGAAAGAGAGAGGAGGAAGAAGAAGGAGGAGGAGATCAAGCCACCGACGGAGTTCCCGTGGTCCGATTCGTGATCCGAAGCCGGCGTTGTGAAGGCAAAGCTGCTGCGGTTCTTTCTCACCGGCTAGTTTGCGATGGCTCCCAAGAGATCGACAAGGGTAACGATCTCCCTTCTTGGACATGTGAAGTCCTTCTTTTCTGCATTGCATAGGGAAAACCCTTCCCCGCGAGTGTGCGGTGGGTTGTGGTGTCCCTTGGGGTAGATATATGAAGTCCCCCTTGTTAGAGGCCGGAATTGGAGTACGGCTCTAGGCATGCTGTGTGAAGCCCATCTGGACATGGTCTGGATTGGTGATGCTTGTTTGCATATCGGAGAAGGCTCCGTGATTATGGCTTGTGTTGCCTTGTGCCTACCTGTTACTTGGTGCAGCAGGAAGTACTGGATGATGTCCAGGAAATGAAGAGGGTTGGATGCAACTCTTGTGGCCGTGCGTTGCCACTTTATGAGCGGTTGAGCCGTTGGGATGCAACTCGATGAAAAGGCAGATTGCCGAACAGGAAAGGTGAAACCGACCCGCGTCTATAAATAGCCATGGATACTTCCGTATTCGAGGTGGCACGACGACTTGAGCAACGGGGGGTGGCTGATCCGTACCTGCGTTAGGTCCGTCCGACTTGGAAGCCTGGTTATAGGTTTTGTTGGAGCGCCTAATGAGAGTCTTAGGCCCGCGCGCCGGAAAGACTAGAATGCTCAAATACCGTGTAGACGGTGGTGTTGACCCTGGTATTCCGGTACACCAAGAATGTGCCCTGAGTGCACGGACTGTCGGGCCGTGTGGCCGATAGTTGGATGGCTTGAATGTGCCTGCGCGCACATAGTTGCTATATGATGATGCCATGCTTTGCAGGGAAAGAATGCTAATGCCCCGAGAAAGGGGTAGGATTGTTATAATTGGGTCAGCTGAATGCTGACCGTTGCATTGTTTGCCACCGGTTTGGTGGATTGTTCCCATGCAGGTGCTGGAGAGCCAAGTGGTAAGTGAAGGGCTGAAGCCCTACTGCTGTTGCTGCTGCTACTGCGGTTAGCCCTTGAAGGCTAAGCGAATGTTTTTGCTTGTTTTCTTTTACTCATGTATGGCCGGCCTGCGCGCTGAGGTTTGTAAACCATACGGTGTAAAAAGAGGAACTGTAAGGCCTGAAGGCCAAACTTTATGTATTTGATGTACATTCCGTGGTTATATATAAAGGTGGTTTATATATTGGACATTCCTGGTTAGAGTTCAAATTATAACTTAAAGCTTCCGCTAGAATGCTCTGAGTTAGGATTCGTGTTTGGTTTGGTATTATCCTGTGACCTCACCGTCTGTTTGTGGCATATAGTGTGGGGCCCCGGCCGGACCTTCTACTATACGTCATTTAACGGATGGGGTCGTTACATTTTGGTATCAGCTTCGTCCGGTCTTCCTCTATCGAATTCGTGGACGAATTCTTTTATGGGGTGACGAGCGCGTGTTTATGCGCCCTGCTGTAACGCTAATGAACTCTGGAATGTCCACTAAGGAATGTACAAAATCTTGTTTGAGGAATCTGCGCGTTCCTTTTTGTGTTGTTTTGCTTGCATACGTTCGCTAATGTGTGTCTTGTCCACCTATAGGTGACGCGTAGTGGTGCTGGGTAGTCTGAGCCCCAGCGCTCTGATGAGAGTGCGACACTAGCTGAGGTGCCAACACCTCCTCCATCTGCGAAAACTGTTCGCTTAGTTGCTGAGGCGCTATTTGCCATGATTCAGCCGACCGGGCAAGCGCAGCCGGCAGTAGTGCCAGTTCGTATTGATGTAAGACCCGAGCCGGTTGAGGCTGTAGGTCCACGAGCAGCTGACCGACAGTTGAAGAAATTCATGAGCTTCAGTCCGCCTACGTTTACGGGAATGGGATCCCCAACGCAGGCAGAAGATTGGTTATCGCGTGTCAAGCGGATAATGACAGCGATCAGGGCGGAGGAAACTCTAAAGGTCTCCTTGGCCACCTTCATGCTTGAAGGCGAGGTGCGGTTGTGGTGGGACGAGGTTGAGGTACACCATTTGGCGGGCAGGCAATTAACGCAAGTGTCGATTGAGGAGTTCTCTCAAATATTTCTGGCGAAGCATGTCCCAGCGGCGCAACGCATTGCTATGGAAAATGAGTTCCAACGGTTAAAGCAAGGGGAAGATAGCGTGGATATCTACTTGCATGAGTTTACCAGGTTGGGACGGTATGCGGGAACAATCTTCGCGGATGACCAAAGGAAAACGAATCGGTTCTATAAAGGATTGCGGGATGAGTTGCGATTCCTGCTTTCGAGTTCAGTGAACCAAGGGTTTCAGGCGTTGGTTGATACTGCGTGTGCGTTGGAGAAGGACATGCGGCGGGTGCAAGGGAACAAGGGCTTGGTTGTGTCAAAGCCAGAGGTTCAAGCACCTCGCCCGAGCAAATCGTTTTACCAGAAGAAAGGGGGCAAGAGGTCCAAGCCGTCTGGGCAAGTGACTACGACCGTTGTGTCGGGAGCGACATCAAGGCCGGATTCTCGTACATGCTGTAACGCCCCGTTTTTTCAGCGATTATTTTTATTCTCGTTTGGTGTTACGATGACGCGTTTCCGTGGCTTGTGCCATTTGTGGAGTGTGGTTTAGCTCCTTAGAACTGAGTGCCCTATTCTGTAGCCTGTTGGCGAGATCTCCCTAGCAAGCCGAGTTGTTTTGGGTGACCCGGTGTGGCCTCTCGGGGGGGATGTTGGTGTTTGGCTTTATTTGGGTATAACTCGAGTTCTGTTCGTCGAAAATTTATTTCGACTTCGCTGTTGTGTTCGTAGCGTGGGTATTTAGCTACGGTGCGAATTTCGTCGAATTCCGAGGTAGTTCGGTTTTCGCGTCGATTTGGCGCTTTATGTAATTTTGTAATTAATTATATAATTATTTAATTATATATATATATATATATATATATATATATATATATATATATATATATATATATATATATAGAATGAGAGGCACGCATCATCTTCTCCGATTAAAAGAAACCGCCGCCTGTACGAGAGAAAGAAAACCGCCGGACTACCCCTTCCCTTCGGATGCCGATTCCCGGAGCGTTTGTGGACGGAATTCGATTCCGAGAGTGGATTTGGATTGCTCTCGTCAAGACCTTCATTCCTACGGTAAGAAATTCGATTTTCGTGGAGTTTTGGGAGGATTGGAATTTTTGGTTTGGAAGTTTTCCGCCATTAATGGCCGAGTGTTTGTTTTAGGTGTTGCGGCCGTTTTGATCCGTGCGAAGAGGAGGAAAGCAGTCCAAAGCTTCGCTGTGAATTGAGGCAAGTGGTATTCTTGCCCTTGCCAAGTTTTCTTTTTGATTTTACTTGCTGAAATTGAAATCCCGGTTAGCCCAGGTTAGAGGCCTTGTTGTTCTCATTTTCTTGCTAACTATAGGGCTTAGTTCTTCCTACTGAAACCCCCCTATTTTGTGATGTTTGGAATCCAAATTGTCGGCGTGGAGCCGTTGTTTTCCTTTATTTTGATTGTTGCTCTGGTTCAGGTGTAGCCGAGAGGGAGAGTTAGGAGGGGGGTGTGGTTGCCGATTTTTCGTTAAGGTATTACTCGAATGATTAGGCATAGTTCGTATAGTAGTGGTGCACGACGTTGATAGTTGTCTGCTGCTACTGCAGTGGCGTGAGTCGTGTGCGCGTTCCGGTGTCGTTCGGGAAATTCCAAACGGTACAGGTTAGCCACGCACGGTCATCAACCGTTAGGGCGCACGACCACTGGTCGTGTGCCTCTGCTCGTGCGCGGCTGTCTTTTAGTTTCCAAAGTTCTGTCTCGGAAAATCGCACGAGCGCTGGCAACAGTGTGCACGACCAGTGGTCGTGCGACACTGATCGTGCGCAGTTGCTAGGTTTTCTGTCAGGTTTTCCAGGTTCGCTTCGCACGATCATCAGCCGATGAGTGCGCACGACCACTGATCGTGCGTCACTGATCGTACGCTTTGTATATTTTCTTTTGCTAGGTGAATTTAGCTGGTTTCGAGTGCGGGAATTTAGATACTCAAGTAACAGGAAACTACTCGAGTTCTGGATCTTCTGCCTTGGTCGTTCGACTGTCGTCGAGCTCCGTATTCTTTAGTGGGTTTGTGGGTAGTGGCATTATTTTGGCGGCGAGTGAGGCTAGCTCACTCAACGCCAAAGTTTAGGTAGGCACTGAGTGGGTTTCACTCAACGCCTAGTCGTGTTGGTTTATTTCAACACTCTTCCTTTACCTTGTCTTTCGTTTCCGAGTGGATTTCCAGTTGTATTTCTGGGTTTTCCTTGTCGGCCATTTTCTTTATTTTCCTAGAGGCCGAATCGTGGGTCGTGGTTAGTAGTGGTGGTTGTAGCTCTTTATGGGGGTGGAGTTGTGTGATATAGCCAAGGCCACCCATGTTTTTCTTGCTCCAGGTACGGGCTGGGCATGTCGGGTGGAAGGTCCCTTGTGTTTTCACGTGTTGACCCTCGAGCTTTTGACTTGGACATGGTGGATTGGGGGACTGCGTTTGCCTTCGATCCGGTTCCTTGTTGTTGTTTTGCTACTATCACTTCCCACAGTTTAGGGTGTTAGAAGTTTCTTCTTTGGTAGTTTGCAACATTCTGGCTCTTGGTAGCCTAGTAGGCCCTGCAGGATGTGGTTCCTGGGCTGGGTCGTTGGTGTTTCTTTGCACGTTGTGCATTTCTTGTGGTCCTGTTTTGGACAGTTGTGACTCTTTTTACTGCATGTTTTTCTGGTACTTTTCCCCTTTTGGTTGACTCTTTCATGCAGTTTTTTCTTTGTTTAGCTTGCTGAGGTATTCTGTTTTCTTTTGGAATACCCCAGGTTCTGAACTGTAGCCAGTCTGGTGTCTAGTTGGAGGTGGTGTTGTTGGTGGACTCCCGGACCTTGGAGTTCTGTTTACCTTGTTAGTGAGGTTGTTTTCAGTACTTTCTTACAGACATATATTTGTGCTAGTGGGTTCGTGTCAGGTTGTTGGCGCCCACTGGTAGTTTTTACCTTGTACTAGATATATACTATTGCTGCTACCATTTTCTGGAGATAGTCTACTTGCTCTGAGAAGGTTTTATGCTAGGTTGCTAGTTATTTTTAAACTATAATTATTATTATAAATAAAGCTCATGATCAGCATGTTTCATAAGACGTATTCACTATTTTCCAAATCACGTATAAAGACCGCTTTCTTATATATTACATAAATTTAATATAGAGTCTTGCATAGCATGAGTGGTTCTCTGGGGCCCCTGATGCGCTCTTTAGGGTGTCAAATCTAAATAAAGTATTTTTCCGCAGCGTATAAATATAGTTTTTCTTTTGTGGACTAGGTGATCCACTGAGCCGAGGGATACGGTCTCTAAAATATAACTGATTTTCTAATCATTAATCACATGATTTTTCTTTCATTAAGTTGGTAGTTGGTTTTGCCTGAGCGTCAGCAGTTATCCCCTGCTTGACGTGGCATCATGACGCGTGTTTTCTCTTACTCTGATAATTCTTAATTCGGAGAAAATGCGGGTTGTGACAGTTGGTATCAGAGGGAGGTTGCTTGACAAGTTAGTTGAGCAACCTTCCTTTGTTTGCTTATTAGTAGTTCAGCATCATGTCATTCACACACCGATATATCATCAGCACGTCTTGGCAAAAGCACGAACACTACACTCATAGCATAACATGAAGTATACGGGGCATATTATGTAGTATGGGATGCATAATATGTGTTCGTATATGGATCCACCATAGGGGCTACATGTGAGGGTTATGTAGTATGGGATGCATAACCTCACCACATGACTGCGACTAGCACATTTCTTTTTCGTTGCATGGAAATGTTATGTAGTATGGGATGCATAACATTTTCATGCGTACGCCGCTCATAACATGCATTAGGGCCTTTTTTTTAGAATGCATAGCACAATCATGCATATCATATCATTGCATAAGCACAACGCGCCGAGCTAAAGATTTGCAGGATGACATATGTACACACATGAGTTTTCAAATTAACATAAGTTCATGCATCCGATCTAGGCACAAGAGTTAGTAAGGTGGTGGTTAACCATCCTAGGTTAGGGCATATCATCTAATTTTTGTGAAGAAGATAAAATCTCAGAGCAAGTTTAGCAGCTTTAAGTCTATATCTACATATGTATTGTCTGTACTGGTAATCGGTTCTAGTCGTTGGATTTGGATCTGATTTGGGGTGGTTATGATTATAGGATGGCTAGGTGACCTGCGACGCGTTCGACTCCCCTGTCTGAAGGTGAGTCGTCTGGGGCTCAGCGCGTTGCGGTGATCGAGAGTCTGCGTCAGAGTAGCGAAGCTATGGGCAGGCAGTTGGAGGAGGTGCAAGCCCAGATTCAGTCTTTGGTGGCAGTTATGGCAGGACAGGCTCAAGGTGCGCAAGTTCCTGCTGGGGGGTTAGCTGTTCCTCCTCCCCCTGCGCTCGTGAGACCTCCAGTGGTGGTGCCAGCAGAGATGGCCTTCATCTCGCAGTTTCAGAGGCTGAGCCCTCCCACTTATGATGGGAAGGTAGATTTCATGGTGATATACGACTGGCTGATCTCCATGGAGGAGATGTTCTCATACTCAGGGATTGCAGATGATCAGAGGGTGATGATAGCCGCCTATTAGCTTAAAGGTTTGGCTAAGAGTTGGTGGCTGAGAGAGAAGGAGAGCCTGGTAGCCGGATGCTCTTGGGAAGTGTTCAAGGAGATGCTGTTGAGGAAGTTCTTACCCTCGGTCGAGCGTGACCGCCTCATGAACGACTTCCTCCATCTGAAGCAAAGGAAACTCACGGTGGGTGAGTATGAGATAGAGTTTAGTAAGTTGAGCCGTTTTGCCCCTGGATTGGTCAGCGTTGAGGCTGATCGAGTTAAGCGATTTCTCGGTGGTTTGAGGAGTGAGGTGCAGCAGTTGGCCAGTGCTTATGGGACAGTGACTTATGCTGGAGTTGTAGAGGCTGCTCTTAAGGTTGAGGCCATTGAGACGGCGAAGAGCAGAGGCCAGCAGTTGAAGAAGGATAAGAGGAAGTTGGTAGAGGAGAAGAAACCCCTGGTACCCGATGTTGTTCCGGGAAAGAGGAGCAGGGTGGTGTGCAGTTTTTGTGGCCGGTCAGGCCATCCTGTCGAGAGGTGTTTCAAGAAGGCGGCAGCTCAGAAGAAGGAGCAGGTTCATGCGATTCAGGGTGCTCCTAGGAGAGATGTCTCCTGTTTAGTTTGCAAGCGATCCGGCCATGATGCGACCCAGTGTTGGACCAAGGATAAAGTCTGCTTTCAGTGTGGGCAGAAGGGACACATCAAGTCGAGGTGTCCTCAGTTTCAGCCAGCTCTTCCTGCAGTTCCGTTGCAGGCATTACCTCCACCTTAGCGTGTGGACAAGGGAAAAGGGAAGCTGAACGTGATTTCTTCCAAGGAGGCTCAGACTTCGACCCAGGTGATCTCAGGTTAGTTGTTTGTTGTTTTTCTTTCTAGCCTGGTGGTTTAGTTGCTAGATTATTTGCGGTACTGTTGTGCTAGTTCCTTAGCTTTGTGCGCTCCTATAGGGAAAGTTAAGGTGAAGAACCGCTGGGCGCGTGTTCTATTTGACTCCGGCGCTACCCACTCATTCGTGGCTAGAGCCTTTGTGGAGCATCATCGGTTGTCTCTAGATCGGGTTCGGGATTCCTTCCGTGTCAAGTTTCCCTCTGGTGAATCTGTGTTGTCATATTTGGGTATTTTGGATTGCCCGGTTTTGTTGGGGGATTTTCTTGCGAAGGCGGACCTGAAGATGATTGATCTAGAGGACTTCGATGTCATTTTGGGCATGGACTGGCTCTCTCGGTATGATGCGGTCATTCAGTGCAAAGGAAAGCGCTTGGACTTCATCAGGGACGACGGTCAGCCCGGCAGCGTGTATGCTGATCCGTGTCAGGATTCTCCTGTTCTCTCTGCGGTATGTGTTCAGAGATTGTTTCTTTCTGATTGTTGTGTTTGTTTAGTCTCGGCGGTTGGAACCGTTGTTAGCGTGCCACGCTTGGAGGAGATTCCTATTGTTCGTGGTTTCGCCGATGTTTTTCCTGATGATCTTCCTGGTATCCCTCCTGAGCGGGATGTGGAGTTTTTATTGATTTGGAGCCGGGTACACGTCCTATTGCTAAGGCGCCGTACCGGATGGCCCCTCGTGAGTTAGAGGAGTTGCGAATTCAGTTAGATGAGTTATTGGCTAAAGGTTTTATCAGGCAGAGTTCGTCGCCTTGGGGTGCTCCTGTTTTGTTCGTAAAGAAGAAATATGGGTTGATGCGGCTTTGCATCGACTATAGAGAGTTGAATAAGGTCACTATCAAAAACAGGTACCCTCTGCCGAGGATCGATGATTTATTTGACCAGTTGCGTGGTAGCACGGTGTTCTCCAAGATCGATCTTCGTTCGGGCTATCATCAGCTCAGGATCCGTGAGGCAGATATTCCACGGACTGCGTTTAGGTCGAGGCATGGACACTTTGAGTTTTTGGTGATGTCGTTTGGTTTGACCAACGCACCATCAGCTTTCATGGACATGATGAATCGGGTATTCAAGGATTTCCTAGACAAGTTCGTAGTGGTCTTTATTGATTACGTGTTGGTTTATTCTCGCAGTGCTGAGGAGCATGAGCAGCATCTGCGCTTGGTACTATCAGAATTGAGGAACCACAAGTTATTCGCCAAGTTGAGCAAGTGCGAATTTTGGTTGCCTCAGGTTTCTTTTATAGGCCACGTGGTGAACAAGGATGGGATCTCGGTTGACCCAGAAAAGATTGCAGCAGTGATGGATTGGAGTAGGCCGAATACTCCTAAGGAGATCAGAAGTTTTTTAGGGTTGGCTGGCTATTACAGGAGATTCGTGGAGGGTTTCTCTTCTCTAGCCGCACCTTTGACCAAGCTGACTCAGAAGAATGTGGCTTTTGTTTGGAGCGAGAAGTGCGAAGAAGCTTTTCAGGAGTTAAAGAGGAGATTGTGTACTGCTCCCGTTCTGACCCTTCCTACTGAGGGCGTGGATTATGATGTGTATGTGGATGCTTCGCTTGTAGGTTTGGGATGCGTATTAATGCAGGATGGAAAAGTAATTGCTTATGGGTCAAGGCAGCTGAAGACTCATGAGAAGAATTATCCTACGCATGACCTTGAGTTTGCAGCGGTTATCTATGCGTTGAAGTTGTGGAGGCACTTACTTTATGGGGCTCAGTGCAAGATTTTTACTGACCATAAGAGCCTGAAGTACGTGTTCACGCAGAAGGAGTTGAATCTGCGTCAGCGGCGGTGGCTTGAGTATGTGGCGGATTATGATCTGGAAATCCAGTATCATCCGGGCAAGGCCAATGTGGTGGCCGACGCCCTGAGCCAAAAGATGGGAAAGATCTTTAACCTCTCCGCCGATCGGTTAGTTGAGGAGTTCCTCCTTATGGATATTTCGGTAGGATGCTGTAGTTTGCAGAGTAGCTTGTCAGTGGCAGAGCCGTCCTGGATTTCTTTGACCAGACTGCACCAGAAGGACGACCCGGATCTGTTGCACTTGTTCATCAGGACAGAGAAGGGAGAGTTGCCAGATTTTGCTATTTATGATGCGGGTACTTTGAAGTACCGCGGCAGGTTTTGCGTTCCCGCTGTTGGGGACATTAGAGGTATGATTTGCAGTGAGGCTCATGGTTCCAGCGTTGCCTACCATCCAGGATCTACGAAGATGTACCGTGACTTCAGGCAAATTGCCTGGTGGTATGGTATGAAAGGAGATATAGCCCGATTTGTTACTGAGTGTCACACTTGCTAGCGTGTGAAGGCCGATCATGGAAGGCCTGGTGGTAAGTTGACTCCGTTGGAGATCCCGACTTGGAAGTGGGAGAGTATATCTATGGACTTCATTACGGGTTTGCCAAAATCCCCGAGAGGATTTGATTCTGTTTGGGTTATAGTGGATAGATTGACGAAGTGTGCCCACTTCGTGCCATATAAGATTGATTACCCAATGAAGAAGATAGCGGAGTTGTACTTGAATGAAGTCATCCGACTCCACGGTGTGCCGGTTAGCATCATTTCTGATCGAGACTCCCGGTTTACTTCTCGTTTTTGGCAGAGTCTGCAGGAGGGTTTGGGTACGGATCTGAGGTATTCTACTGCGTACCACCCTCAGAACAATGGGCAGACGGAGCGGGTCAATTAGATTGTTGAGGATATGATCCGGTGCTATATTTTAGACCACGGTGGACCGTGGGATGAGCGTCTGCGACTCATGGAATTTGCTTACAATAACAGTTATCAGGAAAGCTTGCAGATGGCTCCGTTCAAAGCTTTGTATGGGAGGCACTGTAGGACTCCGTTGTTTTGGGCTGAGGCTGGTGAGAAGCCTTTGTTGGGTCCAGATGCTCTGGAAGAGATGGAAGTCGCCGTGAAGCTTATTCGTGAAAAGCTTCGTTTAGCTCAGGAGAGGTATGAAAAGAACGCCAATCGGCGTAGGTCTGCTTTGGAGTTTTTAGTAGGGGATCATGTATACCTCAAGGTTTCTCCAATGGTTGGTGTGAAGAGATTTGGTAAAAATCGGAAATTGGACCCAAGGTATGTGGGCCCGTTCGAGATTTTGGAGCGGATTGGTGTGTCTGCATATAGATTGGATTTGCCAGCGAACTTCCCTAGTGTTCATAATGTTTTTCATGTTAGCCAATTGCGGAAGTGTGTGCGCAGTAGTGGGCAACTCTTGGATGTTGTGCCCCAGTTGGAGCCCAACCTCTCTTTTGTTGAGGTGCCAGTTCGTATTTTGGATACTCAGGAGCGTGTGCTGCGAAAGAAGTCCATACCGATGGTGAAAGTTCTATGGAAAAATCAGGATTTGGAGAGCGCGACTTGGGAGCTAGAGTCGGCCATGAGGAGGGCGTACCCTCACCTGTTTCACTGATTTCATCGATATGTTTCCCTTTGTAACTTCTGTTTGTTACTTTTTCATTCTTTAGTAGGAGGGTTGTGCGTAAAGTTTCGGGACGAAACTTTCTTTTAGGGGGAGTGACTGTAACGCCCCGTTTTTTCAGCGATTATTTTTATTCTCGTTTGGCGTTATGATGACGCGTTTCCGTGGCTTGTGCCATTTGTGGAGTGTGGTTTAGCTCCTTAGAACTGAGTGCCCTATTCTGTAGCCTGCTGACGAGATCTCCCTAGCAAGCCGAGTTGTTTTGGGTGACCCGGTGTGGCCTCTCGGGGGGATGTTGGTGTTTGGCTTTATTTGGGTATAACTCGAGTTCTGTTCGTCGAAAATTTATTTCGACTTCGCCGTTGTGTTCGTAGCGTGGGTATTTAGCTACGGTGCGAATTTCGTCGAATTCCGAGGTAGTTCGGTTTTCGCGTCGATTTGGTGCTTTATGTAATTTTGTAATTAATTATATAATTATTTAATTATATATATATATATATATATATATATATATAGAATGAGAGGCACGCATCATCTTCTCCGATTAAAAGAAACCGCCGCCTGTACGAGAGAAAGAAAACCGCCGGACTACCCCTTCCCTTCGGACGCCGATTCCCGGAGCGTTTGTGGACGGAATTCGATTCCGAGAGTGGATTTGGATTGCTCTCGTCAAGACCTTCATTCCTACGGTAAGAAATTCGATTTTCGTGGAGTTTTGGGAGGATTGGAATTTTCGGTTTTGGAAGTTTTTCGCCATTAATGGCCGAGTGTTTGTTTTAGGTGTTGCGGCCGTTTTGATCCGTGCGAAGAGGAGGAAAGCAGTCCAAAGCTTCGCTGTGAATTGAGGCAAGTGGTATTCTTGCCCTTGCCAAGTTTTCTTTTCGATTTTACTTGCTGAAATTGAAATCCCGGTTATCCCAGGTTAGAGGCCTTGTTGTTCTCATTTTCTTGCTAACTATAGGGCTTAGTTCTTCCTACTGAAACCCCCCCTATTTTGTGATGTTTGGAATACAAATTGTCGGCGTGGAGCCGTTGTTTTCCTTTATTTTGATTGTTGCTCTGGTTCGGGTATAGCCGAGAGGGAGAGTTAGGAGGGGGGGGGGTGTGGTTGCCAATTTTTCGTTAAGGTATTACTCGAATGATTAGGCATAGTTCGTATAGTAGTGGTGCGCGACGTTGATAGTTGTCTGCTGCTACTGCAGTGGCGTGAGTCGTGTGCGCGTTCCGGTGTCGTTCGGGAAATTCCAAACGGTACAGGTTAGCCGCGCACGGTCATCAACCGTTAGGGCGCACGACCACTGGTCGTGTGCCTCTGCTCGTGCGCGGCTGTCTTTCAGTTTCCAAAGTTCTGTCTCGGAAAATCGCACGAGCGCTGGCAACAGTGCGCACGACCAGTGGTCGTGCGACACTGATCGTGCGCAGTTGCTAGGTTTTCTGTCAGGTTTTCCAGGTTCGCTTCGCACGATCATCAGCCGATGAGTGCGCACGACCACTGATCGTGCGTCACTGATCGTGCGCTTTGTATATTTTCTTTTGCTATGTGAATTTAGCTGGTTTCGAGTGCGGGAATTTAGATACTCAAGTAACAGGCAACTACTCGAGTTCTGGATCTTCTGCCTTGGTCGTTCGACTATCGTCGAGCTCCGTATTCTTTAGTGGGTTTGTGGGTAGTGGTATTATTTTGGCGGCGAGTGAGGCTAGCACACTCAACGCCAAAGTTTAGGTAGGCACTGAGTGGGTTTCACTCAACGCCTAGTCGTGTTGGTTTATTTCAACACTCTTCCTTTACCTTGTCTTTCGTTTCCGAGTGGATTTCCAGTTGTATTTCTGGGTTTTCCTTGTCGGCCGTTTTCTTTATTTTCCTAGAGGCCGAATCGTGGGTCGTGGTTAGTAGTGGTGGTTGTAGCTCTT
Source organism: Platanthera zijinensis (assembly GCA_039513925.1). Lineage (NCBI taxonomy): Eukaryota > Viridiplantae > Streptophyta > Magnoliopsida > Asparagales > Orchidaceae > Platanthera > Platanthera zijinensis. The sequence continues at coordinate 124,384,559 of CM077085.1, read as the reverse complement.
TATGGGGGTGGAGTTGTGTGATATAGCCAAGGCCACCCATGTTTTTCTTGCTCCAGGTACGGGCTGGGCATGTCGGGTGGAAGGTCCCTTGTGTTTTCACGTGTTGACCCTCGAGCTTTTGACTTGGACATGGTGGATTGGGGGACTGCGTTTGCCTTCGATCCGGTTCCTTGTTGTTGTTTTGCTACTATCACTTCCCACAGTTTAGGGTGTTAGAAGTTTCTTCTTTGGTAGTTTGCAACATTCTGGCTCTTGGTAGCCTAGTAGGCCCTGCAGGATGTGGTTCCTGGGCTGGGTCATTGCTGTTTCTTTGCACGTTGTGCATTTCTTGTGGTCCTGTTTTGGACAGTTGTGACTCTTTCTACTGCATGTTTTTCTGGTACTTTTCCCCTTTTGGTTGACTCTTTCATGCAGTTTTTTCTTTGTTTAGCTTGCTGAGGTATTCTGTTTTCTTTTGGAATACCCCAGGTTCTGAACTGTAGCCAGTCTGGTGGCTAGTTGGAGGTGGTGTTGTTGGTGGACTCCCGGACCTTGGAGTTCTGTTTACCTTCTTAGTGAGGTTGTTTTCAGTACTTTCTTACAGACATATATTTGTGCTAGTGGGTTCGTGTCAGGTTGTTGGCGCCCACTGGTAGTTTTTACCTTGTACTAGATATATACTATTGCTGCTACCATTTTCTGGAGATAGTCTACTTGCTCTGAGAAGGTTTTATGCTAGGTTGCTAGTTATTTTTAAACTATAATTATTATTATAAATAAAGCTCATGATCAGCATGTTTCATAAGACGTATTCACTATTTTCCAAATCACGTATAAAGACCGCTTTCTTATATATTACATAAATTTAATGTAGAGTCTTGCATAGCATGAGTGGTTCTCTGGGGCCCCTGATGCGCTCTTTAGGGTGTCAAATCTAAATAAAGTATTTTTCCGCAGCGTATAAATATAGTTTTTCTTTTGTGGACTAGGTGATCCACTGAGCCGAGGGATACAGTCTCTAAAATATAACTGATTTTCTAATCATTAATCACATGATTTTTCTTTCATTCAGTTGGTAGTTGGTTTTGCCTGAGCGTCAGCAGTTATCCCCTACTTGACGTGGCATCATGACGCGTGTTTTCTCTTACTCTGATAATTCTTAATTCGGAGAAAATGCGGGTTGTGACACATGCTATAACTGTGGCCGGGTGGGGCATATCGCTCGTGACTGTCGGGTTGTTCAGCCCAAAGGAGAAAAGAAGACGGGTGCGTCTTATGCTGAGAAGGGCAAAGCGGTGGTTGATTCATCTGCGTCTCAGGCACAGCCCCGAATATATCAGCTTGGCCAGCAGGAAGCGATTAAGCAAAATGACGTCGTCACAGGTATGAGTTGATTTAGCTTACTTGCTTATGTGCTATTGTTTTTGGTTATGTATAGCTTGTGCATGATGTGTGTGCTGCAGGCTTTGTCCTGATTCGGAATCATTTGGCGAGAGCCCTGTTTGATACGGGTGCTTCGCATTCTTTCCTGTCTGAGGATTTCGTATCTCGAATTGGGGTACCAAGTCATGTGATGGTGGATAGTACAAGGGTGCTATTGCCGAATGGCTGTGTGATGCTTGCGGATAGGGCTTGCGATGTGGATGTGCAAATAGGAAGTCGGGATTTCGGTTTGAGTGCAGCTGTGCTACCGTTATCGGAGTTTGATGTGATCTTTGGTATGGACTGGCTCTCGGAGCAGTGTGCCTTTATTGATTGCAACTCCAAGGAGATTACACTGGGCCAGAATATCGGATTTGTGACGAAGTTCGCTGGTATGCGAGGAGTTGGCGGGACTCTGTTGTCTGCACTCCAAGTCGTCAATGCTGTTCGGAAGGGCGCGAAGTTATTCTTCACGCTAATTCAGGCTGTTGAGCCAAAGGCCAGTGTCGGTGAGGTACTGGTTGTGTCAGAGTTTGCCGATGTGTTTCCTAAAGATCTTCCTGGGTTACCACCCCAGCGGGAGATTGACTTCTCTATTGAGTTGGTGCCAGGTGCGAAACCTGTGGCCCGCTCTCCATATCGCGTCGCGCCAAAAGAGATGGCTGAGTTGAAAGTCCAATTGCAAGAGTTGTTGGAGCAGGGATATATACGCCCAAGTATGTCACCTTGGAGCGCGCCTGTTCTATTTGTGAAAAAGAAAGACGGTAGCTTATGGTTATGTATTGACTACCGCGAATTGAATAAGCTGACGGAGAAAAACAAATATCCGATTCTGCGGATTGATGACCTCTTTGATCAGCTGGCAGGATCAATGGTCTATTCCAAATTGGATTTGAAATCGAGATATTATCAGCTGAGGATTAGGGAAGGTGACATTCCCAAGACGGCGTTTGGAACACGCTACGGTCATTATGAGTTCACGGTAATGCCGTTTGGCCTATGTAATGCGCCTTCGGTATTTATGGACCTAATGCATCGAACGTTCCGAGAGTACTTGGATTTGTTTGTTATTGTGTTTATCGATGACATCTTAGTATACTCTCAGTCGGAAGAGGATCATGCAAACCATTTGCGGTAGGTCTTGCTTACCCTACGGAGGAATAAGCTTTATGCCAAGTTCTCAAAGTGTGAGTTCTGGCTCTCTTCAGTAGCCTTTTTAGGCCATGTGGTAAGTGGAGAAGGTATCGTGGTGGATCCGTTGAAGATAAGTGCCATTCGAGATTGGCCAGTGATGTCTTCAGTGGCCGAGGTCAGGAGCTTCCTTGGACTTGTGGGCTACTATAGACGGTTTGTGGAAAACTTCTCACGGATTGCTTTACCTCTGACCACGTTGACGAGAAAAGATCAAAAGTTCATTTGGACGCCGGAGTGCGCGCGAGCTTTTGAAGACTTGAAGAGTCGTTTGACCACGGCGCCTGTGTTGACATCGCCATGTGGTACAGATGGGTATGAGATCTATAGTGATGCTTCCGGGAGCGGCTTAGGCTGCGTTCTTCTGCAGTTTGGTAAAGTGATTGCTTATGGCTCGCGCCAGTTGAAAGTGCATGAGCGGAATTACCCCGTCCATGATTTGGAGTTGGCGGCGGTAATCTTTGCGCTCAAGTTGTGGCGACACTATCTATATGGCGTTAAAGTGGATATCTATACAGATCATAAAAGCCTAAAGTATTTGTTGGATCAGAAGGATCTGAATATGCGACAACGAAGATGGATGAAGTTCCTTGGGGACCACACCTTCGAGATTCACTATACTCCCGGGAAGGGAAATGTGGTCGCTGATGCTTTGAGTCGGAAGACTCCGGTACGGGCAAGCTGGTTGCAGAGGCATGATCAGCGGTTAATCCAGGAATTTGAAGCGTTGGAGATATCTTGTGTTGACAAGGGTTCGTCAACCGATGCATGCTTGAACTGGACGGAGGTGCAATATGACCTTACAGACAGAGTTCGGCGAGCAACGGAGCTTGATGAAAGTCTCCAGCGCTATGCAAAAGATGGGCCGGATGACCAATTCTCTTAGGATAACGGTTTGTTACGAAGAAATGGTCGAGTGTGCGTCCCGAGTGTGGGTAAATTGAGGGAAGAGTTGATGTACAAAGCTTACTTTGCAAAGTACTCAGTTCACCCAGGGAGCACAAAGATGTACAGAGATCTGAAAAAGCTGTTCTGGTGGCCCGGACTAAAGAAAGATGTCGCACGTTATGTGGCTGAATGCAATACCTGTGCGTTGGTGAAAGCAGAATGCCAGAAGCCTGGCGGTTTCCTGAAGTCGTTACCTATTCCGGAGTGGAAGTTCGATGATATTTCGATGGATTTCGTGCACGGGTTGCCGAGATCTCAACGCGGTCATGATTCCATCTGGGTGATTGTGGACCGGTTGACGAAAGTGGCGCACTTCCTTCCAAACAGAAGAGACGATTCAGTGGAAACCTTGACCAAGCTTTATGTGGAGCAGGTTGTTCGACTGCACGGTGTTCCTCGGAGCATCGTTAGTGACCGTGATGGGCGGTTCACATCGAATGATTGGCGGCTTGTTCATCAAATGTTGGGTACAAAGTTAGCGTTTAGTACGGCCTTTCATCCCCAAACGGATGGCCAGACTGAACGAACCAACAGGACGATGGAGGATATGCTCCGCATGTGCGCCCTAGACTTTGGTAAGAGATGGGAAGATTATATATTTCTTGTCGAATTTGCCTATAATAATAGCTACCAAGCGAGTATTGGTGTGGCACCATTTGAGGCTTTATATGGTCGTAAATGCCGTACACCGTTAGCTTGGGCAGAAGCAGGCGAATCTAAGCTGAGTGGGAAAAAGGAAGTCGAAGAAGCTACCTCGCTCATACGCTCTATTCGGGAGAGGCTATTGATAGCCCAAGATCGTCAAGCAAAGTACTACAATGCCAAACACCGGAACGTGGAGTTCGCGGTGGGTGATTGGGTATATTTGAAGATCAAACCCTTCAAAGGCGTGTCCAGGATTCGGCGTTTGAAAAAGCTAAGTCCGAGGTATCTTGGTCCGTTTGAGGTGGTGGAGCGAGTTGGGGAAGCTGCTTATCGACTAGCACTTTCAGCAGACTTGGGTGGATTACATGATGTATTTCACATCTCAGTCCTTCGTAAGGCGGTGAAGGATCCAGCTCAAGTAGTGGAGAATGATCGGGTACCGGTAGAGTATGGGCTAACAACGAGGGTTAGACCCATTCAGATCGAGGATCGAGCCGAGAAACAGTTGCGGAACAAAGTGATCGGGATGGTCAAGGTCCGATGGGACAATTGTGGCCGTGAAGAGCTAACATGGGAGCGAGAGCAGACCATGCAAGCTGAATTTCCCGAGTTGTTTGGATAAGCTGTAGACTGTGTACCTCTTGTTATAACAGAATTCTCAAATTATAGCATTGTTGGTTCTTGTTTCCTTACTGTGTAAATTTGGGGACGAAATTTTGTTAAGGGGGGGGGGGGGAGGATTGTAACACCCCAAAAAGACTCAAAAATGGTTTTGAGGTGCAGGTCATATTACACAGCCTGGGACACGGGCGTGTCCCAGGGCGTGTCGGGGGTACACGGCCTGGGACACGGGCGTGTCCCAGGGCGTGTCACGCAAATAAAATGCGTTTTGAGTCAGAAAGTTACACGGCCTTGAACCAAGCCTTGAACACGGGCGTGTCAGGTTGGACACGGGCGTGTCCGATGCCGTGTGCCTACCCGTGTACTGCTTGCAGCTCAATGAGGCAGGGGCGACACAGGCATGTCTCAGGAATGACACGGGCGTGTCAGGTTCGACACGGGCGTGTCGATGCCTGTGTTCTGGTAAATCTCAGTCGGTACGAATACCGCGTGTGCCGCTTAAGGGTACACGGCCTGTGACACAGGCGTGTCACAGGCCGTGTCAGCCAAAAAAAAATGAGTTTTTGGGCAAATCGTGGCCGTTCAGATTTCTCTCTTTGGATCCAAGGGCTCAGGTGATTCCTGGCTGGCTTTAATCCGTAGAGGCTGATGAAGACTTCATTCTTCATTTGGTTAAGGAAGAGAAAGAGAGAGGAGGAAGAAGAAGGAGGAGGAGATCAAGCCACCGGCGGAGTTCCCGTGGTCCGATTCGTGATCCGAAGCCGGCGTTGTGAAGGCAAAGCTGCTGCGGTTCTTTCTCACCGGCTAGTTTGCGATGGCTCCCAAGAGATTGACAAGGGTAACGATCTCCCTTCTTGGACATGTGAAGTCCTTCTTTTCTGCATTGCATAGGGAAAACCCTTCCCCGCAAGTGTGCGGTGGGTTGTGGTGTCCCTTGGGGTAGATATGTGAAGTCCCCCTTGTTAGAGGCCGGAATTGGAGTACGGCTCTAGGCATGCTGTGTGAAGCCCATCTGGACATGGTCTGGATTGGTGATGCTTGTTTGCATATCGGAGAAGGCTCCGTGATTATGGCTTGTGTTGCCTTGTGCCTACCTGTTGCTTGGTGCAGCAGGAAGTACTGGATGATGTCCAGGAAATGAAGAGGGTTGGATGCAACTCTCGTGGCCGTGCGTTGCCACTTTATGAGCGGTTGAGCCGTTGGCTGCAACTCGATGAAAAGGCAGATTGCCGAACAGGAAATGTGAAACCGACCCACGCCTATAAATAGCCATGGATACTTCCGTATTCGAGGTGGCACGGCGACTTGAGCAATGGGGGGTGGCTGATCCGTACCTGGGTTAGGTCCGTCCGACTTGGAAGCCTGGTTATAGGTTTTGTTGGAGCGCATAATGAGAGTCTTAGGCCCGCGCGCCGGAAAGACTAGAATGCTCAAATACCGTGTAGACGGTGGTGTTGACCCTGGTATTCCGGTACACCAAGAATGTGCCCTGAGTGCACGGACTGTCGGGCCGTGTGGCCGATAGTTGTGATGGCTTGAATGTGCCTGCGCGCACATAGTTGCTATATGATGATGCCATGCTTTGCAGGGAAAGAATGCTAATGCCCCGAGAAAGGGGTAGGATTGTTATAATTGGGTCAGCTGAAAGCTAACCGTTGCATTGTTTGCCACCGGTTGGGTGGATTGTTCCCATACAGGTGCTGGAGAGCCAAGTAGTAAGTGAAGGGCTGAAGCCCTACTGCTGTTGCTGCTGCTGCTGCGGCTAGCCCTTGAAGGCTAAGAGAATGTTTTTGCTTGTTTTCTTTTACTCATGTATGGCCGGCCTGCGCGCCGAGGTTTGTAAACCATACGGTGTGAAAATATGAGATGCTAAATTTTTCATCAGGCTTTTTTGGACAGGCCTACCACAAAATATGAGATGCTAAATTTTTCTCTTTTCTTCTCAACATTTTTTGAATCAATGTCCCATAATCACAATATAGTTCAAGTAATTCTACAATTCAAGTGTTATAATAGGAGAGACTTTTTGGCTTTGGTGAAATTTGAAGTGAGGGTAGTTACTAAAAGTGGTGTTAGGCTCAAATTTTGTAAGCAATGATAAAATGTATTAGGTAAGGTGCAAAGACTCAAACTATTTAATGAAATGCCTAAATCATTTTCAAAGAATAATGATGTTCAATGTAAATGTTTCAAGAATCACTTGAGGCAAGTTCTAGCCACCAAGTAAAACAACTTATTCATAATAGAGTTAGAATCCATCTCTAAATACTATTTACATACTATTACCCAAATCAAAGAACATTATTATCATGAAGAGAGAAAGCAAGAGTAATAACCGCCTTAAACACTAAAATATAAAAACATACAATGAGGATTTAAGAACCTTAACAAAGTCTTTAAACTAATGAAAGTACATAATGAAAGGCCTACTCCTAAACTATGAAATGACCATTCAAAATATTTTTCACAAGTATGCCAAGATCATAGTAAGGCTTCGTTTCAGTCATCTGGATCACCAAATTAAGAGAAATGATGAAAGTGCTCCTCGGGCAGTCCGGGCGGCCCGGGCAAGTTGCCCGATGGCGGCGGCGACTGATGATGGTGGGAGGCGAGGAAATGACTGGAGGCAGAGGCGGCCTCCGACGCTTGCGCAGGCCGCGCGCGCCATCACGAACTAGCCACACGCAGGCCAAGCACGCCAGCAGGAACTAGCCACGCACAGGTTGCGCGCGCCAGCGCGAACTAGCCATGCACGTGAGGCTGACCACGCACACACGTAGAAGGGCTGGCCTCTCGCACGCGGGTGTGCCGCCCGCGTGTGAGTGTTGTTTGCGCAGGTTCGTGTTTGGCTTTGCCCTCTTATCAGGTGTTTTTGAGCCTTGGGGGGAGCACAACTTTTTTGCTAATGACTTGTCTGATATGGTTGGTTTTCCCCACATGTCCTGTCCAAGTCTTTGGGTTTGACATAGAAAATTATGGTGGAACGCCATCAAATGCTCCCAAATTTTCATTGGTCATGATCCGCGAAGCGCCAAGCCCAACATTTTGGACTTTAAATATTTCACCTCGTGGTTGTGGACTTCAGACTATTGTGTCGTGAGGCAATTTTTTGCTTTACGGTGTGAAGCTCCCTTTTCGCTTTGACTTGGATACGTGTGCTAATAAATAGGTGTTGTTTGCGCATACTTTGTGAGTTAAGGGTTCCATGGTAGGCACTCAGACAGCTGCTCTTGTGGTGGATTGCCATGCATCACCTTGATTATTGTGCTGTGCCTATGGCGTGTTGCTAGAATGCCCTTCAAATTTTCTCCTTGTTTGCCGCGTTGGTGCGAAAGCGAGTCATTTTTCACATTTCTCCTCGTATGAATGTGCGAGTATGGTGTTGCACTGTAGCCCGTGTGGTTGTCGAGGGCCGTTAGCACTGGTGGCTGTTTCTTAGATGTGATGTGGAGGGATATACTGCCCCTTGTCTTGATGTCGTGGAGGAACCAACAGGTCCTTGATGCCACTAAAAGATGTGGAAGGACATGGTTCTCTATTTCCGTGCTGCAACTTAGAATGATTCTGTGTATATTCCTATTAGGAGTTGGGACAGAGCATTCGGAGGCGGAGGCCATCAATGACATTTGTGCCTTAGGATGTTGCAATGATGCGAGTTTTCACATTTGCAGAACACAAGGAGTCTTGGGGACTTGGAGTGGAGCGGTGACAGATAGCTGAGCGGGCCCGGAGATGACGACTATGAAGGTAGGTCCATCATGGCAGGATACGTGCATTGTTTAACTCTACTATGCCCTCGGCGGGCCTGAAAGTCTTTATTTTCAAGGTAGCTAACAACCTAGGGGGGTGAATAGGTTGTCTCACTGGTATTATTAGCTTTTAATTTTATCTTCCTTAGTACTTAGTGTGTTGACAGTAATTGGTTCCCTAACTTTTTGGTACATCCACTCTCCTCCCACCTTGCCAACTTCCTGTTAGTCAAGGCACTTCTCCAAACCACTACTCCAAAGAGCTTACATCTCAGATCCCTCAAGACCTCTCAATCTCCTCTAAGACTTAAAACTCATCCACAAGGGCCTATAACTTAGTGATCAACAGATCACCTATCTCAGGCCAAAGGCCCTACTCTCAGGCTGGGAGGAAATCCCTACCTCAAATCCACTAGGGATCCTACCTCAGAGAGAATGACTCTCCTACCTCAGGCTGTTAAGCCATACCTTAGATCAAAAGGATCCTACATCTTAGGCACAAGTGCCATACAACTCAGTGAGAGTGACTCACCTACCTCAGGCTGTTTAGCGCGAACTCAGATTCATAAGTGAATCCTACACTCAGAGAGTAATACTCTCCTACAGCTCAGGAAAGATTGCCCAACCTCAGGCTTGAAAAGCCCTACACTCAGATCCAATTAGATCCTACAGGGAGAAAGGTGATTTAATTTGTTTGACACAAAAATGTATTTCTGTGTAAACACCCAGGGCTGAGATGTCTCATCACTATCTTACTTCAAAGCAGTAGGAAGAAGTTCTGCCTTTGCTGAAAGAGTTTCAGAATAAAGATTCTGATCTTGCCGAAGAAGAAGATGAACTTGAGTTCTTCAATCAGCCAACTGAGCCCATTGGAGAATGATGGCTCTACTCTCTTTCTCCATCAGAAATCTTTCAGATTATGCTATAGCAGATGAAGATGCAACAGCTCACTGAACTTTTGGTTCTTGCAGGAAGACTTCAAGCTTTTTCTCGGTTGCAATGGCGAGGAAGATGAAGTCCAACAACAACTTTTCAAATCAATAAAACACTAAAATCTGTCTGCGTCTTGGCCAATCTCTTCCTTTTGTAGCTCACTGATCAACGACTCTTATGAATCAGTAGGGCTCACCTACAGCTTCTAGGTGCACCTTACTTTAATAGAAGTAGAAGTACAGTAGCTTCTCGGCAGAGTTTGTTGTGTTCTGTAGCTTCTCCGTACTTGATTTAAAATTAGTTGACTCTATCAATTTTATTGATTTTGCTGACATCAGCACCTGTGGACTTAGCCAAAATAGAGCATCGGTAGAATAGGCATTGAGTGAATGAGTTTCACTCAACGCCAAGATCCTTAGACAAAATTCTGTCTATCTAGGCGATGATCGCGTTGAGTGAGCAAGCCTCGCTCAACGCGTTTTGCCTTAGCTTATTCTTCAACCTTTTCTGCATGCTTGGTGTTGAGAGCGTTGAGTGACCACGCCTCACTCAATGCCTTATGCCTTAGCCATGCTTTTTGTATTTTAGGCATTGAGAGTGTTGAGTGAGCACTCCTTACTCAATATATTGGAACACCCTATTACTAATTTGGGTAAGGATCACTATGTGCTTAGGAATTTGTTTTGACCTTGCTGTATAGTCTGATAGGTCAATTAGAATGAGTCTTAGGGTTTGTACTTAGGTTTGAAAGCTGCCCTCAAGACCTTCTAAAGATCAGGATTCAGTGCTGAAGACTAGGACAATTCTCGTCGAGCTCAGGTCGACGAAACGTCGAACTCAGTTCGACTATCTCTGAGCTCAGTTCAAATGAGGCGTCGAACTCTGTTCGATGATCTTTGAGCTCAGATCGACGCTCTGTATCTAGTTGTTTTCCAATCTCTGAGCTCAGGTCGACGATCGTAGAGCTCAGATCGACGATTTATGTTTTCAGTCATAGTTCAATCTCTGAGCTCAGTTCGACGCGTTGAGCTCAGATCGACGTTTTTTTTCCTATGATCGACGATTTCAGGATTCAAATTCAGGATAGTTATGGAATTCATTCAGACTTATTTTCAGCATTTATGGCAAAGAATTTTGTAGCCGTTTCAATCAATTTGGAGCAAGTTTCAAGGAAGACTAATTAGAATGTTTCTTAAGGACTTTCCTCTAGAGGCAGATATCAGTTAAGGTAGTCATTTATGATAGATTAACGGCTATCAAGAAGTCAGAATCTGATATACTCCCTAGAGAGTCATTTTAAAAAAAAGATATAGAGAACTGACAATATTTGAAAAAAAAGAAAACAGAAGAGAGAACAAGAAATATTGGTTCATCAAGAATTCATCTTCTGGAATAGACTCAGTAGACAAAAGTTTACAGAATTACTGAGTCAGAATTCTTCAAGAACACAAGGAACATTACTGTGAAGGAGATCATCTGCTATTATACTCCTTCAAGCATCAAGTATTCAAAAGCTTCTTCATCAAGGACTACATACATCACACATTTCAGCATCTGCTGAAATCATCTATTGCTGGAGATCTGAAGCAACTGAAGGCCTATCACCCTAAGCAAAACTCATCTTCCTGAACCCTTACAGATCTCAGGGGGAGCTTTGACAACATCTTCCACTTATCTTCTCTAAGATTGTTGACAGAGAAGAATAACTCAACCTTTTTGTCTTTCTTTATTCCTTCTGTAAAAGGGTTTCTCAAAACTCCCTTCAAAAGTTTTGTGGCTAGTTTCTGAGACCTTGTCAAAACTCAGTGGTGGCAAGACACCTTATCAAAAAATCTAGGTTTGGTTTTTGAGCACTGGTGGAGACGTTGCTGACACGGCCGCCAGTGATCCCCGTCTGAGAGAGTTCGTCGATTGGGACGATCGCTGTCGCAAGCTCGAGGATGGGATCGACGTCCGCCGCCATTATATAAAAATATATAATTAAAAATTAAATAATTATAATTATATATTTTTAGTAATTTTATTATTTTAGCAATTTTATTTTAAGTATTTATTTCATGTTTTAATTTTCATTTCATGTGTAATGATAGGTGCTTATAACCATCATATGTTGTTTTAATTATTTCATTTCATGTGTAATGATGGGTGCCTATAACCATCTTATTTTCAGTTTGAATTTTGAATTTTGAATTTTGAATTTTGATTGGAGGGAGATTGAGTGGTGTAGGCTATATATAGCCATGTTAATGAAGGATTGTTTAGAGAGACAATGAAAAATTAAAACCTTAATTCAAAGATTGAATTTTCCCCCTCTTTCCCTCTTCCCCCTTAGGCAAATTTCGGCCTTCCTTCTCTTCTTCCTCCTCTCCCTCTTCAAAATTCATCCAAGGCTAGTTCCTCCTCTCCCAAAACGACCTCCAACAAAGCAACCATTCAACCCACCTCCTTGAAGAAATCGGCCAAGACAAAGATCTCCTTTGTGGATTCCAACTCCGGCGTGACGCGACGAAGGCGGACAAGTTTCCTCTCCATCCGGCGTGACTCCGGCGGAGCCGTTGAAGAGCGATCCAAGTAGAGAGATCGGAATCATCTATTTCGATTGGGTAACGAAACCTTCTACCTTTGTGTGTTTCTTTTCCTAGATTTATTTCTGTGGTGGTAGATTCTTAGCGTTGAATTTTGATAGCATTAATTCATCGTGGTTTTCTTCGATCGGTTTGTGTTTATCTTGATTGATCTAATTTCGAGAAAGGTTTGGCGAACCTTCGTTTTCTTTTGTTGGGAGAGATCTACCTTTTCCGAATCATATTTTATTTGGTAGATCTCTTTTGGTACAACATCGCTCGTTCGGACTGGGTAGCTCCTTTTAGCCGGAAAGGATATTGGCCTATCGCCTCTATTCGATCCTAATCGGTTTGGCTACCCGTACGCTAGCATATAATTGATAGAATTAATTAACGTGGTGCCGCATAGAGCGATTGTGCGAATATAGGATTTGGATTGTGGAGAGGTATACGTGCTAGTCCGTAGATCATTTCAGTGTCAAACGTGTGAGCCTGCATCAAGCACCTTATCAAAAGCTCATTGGTGCCCAGGACACCTGATCAACTATTCCTGCAGTGGATTCCTACCTAGGATGGTAGAAGAGTGGATGTACCCAGGATTGTTGGGGAACCACTATAGCTCCTTGTGTCATCTAGTTTGCTGTGCTTTTTTGCTTTGCTATGTGCTGTGTGTTTTTGTTTTCTTACTGCTTTAGTGTTTACTTTTCTGCTAGCACATTACACATATAAGTAAATCAAGTCTTCCACTGCCTTATAGCTTTAAATTGTAAATTATTTTAATATACTCTATTCACCCCCCTCTAGAGTAAGCTAGATCTTATCCTCACTTTCAATTGGTATCAGAGCCAGGTTGGTTACTCAACAACTGAATCTTCAACAGATTGGTTGAACAGGCTAACACCTGAATCAAAAGATCTCTGATAAGATCAATCTTTTATAAAGGGTTATTATTATTTTGTATTATATTTATTTTCTTCAAAACCATGGCACAGAACAAAGATTATGCAAGCACCAGACCTCCAGTGTGCAACCTTTCTAAGTTTGCACTTTGGAAGGCAAGGATTAGGCTTTACATGAATTCTATTGATGAGGACATCTTTAATTCTATTTTGACAGTGTGTCCAAGACCCCTAGTAATCACAAGTACAAGTGCTATTCCACCTCCCCCAGGAACAGATGCAGAAATAAAGAAATGAAAAGTTACAGATGCAAAGGCTATGAATATCCTTACTCAGACTATGTCTGATGAGATATTTCAAAAGGTGGCTGAATACAGTTCAACAAAAGATATATGGGATAAGCTTTCTGAGATTGTATTTTGATCTGCTGATGAAAGGAAGGACAGAAGATCCCATCTCATATCCCAGTATGAGAACTTCAAGAAAGGAGAAACTGAGCCAGTTGCTGATATATACAACAGGCTCAGCCTAATTGTCAGTGAATTAAGAACATTGGATAAGGAGATCTCACTCACTGAACTAAATGACAAAATCCTAATGTGCTTCCCCAGTACTTGGGATTCAAGAATCTGGCCAATCAAGGATGCCAGAAGCCAAAGTGAGATCACCATAGAGGCTCTTTTGGGCAAGCTCAAGTCTTATGAGCTGCTCATCAAGAATAGAGAGGAAGAACAAAAGGTTGCTTCTCCAGCTATCAGGAAGGAGAAGACAATAGCATTCAAAGCTACAGAAGATCTGCCTGAAGACAAGGTCACAGGCAATGAAGAATTGATGAGCTTACTGGCCAAAAGATTCTATAAGATGGCCAGGAAAGATTTGAGAAAGAGGTCATCCAGAGGGCATGAGAAGCCAAGGTATGACAAGTCAAATAACAAAGAAATAATCTGTTTTGGATGCAGGAAACCAGGCCATATTGTGCCTGATTGTCCAGAAAATCAAAATAAGGACAAGAGGGACAGGAAAGATAGGAGAAGAGATAAGGACCCCAGGGGAAATAATTAAACAAATCCTCCTCTAGCAAAAGTAAACATACAAGGAAGGGATTTATAGCAGAAACCTGGAGTGAAACTGAAGAAGAGTTAGAGGCTTCATCAAGCTCAAGTGATGATGAAGATGATGCTGAAGAGAAGGAGTTCTGCATGATGGCTATCAATGCCTCCCAACATAATTTTGATGCAGAACATGAATCAGAATCTGAACATGAAGATGAAGAAGACCAGGTAATAGATTCCTTTGATTTTAATTCAGAGGACTTTAAATTTGAATTTAAAGCACTTTGTTTAGACCTGCTGAAGTCTGAGAAAGAGATCATCTCTCTCAGAAATCAATTATCTGAACATAGCACTTTAAAGTCAGATAACCTCAAACTTTCTTAGGAGCTAGAATGCTGTAGGGAGGAGATAGCTTCACTGAAAAGTGAACAATCCCAGGCAAAGAAGTTTGAAGAATCCCTTAATGGGAGAAGCATCAGACTGATGGACATCACAAGTACAGTGAACTCAAGATTTAATAGTACACTGGGCTTGGGTGCTTCATCCAGCCAACCTATAGTATTAATAACTCCAATTAAATTTATTTCAGATAAAGGAAAGGAAGTTGTAGAGGTGGCTAGGAAGAATCCTGATTTACCTAAGAAAAACAAAGTTCAACAGAAAACGTCAAACAGAGGTCGACGATCGTCAAACAGAGCTCTGCAATCTCAGGCTGAATCGTCGAACTCAGGTCGACGACTTCTGAACTCTGGCATAGTCGATCTTCGAATGGAGCTCGACGATCTGACCCAAGATCGTCGAACTCAGCTCGACGATCGTCGAATGGAGCTCAGAGCTTTGAACAATCTTTCAGAGGTAAATCTGCAATCAATCCTAGAAGTCCTACATCCCAAAGCTTCAACCCTTATACTGAATGGATAGTACCTCCTAGGAGATACCAACCTGAAGGATATAAATTGTTTTTTATTTCTGAGTTTAAAGGTTATCAACCTAGACCCAAGGTAAACTGGGTCAAAAACATATAAATTGTTTATGTGCAGGTGAAGACCTATCCAGCAATGAACCAACAATGGTATCTGGATTGTGGGTGCTCAAAGCACATGATAGGGAACAAGGAGAATCTAACATCCTTCAAAGCCAAACTTGGACCCAAAGTGATATTTGGTGATTCAAACTTTTGTCAAACAAAAGGATATGGTGCTGTTCAGATTGTCTCAGTCACATTCAAGAAGGTGGCTTATATGGAAGGACTGAAGCACAATTTAATCAGCATCAGTCAACTCTGTGATGAAGGCTATCAAGTGATATTCAACAAATCCTTATGTAAGATCAAGTCAGAGGATAACACAACAATGTTAACCGGTAAAAGGAAATGTAACATTTATCTTGTAGATTTCCTTTCAACCAATATAGATATCTGTTTATTTAATTCAATTTGCAAACCAAATGATCTTTGGCATAAGAGACTAGGACATATAAACCTTAGAACCATTGCTAGGCTATCAAAGGACAACCTTGTTAGAGGACTATCTTCTGGCCCCTACAAGAAGGAAGGACTCTGTAGGGCTTATCAATTAGGCAAGCAAACTAAAAATAGTTTTAAGTCAATTAATAAGAGTGATTCACCTAGGATTTTGTATCTGTTACACATAGATCTTTTTGGACCCATTACAGTTCAAAGCTTAGGAGGGAAATCTTACACTTTAGTGATTGTAGATGACTTCTCTAGATTCACTTGGGTATTCTTTCTGAGGAAGAAGTCTGATAACTTTAAATGTTTGACAGATTTTCTCAAATGCATACAGATTGAGTTCAATACTCACATTGCCCTGATCAGAAGTGATCATGGGGCAGAGTTTGATTCTCTTCTTATGCAAGAGTTCTGTCAGAGTGAAGAGATCAGCCACACTTTCTCAGCTCCTAGAACTCCTCAACAAAATGGGGTAGCTGAAAGGAAAAATAGAACCCTTATTGAATCTGTCACCACATTGTTGACAGATGCTTACCTCCCTCTATTCTTTTGGGCAGAGGCAGTGAACACCTCCAACTATGTGTTGAACAGAAGTTTTATACATAAACTGAAGGGCAAGACTCCCTATGAATTGCTCAAAGGGAAGAAACCTAAAGTAGACTATTTTAAAATTTTTGGTTGCATTTGTTATATTCACAATAATGACAAGAAATATATAGCAAAATTTCAAGCTAAAGCTGGTGAAGGAGTGTTTCTGGGATACTCCATGATCAGTAAAGCTTATAGGGTTTATAATAAAACTTCTCTTAAAATTGAAGAATCTGTTCATGTATCTTTTGATGAGACTAACATGTTTTACAAGGAGAAGAATACTTCTACCATAGAACTCTTGCAGGTAAACTCTCTTTCAGAAAATTTGGACAGGTTGCATATTGCAGAGAAGGATTCAACATATTCACCTACCCAACAGAGAGGAGAAATCAGTGAAGATGAAGAGGATACTCAACATCTTGGTACTCAACATCTTGGAGAGAACCATCTTGAAGAGCCAGTTGTTGTTCCACAAGAGGAAACAACAACACAAGTTGGTGACAATCAACACCCCCTGTTGATTTAGTAACAATAAGAGATCATCCAATCTCCCAAGTGATTGGAAACATCTCAGCTGGTGTGCAAACAAGAAATCAGGTCAACCAAAATTTGATGCACACCTGCTTTCTATCTCAAGTCGAGCCTCAATCAATTCAAGATGCAGAACAAGATCCACATTGGATCATTGCTATGCAAGAGGAACTACATCAATTTGAGAGGAATATAGTTTGGGAACTAGTGCCAAGGCCTAAGGATCACTCCATTGTTGGAACTAAGTTGGTGTTCAGGAATAAATTGGATGATCAAGGAGTTATTGTAAGAAACAAGGCAAGACTAGTTGCTCAAGGATACTCTCAAGAGGAAGGAATAGACTATGACCAGACCTTTGCACTAGTTGCAAGGTTAGAGGCCATAAGAATATTCCTAGCTTATGCAGCTCACAAAGGATTCAAGGTCTATCAAATGGATGTGAAGAGTGCATTTCTCAATGGAGACATCAAAGAAGAAGTCTATGTTAAACAACCCCCATGTTTTATCTCTTCAACTTATTCTGACCATGTTTTCAAATTGCATAAAGCATTATATGGTCTCAAGCAAGCTCCTAGAGCATGGTATGAGACCTTAGCATGCTTTCTTCTGAAAAATGATTTTATAAGGGGTAGAGTAGACCAAACTCTTTTCATTAGAACCCATAAGTCCCATACCCTACTAGTGCAAATATATGTAAATGATATTATATTTGGATCTACTGATTCAAATTTGTGCAAAAAGTTCTCTAAACTAATGCATTCAAAATTTGAAATGAGTAGCATGGGTGAGCTTTCCTTCTTTCTAGGATTGCAAGTTAAACAACATGCTGAAGGCATATTTATTTCTCAAACCAAGTATGCAAAAGAATTGGTTAAGAAATTTGGTATGTCTGAAGCATCTTGTATGAAAACACCTATGCCTACTAATGCTGTATTAGATGCTGATGAACATGGAAAACATGTTGATCAGACAACATATAGAGCAATGATTGGCTCTTTATTGTACCTTACAGCTAGTAGACCTGATATAATGTTTGCTACATGTATATGTGCTAAGTTCCAAGTAAGACCTAGAGAGTCACACCTTACATTAGTTAAGAGGATTCTTAGGTATGTAAAAAGTTGTCCAAATCTAGGCTTTTGGTATAAAAAAGACTCAGGATTTGAACTAACTGGATTTTCAGATGCTGATTATGCTGGATGTAGAGTAGACAGGAAAAGCACCAGTGGAGCTTGCCAGTTTATTGGTGACACACTTGTCTCCTGGTTCTGTAAGAAACAGACATCTGTGTCCACTTCAACTGCTGAAGTTGAATACATGGCAGCAGGCAGTTGTTGTTCACAGATTTTATGGATTCAAAACCAGCTCCTAGACTATGGTTACAACTTAGAAGGGTCAAAATTTTTTTGTGATAATACCAGTGCTATTTCTATAGCACAAAATCCAGTCCTCCATAGTAGGACAAAACATATAGAGATTAGGCATCACTTCTTAAGAGACAATGTTGAGAAAAATAAAATTGAAATTCAATATATCCCAACTGATTTGCAAAGGGGAGATATTTTCACCAAACCATTGGATGAAAAGGAACATACCTTCTTCCTAAATCAGTTAGGAATGTTAGATGGAGGAAGTTTAAAATAAAACCCAAGATTTTAAAACTCTAAAAACAGACCAAGACTAGGCTAAAAACTTGTTTTTTCTAGTGTCTGTAGGCTATTTTCAGTCTCTGAACTGCGCTCGACGTTTTTCCCACAATCGTCGAACGGAGATCGACGCTTTCCGAAAGCGTCGACTGGAGTTCAACGCTTTCAGATAATGCTAGGCTATCTTATTTCTGGTCAGCGATCGTCAAGCGGAGCTCGACGCTCTCCAATATCGTCGAACGAAGATCGACGGTGTTGAAGACCTTTCAGATTCCCCTAGAAGCCCAAAATCGTAGAACGGAGTTCAACGATCTTTCCATTCCGGCGTCGAACCCTAATATAAAAATCTTTTTTCGGCCGTCGTTCTTCTTTGCGCTTTCATACTCTCTGCAAACTTTTTCTTTCTCTCCAAACTCTTCTGCACTTGGTCGTGTTTGTTCATTTTTGCAGGTATACAATGGCAGTGTCTTTTGCCTCCCTTGCCAAGATGAAATTCGACACAGGTTTTGACATAGACATGGAATCATTCGAGGGCAGTGACCAGGTTTTCAAAGATATTTTTGACTTATTCAGAGAACAGCAGTTAGTGCAGATAATGACCACAAGGATGAAAATTACTGCCGATGAGATCAAGGATTGGGTATATACGACACACAATCTGGATCAG
The DNA here is from genome assembly GCA_039513925.1 of Platanthera zijinensis. Taxonomy (NCBI): domain Eukaryota; kingdom Viridiplantae; phylum Streptophyta; class Magnoliopsida; order Asparagales; family Orchidaceae; genus Platanthera; species Platanthera zijinensis. Next base: position 124,365,650 of record CM077085.1, on the reverse strand, counting down.
AATACAATTGTTGGTACTATAGCCGGGACTCAGGTATCCCTAACACATGCTCTCCTGACTGATGTCTTTCAATTAAGTACCGGAAATGATTCTATTGAGCTATCTGGAGAGGAGTTTGCAACTATGTTAGATAGAATGAGACATTCTGCCGCTAACCCTAACAAATTGCTGAAAAAGAATTTATCAATTGAGTACAGATTTCTTGCTGATGTTGTGGGGAAAATGCTATTGGCAAAGCACTCTGCACATGATACCATCTCTAGGTATCAATTCTGCTTGATGGGAGCAATTGTGGATAAGAAACATTTAAACTGGGGAGAGATTTTCTTTGACATGATCAAAAAGAAGGTGAACAAAAGTCTTGTAAATTTTGGGAGGATCATAGGGCTATTCCTGCACTCCAGGTGCCCTGAATTGCTGGTTTACAGTGGGATGCACATAAATGCCTCCAAGAGGCTGACCTGTGCCCTTTTTGGCAAATAGGATAGACAGCTTACCAAGCCAAGCAGAGGTCCTGCTGCTGTCACTACTTCAGGCACAAGGATTGATACAGTCACTCCCCCACAAGCAACTGCCCCATTAGAAGAGTTGTCTGCTTCCTCATCTCCTCCTTCTCCACCTATTGTTTCTACCTCCACTTCCACAACCACCATCACTACCTCATTCTCTTCCCCCATCATCATTTCCTCTCCTCTTTCAACTCCTTCACCTCCTCCAGCCACCACAGTTGAGCAATTCCATCCCCTTCACTATTATCCATCCATTGACATTTCCTCTTCCCTTCCATCATTCAACCTCATGGATTATTCCTACATGGATGATTCCCCCTCCTCACCTATTGAGCCTCCATCATCCTCCTCATACCAACAACTACTCCATGACATACTTGCCTAACCATCTTTCACCCCATCCATCTCCACACCACTATCTTCCATCTCCACAATTCCAATCTCTCAACCATCCATCCTACCATCCACCACTTCTATCACTACTTCTACAGCTCCCTCACCATCTATCTCTGTCCCTCTAAACTCTACCTCTACTCAAGTCTCACTTGAGAAAGTAGATATTCCTGCCCTAGCAGACAAGCTTTATGGGATGCTGGCTCCCAGGCTAGTAGCCCTGCTGGAGACCTCCATAGCTCCACTCCTGAAATCCATCTAGGAGCTGTCTGCCAGGCTATCCTCTATTTCTCCTCCACAGACAATCCCTTCTATGGGGTGCCTTGATCTAGTTCCAACTGAATCAAGGCAGGGGTAGATGCCATATGAAGAAGAGATAGTACCTACTGCTTTAGAGAAATTCTTACCAGAGACAGCTTCAGTTCAAGCTTCAACTCCTGTACTAACAGTGGACCTCAGGTCACTGTCATCAGATTTTGACATTCTTCACTTCAGCTGTTTACAAGCCCAGGGAGTAGAAGATCTGACTAAGGCCATTGTGCCTGTTGCTAGATGTGAGCCCAGCCAAATTACTGCATATATCAAGACTATGAAACAAGTTCTTTCTGCTGATGTTATGGATGCTGGTGTTGCTGTTGATATTGTTTGTTCTGATAGTGCTGCTGCTGATTTACTGATGATAGAGGCTGATGAGTCTGCTGTTCATATTGAAGAACCTGCTGTTGAAGTTTCTCTATCTGCTGCTCCTACTGCCTCGATTTCTGCTGCTTCTATCACTGCTACTGCTACTACTATTATCTCTCCTGAAAAGTCAAAGCAACAACAAGATTACATCAAAAGGATTGATGAGTTATATGATAATCCTCAGAGCTCAGATAGTGACCAATTCCAAACTGATTCTGATGACTCCTCTGCAACTATTGCAAGGAAGAGGAAAGCTAGAAGCATGGCAATGATGAGGGTACCTCCTGAGAAAGTTAAAGATGACAATGATATCCCCTACTATATTCTTCATGACTGCCCTATTTCTTAACCATGGATGCAGTATTCTAAGAACCAGCTCAAAGCAATGAAGAAAAAGAGAAAGCTTGACAAATATGATAAAGGATCTTCACACTTCTATCCTCCTCCTCCTCTAGATGCAGGTACTGGTGGAGGATCTGCTTCTCAGTTTGGATCTGTTGGAAAACATAGCTCCTCCCAATCTTTACAGAGATATCAACCAAGAGGACATTATCAAAGAGGTTATCAGTCAAGAAGAGGAAATCATAGAGGAAGTCAATGAGACTACAGAGGTTACTCCAGGCAACATCCATACCAAAGGGAAGGACAAGGTCCTATTGACTCAACCTCTGGTCCTTTCCCTTACAAGCTAAAATAAACTGTTGCTATAAGAATTCCTTCAGATGATTCAGTGACAATAAACAGATATGAACCTTCAGTTCCTTTTGAAGACCCTGAAAACAATCCACTCTCCTGGACTGCTAGAATGAAAGAATTGGCTGCATTGGATCAGATCAAGAAAGGAAGAGAGCAAGGCAGAGATACCTACAATATCACAACCCTATCAGAGCAGAGAAAGAAAGAATTAGAAAGATATGCTTCAAGAAAATTCTTTGATCCACAGAGCTACATGAAGCTGCATCCTGAGGATGTTGTTCCAAGGCCAAAATCTCAAACCTCCTTAGGTGCAGATGATGATAGAAGATCCAAGAAGGAAGCCCTCAATCCCAACAGAGAAATTCTTTTTAAAAGGGCAATGAGTAATTTGTGTAAGCTGATACTCATATCTACTTCTGACTGATTCTGTGATTCCTGCTGTGTTTCTGCAATCTGCATTGTTGTTTCTGTTTTATTTTTATTTCTGATGTATGCTTATTATTTCCTATTTGTCTTGTAAATAGTAATCCTAACCCAAATAGGGGGAGATTGTTGGAACACCCTATTACTAATTTGGGTAAAGATCACTATGTGCTTAGGAATTTGTTTTGACCTTGTTGTATAGTCTGATAGGTCAATTAGAATGAGTCTTAGGGTTAGTACTTAGGTTATAAAGCTGCCCTCAAGACCTTCTTAAGATCAGGATTCAGTGCTGAAGACTAGGACAATTCTCGTCGAGCTCAGGTCGACGAAACGTCGAGCTCAGGTCGACGAAATGTCGAACTCAGTTCGACTATCTCTGAGCTCAGTTCAAATGAGGCATCGAACTCCGTTCGACGATCTTTGAGCTCAGATCGACGCTCTGTATCTAGTTGTTTTCCAATATCTGAGCTCAGGTCGACGATCGTAGATCTCAGATCGACGATTTCTGTTTTCAGTCTGAGTTCAATCTCTGAGCTCAGTTCGACGATCGTTGAGCTCAGATCGACGTTTTTTTTCTGAAGATCGACGATTTCAGGATTCAAATTAAGGACAGTTATGGAATTCATTCAGACTTATTTTCAGCATTTATGACAAAGGACTTTGTAGCCGTTTCAATCAATCTGGAGCAAGTTTCAAGGAAGACTAATTGGAATGTTTCTTAAGGACTTTCCTCTAGAGGCAGATATCAGTTAAGGTAGTCATTTATGACAAATTAATAGCTATCAAGAAGTCAGAATCCGATATACTCCCTAGAGAGTCATTTTAAAAAAAGATATAGAGAACTGACAAGATTTGAAAAAAAAGAAAACAGAAGAGAGAACAAGAAATATTGGTTCATCAAGAATTCATCTTCTGGAATAGACTCAGTAGACAAAAGTTTACAGAATTACTGAGTAAGAATTCTTTAAGAACAAAAGGAACATTACTGTGAAGGAGATCATCTGCAATTCTACTCCTTCAAGCATCAAGTGTTCAAAAGCTGCTTCATCAAGGACTCCAGACATCACACATTTCAGCATCTGCTGAAATCATCTATTGCTGGAGATTTGAAGCAACTGAAGGCCTATCACCCTAAGCAAAGCTCATCTTCCTGAACCCTTACAGATCTCAAGGGGAGCTTTGACAACATCTTCCACTTGTCTTCTCTAAGATTGTTGACAGAGAAGAACAACTCAACCTTTTTGTCTTTCTTTATTCCTTCTGTAAAAGGGTTTCTCAAAACTCCCTTCAAAAGTTTTGTGGCTAGTTTCTGAGACCTTTTCAAAATTCAGTGGTGGCAAGACACCTTATCAAAAAATCTAGCTTTGGTTTTTGAGCACCTTATCAAAAGCTCATTGGTGCCCAGGAAACCTGATCAACTATTCCTGCAGTGGATTCCTACCTAGGGTGGTAGAAGAGTGGATGTACCCAGGATTGTTGGGGAACCACTATAGCTCCTTGTGTTATCTGGTTTGCTGTGCTTTTTTGCTTTGCTGTGTGCTGTGTGTTTCTGTTTTCTTACTGCTTTAGTGTTTACTTTTCTGCTAGTACATTACACATATAAGTAAATCAAGTCTTCCACTGCCTTATAGTTTTAAATTGTAAATTATTTTAATATACTATATTCACCCCCCTCTAGAGTAAGCTAGATCTTATCCTCACTTTCATAACGCTTTATGCCTTAATCAATTTCCTACCTCTTCAACATCTTAAGAGTTGAGCGTTGAGCGAGCACGTCTCACTCAACGCTTTTTTGCTTTATCCAGATTTTCTGAATCATGGCGTTGAGAGCGTTGAGTGAGCATGTCTCACTCAACGCTTTCTTCCTTAACCAGATTTTTCAGCTCCTTGGCATTGAGTGAGTAAGCTCCACTCAACGCATTTGGACTTAGCCAAATATCTGTGTTTGAAAACACAGTTTCTGACTGAATGATGGTCAGTCAACGCTTTATCAAGCTCACTCAACGCCTTGTGACTTAGTCAAATATCAACACAGATTTTGTGTGGCTTTGACTTACAAGGCAATACTCAACGAATATAGAGCATGACGTTGAGTGAGTGATACTCACTCAATACCTATGGACTTAACCACTTTTCTGCCCATCTCTTCTTAGGCTTTTACTACATTAGCCTGTCTCACAGCCTTTTGTGTATGGCGTTGAGTGAGTTGACTTAACTCAACGCCTGTGGACTTGCCACTTTCTCAGCTTCCCACTACTTTGGCTTTGACTTTATAGGCTCCACTCAATGTTATAAGTCATCTGGCATTGAGTGAGTAATTCTCACTCAACGCCTGTGGACTTGGACAGATTTCTGTCTATCCACATCTTAGGTAGCTGTTTACCTAACCTAACCACTTAGGCTACATGTCCCCTCTTTATTTCTAGGATATCCCTGCATTCATGAACTCAGGCATTCATCAAATAGAATTTTATGTATGTCGTTGACAAGATTGACTTCCTCAAATCTAGGACATTGTGGGCAATGGACCCAACAATCTCCCCCTATTTGAGGAAGTAAAAACCCTTCAGTAAGTGAGTCAATGACATACACAGTAATATGCAGCTGTTGGGTATTGTATCCACAATAACCTAGATTTGTATGAAGTCACCCTTGAACTAAGATGAATTAAGTTATAATTGATATATTGCTTGAGTTATGTGTTTGCAGGACTTATTGCCAAGTGTAGACCAATGCCAGTCTACAGTGGGTCACCAAACATATGACCATACAATATAATTTCTCATTGTGTGATCCATGGTGTTGACCCATGTGTAGCCTCTCTATTGGGATACACTTTGTTGGGTACACTGGAAAATATGTACCAGATTTGGAGAAGCCATAACTTAGTTAATGATATGCATCAATTTGTATTTGATTGAAGTTTGAGTTTCATTGTGCAGGTTTAAGAATTTGAATAAAAATTTTCGAAGTACAAGTGTTGACACTTATGAAGAAACTGTGTTGACACTCAGGGAGACTGTGTTGACACTCAGGCAAGCTGTGTCGACACACTGGCAAAATGTGTCGACACTTATGAAGAATTTGTGTCGACACCCAGAATTTGTGTTGACACTTATGAAGAAGCTGTGTCGACACTCAAAGCTATGTCGACACCCAAAGAAGCAGCTGTGTCGACATCCAGAATTGTGTCGACATCTGAAGAAGGATTTGTGTCGACATATAAAACTGAAACTGTGTCGACACTAAGGAGATATGTCGACACCTGAAGCAATTGTGTCGACACACAGGACTTGTGTCAATAAACTAACTCTCAAAAGGCTGTGTCGAGTTCAGAAGTAATTGTGTCGACACACAGGACTTGTGTCGACACTTACTCAACGCCATTTGACAAACACTCAACGCCAACTATCTGCAACAGAAATGTCGAGACAAGGAGCTACTGTGTCGACACACAGGACTTGTGTCGACACATACAACAAAAGCAGTGTCGAGAAGCAGAAGTATAACTGTGTCGACACTTGGAGTAATTGTGTCGACACCATGAAGACTTGTGTCGAAACTTAGCCTATATGTGTCGACACATGTGAAACAGTCTGCTGAGTGTTGTATGCTGAGTTGAAAAGACATTGAAGAACCTGGTAACGTGACTGGTGACTTGACAGCTGTCATAACTAACCGGTCTGACACCACTGTCAGAACTGTCAGAAGTCTGTTATAAACCGGATCAGCCGGTAACCATGGAGCAAGCTCTATATAAGAGACAGATCATAAATGACAATGATCAATAAGAGGAATCAATAAGAAGAATTCTGACAGATCAGGGCTGTCTGCAAGAAAGATTCAGAGTTCAATCTGAATTTAAGGAAGAAGCTGATTGAAGATCATCTTCATTAACAAAGAGGTCCACCTTATTTTGTTCTAATAAAGAAGCTTTGAAAAGCTAAGTTAAGTTGGATCTGAAGGATCAGTCTATACAAGAACTGATCAAGAAGGCTACATCAATAGAGAAATCTTGCTGGTGAAGTTTTCAGTTACTCTTTACTCTCAAATTCTTGTAGGATCTATTGTTAGATCTGAGATTGTAAGCCTAAAATTATAAAGGCTGAGGTAGGGCTGTGTGCTTGAGGTAGGACTTGTGGAAAGTCTGAGTTGTAAGCCTAATTATAAAGGCTGAGGTAGGGCTGAGGCATGAGGTAGGATTCTGGAGAAGAATCTGATGTAGGACTTGTGTTAAGTTTGAGGTGTAGGAATCATCTTGGGTTCTGAGATTGTAAGATCTGCGGATTCGAGCCAGTGGAAGGAAGTTAGGCTGAATCCAGTGATCTGCTGGATAGGCGAAGGGGGAAAGTGGATGTACCCATATCTTGGGGAACCACTATAGATCTGGTGCATTCTGTGTTGTGTTTAAATTTCTGTAAATAGATTGATCTGTGCTAAAAGAAGTTATATATCTGTTTGCCTAAAAATTAAAAAGACTCAAAAAGATAAGAACCTATTCACCCCCCTCTAGGTGTTTAGGCTCTTGAAATAAAGTCTTTAAAGTGGTATCAGAGGGAGGTTTCTTCAAAATTTGACCTAACAGTTAGAGGATTCCTCCAAGGAAAATAACAGATAACAAGAATGGGTTCAAGTGAAAATCAAAAGGAATTTGGATCTATGAAATTGCCCATATGCAGGAAAGAATCTTTTGGCATTTGGAAAGAAAGGGTTAGGTTGTTTATGGAAGCATCTGATCCAAGAATTTATATCACAGTACAGGAAGGCTCCTTAATCCCAATGAAGGTATCAGTTCTTGATGCAAACATTAAAACTCCAAAGAGTTATTCAGAGATGACTAAGGATGAAATCATCTTGGCTACATTAGATAAAAGAGCTCAGAATATAATTATAAGTACCATAGATGATGCAACATTCCAGAATCTTGTGCACTGTAAAACTTCCAAAGAAATGTGGGATACATTGATTGTCTATATGGAAGGCACAGAAGAAGTCAGAGAGGATAAAAAGTCTATGCTGAATCAGGAGTATGAAAGCTTTAGGCAGACTAAAACTGACAGCATTGCTGAATGCTATAAAAAGTTTTTCAGAATAGTGAATGAACTGATGCATATGGAAGAGTCTTCAGTACTTATGAACTGAATGACAAGTTTCTTAGGTCCCTGACAAATGATTGAGACACAAAGATATGTGTTATCAGGGAAGTGGCCAAACTAGCTGACACACCTCCACCTACACTTTTTGGAAACTGCTTTCATATAAAATGCAGCTTACTGCTAGGAAAGAGGAAGAGAAGGGCAGCAGATCTGAACATAAAGAAAAGTTAGTAGCCTTTAAGGCTGAGGGCTCAAGGAAGGGTAGGATAAAATCTCCTTCTCCACCTAGAAGGAGTACTGAAGCAGAAGGAGTTCCTGAAACAAGTACATCAGATAGTCGCACATCTGATGAAGACTTTGCTGCCTTCACAAGATAATTCCAAAGGTTCATGAAGAAAAAGAAATGGAGAACCAGACCTTCATCAACATCCTATTCCAAGGATGAATACTACAGGAAGAAGAAAACACCTAAGGAGGACATGTATGCTTTTAAACCTGGTAAAAAATCTAATTCTAAGATTGTGTATTATTGCTGCTGTAAGACCCCATTTTTTTTTGCAAACACCCACCGAGGTCTTAGGCCCAAAACCGCCATTTTGCGGTGACACAATCCTCCGGGACGGTCGACACAACAAAACGCCGATCCTGCTGGCCATCTCAATCACCATCGACAGAAAGTATAAGGAAGCGTAAATGCTAAGTACTCAAGTCCACAATAACAAAAGGAGGAAAAACATGCAGTAAATAAATCATCACCAAAAACAATGTCTAGAATGTAAACAAAAAGTAAATACGAGCTTATGCCCGGTACATCAAAGCCTCACTGCAATTCACTTAGAAATGAAAAACTACTAAAATCTTGTGAGCTCCACTCACTTATCCGGACGCCTGTCCGCTCGAACTACACTTGCCCATCTCCAACAGCACCGTAGGCCTCTGGTGCTGCATCTCCAGCGGCTGCACCCTGCCTCCCATCCGGAGCACCTAAAATATGGTGGTCAAACGACCGTCAATCAAACTAGACTCAGTCAATCATTCCTCTACCCCTATACCCGTGGCTCCTAGGCACCAGGCGGAAAGGAGTGAAGAGGACCAAAAGCAGGGTGGAATCAAGCAGGTGACAACTATCCTAAGGAGTACAATATAACGAATGACAGGGTATAAATAAACTAAGTGTAGCAAAATGAATGCATCAAAGTAAACAGTAAGAGTAGTAAACTGATAAAACAATAAGTAAAGTAAAAGGAAAATAACCATTGATTTATAGGGATTACCCCTATAGACCAAGTGGTCGTTTTGCAGGGCCTATCGTATAAAATGTCCCATACCATTTTATACGATAGGTGTTAGGGGTTATATGCAGTGTTTATGCTATGAAATGCAATTATGCTATGATGTGCACAGGCAAATGCAACTCACCCACATGACTCTATGCGCACAGACCTTTAGTTCCCCTTTTCTGGAGTGAGCTAAACTCCACAGGAGCCTCCGACGTGGCCGGACGGTGACAGTGGGTTGGGCCGTCCACTCCTAGGCTGGTAATCACACTACCCAACCTAGCCCCTTTCGTACGTTTCCGTACTATTCCTAGCAAGCCAGCTAGTCTGCACCGAGTCATCGTACTGACGACGGTGTGATCGATCGTCAAGTACCGATGACCCACCACTTTTATGAACATGCAATCATGATAGCTATAACCCTATCTACGTAACACCGAGTCTCCAGCTCACTAGACTACATGCTACCAAACTTCCCGAGCCCACAACTCCCCAGACTCACCGAGTCTCATTCAATCATGTCCCTGAGCATCCAGCTCCCCGGACTCCCAAATCATAAACCAAACTAATTACCACCTCCAGCAGACCCTTAAACCACGGACCTACTCTAACCAATCAATATCCATTCTTCTTCCTAAGTGAACAAGTGTAAGTGTGAGGTGTAATTACTGTTAGGGTTACTCTTGATCATTTTATCCCTATGATTTAAGGTTAACCTTGGACTTTCCGAGGTCTACCCGGTGAAGGGCTCACAAAGGTACTAGGAGCTACAATGGGGTGAATCCCAAAGCTCCCTTTCCAAGGCACTTATTGTTATTGATTTCTACCCTTGATCCAAACCCTCTTTATATTAAGTAGCTCTACTCCTCGGTGACTTTAACCTCCGAGCTAGCCTACTCCAGTCCTATCACTATATTCAGACCACACTAAGCTACATGGTGCTCCCGTTAGGGGATACTCTAATTTTCTAATCCAAATGCCCTAAAATCAATAATGGGAGTCTACCATGACCTAATATAACTAAGTCCAAGATTTCCAAATTTTTCCTATTTATTGGGCATTTAATTTATTTATTCTAAGCCTCCCAATGCCCTAGTATTAACATGAAGTGCACTAATGAGCCAATAATAAATCATCATAAAATTAGTAAAAATCTTATGAGGCATTTAAGCAGTAATTCCAAATTTGGAGAAATTTCAGAGGTGTTTATGCCTATATTTCCTAATTTACCATTTTAGGCCACTTCTACGATATTATGAAGCAAGTACTTCAAATATGTACCCAAAAATCACAAGAAAATTACAGAAGCTTGATGGTGACCTAAATCTATCAGAAACCAAGTCCCATGATTTTTCTATAATATTTGGGCTCTGAATTTATTTTAATGTAAAATACTAATTTTCCTAGCTTAGTGAAGGGGGGTACTATTTTTAATTATCTAAAAATCCAGAGAAACTTACAGGGTGACTATCATGGTTTGAAACACCGACGGACCAAATTTCATAATTTTACAAATAATAATTGGGCATTATTTGTATTTTTGACTATATATCACAAATGGTAAGTTAAAGAAGCAAGTACCCAAAATAATCAGATAAAACTCCCAAGAAAAATTTAGAAGGTATAACATGCTATAAGATGCCCTAATCTAAGATTTCATAACATTCAAGTCAACAGAAATTCTAGAATCATTAAAATAAATATCTATGACACAACTAGGGTTGTGAATGAAGTATTGTATAAATTAACCCAAAAATCTCAACAAAATTATATTATGGCCATTTAGACCATAAAATAACCCTGCCCAAATTTTATTTTATTTGAAGTTCATTTGTCAGCATAATAGTTCAAATTAAGATTGGTGCCCTAAACTATGGTTAGGATTTTAGGTGTCCTAACTGTCTCCAAATCCCCTAAGATTTTTTCCAGAGAACTATAATGGCCCTATGGTCATCTCCATCAAATTTCAAGTCAGTCCAAGGTCATTTGACCCCATGACCTTCACAACCCTATAAATCCCCATTAAGGGACCTACCCTAGGGTTCTAGGGCTACCCTACACCAAACCATTCCAAACTCCATTGGAGGGTGTGTCATGCCCTAAAAAGTCAGTGGCCAAAATATCAACCTCTGTTGAGGTGATATGACCACTCAAATTACCAAGGGGGTGATTTACCCTAAATAGCCCTTTATGGGGCAAACTAGGGTTAAGTAAAACCCTAGACAAAACACCTCCAAATGAGGTGAAAATTTTTCCAGTGCCCTATTATGTCCTCTAAGGCCACCCACCCAAATTTAGTTGGATTTTGAGGTGTTTAGGACACTTAATTCAAATACACATGATTTATTAAATTTTTCTAAAAACTCTAGAAAAATGTTTTCCAAAAATCCTAATTTTTGGACAGCACCTAGATATAGGTAAGATTAGGCCACACCCCAAATTTCAAGTGATTTTGATGATTGGATTGGAGTGGGGAATTTTTCTAAGGTCAGGACAACCCTATGGATAGACCTCACCAAAATGAGTGCTGAGGTCTATCCAGTGGTCCAAATCACTTGAAACAAATTTTAAAATTTCCTAGACTCATAGAGATACAATATTGGTGTTGACAACTTTTCTGTAGGAGCCTATAAGTATTTTTTAGAAGTTAATGCAAGTTACAGGCAGAAACATTACAGAAAAATATATAGAAATTACTTTAATCAAATTTGTTTGCACAGATCTTAAAGGTCGATCCGTCGGCTGGGAGGTTGTCTTCAACCTCAAGCCGACGGTCTAGATAGAATGCACCTGGGAGCACTTCTCCCTCCCACAGCCGGCCGTCCGGCCACCTCCCGGCAAACCACCACCGCCACCACCTCCGTCAAGGTGGTGGTCGTCGTTTGGCGGAGGCCAAGCCGCCGGAGGGGGCGGAAACTGGCGATCCCGACGTATTGTTTTTAACGGAAATCCTAGGGAGAAATTTCTCCCGTTTGAGCTCGAATCGAGCTCATTTTCACTAATTTTTGAACCTAGATCTATGCACAAGCATAGAGGAGAAGGAATGGACCTCATTTGGAGCCTCTCCTTGCTCCGATCGGCGGCCGCCATTGTTCCTCCTTGGAGCTTTGGGAGCCATGGCATTCCTTGCACAGATACCTCAATTCACTCGGGTAAGAGGGGGTTTCAACTTCTTGAACCCCTCTAAAGCTGATGGTGGCCTTTATTTAAGGGGAGGAGGGCTCCATTAAGAGGCACCATGTGACCCCTCCTCTCCCCCATGGTCGGCCACCCTTATACCTCCCCTGCCTTCAATTCCTCCAGGAAACTCCTGGAATTCCCTCTAATTCATCAGGGAAGATGAATAGAGCCATCAATGGGGGATTCCAAGGGGTGTATCACCTTAATGGCCATGAACACCTTCTCTCTCCTCCAAAAGTTGAATTTTCTCTCGCCTACTCACCATGGCCGAATTCTCATTCTCTCCCCATCTTAATTATCAGTCAATTAGGCTTGTTGACCACCCAATTTGGGTCTAGCCCAAGGAAATTGGGCTAGGTTAGGTGATTTGACCTAATTTGGGCAAAGTTGACTTTTGGTCAAATTGACCAAATGGGTGACCCTAGGATGGGGCTTTTGGTTCCATTGGACTCCAAATTCAATTTATAACCTACTGGTGGAGTCAATTTGATCATTTGAGCTTGGTTGACCCAATTTGAGTTGATTTGACCAAAACAGGCTAAGTTGACTTTGGTCTAATTGAGCCCTAGGGTTGACCCAGCCATGGGGCTTTTTGCTCCACTGGGTCCCCTATGATATTATAACACTATGGGTAAGATCAATTTAATATGGTGGTGGTCAATTAGGGCACTTAGTGCAGAATTGCCATTTTGACCTAAAAGGGGTATTTTGGTCATTTGGCCATGTGGAGGCCCTAGGGTGGGGATTTTGGCCCAGTTGGTCTCTTATCATGTTTTAGACCTAGAAGTGAGATCAATTTCACATGTTGATGGTCTGTTAGGTCAATTTCTGGAGAGATGACCATTTTTGACCTAATTAGGGCTATGATTGACTTTGGTCAACTGGACCTATTTGACAGGCCCCAATGGGTTCTGAATGTCCCCCATGGGCTCCTAAATGGCCTAGGAATGTTGTGGTGGGGTCACTGGGTCAAGTTAAGGCCCCTAGGTCAAACCCTAGATAGGGTATCTATAATTTACTATTTGCAGACCAAGGTGCTTTCAACCCTAATTTTTTGCCTATGTTAAAGGAGTCCTTACATTACCAGGGCCTAGTCATGACCTTGTCAAGACAAATTTAACTGGGGGGTCTAACTGCCTGGGGGATGTTACAGCTGCAACAGGTCTGGGCATGTCATAGCTGACTGTCTTGACAAAAGAAAGGAGTAAAAGGACAAGAAGAAGCAACTGGTCAAAGACAAGAAGGAGAAGTCTCTAGTGGCTCAGAAGGAAAAGAGTTGGACAGACTCTTCATCTTCAGAATCTGGAGAAGAAGAGACAGAAGCATATGTTGGACTCTTTTCAATAGAAGAGGATTCTAGGGAACTAGAATTCCTACAAATGCTGGACTCCATAAATGGAGTGGAAGAATATTGCTGTAAAGGGCTGATGGCTCAATCTGAAGAAGATAAGTTCTAGGATCAGCCTGGACCAAGTAAGGTAAATAATTCTCCCTTAGTCTCAGATTACTTTATTGGATCAGAATCAGAAGCATCTGTTTCAAAAGAAGTGGATGGATCTGAGTCTGAGGGGGATGTTCACCAACTCATTAATGAGTATAGTGGGTTGTTGCATGCTCTAAAGAAGAGCAAGTTTCTTGTTAAAGAGCAGGCCAAAGAGATCGAGTCTCTTAAGCTGGCTGCAGCAGATTCAACAAAACTGCTGGATCAAAAACAAAATGAGGTTGCCAAATTGAAAAACATTACAGTTATTCAGATGGACACAATCTCATTCAAAGAGAATCATATCAAGAAACTGGAGGTAAAACTTCAGCAAGAGAGAGAGAGAGAGCTAGTGGCTAAATTCTCCAACCCAAAATCAGTCTTACCTTTGACAGATAATTTTGTTTCACAAAAATGGAAGACTGGTCTAGGCTTTAAGGGAAGAACTAGGGCTACCGATTCTCATAGAAAAGGTAAAGCCACAGTTCAGCCTCTAGCTGTTAATCCCCCTATTTTCTTTAAGATGGTAGTGAATCCTACTAACAGGTATGGTCATGATATTACACATGGTCACTGTGAGCATGAAAATTTCATGAGCATGGGTGCTAATGTCAATAGACCAATCTATATGCATGCCCATCATATTCAAGAGGAGTTCTTGAAGAATGCTATTCCAGCACCAACACTTAATAAGTCTACTGACAACAAAGTAAGAAGGCCTGTACCTAAGAATAGGTATAATAGGTTTGAGTGTCTGTGTTGTGGCAAGGTGGGCCACTTTGCCATGGATTGATAGTTTAACTCAAGTGTTAAAACCAAAAGTAGGATTCCTATTAGATCAGTTATAGGATTTCAAACTAACATGGACCTAGGACCCACTAGCAAGTTGGGTTCTAAGGCTAAGTGATTCTTTATTTATTGCAGGTGAATCCAAGTGACCATACCCTTATATGGTACTTGGATAGTGGCTATTCCAGACACATGACTGGAACAAGGAGAATGTTGAGGGACTATGTGCCCATAAAGAATGGACAAAAAGTTATCTTTGGTGGATCTGAAAAGGGAATCATCAAAGGATTTGGTAACATATCTTGTGATTCAATTACAATCACTAAAATGGCTTATGTAAAGGGTCTAAAACATAACCTGATTAGCATAAGTCAACTTAGTGATCTAGGTTATGATATTTCTTTCCTCAAAGGGGAGTGCCTAGTAAAAAGGTCAAGTGATCAAGAGATCATTTTGACTGGCACTAGGAAAGGAAATGTGTATTGCCATAACCTAGATTGTGAGTCTAACAACTCACCTATTTGTTTGGTTGCAGGAGAGAAAGCTTCTCTATGTGTCAAATGGCACAAGAGGCTAGCCCATCTGAACTATAAGTCAATAAGACTGCTATTCAGCATGGGATTAGTGAGGAATGGTCCTCAAGTTAAGTGCATAAAAGAGGGTGTGTGTTCAGCTTGCCAAAAGGCAAGAAGACTAAGTCCTCTTTTTAGTCACTTGACATCAAAGATTCAAAGAGATGTTTGTATCTCATGCATATGGATTTGTTTGGTCCTATGCCAGTTCATAGTCTTGGTATGAAAGCATACACACTTGTTATTGTGTACAACTATTCTAGATTTACATGGGTTTTCTTCTTGAGCCAGAAATCTGAAACCCCAACTATTTTCAAGACTTTTATCAGACAAATATATAATGAATACAACATTTCAGTGGTCAAAATCAGAAGTGACAATGAAACTGAATTTCAGGCTGAATGTATGACAAAATTCTGTGAAGAACTTGGGATTCATCAGGAATTCTCTTCACCTAGAACTCCTCAGTAAAATGGTGTTGCTGAAAGAAAGAATAAGACTCTAATTGAGGCCAATAGAACTCTACTGAATGACACTACTCTACCTGAATACTTTTGGGCTGAGGCAGTAAATACTACATGTCATGTGCTCAATAGGGCCTCCATCCACAAGAAACACAAGATGACTCCCTACCAGATTTTGAAAGGCAGAAAACCAAACATATCTTATTTCATAATCTTTGGTAGTAAGTGTTTTGTACTAGTCAATGGTAAACACTACCAAACTAAGTTTGCTGCCAAATCCCTAAAAGGGATATTTGTTGGGTACAACAACCAAAGTAGAGCATATAGAATCTATAACTGGACTACTCAAGTTGTAGAAGAATCTGTGTATGTTGTATTTGATGAGTCAATGTTTATTAACAGTGAATTGTCTAGTTCTTTAGTTAGTTCTACAGGTCTAACAGATAAGCTGTACAAGCTGACCATCAATGAAGATGTTCCTGCTAAACTGGATGAGGATAAAGATGCCAGCTATCCAGGGGGAGACCAAGTCCCTCTGGGTGAATAAGAAAATGTGGAGCATCAAGATGAGGAAACTGGAGATAGCCATACTACTGACAGAATTCCTCCAGCAAGGAGACACCTGAAGGATCATCCAGCTCACCAGATCATTGGTGATACAAGTCAGAGTGTTCTAAAAAGGAGCAGGAGCATGAACACAGTTCTATGTTCTAGCTTCCTGTCTCAGATAGAACCCAGGAAGATTGAAGGAGCAATGCAAGACACCAACTGGATTGATGCAATGCAAGAAGAGCTCAGTCAGTTCAAAAGGTGTAAGGTCTGGGAACTGGTGCCATAACCTAAGGATCACAACATAATAGGAACTAAATGGATCTACAGGAACAAGCTTGATGAGAATGGCACTATAGTTAAAAACAAGGCTAGAATGGTAGCAAAAGGCTACATGCAAGAGGAAGGTATTGATTTTGATCAAACCTTTGCTCCAGTGGCAAGGCTAGAGGCTATAAGTCTGTTCTTGGCCTATGCTTCCTTTCAAGGGTTCAAAGTATATCAGATGGATGTGAAATCAACATTTCTGAATGGTGATTTAAAAGAAGAAGTCTATGTAGAATAACCCTCAGGTTTTGTAGACTCTCACTTTCCTGATTATGTATATAGGCTTAGGAAAGCACTATATTGTTTGAAACAAGCTCCAAGGGCTTGGTATGAAACCTTGTCTGCCTTCCTTATTGAGAATAAATTCTCTAGAGGAAAGATAGAAAAAACTCTATTTTATAGGGAATCAAAAGGCAAGATAATACTAGTCCAGATATATGTGGATGATATTATCTTTGGTTCTACTGAAAACAACCTTTGTAGGAAGTTTGCCAAACTTATGCAAGGGAAGTTTGAGATGAGCAGTATAGGTGAGCTGAAGTTCTTCTTGGGACTTCAAGTTAGACAGACTGAGAGTGGATTATCCATATCCCAATCTAAGTTCACCAAGGAGTTGATTAAGAAGTATGGTTTGGACTCAGCTTCTACTATAAAAACTCCAATGTGAACAAGTATTCCTATATGCAAAGATGAAGCCGGGAAACCTATTGATGAGTCTTTGTATAGAGGGATAATTGGCTCCCTACTATACTTGACTGCTAGTAGACCTACCATCATGTATGCAACATGTGTCTATGCTAGGTATCAAGCATGCCCTAAGGAATCTCATTATACTGCAGTTAAAAGAATATTAAGATATCTTAAGGGCACCCCAAATCTAAGCCTTTGGTACCCTAAGAATAGAGATTTTCTATTAACTGGTTTCTCAGATGCAGATTTTGCTGGATGCAAAGAAGACAGAAAAAGTACCACAAGAACCTGTCAATTCCTTGATAGGAGGCTGGTGTCATGGAGCAGCGAGAAGCAAACCAGTGTAGCTATATCAACAACTGAATCAGAGTATATAGCTGCAGGTAGCTGTTGTGCACAATTGATGTGGATAAAGCATCAACTAAAAGATTATGACATCCAGGTAAGTAGAATTCCACTATTTTGTGATTCTACAAGTGCTATTTCTATTTCCAAGAATCCTGTATCACACAGTAGGACCAAGCATATAGAAATAAAGTTTAATTTTATTAGAGAATATGTAGAGAAGTAAAATATTCATCTAGAGATTGTAAAAAATGATAATCAAATAGCTGATATTTTTACAAAACCACTGGATGAAACTAAATTCAATAATTTCAAAATTGAATTATGTATGTTGAACCTAGAATAGGTTAACATAAGTTTCCATAAGTAGCATAAGTAAGCACCAAATTTCTCTTGAAATTTATCTAAGTACAAAGTTTGTGTCGACACAAGCAAGTTGTGTCGACACACTCAGTGTGTTGTGTCGACACAGCAAAAGGATGTGTCGACACAGAAACAATATCTGTGTCGAAAAAAGAATAGGTGTCGACACAACCTTGTCGAGACTATATGTCGAGAGGATATTTGTGTCGACACAAAAAGTTGGTGTCAACACAACTCTGTCGAGACTAAAGTGGTCAGTGTCGACACAGACGCAAGTATGTCGACACAGACTCAAGTATGTCGACACATAGATGTGTCGACTTAAAATACGTTTTGTCGACTTAGACATTAGTAAGTCGACACATAGTCGTGTCGACTTAACTTAAGTTCTGTCAAGACCTAGGTCATTTTTGTCAACACAAAAACTGATTTGTCGACTTAGGCCCGAGTTTTGACCTACCCTTGACACAAGTACTATAAATAGGTGAATCCAAAATCTGATCGACTACACTATCAGAATTTTTGACTCTACACCCTCTGTCGACATAGACCTTCTCTTCTCATCTAGCACTTACGTCAATGGCACCACACCAAGAAGATAAGGTTAATGAAGGTTATGAACTGGTTCGTGAAGGTTTCATGACAGCTTTTGATGAAATTCAGGGAGTTATTGCCCTAATTTCTGAAAATGGATTAGAATTTTTGGTCTTTGAACCGACCAAAATTTGGAAAAAGGAAGTCATAGAGTTCTACACAACCGCTACTGTGGACACAGAAGGAAAGAAAATCAAGGCATCTATTCAAGATACCTGGGTGAAGCTCACTTTGAAAACTATCAGGAAAGCACTACATATTCCTTTGATCAAAGATACAGACGAAATAACTCCTTCCCAGATAACTGAAGCTTTAAGTTGGTGTGGACTGAGTCCCAGTATTAAGATTGGATCATCTATCAATAGAAAAGGGATGAATTCCCAAGGAAAATTTCTTTCAGAAGTTGTGGGCAAAGTGATTATCTGCAAGACTGGTGGACATGATAGGATTTCTGTCCACATGTTCAATCTGATGGTGAGGATCATATTCAAGATAAACACTGACTGGGCAGCAGTTGTGTTTGATAAAATACAAGAAGGAATAAAGAAACCTAACCTGGGATGGATTCTCAGTCTATGCTTAACATTAGTAATTCAAGATGTTCTGAAACAAGCAAATGACTCTAAGATAAATCATATGAGGAAAATGGATGTGAGGATACTGTCAAGGTGGGACAGAGTTCTGACCAAGGAAGTCCCTGCTCCTAAGGAACAAACTAAGAAAGACAAGAAGAAAAAGAAAGTGGTTGTACAGGTTGACTCCTCCAGTGATTCTTAGGAGGAAGTGGTCTTTAGTTCTGATGAAGACCAGCACCAACAGGATGCTCATGATCAAGTAAAGGACAGTGAGCCCCAGGATCAACAAGTTGACTCCACTCTAGGGGGAGAAAACTTAGAACAAGAAATTGAGCTGCCTGCCCAATGGGGAGGTATTGATGATGCTGTCCTAGACAGTGACTTAGCTATAGATACAATCATGGATATAGTATATGAAATCAACACTGCTGCTGAAGAAACTGATAAGAAAGATGCTCAAAATGAGCCAGTAAGTATCTTCTCCACAGTCTAGTGATATATGATGGGATTCTCCTCAAAAATTATTCTAGGGGACACTTTTATTTACACAAAAAATCTTTCAAGTGGTATTAGTCTTTTAAGTAGTACTTTTAAAACTAATCTTATTCCTTCTGTACAGATACAACAGGAAATCACCTTGGAAGAATTGTTTTCAGATCTTCCTATAAATGGGACTGAGGGGGAGCATACTGAAAAAGAAAAAGAAATTCTAAGGACTGAGGGGGAGTTATCCAAGGATACTCTAGCTGAAAAAGACACTGTTGATATTAAAAGTACATCTAAATCTTCTAAAGATAAAGAAGCCATATTGGCTAAGAAAAGAAAGTTGACTGTGTTAAAGAAAAAGAGTTCTGGATATAAGAAGGCTTTACAAATGGGAACTGCACCATCTACATCAAGCATGGACTTCAGTTCTTTACTGGTCCAAATGCAGATAAAATTAGATAATTAAAGACAGACAATAGAGAAATATGTGGATGAAACTAATAAGGAGTTACAGTTTCAGTTGGCCCAGGACATCAAATCTATTAGGTTTGAAGTAAATCAGAATAAGAAGGAGATGACAGATTGCTTCCATAAAGGAGGTAATGCTGTGGTGTTCCTAGCCAAGCAACACCAAGATATCAAAGCTATAGTGGATGAAATTGAAGTGAAGCAAGGCTACGTACTGGAAAATCAGATCAGAATGAATGAAAACCTTAAGGATTCACATCATGCCATATTAACAAAGCTCACTAATTCTAGCACTGCTCTGAAGGCTGAAATCTCAGGGCAAATCCAGTATATCTGCTGTCAAAGCCACATTTCAAGACTCTCAGGAGAAGATTAAAGCTTTCCTGACAAAATTTAGAGCTTATTTTAATGAGGGAACTGAATATATAGCTGATCAAGTCAGATTCAAGAAAGAAGATTTGAGGGATCATATTTCAAGAAAAGTCATAAAGGGGGAGAGATTACTAGTGAAAGCCATCTCTAACCATGCTAAATGGACTTCCAATAACATCAGAGCTACTCTTGGATATCCTCCTCTTTGTGATGATGATAATATAGCAGAGTCTGGGATACAACCTGCATATTTTGAAGGAGATCAGCCTGAAGTTGCTCAGGTGATCTATCCCCTAGCTGATTTTGAGATGGTTCAAGAAGAAGTGCTGAAAATGTATAGTTCTCCACCAGAGGCACAAAATGTAGTTCTGGAAAAGGTTTAAATGTCAGAAGCTGTATTAGAAGCTCAGAAGGAAGCTCAACTTTCCAAGAAGAGATTTAGAGAGCAGGCTGAGCTGAAGCCAGATTTTGAGCAGTGGAGCCCAACTTCTAGAAACATCATACTTACTACCTGGAAAGCTGTAAAGGATAAAACCCATGACAGGGTTAAGTGGTATTCTGAACAAGAGTGGAATAAATATCAAGTACGACAAGATGCAATTCTTCAACATAGAAGAAGTGCTAAGGCTGTGAAGCTACCTGCTAATGCTCAAGAGCCAAGCAAGTATTTCCCCAAACCTTTCCACTATTTTGAAAGACAGAAGATCAAGGCTTAAGAATCAAAGAAGAAAGCTCTAAAAGGGAAAAAGTCAGCTGAGGATGCTGAACCTTCTATGCAGGCTAAAATTAAGTCTGGCAAAGGAATAATTATTAAGGTGCCTAGTCAGTAATAGGATTGCTAGGTTTTTGTAAAGAACAATGTACTATTTTGTTTCTTTTGTTCTATGAGAAATTCATGTAAACCAAAGTTTTACTGATTAATGAAATCTGTTTCAGTATTAAGTGTTTGTTGTTTACAATGATTATGTGATAACCTGCTCTGAAATATTTTTACATCTATTACAATTTTATTTTATCTTAAGAGATGTATATCTTTGACTAAGGGTTATGACTTCTCAAAATAGGGGGAGATTGTTGGGTACATTGGAAAATGTGTACCAGATTTGGAGAAGCCACAACTTAGTCAATGGTATGGATAAATTTGTATTTGATAGAAGTTTGAGTTTCATTGTGCAGGTTTAAGAATTTGAAGAAAAATTTTCTAAGTACAAGTGTCGACACTTGTGAAGAAACTGTGTCGACACTCAGGGAGACTGTGTCGACACTCAGGAAGCTGTGTCGACACACTGTCAAAATGTGTCGGCACTTATAAAGAATTTGTGTCGACACCCATAATTTGTGTCGACACTTACGAAGAAGGTGTGTCGACACTCAAAGCTATGTCGACACCCAAAGAAGCAGCTATGTCAACATCCAGAATTGTGTCGACATCTAAAAAAGGATTTGTGTCGACACTTAAAACTGAAACTGTGTTGACACTCAGGAGATATGTCGACACCTGAAGCAATTGTGTCGACACACAGGACTTGTGTCGACACTCAAACTCTCAAAAGGCTGTGTCGAGTTCAGAAGTAATTGTGTTGACACACAGAACTTGTGTCGACACTCACTCAACGCCATTTGAAAAACACTCAACGCCAACTGTCCGCAACAAAAATATCGAGACAAGGAGCTACTGTGTCGACACATAGGACTTGTGTCGACACATACAACAAAAGCAGTGTCGAGAAGCAGAAGTATAACTGTGTCGACACTTGGAGTAATTGTGTCGACACCATGAAGACTTGTGTCGAACCTTAGCCTATATGTGTCGACACATGTGAAGCAGTCTGCTGAGTGTAGTGTGCTGAGTTGAAAAGACATTGAAGAATCTGGTGACGTAATTGATGACTTGACAGCTGTCATAACTAACCGGTTTGACACCACTGTCAGAACTGTCAGAAGTCTGTTATAAACCGGATCAGCCGGTAACCATGGAGCAAGCTCTATATAAGAGACAGATCAGAAGCGACAATGATCAATAAGAGGAATCAATAAGAATAATTTTGACAGATTAAGGTCTGTCTGCAAGAAAGATTCAGTGTTCAATCTGAATTTAAGGAAGAAGCTGATTGAAGATCATCTTCATCAACAAAGAGGTCCACCTTATTTTGTTCTAATCAAGAAGCTTTGAAAAGCTAAGTTAGGTTGGATCTGAAGGATCAGTCTATACAAGAACTGATCAAGAAGGCTACATCAATAGAGAAATCTTGCTGGTGAAGTTTTCAGTTACTCTTTACTCACAAATTCTTGTAGGATCTATTGTTAGATCTGAGATTGTAAGCCTAAAATTATAAAGGCTGAGGTAGGGCTGTGTGCTTGAGGTAGGACTTGTGGAAAGTCTTAGTTGTAAGCCTAATTATAAAGGCTGAGGTAGGGCTGAGGCATGAGGTAGGATTCTGGAGAAGAATCTGAGGTAGGACTTGTGTTAAGTTTGAGGTGTAGGAACCATCTTGGGTTCTGAGATTGTAAGATCTGTGGATTCGAGCCAGTGGAAGGAAGTTAGGCTGAATCCAGTGATCTGCTGGATAGGCGAAGGGGGAAAGTGGATGTACCCATATCTTGGGGAACCACTATAGATCTGGTACATTCTGTGTTGTGTTTAAATTTCTGTAAATAGATTGATCTGTGCTAAAAGAAGTTATATATCTGTTTGCCTAAAAATTAAAAAGACACAAAAACCAATCCACCAAGCAGTGGTAAACAGGGCAATCGTAAGCATTCAGCTGACCAATTATAACGACCCTGCCCCTGGCACGGGGCAGCGGAATTTCATCCCTGCAAAGAATGTTTCAACAGTATGTATAGAAACCCACGCAAGACGTGCATGACCGCACAGTCAATACATATCACAAACGCCTGCACGAAGGCCCGACGCTCCGTTCACTCAGGGCACATTCGGGTGTACTGGAAATACCGGATCCCACCAATGAGCATTTAGTCTGGCATGATGGCCCAAGAATCTCATTATGCCGCTGACGAAAGCCCAATGCCTTGGCGCTCTCATGTCCAGCCTACATAACATAGGTACGTATCAGCCACCCCCCATTGCTCAAACCACCTTGCCACTACCAAGTACATCATACCTGAGGCCACAAATAAAGGCGCGGGTCGGTTTCACCTTGCCTGTTCGGCACGAAGCCTCATTTTATAAAGTTGCAGCCCAACGGCTCAACACCAAGTAAAGTGACAACTCACGGTCATAAGAGTTGAACCAACTCTCACAATTTCCTGGACTTCCTCCAGTACTTCCTGCTGCACCAAGCGACAGGTATGCACCACAGATTGCACATAAACAATCAAATA
This sequence comes from Platanthera zijinensis, assembly GCA_039513925.1. Taxonomy (NCBI): domain Eukaryota; kingdom Viridiplantae; phylum Streptophyta; class Magnoliopsida; order Asparagales; family Orchidaceae; genus Platanthera; species Platanthera zijinensis. The sequence goes on along the minus strand of CM077085.1, from coordinate 124,341,973 downwards.
CTCGGAGATTCCTCCGAATGCAAACAAGCATCACCAATCCAGACCAGCACGTCCAGATGGGCTTCACACAGCATACCTAAATCCGTACTCCAATTTCGGACTCTAACAAGGGGGACTTCACATATCTACCCCAAGGGACACCACAACCCACCGCACACTCGCGGGGACGGGTTTTTCCTATGCAAATGCAGGAAAGTAGGACTTCACATGTCCAAGAAGGAAATAGTTACCCTTGGAAGTTGCCTCAGAGCCATGGAGAGAATTGAGACGGATGAAAGCCTTCGCAGCAGCCTTGCCTTCGTAAATCCGAACTCGGCTCGCAATTTGGAGCACCACAGCACCACCGGCGGCCGGATTCCTCTTCTTCTTCCTTGCCTTGCTCTCCCCTCTCTCTTAACTTTAGAAAGAGAAAGATGAAACTCAAATGAGCTTTCTCCTCTTCAATCCCGACCTTATCAACCCAGGGAAGAGCCCAGACCATTGGATCTTGGTCAAAGAAAATGAACGGCTCTTATAAGCCCTGAATTTGATTTCCTGGGCCGAACACGGGTTGTGACAAGCCCGTGTCACAGGCCGTGTTCCTGAAGCGGTGCACAACCGACTAAAAATAAACCAGAACACGGGCATTGACACGCCCGTGTCAAGCCTGACACGCCCGTGTCACCTAGTACACGGCCGTGTATCTGGCCGTGTCACACCTATAACACGATCTCGAAAATCACCAGAGCAGGACACGGCTAAGGCACACACCCGTGTCCCTAGCTGTGTGCCAAACACGCCCCTGTGACACGCCCGTGTCACAGGCCGTGTTCCACATTTGACGATCAGTTCTCGAGTACTTGTCGAGAATAGGGACATGCCCTGGGACACGCCCGTGTCCCAGGCCGTGTACACCTGACACGCCCTAAGACATGCCCGTGTCTCAGGCCGTGTCAGCCAACCTGAATCCCACTTTGGCTTTTTAGATTTCTGGGGTGTTACAATCCTCCCTTCCTTAATAAAATTTCGTCCCAAAATTTGGATGCAATAGGGAGATGCAAGCATGACACAAAATGTGATACTTCTATATATATGTTGCAACACCATACAGACAAGCAAACAGTTTACACAAATAACTCGGGGAACTCAGCTCGTTTGGTCTGCTCCCGCTCCCATATTAGCTCTTCTTGGCCACAATTGTCCCACCGGACTTTGACCATCCCGATCGTTTTGTTCCGCAACTATTTTTCAGCTCGATCCTCGATTCGAATGGGCCTCACCTTTGTCGTTAGCCCATACTCAACCGACACCCGATCATTCTCAATCACTTGAGCTTGGTCTTTGACTACTTTTCGTAGTACCGAGATGTGGAACACATTATGCAGTCCACCAAATTCCGATGAAAGAGCTAGCCGATAGGCAGCTTCCCCAACTCGCTCCACCACTTCAAACGGACCAAGTTATCACGGACTTAGCTTTTTCAACCGTCGAATCCGAGATACGCCTTTGAAGGGTTTAATCTTTAAATAGACCCAGTCACCCACCGCGAACTCCACGTTCCGGTGCTTAGCATTGTAATACTTAGCTTGCCGATCCTGGGCTATTAGTAGTCTCTCTCAAATAGAGCGTATTGTTGAGTTAGCATCCTCGACTTCCTTTTGTCCCAAAAGTTTGGATTCGCCAGTTTCTGCCCAAGCTAACGGTGTACGACACTTGCGACCATACAAAGCTTCAAACGGTGCCATACCGGTACTCGTTTCGTAGCTATTATTATAGGCAAACTCCACCATAACAAGATGATCTTCCCATTTCTTATCGAAGTCCAGGGCGCACATACGGAGCATATCCTCCATTGTTCTGTTGGTTCATTCAGTTTGGCCATTCGTTTGCAGATGAAAGGCCATACTGAATGCTAACTTCGTGCCCAACATCTGATGAATTAGCCTCCAATCTTTCGAAGTAAATCGCCCATCTCGGTCACTTACGATACTCCGGGTAACACCGTGTAATCGAAAAATCTGCTCCACATAGAGCTTTGCCAACATTTCCATAGAATCGTCCCGCTTGTTCGGTAGAAAGTTAGCCACCTTTGTCAACCGGTCTACAATCAACCAGATTGAGTCATTCCCACGTTGAGATCTCGGCAATCCATGCACGAAATCCATAGAAATATCCTCAAACTTCCACTGCGGAACCGACAACGATTTCAGGAAACCACTCGGCCGTTGACATTCTGCCTTTACCAAAGCACAAGTACGACACTTAGCCACATATGCGGCTATGTCCTTCTTTAGACCGGGCCACCAGAACAATTTCTTCATGTCCTTGTACATTTTTGTGCTCCCAGGGTGAATTGAGTACTTTGTAAAGTGTGCTTCATATAACAATTCTTCTCGCAATTTACCCGCACAAGGGACGCACAATCGATCATCCTTCCGTAATAAACCGTCATCCCAGGAGAATTGGTCACCAGACACCTCCTTTGCATAGCGCTGGAGACTTTCATCAAACTCCGTTGCCCGCCAAACCCTGTCCGCAAGGTCATATTGAACCTCCATCCAGTTCAAGCATACATCGGACGAAGAATCCCTTTCCACACAAGATATCTCAAACGCTTCCAGCTCCTGGATTAGACGCTCATCATGTATCTGCAACCAACTTGCCCGCACCGGAGTCCGACGACTCAAGGCATCAACGACCATATTTCCCTTTCCGGGAACATAGTGAATGTCGAAGGTATAATCCCCTAGGAATTCCATCCACCTCCTTTGTCGCATATTCAAATCCTTTTGATCCAGCAGATACTTTAGGCTTTTATGATCTGTATAAATATCTACCTTCATGCCATAAAGATAGTGCCGCCATAGCTTTAGCGAAAAGATCACCGCCGCCAACTCCAAGTCGTGGACGGGGTAATTACGTTCATGCACTTTAAATTGACGTGAGCCATAAGCGATCACCTTGCCAAACTGTAGGAGAACGCAACCTAAGCCGCTTCCTGACGCATCCCTGTATATCTCAAAGCTGTCTATACCACATGGCGACGTAAAAATAGGCGCCGTGGTCAAACGACCTTTTAGCTCCTCAAAAGCTCGCGCGCACTCTGGCATCCAAACGAACTTCTGATCTTTTCTTATCAACGTAGTCAAAGACAAAGCAATCCAGGAGAAGTTCGCCACGAATCGTCTATAGTAGCCTGCCAGTCCAAGAAAACTCCTGACTTCGGCCACCGAAGACATCACTGGCTAATCAAGAATGGCACTTATCTTTGCCGGATCCACCGCTATGCCCTCTCCACTTATCACATGGCACAGAAAAGCCACCGACGAGAGCCAGAACTCACACTTAGAGAACTTAGCATACAGCTTATTTCTCCGTAAGGTATGCAATACCAACCGCAAATGGTTTGCATGATCTTCCTCCGACTGTGAGTACATGAGGATATCATCAATGAACACAATCACAAACAGATCCAAGTATTCGCGGAATGTTCGATGCATGAGATCCATGAATACCGAAGGCGCATTACATAAGCCGAACGACATCACTGTGAACTCATAGTGACCGTAGTGTGTGCCAAACGCTGTCTTGGGATTGTCACCTTCCCTAATCCGTAATTGGTAATACCAAGATTTCAAATCCAACTTGGAATAGTTGGTTGAGCCCGCTAGCTGATCGAACAAGTCATCGATCCGTGAAATCGGATACTTGTTTTTCTCCGTCAGCTTATTCAGTTCGCGATAATCAATACATAGCCGCAAACTAACATCTTTCTTTTTCACAAAAAGAACAGGCGCGCTCCAAGGTGACATACTTGGGCGTATGTATCCCTGCTCCAACAGCTCTTGCAACTGAACTTTCAGTTCGGCCATCTCTTTTGGCGCTACCCGATACGGCGAACGGGCCACAGGTTTCGCACCCGGCACCAACTCGATAGCGAAGTCGATTTCCCTTTGGGGAGGTAACCCCGGAAGGTCCTTTGGAAACAAATCAGCATACTTCGACACAATCAGCACTTCACTCACACTGTCCTTCGGCGCCACCGCCTCTACGAGTGTGAAGAACAACTCCGCACCCTTCCGAACTGCCTTAACGACTTGGAGAGCAGATAACAACATCCCACTCATCCCTTGTATACCAATGAACTTGGTCTCTTGTTCGGTATTCTGACCGAGTGTGACCTCTTTTGAAGTGTAATATATACAGGCACGCTGCTCTGATAGCCAGTCCATACCAAAGATTATATCAAATTCCTTGATCGGCAATATTAATGTTTCCACCTTGAACTCCCGACTCCCTATCTTGACCTCAAGACCTCAAGATTTATCCGCGCACATCAAACATCCGTTAGGTAACAAAACCTTTACACTGTCTGTTGTGGTCCGGATAGGTACCCCGACACGAAAGACGAAATCTTCAGACAGAAATGAATGTGAAGCACCTGTGTCAAACAGTGCTCGCACCGAATACTCTCGTATAAGGACAAACCCTAAAACATCACAATCAAAACAAGCACAACACACAGTATAAAATAACATTAAAAACTGCGCGCACCTATGATGACATCCGCCTGCTTAATGGCCTCCTACTGTCCAAGGTTTAAGACCCTGGGCTGCGCGTGCAAGGCAGAAGACTCCACCACAGTCTTCCCTTTCTCCGCATAAGACGCTCCCGTCTTCTTGTCACCCTTTGGAGGACCAACTCGACAATCACATGCAAAGTGTCCCAACTTCCCGCACGTAAAACAAGCGCGAGATCCAATCCCAGATGTCTCTATCACAGTCGCAGATGGAGCTTGTCCAGTAGACTTGGACATCTTTCCCCATCTCTTATGGTACCCAAACTTCTCCAGACGCGGCGGCTTGAACTCTTGCTTTGTCACAGCCAAGGTCCCTTTTGCCTTCCCTCTTCTCATGTCCATCTCTAAAGACCGAGCCATACAGACTAAGGCTTGAAATCCCTGACTCACAGAACTCGAGAGAAAATACCGCAGCTAATCTCGCAGTCCCGCATAAAACCTACTAGTCTTACGCTCTTCTTCGACGAAGATTGTACCCGCATATCTTCCCAAATTTGTGAACTCATGCAGATAATCATCCACACTACGATCTCCTTGGGTTAACCATTGAAATTCCATTTCCATCAATATCCTTTGCTGCATTGGTAGATGTTGTGCCAAGAACAACCGAGAAAATTCGTCCATCGAGACCTCTGCAAGTAGTCTACCGGCCAAGTGATGCAGTTCAATCTCATCCCACCATAAACGAGCCTCTCCTTCCAGTAGGAAAGTGGCCAACATAACCTTTTGTCCCTCCTCAACCTTGATCGCTCTGATGATCCTCTTGATCCTTGCAAGCCAATCCTCTGCTTTGGCCGGTGACCCTGCCCCAGTAAATTATGGAGGATTGAAGCTCAAGAATTGCTTCAATTGTTTATCTGCTGCCCGCGGATCAACTACAACTTCTACCAGTTCTTGCCGTACCCCAGCATGCGTTGGCACCATTGCAGGATGTGCCTGCCCAGCCTGCTGAACATTCATCACAGCAAGTACCGTTTCCGTGATGAAACGTACCGTTTCAGCGGATGGAGGAGGTGTGGGCACCTCATCTGGTGCCGCACTTTCTACAGAATGTTGAGGTTTGGATTGACCCGCAACACTTCTAGTCACCTATATGTGTAAAACACACAATTTAACAACTAAATAAAACAGAAAACATACAAAAAGAATACACAGGTTCAACAAACAAGTGTATTTGCATTCCTAAGTGGACATTCTTGAGTTCAAGTTAAGTGTTATAACGATAGCATGAACACATGCTCGCCACCCCGCAAAAGAATTCGTCCGCAAATTCGGAAGAGATCGACCAACAAGCTGATACCAAATTGTAACACCTCTACCCGTCAAGAAGAATATAATAGAGGGTCCGGCCGGGGCCCCACACCATATTCCACAAACAGGCGGAGACGCTACGAAATAATATTAAAACCAACGCATCCTAACACAGAGCATTGTAGCGGAAGCTTCACGGTTGAAAACTTGAACTCAAGAGCAACAAGAACTGTCCACTATAACATAGGAATGTATACAACCAAAGTATCTGGCCTTAAGGCCTTACAAACTTCTCTTAACAAGGTGTGGTTTACAGACATCGACACGCAGGCCGGCCACACATGAACAAGAAGAAACAAAATAAAGCCTTCTAGGGCAGCAACGCAGCTTGGGCTTCAGCCCGCTAAGTCCCGCTCGGACCAGCACCTCCTGCACCTGCAAGAACCAATCCACCAAGCAGTGGTAAACAGCGTAATGGTCAGCATTCAGCTGACCAATTATAACGACCCTGCCCCTAGTACGGGGCAGTGGAATTCCATCCCTGCAAAGCATGTTTCAACAGTATGTATAGCAACCCACGCAAGACGTGCATGACCGCACAGTCAATACATATCACAAATGCCGGCACGACGGCCCGATGCTCCGTGCACTCAGGGCACATTCAGGTGTACCGGAAACACCGAATCCCACCAATGAGCATTTAGTCTGACACGAAGGCCCAAGACTCTCATTATGCCGCTGACGAAAGCCCAATGCCTTGGCGCTCTGATGTCCAGCCTACATAATGCAGGTACGGATCAGCCACCCCCCGTTGCTCAAACCGCCTTGCCACTACCAAGTACATCGTACCTGAGGCCACAAATAAAGGAGCGAGTCAGTTTCACCTTGCCTGTTCGGCACGAAGCCTCATTTTATATAGTTTCAGCCCAACGGCTCAACACCACGTAAAGTGACAACTCACGGTCATAAGAGTTGAACCAACTCTCACAATTTCCTGGACTTCCTCCAATACTTCCTGCTGCACCAAGCAACAGGTATGCACCATAGATTGCACACAAACAATCAAATAATCGGAGATACCTCCGAATGCAAACAAGCATCACCAATCCAGACCAGCACGTCCAGATGGGCTTCACACAACATGCCAAGATCCGTACTCCAATTCCGAACTCTAACAAGGGGGACTTCACATATCTACCCCAAGGGACACCACAACCCACCGCACACTCGCGGGGACGGGTTTTCCCTATGCAAATGCAGGAAAGTAGGACTTTATATGTCCAAGACGGAAATCGTTACCCTTGGAAGTCGCCTCAGAGCCATGGAGAGAATTGAGACGGATGAAAGCCTTCACAGCAGCCTTGACTTCGTAAATCCGAACTCGGCTCGCGATTTGGAGCACCGCAGCACCACCGACGGCCGGATTCCTCTTCTTCCTTGCCTTGCTCTCCCCTCTCTCTTAACTTTAGAAAGAGAAAGATGAAACTCAAATGAGCTTTCTCCTCTTCAATCCCGGCCTTATCAACCCAGGGAAGAGCCCAGACCATTGGATCTTGGTCAAAGAAAATGAACGGCTCTGATCAGCCCTGAATTTGATTTCCTGAGCCGAACATGGGTTGTGACACGCCCGTGTCATAGGCCGTGTTTCTGAAGCGGTGCACAACCGACTGAAAATAAACCAGAACACAGGCATTGACATGCCAGTGTCAAGCCTGACACGCCCGTGTCACCCAGTACATGGCCGTATACCTGGCCGTGTCACCCCTGTAACACGATCTCCAAAATCACTCGAGCAAGACACGACTAAGGCACACGCCCGCGTCCCTAGCCGTGTGCCAAACACACCCCTGTGACACGCCCGTGTTACAGGCCATGTTCCACACTCGACGATCAGTTCTTGAGTACTTGTCGAGAATAGGGACACGCCCTAGGACACGCCCATGTCCTAGGCCGTGTACACCTGACACGCCCTGAGACACGCCCGTGTCTCAGGCCGTGTCAGCCAACCTAAATCCCACGTTGGCTTTTGAGATTTCTAGGGTGTTACATGGTGTATCATTTGAGGGATTAGGTAGAGGAGCAGCCTTGGGAGGTGATTTTCTTTTCCTTGAAACTTTCTTATTTGAACTGGAGTAATCAGACTCATCTTCATCCTCCTCCTCATCATCAGAAGAATCTAGAGGATTGTCATATAAAGCATCAAGCTGTTTGAGAATATTGGATTGACCTTTATCTTGAGCAATCTCTTGAACAATGTCCTGAGCAATAAAGTCATCTAGACTTGGCATAGGACTATCATCCATAACATAAGTTGGGCCAACAGGTTACACAATTATGTTAGAAATAAAGCTTGCATGAATAGCCTGAATAGTTTCTGAACTAACTTAAGCAGTACAGTAAATGATATCTGAGTAGTACTTGGGAGAAAAAAAATAAAAGAATATTTATATATAAGGGATCAAAAGAATTCAGAATAGACTTGAGCTCAGATGCTGGAGAAATACTACTGTCTTTAGAAAGAATATCAAAAGAAAAAACTAGATCAACTGTCTCAAAATCAGTATCCAGAAACTCTAAGAGATCTACATCTGATATCTCAGTATGAACAACCTCTGTCTCTGCTGCGGTTGTGTAACGTCCCAATTCGCACTAGGCCCCTTGTGTGTGCTTCTGAGTTAGGAGAGCTGACTTGGGCCCAGGGAGTGCAGGCGACTAGGCTTACACTTGTGTGGAAAAGAGAAATTGGTCCAGAATAGGACACGGGTAGAGACACGGGCATGTCCCTACCCGTGTGCATCGAGTAAACTCGAGAGGCATTGAGTGGAACTCTACATGGCCTGTCCTGAGAAGGACACAGGTAGATACATGGGCGTATCTCTACCCGTGTCGAGAGGCGTTGAGTGGAACTCAACAGGGCGTGTCCCTAGAAGGACACGGGTAGAGACACGGGCGTGTACCTACCCGTGTCGAGAGGTGTTGAGTGGAACTCAACAGGGCGTGTCCCGAAAAGGACATGAGTAGAGACACGGGCGTTTCCCTACCCGTGTCGAGAGGCGTTGAGTGGAACTCAACAGGGCGTGTCCCGAGAAAGACACGGGTAGAGACACGGGCGTGTCCCTACCCGTGTCGAGAGGCGTTGAGTGGAATTTGACAGGGCCTGTCCCGAGCGGGACACGGGTAGAGACACGGGTGTGTCCCTACCTGTGTGCGTTGAGTGAAGATCAACGAATGTGTCTCCCGAGTAGGACACGGGTAAGAACACGGCCATGCACACAGCTGTGTCCCGTGACACGGGTAATGGACACGAGCGTGTACCTACCCGTGTCTGTGTACATACGACGCTGTAATCGTCGATGACGCTTTACCGAGCGGGACACGAGTAGGAACACGGGCGTGTTCCTACCCGTGTTGGTCCAATTTATATAGGATTTGGCCATTTTTCATCCTCTCCCCAAGCTTTCTTTTCTGTGGAGAAACTGCTGGAGGAGTAAAGGAGTTGCTGGAATCAACTACACTCCGTGAAGAACCACCGCCTCCGCCAAGGAAAAGAAGATGCTTCTGCGAAGAGTGACGAGATCCATGGCCGGAAATAGCGGAAGCGCCGAAAATGAGGTGAGCTTCCTCCCCTCTCCCTTAGTGCTAGATCTGTAGTTAATCCTACGAGAGATATTGACTCAAATGAGTCTTGATGTGTGAGATGAAGATTTCTAGGAGAGGCCATGCTAGGACATGTGTTCTAGGGTTTAGTTATCTCCAACCTCTCCTTCATTCAATTTGATGATGGGGGCTGGTCTCGCGAAGAGGAATGTCCTTGTTGGGGCTGCGGTCCGGAATCGCCCCCGCGCTGCGGTGCTATGCGGTAATGGCTTAACTGGCTGCCCCGTGGATCCGCCCGAGGACCTTTGATATAAAGATTAGTTGCACCGTCCTCCATCAGTCCGGGCTTTTGGTGCGAGTGGTTGCGCTAAGTCCTCTCAATTGGTATCAGAGGGAGGTTGCGGGTTCGAAACCCCGGTGTCGTTTCCGGGGGGGGGGGGGGGATTGTTGGGGCTGCGGTCCGAAATCGCCCCCGCGCTGCGGTGCTATGAGGTAATGGCTTAACTGGCTGCCCCGTGGATCCGCCCGAGGACCTTTGATATAAAGATTAGTTGCGTTGTCCTCCATCAGTCCGGGCTTTTGGTGCGAGTGGTTGCGCTAAGTCCTCTCAGTCCTGATGAGGGTGAATAAGGGAGAAGGAAGTTTTGATGTGAATTGGGAAGATTGACTGGAGCAGGAAGACGAACCGATGCCGTTCGTTCCGCCTTAAGATGCGTGAAGAAATCTAATTTTTGCGCGCATCGATCTTCGTGGCCGTTTTCACATATGAATCGACCAGATCTGGGCTTTTGACTAAACACAAAAGTCGTAACCCTTGGAAATACTTTTCTAGTGAGTGGTTACACATCTTCAGGCGAAGTCTGTAGCCATGGGAAAGTCTGATCGAAGTAGAGGGCTGACAGGCTAAGCGTGCAGAAAATGTATTCTGTACGTAGCAGGATTTGGAGTTAATTTCATGTGTGATACGGTCTGATCTGGGTTGCAGTCTGAACATGAAAGTTGTAACCCTTGGAAAGACCTTTCCATCGAGGGGTTACACGCATTCACCGGATTCCTTTAACCTCGAGAATCTTCGGCCGAAGTTGCTGTACAGAAGGTGTTCTGCACCTTAATTTCCTGGGTTGGTGTAGAATCGGGTTTGGACTCGGTGGAGATCTTGTAACAAATTGTCGTTGGGGTTTTAGAGAATTTTAATATGTCTAACCATGATAATTCAATGAGTGAGGAAATTGTTGGATAGACCCCACACAAATAAATTGTGAAATAGAATGTAATTGAACGAAATGATTTGGTGGGAGTTAGTGAACGAATGGTAATTCGTCGATTAATAACAAGATTGTCTTGAACTTGTGTATTATGTCGCTGTTGATAGTTAGAAGATTAACTCATGTGCGCACGAATGATTGAGTTTGGTGAAAGAGTTATAATCAGAGATGTTAAAGTTAAGTCACCATAGCATAGACGTAATCATGTTGGCCGAAAGAGTGATGCATGGTCTTGAGGCTTGTCATATAGGGAAGTCTAAGATGGTCCATTGTATGAGGTGATTCTCCACCTGTGTGTGTGGTAAACCTTTAAGGTGCCTTGAGCACAGGATTGTGAAAGGGTGTGAGTGCGGGTATCTGATCGCACTGGTTAGTTATGTCTAGAAGAGTTATAGATGGACGATTGGGCTTGGTCCTCGGTGTTCATGTCCCGAGGCTCCTTCTGTTCCACGATGATGTGGTATTGCATGCAGTGTGAGTCGACACATGGTGTCGTAATCCTGGGTTAAGGATAGTGTGGCAGGTCTACGAGCTGGCCAATCGTCACACCGATGGTAGTTGACAGTTAGACCTTGGGCGGTTGGGCTTGGTCCTCGGTGTTCACGTCCCGAGGCTCCTTCCGTACCAAGTGAACGGATAGGCTTGGTCTTCGTGATCATTTCCGAGGCTCCTTCTGGGTCACATCATAGGCCAGTTCGGGACTAGGATCTCGGTGCACATCTACCCGAGACACCCGCTGAGCCATACTACAGGCGTGAGCTCCACTGTGTGTTCTTAGCATTGAGGCGTACGGTGGCCTAGTCTAAGTAGTGTGGAGACCAGCCTAGTAGTGGAGATGCCCGCTCTACTGTCACCGTCTGGCCACGACGGTTGACGCCTGAGAGGTTAGCTAAATGCTTGAAAGTGGGAACTACCGAGTCTGTGTCGACACAACAATTTCTTGTGCATGTACATGGGTGAGTCATAGCATAGCATTCATTGCATCACATTTCATCGCATACAGAAGTTCCTTATCGTATAAGTTTGTATGGGCACTCTTATATAATGATTTACTTTTCTGTTGAGCCGATCCTCAACTTATATGTCTGTATGAGCATTCATATAAGTTGAGTTACTTTCTGTTGTAGCCTTATATTATTATGCTACTGTAGTTGATAGAACTGCTAGAGTGACGGTTAATCATTTATTATGTTGCTACATTATTACAATGTTTACTGATTAAACTATGCCACCTGCTTGTACTTATTCTTACATACTTTATATATATTGTACCTTTGTCCATTTCTCTGCCAGATGCCGAGGAGTCGCCGAGGGAGCGGATGTGAAGCCACTTAGTCTTTATGACTAACGACTGCTACGTCTTCCTTTTTAGGAGGAAACCCTGCAGGTGGAGCAACAACATGTTTTTCATCAGGACAGCCAGACCAGGACGACAGGGCCTGAGGGGACGGTACGGTCGTTACCGTCAGTGATTGATGTGAGTCTTTGAGAGACTTGATGTAGCTCTTTTGGGCAAAATATTTTACGTACTCTGAGTATAGAAGCTTGTTGTAGCTTCTTTACTTGTTGTATTTGGACTATTATATGCTTGTGTGGATTTTGACTTCTAACTCTATATCATGGTTGGGTTGGCAATGTTTGATATTGGTAAAGGCCGACAGAATAGGCATCTTGTAGTACATGCTAGCCTGAGTGCTAGTGCTACCGCAAGACGGCTTTTCTGGGTATAAGACCCCTCTCGTGCCGTGTGATGTGTTCCGGGAGGGGGTCTTACAAATGGAATCAGCTTGCTACGATCCTGAATTAAAAAAGCCATTTAACAATGGTGCCACCCCCGTTCGATTAGTCAGTTTGGGGACAAACTGACTTAGTGGAAGCAGTGGTGTGCCCATATGTAATTCACAATAAGTACGTCCAACTTTGACCTTAAGATTAGCCAACCTGACCTTATGTTTATATTCTACGTGTAGATCCAAGTGCACACCGAGCCAGTTGGGGGCACCCCCACCCCATCCGTACCCACACAGTTCAAGCAATCGGAGCTAGGGCAAATTCTCACAGCGATCCTAGATGCCTTCAGATCCCAACAAGCCCCCGTGCAATAGCAAGATCTGGGCTCCAATTGGGTGAGCACTTTCCGAGCTCTCTCCCCTCCAGCTTAACTTGGGATAGAGTCGACAGTGCGTACGAAAGAATGGCTCGACACCATGCAAGAAATGCTGGCAGGAATTAGATTCCCAAACAACATGGCTGTGACCCTGGTAGTGACACTCCTAGAACAGCACGCCAAGAGTTGGTGGAAGTCCCTCATGGGCTCCACCTTTCAAGGGCAAGTGTATACAAAAATCAGTTGGAGCGAATTCTCTGAAGCCTTTTTAAAGAATTTCATCCCCTTGTCTGCTTGGGATGAACTCGAAGAGAGGTTCTTACAACTAAAGCAAGGTTCCTAGTCAGTGACGGAGTACCAGCGGGAGTTTCAGCATCTGGCTAGATTTGCTGACTCCTACGAGTTGGATGACAGAGGGTATGCAAAGAGGTTCAACAAAGGCTTGCGAGACCCCCTGAGGCAAGCCATTTTGTTTATAGCGGACTCTAGTCTAGCCAAAATAATTGACATGGCAAAGAGGTTAGAAGTAGACCACTTGGGAAGTGGTAATAGGCCAGCTGAGGGCGTGATGGAAGCCGGCCCTAGCAACAGAAGGAGATACGACTTCAGAGGGGGAAGAGCACGTCAGAGAGGTGGCCGGCGTTTCCATCAGAACTATAGAGTGGAGCTCCCGGTTCCACAACCGCCAACATTTCCTCCACCACTGCAGCCTCAACAGTTTCAGCAACCCAGTGGGCGGCAGGAGCGAGTGTGCTTCGAATGCACCCAACCGGGCCACATTCGACGCTACTGCTCGCAATTGTTTGAAAATGCATCTCTTGCTCTCCCTCCGGCAGCTCCTCGAGGACAGGGGCACATGCGTGGTTGAGGATGAGGAACACGAGGAGAAAACCCCGGACCTGCTCGGAATCAGGTTTTCACACTGGACATGACACAGGAGCGGAACCCTCAGGAGGTGATTGCAGGTATGAATACAATTAGTCATCTTATTTTCATTAGTAACCTTAAGTTGCTTAAGTCATACTAGATATCTAGCTTGAGTATGGTTATTGGTACTTAGGCACTGTGGTGGTCGGCGGGAAACCGGCCTATATGTTGTTTGATACCGGTGCCTCACACTCTTTTGTGTTTGAAGACTTCATTAAAAATATACATGGAGTGTAATACTTCACTAGTATTGCTCGAAGAGTACACCTCCCAGATGGCTCTGAGATGACTGCAATTGCCAAGTGCGAATTGGAGATACTCATTGGGGGAAAGATCTTTGATACCCCTGCCATAGTTTTGAGAATACCAGAATTTGATCTCATTCTGGGCATGGCGTGGCTGGATTGGCACTATGAAAGAATTGACTGCGCGGAGAAGCGAATCTACTTGAGACATGGGGATACCGATGTAATCTTCCAAGGTATAAAATTCACACCACGTTTACTATTATCTTCGATTCAGACCTGGAAAGCTCACTTCAGAGGGGATGAAGTCTACATGATATGTTTCGAACTGAAGGTGATAAAAATAGATATGAAGGACATATGGGTAGTGCGGGATTTTCCTAAGGTATTTCCTGAGATATTGCCCGGATTACCCCCGCATAGAGAAGTGGATTTTCAGATTAAGCTAGTACCAGGAGCCAAGCCCGTATCCAGGACCCCTTATCGGATGACCCCAAAGGAACTCGTGGAGTTTAGAGTTCAGTTGCAAGAGTTGGTAGAATCAGGGTTGCCCCCAGATCATCACCTTGGGGAGCCCCTGTTCTATTCATTAAGAAGAAAGATGGGACCTTGCGATTATGTATAGACTATTAGGAGCTCAACCGACTGACGGAACGGAACACCTATCCGTTACCTCGGATCGATGAGTTGTTCGACTAATTGGTAGGAGTGCATTGGTTTTCTAAACTGGATTTGCGCTCGAGGTATTATCAGTTGAGAATACAAGAGGAGGATATTAAGAAAATTGCCTTTAGCTCAAGGTACAGCTTGTACGAGTTCACTGTGATGCCGTTTGGGCTCACAAATGCCCCATCAGCTTTCATGAGCCTGATGAACAAAGTATTCGAGCCTTATCTAGATGTCTTCGTCATAGTTTTTATCAACGACATCTTGGTCTACTCTAATACGGAGGAAGAGCATGTCGAACATCTGACCTTGGTACTGAAGAAGCTAAAAGAGCACGCCTTGTTTGCTAAGTTCAGCAAGTGCGAATTTTGGCTCCAAGAGGTTGCCTTATTGGGCCTTGTGATTAGTGGGCCGGGATAGCTGTGGATCCGGACAAGGTGCGTGCCGTGAAGGAGTAGTCTCCCTTGAAGTCAGCGGCCGGTGTGCGGAGCTTTCTTGGACTTGCCAGGTATTATCACAAGTTTTTAAAAGGCTTCTCAAAGATCTCCCTTCCTCTGACTATGCTGACAAAGAAAGGTGTGCCATATGAGTGGAAACCTAAGTGTGAAGCCGCATTTCAGAAACTAAAGGACCGACTTACATCCACACCCATCCTAGCCCTTCCATCCGAGAGGGAGGGATTTCAAGTTTACACTGATGCATCGTATCAAGGGATCGGAGCGGTACTGATGCAGCACGGGCATGTGATTGCATATGCTTCAAGACAGTTGAAGAAGCATGAGATCAACTACCCAGTACATGATTTGGAATTGGGGGCAGTGATATTCGCCTTGAAGATTTAGAGGCACTATCTATATGGCGTTCACTTCGAAATCTTTTCAGATCACAAGAACTTAAAGTACGTCCATACCCAGAAGGAATTGAATTTAAGACAATGGCAGTGGTTGGAGTTTT
The DNA here is from genome assembly GCA_039513925.1 of Platanthera zijinensis. Lineage (NCBI taxonomy): Eukaryota > Viridiplantae > Streptophyta > Magnoliopsida > Asparagales > Orchidaceae > Platanthera > Platanthera zijinensis. The sequence continues at coordinate 124,326,403 of CM077085.1, read as the reverse complement.
TGTGTGATTATGAATTCACCCTGAACTACAACCCCGAAAAAGTAAATTTCGTAGCTAATGTTTTGAGCAGGAAGGTACCAGAAACAAGCCCCGAGTCCCGGTTAATGCATATGGAGTTAGCTCGGATGCTCGAAGAGATGGAGATCACTCTGGTGTACACAGACTAATCAGAAGGGTATACAGAGTACCTAACTGCGTTGAGCATAGTCTGTGACATTCGAGACCGGATCTGGGCGGAGAAAGGAAAGGATACGGCACTGGACCCGACAATCAAGTCGATTGAAGATGGGACAACTGATGAGTAATCTCTAAAAGACGGCCTCGTTCATCTCCGTGGTCGGCTTTACATTCTTGAGGGTGGTAAAATTCAAGAAGATATCCTGAGAGAGGCACACTTCACCCAGTATTCTGTGCATCCGGGAATTTCCAAGATGTACGCCGACCTGCAAAAGACCATGTATTGGCCAGGAATGAAGAGGGACGTCCGATATTTTGTTACGCACTGTGAGGCCTGTCAAAGGGTGAAGGAAGAATGCAGGAGCCTTGGTGGATTATTAAAGTCATTTCCTTTCCCCGAGTGGAAGTTTGAGGATGTCTCTATGGACTACATCCACGGTTTGCCTTGCTCACGCTCAGGGAATGATTCAGTATGGGTAATTGTTGACTGCCAGACGAAGGTAGCCCGATTTATTCCTATGAAGAAAGAAGCTCATGTGGATGTTTTGGTACGCCTCTTTGTGGAGCAGTTCGTATGGTATCACGGTGTGCCAAAGAAGATTGTTTCTGACCGGGATGGTTGGTTTACCTCTAAAGAATGGAAGGAGGTGCATGCATATTTGGGTTCACATCTTACCTTTAACAAATTGTTTCATCCTCAGACAGACGGGCAGTATGAAAGGACTATCGGGACATTGGAGGATCTACTGAGGTTGTGTGTGTTGGATAGAGGAGAGCCGTAGGAAAGGCTCTTACCCCTGGTAGAGTTGTCGTACAATAACAACCATCAAGCTAGCATCGGGATGGCGCCCCATGAAGACCTTTACGGAAGAAGGTGTAGAACACCCTTGTCTTGGGTGCAAGATGAAGACCCGAAGGCATTGGGAATTGAATACATTGATGATACTGACACGATTGTGAGACTAATACGGGACCGCATGCTTGAGGCTCAAAGTCAGCAGACAAAATATTATAATGCAAAGCACCAGATGGTGGAATTTCAAGTTGGAGACAAAGTGAATTTGAAGATCAGGATGACGCATGGAGTATCACGGGTACATGGTGTGAAGAACCTCAGCCCAAGGTACGTTGGGCCCTACATTATATTAGAAAGGATTGGCCCGTTGGCCTATTGGTTGGAGTTACCACCTAAGCTAGAGAATCTACATGATGTATTCCATGTGTCGTCACTTCGAAAGGCGTTGTTGCGGCCCGATCAATATGTTCCCACCACTGACGGAGCAGTTGTGACTGATAGGTCGGTGCGACTAGAGCCTGTGCGGATAGTATACAACGTGATAAGGATATTGCGCTGCAAAAGTGTTCCTTTGGTAAAGGTGCTGTGGTCTCATGGGAAGGAAGAGTATACTTGGGAGCCGGTGGACTTGATGCAAAAGCGCTACCCGGAGCTGTTTCATCAAGGTAATCTTTAAAAGCATATTTTATTTAATGCTTTTCTCTCCCCATAGCCTTAGCGTGATTTCGAGGATGGAATCTTTTATTTTGTTTATAAGATTTGTAACGTCCCGATTCACGCTAGGCCCCTCGTGCGTGATTCTGAGTTAGGAGAGCTGACTTGGGCCCAGGGAGTGCAGGAGACTAGGCTTACACTCGTGTGGAAAAGAGAAATTGGTCCAGAATAGGATACGTGTAGAGACACGGGCGTGTACCTACCCATGTACATCAAGTAGAACTCGAGAGGCGTTGAGTGGAACTCGAATGGCCTTCCCGAGAAGGACGCGGGTAGATACACGGGCGTGTCCCTACCCGTGTCGAGAGGCGTTGAGTGGAACTCGATAGGGCGTGTCCCGATAAGGACACGAGTAGAGATACGGGCGTGTCCCTACCCGTGTCGAGAGGCGTTGAGTGGAACTCAACAGGGCGTGTCCCGAGAAGGACACAGGTAGAGATACGGGCGTGTCCCTACCCGTATCGAGAGGCGTTGAGTTGAACTCGACAGGGAGTGTCCCGAGAAGGACTCGGGTAGAGACACGGGCGTGTCCCTACCCGTGTCGAGAGGAGTTGAGTGGAATTCGACAGGGCCTGTCCCGAGCAGGATACATGTAGAGACACGAGCATGTCCCTACCCGTGTGCGTTGGTGTAGAATCGGGTTTTGACTCGGTTGAGATCTTGTAACAAATTGTCGTTGGGGTTTTGAAGAATTATAATATATCTAACCATGATAATTCAACGAGTGAGGAAATTGTTGGATAGACCCCACACAAATATATGGTGAAATGGAATGTAATTGAATGAAACGATTTGGTGGGAGTTAGTGAACGAATGGTAATTCGTCGATTAATAATAAGATTGTCTTGAACTTGTGTATTCGGTCGCTATTGATACTTAGATGATTAACTCATGTACGCACGAATGATTGAGTTTGGTGAAAGAGTTGTAATCAAAGATGTTAAAGTTAAATGATAATAGCATAGACGTAATCATGTTGGCCGAAAGAGTGATGCATGGTATTGAGGCTTGTCATATAGGGAAGTCTAAGATGGTCCATTGTATGAGGTGGTTTGCCACCTGTGTGTGTGGTAATTCTTTAAGGTGCCTTGGGCACAAGATTGTGAAAGGGTGTGAGTGCGGGTTTCTGATCGCACTGGTTAGTTATGTTGAGAAGAGTTATTGATGGACGGTTGGGCTTGGTCCTCGGTGTTCATTTCCCGAGGCTCCTTCCGTGCCATTACGATGTGGTATTGCATGCTATGTGAGTCGACACACGGTGTCGTAATCCTGGGTTAAGGATAGTGTGGCAGGTCTACGGGCTCGCCAATCGTCACGCCGATGGGAGTTGACAATTAGACCTTGGGCGGTTAGGCTTGGTCCTCGGTGTTCATGTCCCGAGGCTCCTTCCGTGCCATGTGAATGGTTGGGCTTGGTCCGCGTGCTCATTTTCGAGGCTCCTTCCGGGTCACATCATAGGGCAGTTTGGTGCTAGGATCTCGGTGCACATCTACCCGAGACACCCGCTGAGCCGTAGTACGCGCGTGAGCTCCGCTGTGTGTTCTTAGCATTGAGGCGTACGAAGACCTAGGCTAGGTAGTGTGGAGACCAGCCTAGTAGTGGAGATGCCCGCTCTACTGTCACCATCTGGCCATGATGGTTGACGCTTGAGAGGTTAGCTACCTGCTCGAAAGTGGGAACTACAGAGTCTATGTCGACACAGCAATTACTTGTGCATGTACATGGGTGAGTCATAACATAGCATTCATTGCATCGAATTTCATCGCATACACAAGATCCTCATCGTATAAGTTTGTATGGGCACTCTTATACGATGAGTTACTTTTCTGTTGAGCCGATCCTCAACTTATATGTCTGTATGGACATTCATATAAGTTGAGTTACTTTCTGTTGTAGCCTTATGTTATTATGTTGCTGTAGTTGATAGAACTGCTAGAGTGACGGTTAATCATTTATTGTGCTGCTATATTATTACAATGTTTACTGATTACACTATGCCACCTGCTTGTACTTATGCTTATATACTCTATATATATTGTACCTTTGTCTATTTCTCCGCCTGGTGCCGAGGAGTCGCCGGGGGAGCGGATGTTAAGCCACTTAGTCTTTATGACTAACAGTTTCTACATCTTCCTTTTTAGGAGGATACCGCGTAGGCGGAGCAGCAACAGGTTTTGCAGCAGGACAACCAAGCCAGGATGATAGGGCCTGAGGGGACGGTACAGTTGTTACCGTCGGTGACTGATGTGAGTCTTTGAGAGACTTGATGTAGCCCTTTTGGGCAAAATATTTTACGTACTCTGATTATAGAAGCTTGTTTTAGCTTCTTTACTTGTTGTATTTTGACTATTACATGCTTGTGTGGATTTTGACTTCTAACTCTATATCATGGTTGGGTTGGCAATGTTTGATATTGGTAAAGGCTTGTAGAATAGGCATCTTGTAATACAGGCTAGCCCAAGTGCTAGTGCTACCGCAAGGCAGCTTTTCTGGGCATAAGACTCCTCTCATACCGCGTGCTGTGTTTCGGGAGGGGGGGGGGGGTCTTACATGTTACTGGAATGGTCAAATCTGAAATTGCTGCTGCTGCTGCTGTAAAAAGCACTGGAGCTTCTTTATTGAATATCTCCCCCTACCTGGCTGGAAAGGAATCTATAGCCAGGCCCCCAGAAGAAGGGATAGAGGAGAGGGCAGCAACTCTAGAGGAGAGAGTGTTGATGGAGGCAGAGAGAGGAGCTATATCATTTGCTATTAGTTTTTCTAAGGAGGGTGAAATTAATTTCAGAAGGTCTTGAGCAATTTCTGAGAAATTAAGATAGAGGGGTTCAGGCTCAAAAGAGGAGGAAGGGGTTTGATGTCCACAATTGGAACATACTGAGAAGGCATGAGAGAGTTCTGTATGGTGGAACTCAGGAAAAGAAGAGGGAGCATCCTGTTGGATAGGATCAGATTAAAGCTGAGTGGGTAGGGATGAAGGGATGATGGGAGAAGCAATAGGTTGAGGAGATGCAAGATGAGATGGCAAATCAACATTTGAGGTTGATAAAAGGTTGGAGGAGGGAGAGGTCCTCAGATGAGGAGAAATAGGAGATGAAGGAGGAGTAGGAATTGGTGATTGAACAGGTGATGGAGATGGTGTTGGGGATGTGAGGAGATTGAATGTAGGTGACATTTGAGTAGATATGGAAGCTGGAATGTCTTGAAGGTAGGTAGGTAGAGGGGATTGAGGTAGAGATGTGTGAGGTGAAGATGGATTGGAAAAGATTGTGTTGGAAGGTTGTTGTTGGTTTGGAGATGGAGGAAATCTGGGGGAAGGAACATCTTCTAGGGGTGGAGGAGTAGCTGTAGCAGCTCTTATATCCTAAGAAGTCCTGGAGGTTTAAGAGGCACTGAAGGGCCTAGGGATTGTCCTTTCCCACTTACTAAACAAAGAGGAGTCCAACCTCTCACTGGCATTGATAAATATGGTCTGAGAGACCATTAGTTCTGAAGCCTTAGATAGAAGGAAGATTCCCAGAATTCTTCCAAGACAGACCTCCTTCTTGGAGTTCTTCCTCTTGATCAAATCAAAAATTAACTCAGCTTAGTTGACTGATTTCTTATTGACCAAAGCAGACATTAATGAAAACTGCTGCCTATTAATATTGTCGTGGGCAGAGTGCTTGACCAGTATATCCTTGCCAACAACATCTGCTAAGAACTTATATCCTATTGTTAAGTTCTTCTTAAGCAGCTTGGATGGTATTCCCTCAAGATGACTGGTGATTATTTTCGCTAAGTCTAAACTTGATGCGGATTCATTCTACATTTTATCATAACTATGTAGATGGGCATAAACTAGATTGAATTATCTTTCAGGCAAGTGCACCTATCAATCATAGTATAAGAGAAATCTACATCTCGTATCGTATTCCACAGGGTCATTTCAACTATTCGTACTCACTCTCACTCTATTATCATACCTAAACTTAAAATTGCGTTCTAACATAGATTAATCCTAACTATGACTAATTGGATAAAAATTGTATTGGAGAATTACAAAAATAATTTCAAGACGAAAGTTAAGAGCATTCAATGAACATAATCACTTTGTGTAATCATGAAATAACAAGACTATCAAATTCATTGTATTGTAAGGGGTTAAACTAATTATCAAATTCTCTCTCGAGCAATTTAAAAATCTAAGTTAAGTTAAGTAAATTTTCTCTCGAACAATTTACAATACTTAATAGTTTATTGAATGAAATACCCTATCAAATACATGGATTCATGAAACTTTATCTCTAAAATACCATAATTCCATTCATTCGTATTCTAATTTTCCAAGAAACATATCTCTCGATCATGAGTTTTGAATTACAAAGAGAAATAACACATGAATATGAAGATTTATCCCTCATCCAAACAATCCAATTTCTCAATCTAGACATTTGGAATTCATGTAAAAATAAATAATCATTCATAACAAGGATAATTCTCAATGGTTGCGAGCCCATATACGAATAAAATACAATGAAATTGACGAAAACAAAATGATACATGATTGCTAACTTGTTCAAACACATTGTTCATGAAAAATAAAAGATAAATAAAGTTGGATTACCAAGAGAGATACAAGATTAAAAGAGATAAATTAAAGAATAAATGCATACAAATATCTCCTTCAAGCTTTCCTTCTCTTGGATGCTCCACTTTCGTTCTCCAGAAAATCTCCAAGCAAAATAATCCAAAAAAAGTGCAGAATAAAATTTTCTCCAGGTTTTTATAGTCCAATAGCAAACATGGTCGAACACGGGTTCCGACACGGCCGTGTTGCAGGCCGTGTCGGCAGTTCCAGGGCAGTTCCACACGAAAAGACGTGTTTGATCATGGGCCGTGTTGGATCACACGGGTACTGACACGGCCGTGTTATGGAACACGGCCGTGTTGTTCTTCACGTTCTTCAGACACGGGGGCTGGATCATTGGCCGTGTTGGATCACACGGGTACTGACACGGCCGTGTTATGGAACACGGCCGTGTTGTTCTTCATGTTCTTCAAACACGGGGGTTGGAAAATTACTTCAGCTGGGAAGGAACACGGGTAGGCACACGGCCGTGTTCCTACCCGTGTGTGAGCAAATCTTCTCCTGTGTTCAGTCCTGTTGGCCCCGTAAACTCCCCTGTTTGCTCCAAGACTTTTAGTTCCACTGGCTAGTTGTACCTGCATTAGAAAAAATGACATAGTAAGGGAGAAGTTCAATACATAAAATAGTAAAAACTCTAAACTATGCTCTACTATTCATGACAATACCAATTCTCAATTATTTAGTGCAATTACTTGAATAAAGAGGTAGAAATCAGCGGATATGATTACAATTATTACAATAAAAATCTACCATAATTGTAATCATCACACATCCCCAGACTTAAGTGTTTGCTTGTCCCTAAGCAAACTAATTCAAACAATTGGGTTATCAATACATAATTCTTCTTCCGCACACTGATTGTTTTGAATTCGAATAGAGATTTGATGCTGCAATTGTATAGGAAATAGTATAGCAGACTTTTCTAAATATAACTTTTTCTTAAAAATTTCTCCAATACATATCTTAACTACTTTTCACTCTTTCTTAGAATTATAATTATAGTTATCCATAACTATTGTAAGGAGAAAATAACAATCTTGATAACATATGCATTAGTCTTTCAAAAATTAAAAATTCCCCCTATTGATAATCATACACTTCCCTTTACACACCCGCTCCATAACACTCATGAGAATTAGTAAAGTTGGATCCTTAGGACTTGTATGGTGGTGTATTGTTTTGGCTTAGGATAGGTGATTATAGGTGGGGTAAGCAAAATAAACTAGATCACAATTGAGCCCTTTGTATGATAAGGACCTTTAACATACATTGATATTTTATGAGCACCCCCAGACTTTGCACGTATTATCATTCCCTTATATTTTCTTCTCTTTTTTTTTTCTTAACCAGAGGTCCATAGTAGGGATCATTCTGAATGAGTGCAAGTGTACACTCACTCAGGCCACATATCACTATGTTATATGTTTTTGTTTTCTTTTAGGAACTTCATAGTAGGGATCATTCCGAATGGGTGCAGGTGTACACGCTCACTCAGGCCACAAATCACTATGATAGAAATACAACTCATAAAAACAACTTCATTTCATGATGATCTTAATGATAGGTGCTACTAGGTGAGAATTGGCCTTGGTGAATTTTAGAGGTGGAGTATTACAAAAATATAGGGATAAAGTCCAAATTGGGTGAGCAAAGGTATAATGTTTAAGGTTTTGGGTTTGAACGGCTCAATCTATCCAAAAGGAGGCCTAAGTCATTTCCACCTTTACTAATTAACATGTGCAAAAGGTTTGAGGATCGCTAGTAAGTTCTAGACACCAATAGAAAAAATTTTTTTTGTTATTGTTGATCTACTAATACGAAATTATCAAGATATTACACTCATCAACTCACTTTAGTATAGATAAATAATTTTTTTCTAAAATGGAGTGATTATTAGTTAATAATATAAAGGACAATCTTTTTTTAAACCAAATTATATGGAGAAAAGTAATCTAATGAATTTCTATACGTAGTTACTAATCAACAAATTTGAACACGAATTCGGTTTAATCAGCGTGCGAAAGTGAATTAGATAGTTATATTCCCAATGAGTGAAGTAATGAAAGCTTAAAGAGAAGTAATCAAATTTTTCGAGGGGGTGTATAAGGAAATATAGAGGATTATGATAAAGAGCAAATAAGTAATTGTAATCATGTATTCCACTGTCAATGATCATTATAAAAATGCCGCATACCCCCAGACTTGAGTTGCAATGTCCTCATTGCAAACAAAAATTAAAACAAGGGGACATAAATTGCACTAAATAAAGAATTGATGAGCAGGAATATAAAGCATCACAACACGAAACAGGAGCAAAATCTGAAATAAAACATTTTTTTTTTGTTTTCATATATATGCTGATCATACAAATACAAATTGATACAAATACAAATACAAATATCGATCATACAAATACAAATACCGATCAACAATACTAAAGATAATGCATGACAGAGCCAGATATGCTAAGCCAGATATATCAGAAATACATCGGTGTGTCATCGTGATCAGTCGGATCATCCTGAGGGTGAGATGGACGAGGAGCTGGTCGCGGTGGGCTGGTGATCCCCATGTGCTGTCGGATCTGATAGATGGCGTCCTCAGTCCGCTGCTGCGTCTCCTCGATACGCTGAAGGCGCGGCGATAGCTGAAGGTCATAAAAACGCTGCAACTCCTGCGCAAATCGAGACTGTCGCTGAGGCTGGGCAGATGATGACTCCCCCTGAGTACGCGTCGAACGGGCCGGCGGAATGAGAGGCTCATCGAGATCTGGATCGACCTCATCATCGTCGTCGTGGATATGAAGGCCACGAGGCGCAATGGTATATATAGTCCCGCCTCGGCCTTGACGTGCAGTAACGAGGCGGATGGCTCGAAGACTGGCCATGGTGATAGGCACAGTTTTCGCTACCACCGCCATCGGGGGAAGAGGTAAAAAGATGCCCATATTCTTGGCTAGACGCGTGATGTAGGGGGCTACACAGATAGACCCGACTCGGGAATTCTCCGCCTGATGAAGAAAAAAATGAGCAAGCATATAGCCCAAATGGATAGGATAGTGGGCTGTCATGCTGTGCAGATAAAGAATGTCTTGTCGACTCACAACACCGGAGCTTTCACCCCGGCCGCTCAGTGTATGGCTAAGAAGGTGATGAATATAATGCACGGCGGGGGAGACCAATTTGGAGGCCTTAGACCTCTTTGCTTCGTAGGCGCCGGTGTCGAAAGATAAATGTCGCCAAACGCCACCTGCTTGCTCGCGACTGGGGAGTTCAAATTTCAAGTCAGAGTAGGCGGCACTAAGGAGGAATGCCTCGTCGTATACTCCTAAATACCGTGTAAACTGGTGGAGAGAAAGTGTGTAGAAGGTGCCCCCCACTCGAAAGGAAATATTCCCCTCTGTAGGTCTTCCATCATCGGCCACACAGGATCGAAGGTTTACATAGAAAGTGGATAAAAATTCGAGGGTCAGCTCTCTAAATCCTATCTCTTCTATGGCAAAGAACCCTTGCCACCCCACTACAGAAATCAACTCCCTCACAGTATCCGCTAGATCTATAGATTCTAGGACATCCCAGTCTATGATTCGTATGTCCTGATACTTCTTTGCCTGTAGCCGATTATAGCGGTTTGTGTGGATAGGATCTGTGAAAGCTAGTGGCGGAGCGACGTCGCGTCTCTCGGTCGATAATGCTTGAAGATCCGGGCGGCGCCGGCGACCACCTTGGCTACGAGATGAGGCCATGATCTGAAAATAAATAAATAAAAACAAATCTAAAATGAATTTCAGAAGAGAATAGGAATAGAAATGATCAAGAGGAAATAACCCAGGAGTTTTACCGAGTAGGTTGAGCGCGAAGAAATGAGGCGATTCCGCGAAATTTGGAGAAGGAGATGGCTTTCTCGGCTAGAATAGATGCAGGAATGGGAAGAGGAGGAAGTGGAAGTGATGAAGAGAATGGAGAATTCGGGCCCCTATAAAAAGAAGTCGAACACGGGTACACACACGGCCGTGTGTGTACCCGTGTTGAGGAATCTTTCTGCGCGGGAAACATGGCCTTCAAGGAGACGTGTGGTCAAATCGCGGGAAACTGCCCGTGTCAGGTGGACACGGTCAACAACACGGCCGTGTCCCCTGGCCGTGTGGTCAACCCTGGAGGACACGGTCAAGAACACGGGTTGGTGGAAACCCGTGTATTTCTCTGACTCGAAAAAATTTAATTCGTCGTTTTGACACGGGTACGCACCTGGCTGGGTGGACAGCCGTGTATATGACACACGGCTATGTACACGGCTTGGTGGGCAGCCGTGTATATTACGCACGGCTATGTACACGGGTTGGTGGAAAGCCGTGTACTTCTCTGACTTGAAACAATTAAATTCGCCGTATACACACGGGTTCTCACATGGCTGGGTGGGCAGCCGTGTGTGCTAGACACGGCCATGCACACGGGCGTGTGCATAGCCGTGTACTCTTCTTCTTTGGTAATTTCTCCTGATTACGTAATTTATTTATTTTTAATTCAAGTTTCATTAAAATTTTTTTTTTCCTATATAGACAAGCTACTATACTAGTCTAGATATTCTCTTAATCCAGGTGAAGGCATGATTCTAGTCGAAAAAGTTCTTGGGGAAGTGCACTGTTATAAAGCTTTAATCGGTGCCCATTGACTTTAAAATCTCCCTTTTCAGGGTGAGTTAGTTCGACGGTGCCATAGGGAAAAACTTCTTTAACCTGGAACGGTCCGGACCACTTAGACCTAAGTTTCCCGGGAAATAGACGCAGTCTAGAATTAAAAAGGAGCACTTGATCACCCTTGTTGAATGTTTTAGTTTTCCGAAGGTGACGGTCATGAAATAGTTTGGTTTTCTCCTTATAAATTCTGGAGTTCTCATAAGCCATAGTTCTCCATTCATCTAGTTCATTAAGTTGAAGTTTGCGTTTTTCCCCTATAGAATTTGTATCAAAATTTAGAGAGCGTATTGCCCAATATGACTTGTGCTCTAATTCTATAGGTAAATGACAAGATTTACCATAGACTAATCTAAAGGGAGTGGTACCTATAGGTGTTTTAAATGCGGTCCTATAAGCCCATAAATAATCGTTTAGTTTCCTAGACCATTGTTTTCTATTCCCCTCTATAGATTTTTCTAGGATGCGCTTAAGTTCTCTATTGGATACTTCAACTTGGCCACTAGTTTGGGGATGATATGGTGTAGCTATCCTATGTGTGACTCCATATTTCTGCAATACCTTATCTAACTGTAGATTACAGAAGTGAGAACCCCTATCGCTAATAAGTGTTCGTGGTGTGCCAAATCGCGCAAATAGAGATTTTAGGAATTGGATTACTACTCTACTATCATTAGTAGGTAAAGCTTGCGCCTCAACCCACTTTGATACGTAATCTACAGCAACTAAGATATACTTATTCCCGAATGAAACTGGAAATGGACCCATAAAGTCTATCCCCCACACATCAAATACTTCACATTCAAGGATAAAATTTTGCGGCATTTCATGTAATTTAGAAATATTACCTGATTTTTGACAAGAATCACATGAAAGCACATACCTTTGGGCATCCCTGAATAGAAGGGGCCAATAAAAACCCGAATCAAGAACCTTTTTCGCAGAGCGATTTGCTCCATAGTGACCACCAGTAGGACCAGAATGACACTGCTCCAGGATTCTCCACCCTTCCTCGGCGGATACACACCTTCGGATCACGGAATCTGCACATACCCGAAAAAGAAAAGGGTCCTCCCAAAAGTAATATTTCAAGTCGGAGAAAAATTTCTTTTTCTGCTGATATGAAAAATCCTTTGGGAGGACCTTAGCCACAAGATAGTTTGCATAATCTGCAAACCATGGATAATCATTATTAATTTTCGAAGATAAGGCAAATAACGATTCCTCAGGGAATGTATCAGAAATCTCAGACTCATCTAACGTTGCACGTAACGGATTTTCTAAACGTGAAAGATGGTCTGCCGCTAAGTTTTCTGCTCCTCGTTTATCCCTAATTTCCAAATCAAATTCTTGCAATAGAAGTACCCAACGGATTAAACGAGGCTTAGCTTCCGCCTTGGCTAGCAAATATTTAAGTGCAGAGTGGTCCGTGTAAACTACCACCTTGGACAATGTTAAATAGGATCTAAATTTATCAAACGCAAAGACTACTGCTAGAAGTTCTTTTTCAGTAGTAGTATAATTCTCTTGTGCATTATTAAGTGTTTTACTAGCATAAAATATAGGATGAAAATGTTTGTTTCGGCGTTGTCCTAAAACAGCTCCTACCGCAAAACTACTAGCGTCACACATGATTTCAAATGGCTGAGTAAAATCAGGCGCTATCATAATAGGAGAATTAACTAATCTCTCTTTTAAGAACTCAAAAGCATGTAGACACGCTTGATCAAAGAGAAACGGTGTATCCTTTTCTAATAGTCTCGTAAGTGGTTTAGCAATTTTTGAAAAGTCTTTAATAAACCGGCGGTAAAATCCGGCGTGGCCTAAAAAAACTTCTCACTGCCTTAACGGATGTGGGTGGTGGTAACTTTTCTATCGTTTCTATCTTCGCTCTATCTACTTGAATTCCCTGATTGGATATTTTATGACCTAATACTAACCCTTCTTGTACCATAAAATGGCACTTCTCCCAGCTAAGTACTAAGTTCGTCTCCTCACACCTCCTTAGAACCTTCTCTAAATTATTCAAACATAAGTCAAATGCATCCCCAAAGACGGAGAAGTCATCCATAAACACTTCCATGATATCTTCAACATACTCGTTGAAGATAGCTAACATGCATCTTTGGAAGGTAGCGGGGGCATTACAAAGACCAAAAGGCATACGCCTATAGGCAAAGGTACCGAATGGGCATGTGAACGTGGTTTTCTCTTGGTCTTCTGGGGCTATTGGGATTTGGAAATACCCAGAAAGTCCATCTAGAAAACAATAATATGAATGTCCTGACAAGCGTTCTAATATTTGGTCAATAAAGGGTAAAGGAAAATGGTCCTTCCTAGTGGCATCGTTTAACTTCCTATAGTCTATACAGACACGCCAACCTGTTACTGTTCGCGTTGGAATTAATTCATTTTTATCGTTTGCTACCACAGTTAAACCACCCTTCTTAGGAACCACTTGGACAGGACTAACCCATGGACTATCGGAAATAGGGTATATCATACCAGCATCTAATAATTTAACAATTTCAGCCTTAACTACCTCTTTCATATTAGGATTAAGCCTACGTTGCGGTTGAATAGAAGACTTATAGTTTTCTTCCAAAAGGATTTTATGAGTGCAAAAACTAGGATTAATACCTTTTATATCAGAGATTTGCCATGCTATTGCACCTTTACATTTCTTTAACACAGTTATTAATTTAGCTTTTTCAATTTCAGAAAGATTAGAAGAAATAATAACTGGGTAAGAAGAGTTAGTTCCTAAGAATGCATACTCAAGATGATCCGGTAATTTTTTTAATTCTACTACAGGTGGATCCTTAGTATTATTCTTATGAACTTCATTATCTCCTTTTGTAAGTAAGTTATATTCAGTATTTCCATTCATCGAAACAGAGTTATCTAGAAAAAATAAATGATCAAAAATCTCTTTACTAGTTTCATCTTCTAGAAAACAATTAGTAATGCAAATTTCTAAAGGATCTTTATAATGAAAATTAGAATCAATAGAAGATAATAAGTTGTCAACACCATGAGAAAAATAGCAATAATCATCACTATCTAAAGATTGTTTCATAGTATTGCCAATTTGAAAAGTGACTTCATCCTCCCCTACTCTCAAAACTAATTTACCATCAAAAACATCAATAAGAGCTCTAGAAGTGGCTAGAAATGGGCGACCAAGTATAAGTGGTACTTCGATATTTTCGTCCATATCTAAAATAACAAAATCGGCAGGAAATATAAATTTGTCTACCTTAACCAATACATCCTCCACTATACCTCTTGGGTACTTAACCGACCAATCTGCTAATTGAATACTCATCCTAGTCGGGCTAAGTTCTCCAAGGCCTAGTTTCAAATATAATGTATAAGGCATCAAATTTATACTAGCTCCTAAATCCGCTAAAGCCTTATTAACTTACAAATCACCGATTAAACATGGTATTGAAAAAGAACCGGGATCCTTAAGTTTTTGTGGTAATTTATTTTGTAAAATAGCAGAGCATTCTTCACTAAGTGTGACTAACGATAATTCTTCTATTTTCTTTTTATTAGAAATTAAATCCTTCAAAAATTTAGCATACTTAGGCATTTGAATAATATCAGAAAAAGGTAAATTAACGTGCAATTGTTTAATCATAGAAATAAATTTACCGTATTGCGTATCCATGCGCTCCTTGTTCATCTTTGCTGGATATGGTACGGCTGGTTGATATTCCATCGGTGTCACGTTCGGTGCTTCTCCACTAGACTCCTCTTGAGGTGCATCCGGTGCAAGCCTTGGGTCTTGTAACTCCTTCCCGCTCCTCAACTGAATTGCTCTTGCATGTTCCTTTGGGTTTGTCTCAGTATTTCCTGGAAGTGTTCCTGGTTGTCTCTCTGATACCATCCTTGCCAACTGCCCAATCTGATTCTCCAAATTTCGAATAGAACCTTCTTGATTACGGAAGGCAACATCGGTAGTTTGCATGAACTTTGCAAGGACATCTTCCAATGTTGGCTTCCTTGGCTCCAATTGTTGTTGTTGTTGTCCAAACATGGGTGGTTTACCTTGGTTGCCTTGCCCTCCCCAAGAGAAATTGGGGTGGTTCCTCCATCCTTGATTGTATGTAAAACTATATGGGTTGTTTCCTGGATTGAAAGGTGGTCTTGGATTATTACCCATGTAGTCTACATGTTCTTGCACTTGAGGTTCACCACTAGGGATTCCAACAAGGGAGGGGTCCCATTATTGAGGAACCATTGGGGGTGGCGCTAAAGAAAGGTTGTCCATCTTTTGATGGAGCTTCTCCACTTGTATTGCTAAGGCTGTAACAGCATCCACTTCATACATTCCGGCGGGCTTGGTAGACTTCGGCCGCACGGTAGTCCATTGGTAGCTATTCATTGCCATTTCTTCTATCAACTGCTGGGCTGCGTCAGGTGTCTTATTGTTCAAGGTGCCTCCACTAGCCGCATCAATCATCTGTCTGGTGGCTGGATTTAGACCATTGTAGAAAGTCTGAATCTGAAGCCAAGAAGGTAAAGCATGATGGGGGCATCTCCTTAATAATTCTTTGAATCGTTCCCAAGTATTGTACAATGATTCAGCCTCCACTTGAACATACGTAGAGATGTCGTTCCTTAACTTTGCGGTCTTTGCCGGTGGAAAATACTTCATCAAAAACTTCTCAACCATCATGTCCCAAGTAGTAATGGATCCTTTAGGTAACGAATTGAGCCACTGCTTTGCCTTATGCCTCAATGAGAATGGGAACAATCTCAATCTAATGGCATCGTTGGAGACACCATTAATCTTGAAAGTATCACATATCTCTAGGAATCCAGCCAAGTGTGTATTGGGATCCTCGTCTTGTAAGCCATCATATTGAACATATTGTTGGACCATTTGTATCACGCTCGGTTTCAGTTCGAAATTATTGGTTGGAATAGGAGGTCGAACAATGCTTGACCCAGTTCCTTGGAGATTGGGTCTAGCAAAGTCAGACATGGTTTGCTCATTTTGGTTGGCCATGGTATCTAGATTTTCAGGATGGTGTTCTCCTTGATTCACTGTTTCTTCTTCTCTCAGATCGTCTACAATTTCTGTGGTGTTAACACCCACGTCTCTGTGATTGGTGTTGTGAATAATTCGTTCCGGTTCAGAATGAAATGGTTCTAACCCAGAATTTCTTGCCCTGGTCATAGACTAACAGACTACAAAACAGAGATTAAATAATATAATTTTACTTTAAACTAATCTACAAAGATTTATTGGTAAACAATAATGGTAGATTAATAAAGGTAAAGCTTTCAAAATATTGAAAAGTTCCCCGGCAACGGCGCCAAAAACTTGGTGATTATTTTCGCTAAGTCTAAACTTGATGCGGATTCATTCTACATTTTATCATAACTATGTAGATGGGCATAAACTAGATTGAATTATCTTTCAGGCAAGTGCACCTATCAATCATAGTATAAGAGAAATCTACATCTCGTATCGTATTCCACAGGGTCATTTCAACTATTCGTACTCACTCTCACTCTATTATCATACCTAAACTTAAAATTGCGTTCTAACATAGATTAATCCTAACTATGACTAATTGGATAAAAATTGTATTGGAGAATTACAAAAATAATTTCAAGACGAAAGTTAAGAGCATTCAATGAACATAATCACTTTGTGTAATCATGAAATAACAAGACTATCAAATTCATTGTATTGTAAGGGGTTAAACTAATTATCAAATTCTCTCTCGAGCAATTTAAAAATCTAAGTTAAGTTAAGTAAATTTTCTCTCGAACAATTTACAATACTTAATAGTTTATTGAATGAAATACCCTATCTAATACATGGATTCATGAAACTTTATCTCTAAAATACCATAATTCCATTCATTCGTATTCTAATTTTCCAAGAAACATATCTCTCGATCATGAGTTTTGAATTACAAAGAGAAATAACACATGAATATGAAGATTTATCCCTCATCCAAACAATCCAATTTCTCAATCTAGACATTTGGAATTCATGTAAAAATAAATAATCATTCATAACAAGGATAATTCTCAATGGTTGCGAGCCCATATACGAATAAAATACAATGAAATTGACGAAAACAAAATGATACATGATTGCTAACTTGTTCAAACACATTGTTCATGAAAAATAAAAGATAAATAAAGTTGGATTACCAAGAGAGATACAAGATTAAAAGAGATAAATTAAAGAATAAATGCATACAAATATCTCCTTCAAGCTTTCCTTCTCTTGGATGCTCCACTTTCGTTCTCCAGAAAATCTCCAAGCAAAATAATCCAAAAAAAGTGCAGAATAAAATTTTCTCCAGGTTTTTATAGTCCAATAGCAAACATGGTCGAACACGGGTTCCGACACGGCCGTGTTGCAGGCCGTGTCGGCAGTTCCAGGGCAGTTCCACACGAAAAGACGTGTTTGATCATGGGCCGTGTTGGATCACACGGGTACTGACACGGCCGTGTTATGGAACACGGCCGTGTTGTTCTTCACGTTCTTCAGACACGGGGGCTGGATCATTGGCCGTGTTGGATCACACGGGTACTGACACGGCCGTGTTATGGAACACGGCAGTGTTGTTCTTCATGTTCTTCAAACACGGGGGTTGGAAAATTACTTCAGCTGGGAAGGAACACGGGTAGGCACACGGCCGTGTTCCTACCCGTGTGTGAGCAAATCTTCTCCTGTGTTCAGTCCTGTTGGCCCCGTAAACTCCCCTGTTTGCTCCAAGACTTTTAGTTCCACTGGCTAGTTGTACCTGCATTAGAAAAAATGACATAGTAAGGGAGAAGTTCAATACATAAAATAGTAAAAACTCTAAACTATGCTCTACTATTCATGACAATACCAATTCTCAATTATTTAGTGCAATTACTTGAATAAAGAGGTAGAAATCAGCGGATATGATTACAATTATTACAATAAAAATCTACCATAATTGTAATCATCAATGACCCATCCTAACTAGCATACTGCTATATTCAGAACTATCCTGTTCTAGACTGTCGTCTCCATTTACTAACACAAACAGTTCTAAAATAATTGTTGGGGTAAAAAGAACCTGTGTTCCTGAGATGGTCCCAACCATGGACGAGTCATCAGGCGTTATCGATGTATAGACCCATTCTTTGATTTCTATAACTGGTAACTTGATCCTTTGAGTCATGATCTTCCTTAGACCCTTATCTTCACAAAGCTGAAGAATATCTTGGAAAACCTGATCGCAATGCCTGAATGATTCGAAGTCGATATCAAAACTTGCATCGAACTTCATTGCTGAAAGAATATCCACTGGAATCGCCATAGGTTTCTGTAGACTCAAGAGAAAGACGATCAAGTTCAAGAGAAATTGGAAAGCGCGAGATAGAGCTCGAAGAGAAACCTCAATATAGGTTTTTGGAATGCGAAGAGACGGGCTCTATCCTACGCTATAATAAAGAAAACTTCGATCTTAGGTCGACTACGGATTTATAGACAAATACTATCATCGGCCTCTGAATGAAGAGGGGAAACAGATCGTCAATCTCAGGTTGACGATTTATTTTCTGAAGTAAAGTCATCTATCTCTGGTCGACGATTTTTAACTTCACACAGAGCTGTTGTCGATCTCAGGATGGCGATAGAGCTCAAGAGGAGTTCGCAGATCGTCGATCTCCATTCGACGATTTTTGAATAGATTTTCAAACACAGACAGAAATTAAATTAATCAATTCCATTTATCATTCCAAGATTATTTAGGAAGAATAGATGTTTCTTTTCATATAAAGGCTTGGTGAAGATATCTGCTCTTTGAAAATCAGTGGAGATAGAGTTAAGATTAATTTTCTTTTTGTCTACACTATCTCTAATGAAGTGATGCCTTATTTCTATATGCTTGGTTCTAGAATGATGAACTGGATTCTGAGCAATAGAAATTTCACTAGTACTATCACAAAATATAATTGAATTATTTAGATTGTATCCATAATCCAACAATTGGTTTTGAATCCACATTATCTGTGAACAACAACTGCCAGCTGTAATGTACTCATCCTCTACAGTTGAAGTGGACACTGATGTTTGCTTCTTACAAAACCAAGTCATAAGCATTTCACCAAGGAACTGGCACGTTCCTGATGTGCTTTTCTTGTCTACTCTGCATCCAGCATAGTAGGCATCTGAGTATCCAGTTAACTCAAACTCCGACTCTGTTGGATACAAAAGTCCTAGATCAGGGCAACCCTTTATATATCTTAAAATTCTTTTTTGCAAAATTAGATGAGATTCTTTATGGTTCACTTGGAACCTAACACAAAGACATATAGAGAACATGATGACTGGTCTACTTGCTGTGAGGTATAATAGGGATCCAACAATATCCCTATAAGTTTTTTGATCAACAAGTTTCCCTTTTTCATCAGAATCAAACACATATTTGAAGCCATGGGTATTTTAATTGCTGAGGCATCAACCATTCCAAATCTTTTCATTAATTCCTTAACATACTTGATGTAACGACCCCATCCGTTAAATGACATATAGTAGAAGGTCCGGCCGGGGCCCCACACTATATGCCATAAACAGACGGTGAGGTCACAGGATAATACCAAACCAAACACGAATCCTAACTCAGAGCATTCTAGCGGAAGCTTTAAGTAGTAATTTAAACTCTAACCAGGAATGTCCAATATATAAACCACCTTTATATATAATCACGGAATGTACACAAATACATAGAGTTTGGCCCTAAGGCCTTACAGTTCCTCTTCCATACAACATGATTTACAAACCTCGGCGTGCAGGCCGGCCATACATGAGTAAAAGAGAACAAACAAAACATTCGCTTAGCCTTCATGGGCTAGCCGCAGCAGCAGCAGCAACAGCAGTAGGGCTTCAGCCCTTCACTTACCACTTGGCTCTCCAGCACCTGCACGGGAACAATCCACCCAACCGGTGGCAAACAATGCAACGGTCAGCATTCAGCTGACCCAATTATAACAATCTTACCCCTTTCTCGGGGCATTAGCATTATTTCCCTGCAAAGCATGGCATCATCATATAGCAACTATGTGCGCGCAGGAACATTCAAGCCATCACAACTATCGGCCACACGGCCCGACAGTCCGTGCACTCAGGGCACATTTTCGGTGTACCGGAATACCAGGGTCAACACCACCGTCTACACGGTATTTGAGCATTCTAGTCTTTCCGGCGCGCGGGCCTAAGACTCTCATTAGGCGCTCCAACAAAACCTATAACCAGGCTTCCAAGTCGGACGGACCTAACGCAGGTACGGATCAGCCACCCCCCGTTGCTCAAGTCGCCGTGCCACCTCGAATACGGAAGTATCCATGGCTATTTATAGGCGCGGGTCGGTTTCACCTTTCCTGTTCGGCAATCTGCCTTTTCATCGAGTTGCAGCCCAACGGCTTAACCGCTCATAAAGTGGCAATGCACGGCCACAAGAGTTGCATCCAACCCTCTTCATTTCCTGGACATCGTCCAGTACTTCCTGCCGCACCAAGCAACAGGTAGGCACAAGGCATCACAAGCCATAATCACGGAGCCTTCTCCGATATGCAAACAAGCATCACCAATCCAGACCATGTCCAGATGGGCTTCACACAGCATGCCTAGAGCCGTACTCCAATTCTGGCCTCTAACAAGGGGGACTTCACATATCTACCCCAAGGGACACCACAACCCACCGCATACTCGCGGGGAAGGGTTTTCCCTATGCAATGCAGAAAAGAAGGACTTCACATGTCCAAGGAGGGAGATCGTTACCCTTGTCGATCTCTTCGGAGCCATCGAAAACTAGCCGGTAAGAAAGAACCGCAGCAGCCTCGCCTTCACAACGCCGGCTTCGGATCACGAATCGGACCACGGGAACTCCGTCGGTGGCTTGATCTCCTCCTCCTTCTTATTCCTCCTCTCTCTTTCTCTTTTCCTTAAGCAAAATGAAGAATGACTTCTTCATCCTTCCTTCACGAATTTAATCCAGCCAGGAATCACCTGAGCCCTTGGATCCAAAGAGAGAATCTGAACGGCCACGATTTGCCCAAAAAACCCAATTTTTGGCTGACACGGCCTGTGGCACGCCCGTGTCACAGGCCGTGTACCCTTAAGCGGTTCATACCGACTGAAGTTTACCAGAACACGGTCATCGACACACCCGTGTCGAACCTGACATGCCCGTGTCATTCCTGAGACACGCCCGTGTCACCCCTGCCTCATCGAGCTGCAAGCAGTACATGGGTCGGAACACGGCATCGGACACGCCCGTGTCCGACCTGACACGCCCGTGTTCACGGCTTGGTTCAAGGCCGTGTACTTCTCTGACTCGAACAGGCCAATTTCGAAATTTAATTGCGCAACACGCCCTGGGACACGACCGTGTCCCAGGCCGTGTACCCCTGACACGCCCTGGGACACGCCCGTGTCCCAGGCCGTGTAAAATTACCTGTACCTCAAAAATCATTTTGAGTCTTTTTGGATCTTTTGGGGGTGTTACAATCCTCCCCCCCTTAACAAAATTTCGTCCTGAAATTTGCACGGTAAGGAAACAAGAACCAGCAATGCTATAACTATGTTATAACAAAAAGTACACGGTCTACAGTTTATACAAATAACTCGGGAAACTCAGCTCGCATGGTCTGCTCTCGCTCCCATGTTAGCTTTTCACGGCCACAATTGTCCCATCGGACCTTGACCATCCCGATCACTTTGTTCCGCAACTGTTTCTCGGCTCGATCCTCGATCCGAATGGGTCTAACCCTCGTCGTTAGCCCATACTCGACCGGTACCCGATCATTCTCCACTACTTGAGCTGGATCCTTTACCGCCTTACGAAGGACTGAGATGTGAAATACATCATGTAATCCACCCAAGTCTGCTGAAAGTGCTAGTCGATAAGCAGCTTCGCCAACTCGCTCCACCACCTCAAACGGACCAAGATACCTCGGACTTAGCTTTTTCAAACGCCGAATCCTGGACACGCCTTTGAAGGGTTTGATCTTCAAATATACCCAATCACCCACCGCGAACTCCATGTTCCGGTGTTTGGCATTGTAGTACTTTGCTTGACGATCTTGGGCTATCAATAGCCTCTCCTGAATAGAGCGTATGAGCGAGGTAGCTTCTTCGACTTCCTTTTTCCCACTCAGCTTAGATTCGCCTGCTTCTGCCCAAGCTAACGGTGTACGGCATTTCCGACCATATAACGCCTCAAATGGTGCCATACCAATACTCGCTTGGTAGCTATTATTATAGGCAAATTCGATAAGGAATATATAATCTTCCCATCTCTTACCAAAGTCTTGGGCGCACATGCGGAGCATATCCTCCATCGTCCTGTTGGTTCGTTCAGTCTGGCCATCCGTTTGGGGATGAAAGGCCGTACTAAACGCTAACTTTGTACCCAACATTTGATGAACGAGCCGCCAATCATTCGATGTGAACCGCCCATCACGGTCACTAACGATGCTCCGAGGAACACCGTGCAGTCGAACAACCTGCTCCACATAAAGCTTGGCCAAGGTTTCCACTGAATCGTCTCTTCTGTTTGGAAGGAAGTGCGCCACTTTTGTCAACCGGTCCACAATCACCTAGATTGAATCATGACCGCGTTGAGATCTCGGCAACCCGTACACGAAATCCATCGAAATGTCATCGAACTTCCACTCCGGAATAGGTAACGACTTCAGGAAACCGCCAGGCTTCTGGCATTCTGCTTTCACCAACGCACAGGTATTGCATTCAGCCACATAACGTGCGACATCTTTCTTTAATCCGGGCCACCAGAACAGCTTTTTCATATCTCTGTACATCTTTGTGCTCCCTGGGTGAACTGAGTACTTTGCAAAGTGAGCTTCGTACATCAACTCTTCCCTCAATTTACCCACACTCGGGATGCACACTCGACCATTTCTTCTTAACAACCCGTTATCCCAAGAGAATTGGTCATCCAGCCCATCTTTTGCATAGCGCTGGAGGCTTTCATCGAGCTCCGTTGCTCGCCGAACTCTGTCCGTAAGGTCATATTGCACCTCCGTCCAGTTCAAACATGCATCGGTTGACGCACCCTTGTCAACACAAGATATCTCCATTGCTTCCAATTCCTGGATTAAACGCTGATCATGCCTCTGCAACCAGCTTGCTCGTACCGGAGTCTTTCGACTCAAAGCATCAGCGACCGCATTTCCCTTCCCGGGAGTATAGTGAATCTCGAAGGTGTAGTCCCCAAGGAACTCCATCCATCTTCGTTGTCGCATATTAAGATCCTTCTGATCCAACAAATACTTTAGGCTTTTATGATCTGTATAGATATCCACCTTCACGCCATATAGATAGTGCCGCCACAACTTGAGCGCAAAGATTACCGCCGCCAAATCCAAATCATGGACGGGGTAATTCCTCTCATGCACTTTCAACTGGCGCGAGCCATAAGCAATCACTTTACCAAACTGCAGAAGAACGCAGCCTAAGCCGCTCCCGGAAGCATCACTATAGATCTCATACCCATCGGTACCACATGGCGATGTCAACACAGGCGCCGTGGTCAAACGACTCTTCAATTCTTCAAAAGCTCGCGCGCACTCCGGCGTCCAAATGAACTTTTGATCTTTTCTCGTCAGCGTGGTCAGAGGTAAAGCAATCCGTGAGAAGTTTTCCACAAACCGTCTATAGTAGCCCGCAAGTCCAAGGAAGCTCCTAACCTCGGCCACTGAAGACATCACTGGCCAATCTCGGATGGCACTTATCTTCAACGGATCCACCGCGATATCTTCTCCACTTACCACATGGCCTAAAAAGGCTACTGAAGAGAGCCAGAACTCACACTTTGAGAACTTGGCAAAAAGCTTATTCCTCCGCAGGGTATGCAAGACCAACCACAAATGGTTTGCGTGATCCTCTTCCGACTGAGAGTATACTAAGATGTCATCGATAAACACAATAACAAACAAATCCAAGTACTCTCGGAACGTTCGATGCATTAGGTCTATAAATACCGAAGGCGCATTACATAGGCCAAATGACATTACCGTGAACTCATAATGACCGTAGCGTGTTCCAAACGCCGTCTTGGGAATGTCACCTTCCCTAATCCTTAGCTGATAATATCCCGATTTCAAATCCAACTTGGAATAAATCGTTGATCCTGCCAGCTGATCAAAGAGGTCATCAATCCGCGGGATCGGATATTTGTTTTTCTCCGTCAGCTTATTCAATTCGCGGTAGTCAATGCATAACCGCAAACTACCGTCTTTCTTTTTCACAAATAGAACAGGCGCGCTCCAAGGTGACATACTTGGGCGTCTATATCCCTGTTCCAACAACTCTTGCAATTGGACTTTCAACTCAGCCATCTCTTTTGGCGCAATGCGATATGGAGAGCGGGCCACAGGTTTCGCACCTGACACCAACTCAATAGAGAAGTCAATCTCCCGCTGGGGTGGTAACCCAGGAAGATCTTTAGGAAACACATCGGTAAACTCTGACACAACTAGTACTTCACCGACACTGGCCTTTGGCTCAACAGCCTGAATTAGCGTGAAGAATAACTCCGCGCCCTTCCGAACAGCATTGACGACTTGGAGTGCAGACAACAGAGTCCCGCCAACTCCTCGCATACCAGCGAACTTCGTCACAAGTCCGGTATTCTGGCCCATTGTAATCTCCTTGGAGTTGCAATCAATAAAGGCACGCTGCTCCGAGAGCCCGTCCATACCAAAGATCACATCAAACTCCGATAACGGTAGCACAGCTGCACTCAGACCGAAATCCCGACTTCCTATTTGCACATCCACATCGCAAGCCCTATCCGCAAGCATCATACAGCCATTCGGCAATAGCACCCTTGTACTATCCACCGTCACATGACTTGGTACCCTAATGCGAGATACGAAATCCTCAGACAGGAAAGAATGCGAAGCACCCGTATCAAACAGGGCTCTCGCCAAATTATTCCGAATCAGGACAAAGCCTGCAGCACACACATCATGCACAAGCTAAACATAACCAAAACCATAGCACATAAGCAAGTAAGCTAACTCAACTTGTACCTGTGACGACGTCACTTTGCTTAATCGCTTCCTGTTGGCCAAGCTGATAGATTCGGGGCTGTGCCTGAGATGCAGAGGAATCAACCACCGCTTTGCCCTTCTCAGCATACGACGCACCCGCCTTCTTTTCCCCTTTGGGCTGAACCACCCGACAGTCACGGGCTATATGCCCCACCCGGCCACAGTTATAGCATGTACGAGAATCCGGCCTTGATGTCGCTCCCGACACAACGGTCGTAGTCACTTGCCCAGACGGCTTGGACCTCTTGCCCCCTTTCTTCTGGTAAAACGATTTTCTCGGGCGAGGTGCTTGAACCTCTGGCTTTGACACAACTAAGCCCTTGTTCCCTTGCACTCGCCTCATGTCCTTCTCCAACGCGCACACAGTATCAACCAACGCCCGAAACCCTTGGCTCACTGAACTCGAAAGCAGGAATCGCAACTCATCCCGCAATCCTTCATAGAACCAATTCGTTTTCCTTTGGTCATCCGCGAAGATTGTACCCGCATACCGTCCCAACCTGGTAAACTCATGCAAGTAGATATCCACACTATCTTCCCCTTGCTTTAACCGTTGGAACTCATTTTCCATAGCAATGCGTTGCGCTGCTGGGACATGTTTCGCCAGAAATATTCGAGAGAACTCCTCAATCGACACTTGTGTTAATTGCCTGCCCGCCAAATGGTGTACCTCAACCTCGTCCCACCACAACCGCGCCTCTCCTTCAAGCATGAAGGTGGCTAAGGTGACCTTTAGAGTTTCCTCCGCCCTGATCGCTGTCATTATCCTCTTGACACGCGATAACCAATCTTCCGCCTGCGTTGGGGATCCCATTCCCGCAAACGTAGGAGGACTGAAGCTCATGAATTGCTTCAACTGTCGGTCAGCTGCTCGTGGATCTACAGCCTCAACCGGCTCGGGTCTTATACCAACACGAACTGGCTCGACTGCCGGCTGCGCTTGCCCAGTCGGCTGAATCATGGCAAATAGAGCCTCAGCAACTAAACGAACAGTTTCCGCAGATGGAGGAGGTGTGGGCACCTCAGCTGGTGCCGCACTCTCATCAGAACGCTGGGGC
Source organism: Platanthera zijinensis (assembly GCA_039513925.1). NCBI lineage: Eukaryota > Viridiplantae > Streptophyta > Magnoliopsida > Asparagales > Orchidaceae > Platanthera > Platanthera zijinensis. Next base: position 124,300,250 of record CM077085.1, on the reverse strand, counting down.
TCAGACTGCCCAGCATCACTACGCGTCACCTATAGGTGGACAAGACACACATTAGCGAACGTATGCAAGCAAAACAACACAAAGAGGAACGCGCAAATTCCTCAAACAAGATTTTGTACATTCCTTAGTGGACATTCCAGAGTTCATTAGCGTTACAGCAGGGCGCATAAACACGTGCTCGCCACCCCACAAAAGAATTCGACCACGAATTCGAAAGAGGAAGACCGACAAAAGCTGATACCAAAATGTAACGACCCCATCCGTTAAATGACGTATAGTAGAAGGTCTGGCCGGGGCCCCACACTATATGCCACAAACAGACGGTGAGGTCACAGGATAATACCAAACCAAACACGAATCCTAACTCAGAGCATTCTAGCGGAAGCTTTAAGTAGTAATTTGAACTCTAACCAGGAATGTCCAATATATAAACCACCTTTATATATAATCACGGAATGTACACAAATACATAGAGTTTGGCCCTAAGGCCTTACAGTTCCTCTTCCATACAACATGATTTACAAACCTCGGCGCGCAGGCCGGCCATACATGAGTAAAAGAGAACAAACAAAACATTCGCTTAGCCTTCATGGGCTAGCCGCAGCAGCAGCAACAACAGCAGTAGGGATTCATCCCTTCACTTACCACTTGGCTCTCCAGCACCTGCACGGGAACAATCCACCCAACCGGTGGCAAACAATGCAATGGTCAGCATTCAGCTGACCCAATTATAACAATCTTACCCCTTTCTCGGGGCATTAGCATTCTTTCCCTGCAAAGCATGGCATCATCATATAGCAACTATGTGCGTGTAGGCACATTCAAGCCATCACAACTATTGGCCACACGGCCCGACAGTCCGTGCACTCAGGGCACATTTTCGGTGTACCGGAATACCAGGGTCAACACCACTGTCTACACGGTATTTGAGCATTCTAGTCTTTCTGGCGCGCGGGCCTAAGACTCTCATTAGGCGCTCCAACAAAACCTATAACCAGGCTTCCAAGTCGGATGGACCTAACGCAGGTACGGATCAGCCAACCCCCGTTGCTCAAGTCGCCGTGCCACCTCGAATACGGAAGTATCCATGGCTATTTATAGGCGCGGGTCGGTTTCACCTTTCCTGTTCGGCAATCTGCCTTTTCATCGAGTTGCAGCCCAATGGCTCAACCGCTCATAAAGTGGCAACGCACGGCCACAAGAGTTGCATCCAACCCTCTTCATTTCCTGGACATCGTCCAGTACTTCCTGCCGCACCAAGCAACAGGTAGGCTTCTCCGATATGCAAACAAGCATCACCAATCCAGACCATGTCCAGATGGGCTTCACACAGCATGCCTAGAGCCGCACTCCAATTCCGGCCTCTAACAAGGGGGACTTCACATATCTACCCCAAGGGACACCACAACCCACCACACACTCGCGGGGAAGGGTTTTCCCTATGCAATGCAGAAAAGAAGGACTTCACATGTCCAAGGAGGGAGATCGTTACCCTTGTCGATCTCTTCGGAGCCATCGAAAACTAGCCGGTGAGAAAGAACCGCAGCAGCCTCGCCTTCACAACGCCGGCTTCGGATCACGAATCGGACCACGGGAACTCCGCCGGTGGCTTGATCTCCTCCTCCTTCTTCTTCCTCCTCTCTCTTTCTCTTTTCCTTAAGCAAAATGAAGAATGACTTCTTCATCCTTCCTTCACGAATTTAATCCAGCCAGGAATCACCTGAGCCCTTGGATCCAAAGAGAGAATCTGAACGGCCACGATTTGCCCAAAAAACCCAATTTTTGGCTGACACGGCCTGTGACACGCCCGTGTCACAGGCCGTGTACCCTTAAGCGGTTCATACCGACTGAAGTTTACCAGAACACGGTCATCGACACGCCCGTGTCGAACCTGACACACCCGTGTCATTCCTGAGACACGCCCGTGTCACCCCTGCCTCATCGAGCTGCAAGCAGTACACGGGTCGGAACACGGCATCGGACACGCCCGTGTCCGACCTGACACGCCCGTGTTCACGGCTTGGTTCAAGGCCGTGTACTTCTCTGACTCGAACAGGCCAATTTCGAAATTTAATTGCGCGACACGGCCTGGGACACGCCCGTGTCCCAGGCCGTGTACCCCTGACACGCCCTGGGACACGCCCGTGTTGTCACAACCCGCATTTTTCTCACTATATTTTAAATCAGAGTAAGAGAAAATCTACGCGCTGTGATGCCACGTCGAGCAGGGGATAACTGCCGACGTTCAGGCGACACTCCAAATCCTTCAAATCATGAATTAATTGATTATAAAAAACTTGATTTATTTATTGGCCGTATCCCTCGGCTCAGTGGGCCAAAGAGTCCACGGTTTCAAAACTGATTTTTATACGTAGCGGAAGATACTTCATTTACGTCAACATCCTAAATGAGCGCATAAGTGATCCCGAAGGGCCCTTACGCTGAACCAAAACTCTAGTTTTAATTTATACATATATAGGAAAATTCATTTGCTATACGTAATTATGAAAGTACGTTAATTGAGTTCTTTTTAGAAATCATGCTGATCATATGCTTATACATAATATAGTTTTACTTTTAGCTTTTAAAGTAACTAGCAACCTAGCATAAAACTTCCCAGAGCAAATAGACTATCTCCCAGAAAGGGTAGCAGTAAGAAGAAAACATATCTAGTACAAAAAGGTAAAACTACCAGGGGCGCCAACAGCTGACACGAACCCACTGACAAGTATGTATGTCTGTAGAAAGTGCAGTAAAACTACCTCACAATGACTCAAGAGAGTCTCAACAGGCAACAAAAGGACCTCCAACAGCACCACAGCAACAGCCACCTACTGGCTACCGCCCAGAACCTGAGGCGTTCAGAAGAAAAATAGAACACCTCAGAGCAAGGAATGCAAGTGCTAAAAAGGAAAGTAAGGTAAAAGCAGGTAAAATAAGGTAAAGAGAGTACAACTAGAGTAAAAACAACAATGCCCAAGGAAGGGCGAAAAGCAAACCTGCACCAAGTGCGGGTAAACAGCAACTACTCTGCCTAAAAACCTGCAGAGTCAACATGGCCATGATGCCAAAAAAATGCTGCAACACCTACGGAAGAAACGCCTAACATCCTAAATTGTGAGAGGCGGCAGTAGCAAAACAAGAAACTTGGAATCAGGTTGAAAGCGTTCCAAATCGCCCAACCACTAATTCCGAGTCAACAAATTGCTCAAGGGTTGACACGTGAAGGCACAAAAGACCCATCACTCACTTGCCCAGAAAACTACTCGGGTCAAGGTAAAGAGTGTGGTCAAGGCTACATCACGCCACACAACCCCTAAAAGAGCCATCCACCACCACTACTGACCACAACCCACGATTCGGCCTTCGAAAAGTAACAGCCGACAAGGGACTCTCGATACACGAGCAAAACACTCGGGGAGAAATCAACGCTAAGGGATTAGTCGTTGCGATTACGCAACGCCGCAGCGAGTGAGTACACTCACTCGATCCTAAGCCTAGCGTACGAGCACCGACATCGGGTCGCACGATTTAAAAGACGCACGACCATAGGCCGTGTGTGCACAATCACACCTAAACGCCTCAAAATAAGGCAAATAAAATCCTAAAACTCCTAAACATAAACATAGACCTAAACATAAACCCATCTCCACGCTAACCCACACCTACGCTAAACACCTACCGCGACGCCGTCCTAAAACGGGAATCTACTAGCGGGAGGGTAAAAGCCTAATTTCTAACGCGGTTACCGGAAGGGGATAAGGGTTAGGGTTCCGATTCATCAACAAATCTAACATGTGATATACGAAATTAACAAGGAATTGAGAGACCAAAGTAGGCCAAATGGCGAAAAGGAGAGAAGCACTTGCCTCGCTAAATCACCAAAAATTTCGCCAGCACAACGGCGCTATGGCGGACGCCCAAAAATTCCGGAAAGCTCCCAACAATTCCAAATCCACCTAAGATTGCATCTAGACATGAAAGGAGAACAATATAATCCAAAAAAAAAGAGAAATCCAAAACGAAATCCAAATGGAAATCATGGAGGAATGACGAATAGAATACCTCGGAGCGAAGCTCTCGGCGAGGGGATCACGGATCCGGGCTCGGATCGGGAAGGGGAGGCCGGGGCTGCCGGCGGCGGGCGGCGGAAGGGGCCGGCTAGGTCGTCGCCGGGCTCGGGATTCCGCACAGGAGGGGGGGGGGAGCTAACTGCGGTTTTTTTTTATCAAGGACCGGCTGCAGCTTTATTTGGGGGGAAGGGTTTGATTAGGAGGGGGGGGGGGAGTTAATCCTAATAACCTAAGCTTACTTAATATAAACTAATATATATATATATATATACTAAACTAATATATATATATATCAGTATACTATATATTTATACATATATATATATATATATATATATATATATATATATAAAACTAATATAAAACTAATATATATAAATTATACTAATCTAACTCTAATGCTAACCTCATAACAACTACATCAATACATATACTAATACACTTATAAACGCAAGCGCGCATACACAATTTATTAAAAGCTTTGACGCGCACGAGCACGCACAAATAAAATAACCTCACCCGAACAACACGCACACCGAACAATAACCGCACCGGCTCGCACGAGTCGCGCGCCACGCGACACATGCGCCAAGAGACATGCCGTCATAGAAAAAAATGACGACTCGCGCAAATTAACTACCGCCAAAACGACGCGGAAACGCGACGTCTTCGGATTTCGACCAAAATCGCACCGTAGCTAAATACCCGGGCTACGAGGACAACGGCGAAGTCAAAAACGACTTCCGACGAACAAAACTCGAGCTAACCTCGCCCGAAGCCAAACACGAGAATTCCCTGAAAGGCTCAACCGGGTCTCCAAAACAGACACCGGCTAGCTGGGGAAACCCGCAAACAGGCTAAACCTCTAAGAACACCTAACGAGGTACTCTAACAACGGCTCGAGACGGAAAACGTCAACGTAACGCCGAACATGGATTTAAATAAATCGACGAAAATTCGGGGGCGTTACAGTCACTCCCCCTAACAAAAAGTTTCGACCCGAAACTTTGCGAAAACTACTCCTACAACAGAAGGAAAGAAACCAACTACTAGAGAGGAAACGTACCCGAAAACTCAGGGGAACAAATGAGGGTGAGCCTCCCTCATAGCCGACTCTAGCTCCCAAGTCGCGCTCTCCAAATCCTGATTCTTCCAAAGAACCTTTACCATAGGAATAGACTTCGTCCGCAACACTCGAGTTTGAGCTTCCAAGATGCGGACCGGCACCTCGACGTACGAGAGATTAGGCTCCAACTGGGGCACAGCGTCCAAGACTTGCCCACTGCTCCGCACGCACTTCCGCAACTGGCTCACATGAAAGACATTATGAACCCCCGGGAAGCTAGCTGGCAGATCCAGCCTATAAGCAGCCACACCAATACGCTCCAAAATCCTGAACGGGCCCACAAATCTCGGATCCAACTTCCGATTTCTGCCAAACCTCTTCACTCCTACCATCGGAGACACCTTCAAGAAGACCAAATCATCCACTGAAAACTCCAAATCGGACCTACGCCGATTGGCGTTCTTCTCATACCTCTCCTGAGCAACTCGAAGCTTCTCCCGAATAAGTTTCACGGAAACCTCCATCTCTTCGAGTGCATCAGGACCCAAAACAGGCCTCTCACCGGCCTCGGCCCAAAACAAAGGGGTTCTGCAGCGCCTCCCATACAACGCCTCGAAGGGAGCCATCTGTAGACTCTCTTGGTAGCTGTTGTTGTAGGCAAATTCCATGAGTCGCAAACGCTCATCCCAAGCACCTCCATGATCAAGAATATAGCACCAGATCATATCCTCCACAATCTGATTCACACGCTCGGTCTGCCCGTTGGTCTGCGGATGGTAAGCTGTGGAATACCTCAAATCAGTGCCCAAACCCTCCTGCAAACTCCTCCAGAAACGCGATGTGAACCGAGAGTCTCGATCTGAAACGATGCTAACTGGAACGCCATGCAATCTGACGACCTCATCCAAGTACAACTCAGCAATCTTCTTCATCGAGTAATCGATCTTATAAGGTACGAAGTGCGCACACTTCGTCAATCGGTCCACGATCACCCAAACAGAATCAAACCCTCTCGGAGATCTCGGTAAGCCTGTAATGAAATCCATCGAGATGCTTTCCCACTTCCAAGTCGGGATCTCCAAAGGTGCCAACTTGCCACCAGGCCTCCCATGGTCGGCCTTCACCCGCCTGCAAGTGTAACACTCCGAGACAAAACGAGCTATATCACCCTTCATCCCATACCACCAGGCGATCTGCTTCAGATCATGATACATCTTCGTAGATCCCGGGTGGTAGGAAACACTGGATCCGTGAGCCTCTTTGCAAACCAATACTCTGATGTCTCCAACTGCGGGGATGCAAAACCTGCCGCGGTACTTCAAAGTACCCGCCTCGTCGATGGAGAAATCTGGCAACTCTCCCCTCTCAGCTCTGAGGTACAAGTGCAACAAATCCGGATCCTCTTTCTGATGCAATCTGGTGAGAGAAATCCATGACGGCTCTGCCACTACCAAACTGCTCTGCAACTCACAGCGTCCTGCGATGATATCCATCAATAGAAACTCCTCCACTAAGCGATCCGCGGTGAGATTGAAGACTTTCCCCGTCTTCCGGCTCAAGGCGTCGGCCACCACATTGGCCTTGCCCGGATGGTACTGAATCTCAACATCATAATCAGCAACATACTCAAGCCACCGCCGCTGGCGCAAATTCAGCTCCTTCTGAGTGAACACGTACTTCAGGCTCTTATGATCGGTAAAGATCCTGCACTGGGCCCCATAAAGTAAGTGTCTCCACAGCTTCAAGGCGAAAATCACCGCAGCAAACTCGAGGTCGTGCGTAGGATAGTTCCGCTCATGAACCTTCAACTGACGAGACCCATAGGCGATCACCTTCCCTTCCTGCATCAACACGCCACCGAGTCCAACGTGCGAGGCATCCACATAAACGTCATAGTCCTGTCCCTCCGCCGGTAAGGTCAACACAGGGGCAGAACATAACCGGCTCTTTAGCTCCAGAAAGGCCTCCTCGCACTTATCACTCCACACGAACGCCGCATGCTTCTGCGTCAGCTTTGTCAAGGGCGCTGCCAAGGTAGAAAAGCCCTCGACGAATCTTCTATAATAGCCGGCCAACCCCAAGAAGCTCCTGATCTCCTTGGGTGTGCTCGGCCTACTCCAATCCATCACTGCTGAGATCTTCTCCGGGTCCACTGAAATACCATCTTTGTTCACCACATGACCCAGGAAGGAAACCTGGGGCAACCAGAACTCGCATTTGCTCAGCTTGGCATACAACTGATGATCCCTCAAGGCGGATAACACCAACCGCAAATGCTGATCATGGTCCGCCGCATTTCGAGAATAAATCAGAACGTCGTCAATGAACACAACGACAAACTTGTCCAGAAAGTCCTTGAACACCCGGTTCATCATGTCCATAAATGCTGAAGGCGCATTGGTCAGCCCAAAAGACATGACCAGGAACTCGAAATGACCATGCCTCGATCGGAAAGCCGTCCGTGGAACATCCGACTCTCGGATCCTAAGCTGATGGTAACCCGAACGGAGGTCTATCTTCGAAAATACTGAACTGCCACGCAACTGATCAAATAAATCGTCGATTCTGGGCAGTGGATACCTGTTCTTGATGGTGACTTTGTTCAACTCTCTATAGTCGATACAAAGGCGCATCGAACCATCCTTCTTCTTTACAAAGAGAACCGGAGCACCCCAGGGCGACGAGCTTTGCCTTATGAAGCCCTTCTCCAACAACTCATCAAGCTGAGTACGAAGCTCCTCCAGCTCTCGCGGGGCCATCCGATACGGCGCCTTGGCAATCGGACGCGTACCAGGCTCCAAATCAATCACGAACTCCACATCCCTGTCTGGAGGAAGACCGGGAAGATCGCTAGGAAACACGTCAGGAAACTCTCGCGCAACCGGAATCTCATCCAAAAGCGGCACACTGCTAACAGTCCCCAACACTGAGACTAGACAAGCAAAACAACCAGCAGGAAAAACCCTCTGAGCACATACCGCAGAAATCGCCGGAGAGTCCCGACGCGAATCACCGAAAACACTCCCGGGCTGACCGCTGTCCTTTCTGAAATCCAAGCGCTTTCCCCTGCACTGAATCACTGCATCATATCGGGACAACCAGTCCATACCCAGGATGACATCGAAATCCTCTAAGTCCAACACCTTCAGATCAGCCTTGGCCAGATAATCCCCCAACAAAATAGGGCAGTCCAGAATGCCCTGATCTGATATCACGGATTCACCCGAGGGGAACTTGACGCTAAAGGCACCACCAACACGATCAACAACCCACTGGCACCGCTCGACAAAGACCCTAGCCACAAAAGAGTGGGTAGCACCTGAGTCAAATAGAACGCGGGCCCAGCGGTTCCTTACCTTAAATTTCCCTATACACAAACAAAACCATAAACGCACAAGCAATAAACAAAACCATAGCAACACTAAAACTGCTACAAAAGAGAAAGTCAAGCGAGGGGGGGGGGGTTTACCTGAAATGACCTGCGTCGAAGTCTCAGCCTCCGCTGAAGATACCACATTCAGCTTCCCTTTACCCTTGTCCACCGGCTGAGGCGGAAGTAAAGCCTGAAGCGGAACTGCATGAAGAGCGGACTGAACCTGAGGGCACCTCGACTTAATATGGCCCTTCTGGCCACACTGGTAGCACACACGATCCTTGGACCAGCACTGAGCAGCCTCGTGACCGGGTCGCTTGCAGACAGGACAAGGAACATCCCTCCTCGGAGCACTCTGGATAGCATGCACATGCTCCTTCTTCTGGACCCTTGCCCTCTTGAAGCACCTCTCAGCTGGGTGGCCCGGATGGCCACAGAAACTGCACACTACCTTGCTCTTCTTCTCAGAAGCAGCACCAAGAACCTGGGGACCCTTTTCCTCAACTGACCTCCTCTTCTCGCTTCTCGCCTGCTGTCCACGCTGCTTCGCGTTCTCGATAGCCTCTACCTTCAAAGCGGCCTCAACTGCTCCCGCATAAGTAACTGCGCCGTGAGCAACCGCAAGCTGCTGGACATCGCTCCTGAGGCCACCAAGAAACCGCTTCACCCTGTCCTCCTCGGAGCTCACCAAGCTAGGACCAAAGCGACTGAGTTTGCTAAACTCAATCTCGTAGTCGCTGACGGATAGCTGCCTCTGCTTCAAATGAATAAAGTCATTCATCAGCCTGACTCGCTCTACTGACGGTAGAAACTTCCTCATCAGGATCTCTTTGAAGGATGCCCAAGTACATCCTCCCACCATGCCTTCCTTCTCTCGCATCCACCAGCTCTTCGCTAGCCCCTTCAGCTGATAGGCGGCTAACATTACCTTCTGGTCTTCAGTCACCCCAGAGTAGTGGAACATCTCCTCCATGGTGATCAGCCAGTCGTCCAATACCATGAAATCCGCCTTCCCATCGTACGTGGGAGGGCTCAGCCTCTGGAACTGGGAGATGAAAGCCATCCCGGGGGGCACCACCACTGGAGGCACGAGAGGAGCAGGAGGGGCAGGAGGGGCTAGGACAGCTGTACCCACGGCGGGGTCCTGAACTCCCGGAGTCTGACCCGCCGCTCCGGATAAAAAGGACTGCATCTGGGCCTGCAACTCCACCACCTGCCTTGATAAGGCCTCGTTACTCTGCCTCAGGCTTTCCACCAACGCATCACTTTGAGCACCGGAGGACTCACCCTCAGACTGGGGAGTCGACCTCGTCGCTCTACGCTTCGGCGGCATACTATAAGGAAAATTAAAACATAACAAACGATTAGAACTTAGCTAAACTCCTAGGATTAGACAAAAGGTACAGACAATACATACATAGATATGATCTTCTACTGCTATATTTGCTCTGAGATTTTATTTTATTTAATACAAAAGGAATGATATGCTTAGCCTAAGATGGTTCACCACCATCACACTAACTCTTGTGCCTAGATCGGGAATGCATGAATTATATTATTTTTGACTCAAAAATTATGTGTGTACACATGTCATCCTGCACGTCTTTAGCTTGGCGCGTTGTGCTTATGCAATGTTATGCTATGCATGATTATGCTATGCATTCTAAAAAGGCCCTAGTGCATGCCATGGCGGAGTACACATGAAAATGTTATGCATCCCATACTACATAACATTCTCATGCAACTAAAAAGAAAACGTGCTAGTCGCATTCATGCGGTGAGGTTATGCACCCCATAATACATAACCCTCGCATGTTGCCCCTATGGTGGATCCATATACAACCACATATTATGTATCGTAAAATACATAATATGCCCCGTATACTTCATGTTATGCTTATGAGTGTAGTGCAGTGTTCGTGCTTCAGCCAAAACGTGCCGATGACATGTCGGTGTGTGTATGATATGACTCTAAACATCTAACACAAACAAAGGAAGGTTGCCCGACCAATTGTCAAGCAACCTCCCTCTGATACCAACTGTCACAACCCGCATTTTTCTCACTATATTTTAAATCAGAGTAAGAGAAAATCTACGCGCTGTGATGCCACGTCGAGCAGGGGATAACTGCCGACGTTCAGGCGACACTCCAAATCCTTCAAATCATGAATTAATTGATTATAAAAAACTTGATTTATTTATTGGCCGTATCCCTCGGCTCAGTGGGCCAAAGAGTCCACGGTTTCAAAACTGATTTTTATACGTAGCGGAAGATACTTCATTTACGTCAACATCCTAAATGAGCGCATAAGTGATCCCGAAGGGCCCTTACGCTGAACCAAAACTCTAGTTTTAATTTATACATATATAGGAAAATTCATTTGCTATACGTAATTATGAAAGTACGTTAATTGAGTTCTTTTTAGAAATCATGCTGATCATATGCTTATACATAATATAGTTTTACTTTTAGCTTTTAAAGTAACTAGCAACCTAGCATAAAACTTCCCAGAGCAAATAGACTATCTCCCAGAAAGGGTAGCAGTAAGAAGAAAACATATCTAGTACAAAAAGGTAAAACTACCAGGGGCGCCAACAGCTGACACGAACCCACTGGCAAGTATGTATGTCTGTAGAAAGTGCAGTAAAACTACCTCACAATGACTCAAGAGAGTCTCAACAGGCAACAAAAGGACCTCCAACAGCACCACAGCAATAGCCACCTACTGGCTACCGCCCAGAACCTGAGGCGTTCAGAAGAAAAATAGAACACCTCAGAGCAAGGAATGCAAGTGCTAAAAAGGAAAGTAAGGTAAAAGCAGGTAAAATAAGGTAAAGAGAGTACAACTAGAGTAAAAACAACAATGCCCAAGGAAGGGCGAAAAGCAAACCTGCACCAAGTGCGGGTAAACAGCAACTACTCTGCCTAAAAACCTGCAGAGTCAACATGGCCATGATGCCAAAAAAATGCTGCAACACCTACGGAAGAAACGCCTAACATCCTAAATTGTGAGAGGCGGCAGTAGCAAAACAAGAAACTTGGAATCAGGTTGAAAGCGTTCCAAATCGCCCAACCACTAATTCCGAGTCAACAAATTGCTCAAGGGTTGACACGTGAAGGCACAAAAGACCCATCACTCACTTGCCCAGAAAACTACTCGGGTCAAGGTAAAGAGTGTGGTCAAGGCTACATCACGCCACACAACCCCTAAAAGAGCCATCCACCACCACTACTGACCACAACCCACGATTCGGCCTTCGAAAAGTAACAGCCGACAAGGGACTCTCGATACACGAGCAAAACACTCGGGGAGAAATCAACGCTAAGGGATTAGTCGTTGCGATTACGCAACGCCGCAGCGAGTGAGTACACTCACTCGATCCTAAGCCTAGCGTACGAGCACCGACATCGGGTCGCACGATTTAAAAGACGCACGACCATAGGCCGTGTGTGCACAATCACACCTAAACGCCTCAAAATAAGGCAAATAAAATCCTAAAACTCCTAAACATAAACATAGACCTAAACATAAACCCATCTCCACGCTAACCCACACCTACGCTAAACACCTACCGCGACGCCGTCCTAAAACGGGAATCTACTAGCGGGAGGGTAAAAGCCTAATTTCTAACGCGGTTACCGGAAGGGGATAAGGGTTAGGGTTCCGATTCATCAACAAATCTAACATGTGATATACGAAATTAACAAGGAATTGAGAGACCAAAGTAGGCCAAATGGCGAAAAGGAGAGAAGCACTTGCCTCGCTAAATCACCAAAAATTTCGCCAGCACAACGGCGCTATGGCGGACGCCCAAAAATTCCGGAAAGCTCCCAACAATTCCAAATCCACCTAAGATTGCATCTAGACATGAAAGGAGAACAATATAATCCAAAAAAAAAGAGAAATCCAAAACGAAATCCAAAACGAAATCCAAATGGAAATCATGGAGGAATGACGAATAGAATACCTCGGAGCGAAGCTCTCGGCGAGGGGATCACGGATCCGGGCTCGGATCGGGAAGGGGAGGCCGGGGCTGCCGGCGGCGGGCGGCGGAAGGGGCCGGCTAGGTCGTCGCCGGGCTCGGGATTCCGCACAGGAGGGGGGGGAGCTAACTGCGGTTTTTTTTTATCAAGGACCGGCTGCAGCTTTATTTGGGGGGAAGGGTTTGATTAGGAGGGGGGGGGGGGGAGTTAATCCTAATAACCTAAGCTTACTTAATATAAACTAATATATATATATATATATACTAAACTAATATATATATATATCAGTATACTATATATTTATACATATATATATATATATATATAAAACTAATATAAAACTAATATATATAAATTATACTAATCTAACTCTAATGCTAACCTCATAACAACTACATCAATACATATACTAATACACTTATAAACGCAAGCGCGCATACACAATTTATTAAAAGCTTTGACGCGCACGAGCACGCACAAATAAAATAACCTCACCCGAACAACACGCACACCGAACAATAACCGCACCGGCTCGCACGAGTCGCGCGCCACGCGACACATGCGCCAAGAGACATGCCGTCATAGAAAAAAATGACGACTCGCGCAAATTAACTACCGCCAAAACGACGCGGAAACGCGACGTCTTCGGATTTCGACCAAAATCGCACCGTAGCTAAATACCCGGGCTACGAGGACAACGGCGAAGTCAAAAACGACTTCCGACGAACAAAACTCGAGCTAACCTCGCCCGAAGCCAAACACGAGAATTCCCTGAAAGGCTCAACCGGGTCTCCAAAACAGACACCGGCTAGCTGGGGAAACCCGCAAACAGGCTAAACCTCTAAGAACACCTAACGAGGTACTCTAACAACGGCTCGAGACGGAAAACGTCAACGTAACGCCGAACATGGATTTAAATAAATCGACGAAAATTCGGGGGCGTTACACGTGTCCCAGGCCGTGTAAAATTACCTGTACCTCAAAAATCATTTTGAGTCTTTTTGGGTCTTTTTGGGGTGTTACACTTGAACTGAGATATGAAGATGCCATCAGACAATTGCTTCACTTGGAGACCAAGGAAGTAAGAGAGTTCACCCATGCTACTCATTTCAAACTTAGAATGCATCAGGTCAGAGAACCTTTTGCATAGTTTGGAATCAGTAGAGCCAAAAATAATATCATCTACATAAATTTGTACTAACAAGACTCTATCATGATGATGTCTAATAAATAAATTCCTATCTACTATGTCTCTCGAAAATTTATGCTCTAAGAGAAAGCTAGCTAAGGTTTCATACCAAGCTCTTGGAGCTTGCTTTAGACCATTGAGAGCTTTATGCAATCTAAAAACAAAAGAGGGATGAGTTGAAGAGATAAAACCTAGAGGTTGTTCAACATAAACCTCTTCCTTTAGCTCTCCATTATGAAAGGCACCCTTGACATCCATTTGGTATACTTTGAACTTTTTATAGGCAGCATAAGCAAGAAATATCCTGATTGCTTCTAGCCTTACAACATGAGCAAAGGTCTGATCATAGTCAATTCCTTCCTCTTGCCAATAGCCTTGAGCTACTAGCCTTGCTTTGTTCCTTATGATAGTTCCTTGTGCATCCAACTTATTCCTGAAGACCCATTTGGTTCCAATGGATAGATAGTCTTTGGGTCCTTGAAATAAGTCCCAAACTCTGCATCTCTCAAATTTATTGAGCTCCTCTTGCATTGCAATAATCCAGTGTGGATCTTGCTCAATATCTTTAATGGATTGAGGCTCAATTTGAGATAAGAAGCAGGCATGCATCAAGTCTTGGTTGAGTTGATGTCTTGTCTGCACACTAGCTGATATGTCTCCAATCACTTGAGATGTAGGGTAATCTCTAAGTGTGACAAGTTTAGTTGGTGGAGTTGGTTCAGCAATAGCTTGGGGAAATAATTCCTCTTGTGGAATTGTATTAGCTGTTGGAGGAAGTTCAGCCACTTCCAAATTTTCTTCTTCACTATCTTCATCAACTTGTGAGGAGGAGTGAGATGTAACCTTTTTAGTAAGGTTGAGATCATCCAATTTTTCACAAAATTGGGGTACCTGCAAAGAGTTACTGGTAGAAGCTTCCTTCTTCTTGTAAAATATATTAGCTTCATCAAAAGAGATATGAACTGACTCTTCCATTTTCAAGGTTGATTTATTAAATACCCAATATGCCTTGCTGACTTGGGAATATCCTAGAAAAATTCCCATTACAGCTTTGGCTTCAAACTTTCTAAGATGTTTCTTGTTATTGTTGTGAATATAACAAATGCAACCAAATACTCTAAAGTAATCTATTTTAGGTTTCTTCCCTTTGAGCAATTCATAGGGAGTCTTGCCCTTAAGTTTATGCATCAAACTTCTATTTAGGACATAGTTTGCTGTGCTCATAGCCTCTGCCCAATAGGATAGTGACATGAAAGAATCAGCAAGTAATGTACCTGCAGCTTCAATGAGTGTTCTGTTCTTCCTTTTAACTACCCCATTTTATTGAGGAGTTCTAGGAGAAGAGAAACAATGCTTGATACCTTCCACCTCATAAAATCTTTGCATGGGAAGAGATTCAAACTCAGTACCATGATCACTTCTGATCAAAACAATTGGAGTAGAATACTCAATCCTTATGCCTTTAAGAAAGTCTGTAAGAACCTTGAAGTTATCAGACTTGTGTCTCAAGAAGAAAACCCAAGTGAACCTTGAGAAGTCATCTACAATAACTAAAGTATAGAACATCCCTCCTAAGCTCTATACAATAATGGATCCAAAAAGATCCATATGGAGAAAATACAGAATCCTAGCTGAATCACTCTTATTAACAGATTTAAAACTACTTTTTGTTTGCTTGCCTACTTGACAAGCCCTTCAAATGCTTTCCTTCTTGTAGGGGCAAGATGACAATCCTCTAACAAGATTGTCTTTGGATAACTTAGCAATATTTCTAAGGTTTACATGACCTAGTCTTTTATGCCAAAGAGTATTATTATTACTGATTTGATTGAATAAGCAAATTTTTGAGCTAGCAGAATTAAAATTTACTAAATAAATGTTACCTTGTCTAAATCCTTTTAGAGCAGTTTGGCTGTTTAAAGAAATAATACTTTGGGATTCTGAAAAGCAAACCTGATAGCCTGTATCACATAGCTGGCTTATTGATATGAGGTTATGTCTCAAACCACTCACATAAGCTACCTTGCTGAATGTAATAGCTCCAATGCAGAAATCCCCATATCTTTCTGTCTGACCAAAGCTGGAATCACCAAAGATTACCTTTGGACCTAGCTTGGACTTATAATTGATTAGCTTGTCCTTGCTTCCTGTCATGTGCTTTGAGTACCCACTATCCAGATACCACTTATCCTGTGTGGTAGGATAGTTCTTCACCTGTAAGAAAACATATTATTTGTTCTGGACCCAGGTAATCTTGGGTCCTTATTTCTTTTCATAAATGAAACTAGAAATAAAAGAGTATTCAGGTTGGCATTTATAACCTAAGGGGTAAAATTTTCTAGGTGGGATTACCCAATGTGAAAATGGATTAACATATTTTGGTTTCTGGTTATTATTATTAAGATTTTGTTGCAGTTATGGTTTTGGTAAAATTTATCTGGTGTCGGCGATTTATATTGAGATCTTCGATTTGCGTTCAACGACCAGTACTGATCTCGTCGATCTCGGTTCACAAAATAATAATGGCTATTATCTGTGTTCCATGATCATCGATCTCTTCTCGACGATGTTTGCTGATATCGTCGATCTCCCTTTGCTGAGTAATTAAACCCAAACTCTGGGTTGAGAGATCATCGATCGGCGTTCGATGAATAGTACTGCGATCGTCGATCTTGGTTCGGCGATTTCTGTTTAGACTTATTTTTTTGAGCTTGTTTCTTTTTCTTTTCTTGTTTAATTTGTTCTAATACCTTATTAACTTTCTCTACATTCTCTGTATTCTTTTTTACCTTTATCTGAAATAAAATTTACTGGTTGAGATAATATATTTTTCTTGATTATTGGTGGTTCTCTAAATGATGCACCTAAACCTAGTTTACTTTTGTTTAACCTAGCATTTAGGGTACTTGAAAGTGTTAAGTTGTCTACCTAAATCACCTAGAGGGGGGCAAATAAGTGAATTGTGCGTCTATTTGCGGAATAAAAAAATTTAACGAACTTGCACAAAAACAATCAAGCAATCACAGACGACAAGAAGATTTATAGTGGTTCCCTAACCTTGGGAATGTCCACTTTCCCTCACCGATCTAGTAAATCACTAGACTTGGCTACTCCACTATATCGGATTGAAAAACAATCATACATCTCGAAACCAAGTTCCTACAATCTTGATCCAAAGGGATCTACACTCGGAAGATGAAAACTTCCTACAACTTGGAGAAGAATGCTCCTACACTCGGAGAATAATCTCCTACAAAATTACAAAGAGATTTGAAATACAAACAAAGGTTTGTGTCAGATCTGGAAAAATTTGACTCTAGGTCTTCTTCTGAACTTGGCGGCTTTTTCAGAATTTGTTGAAGAAGAACCTCTATAGATCTGATCTGAGAAACTTAGGACCTACTCGATCAAGGAGAAGATGAAGATTCCTTGAACAGCAAGTCTAACTTGATCGAAAACAGTCGTGTAGATCTTAAAACTGAGCGGCGGCGACGGCTTCTGTAAGTTCGTTCTTGGAGAGAGATGACCGATTCAGAATAATAGACAGTACGGATTCCACTCAGGGTTAGTCTTGATGAAAAGACATTATATAGGATTTCCCCTAACGGTTAGAATTAACATTAATGAAGACATGTGGACCAATCACGTCAAGTCATTTGAAAATCCCGTCGATTTGGACTTAAGTAAATTTTCTGAAAAATAAACTGCAGTTCTCGAGAAGTATGTATGAGTTCTCAAGAACAAGGCTGATTTCTTGAGAGCTAAGCTTTCTGGACTTAAGATAGTACTCGAGAGATAAGCGTTGACTCAACTCAAGAACTAAATTTTTCTTCTCAAGAACTAAAATAACATTACTCGAGAGCTCAAACTTATACTCGAAAACTAAGTTGACTTCTCGAGAACTAAAAGCTAAGTTCTCGAGAACTATAATATGCTTCTCGAGAGATGGACTTAGAATATTTTTCACGGCTCTCTCTGACTACTCGAGAAGTATAGGCTGTGACTTCTCGAGAACTTAGATTAAGCTTCTTGAGAACTATACTGATGTTTCTCGAGAACTAAAATAGGCTTTTCGAGAACTAAGTTAACTTCTCGAATACAACTAACTCTACTTCTCTAGAACTATAGTAGACTTCTCGAGAAGTGGATTTAGGGAAATTTTAGAACTTATAAACTTTTTCTCTTCAAGAATCCAATCTTCATACCATGGTCCAAGTGATTGAATATGAATTGTATCCCAATAGAGAGGCTACACATGAGTCAACATTTTGGATCACACAGTGAGGGATTACACTATATGGTCCTGTGTTCATGACCCATTATCGACTGACATTGGTCTATACTTAGCAATGATGGTCTGCAAACACATAACTAAGCAAAGATATAAAATACAACTTAATTCATCTTAGTTCAATGGTGACTTCACGCAAATCTGGGTTATTGTGGATGCAATACCCAACAATCTCCCCTATTTGTAGAAGTCAGAACCATCTACACTAAGGTGAATTATACCAATAAAGAAAGAACTTTGTACGAAGAATAGATTCAAATGAAAGAATGAAAAATTAAACACAGAATTAGCAAAACCAGGAATTATATATATATATATATATATATATATATATATATAATATTTTAGATTTCCAATCAACATCCATTTTATCCATAATTTCAAAAAAGTTATCAACAGAAAGTAAGTCCTAGCTCTGATGTTGTTTGTCATGTTTCTCTTGTTGTCTCCTCTGGTAGTTGAAAGGCTTTGGGTAGTACCTTGGAGGTTTTGGAGGAGCCTTAGGATTGTTTTTGCCATACTCTCTGTCATAGATTCTACTTTTAGTCATGGACTTCTCATAGAGTTCCCACTCAGAGGAGCTGTAGTGGAGATTCCTATTTTCATTATAGTCTATTACTAATTTGAGAGTATCAAGAATTAAAGATTTAGAGGTAGGACTCAAGACTTCAGCAAATTCTTGTGCTTTTCTTTTCTCTGTGTCTGGCTTATGAATACTTTTGCTAGCAGAAGGGCCTTCCCCATACTTCCTCTTCTTAAAAGTGTTGATTTCAGGTAAACCTTGAGGAATAATATCATCCCATACTTGGTCATAAGAAGCAGGAGGAGGATTTTGATCTTCTGGCCTTGGAGAAAAGCATGACATCTGAGGCTGCATCTGAGCAGACATCTGGCTTGACTGTCCTTCAGCAAGAGCGTTCAGGTTATGAGGAATGACATTAGGATCAACATGAAATTCAGGGAATATTTGGTTGTGCATCCAGACTGAGGTGTCACAAGTATGCAATTTCACAGACTGAATCTGTTCTAAAACATTCTTATTAATTTCAGATATCTTGTCAGACCAAACTGTGTTTGCAGCAGCAGTAAACTTGTCCACAAGCTTTTCCACTTATTCTTTCACCAAGCTCTCCCCCTTTCTAAATTCTACAGAGAGTGTATCTATAGTATCTTATTTGAAAGTACCAACCTCTTCACAGATTTTCATGAGATTTTCCTAGGCTTTCTTTTCCAAAAAGATTTGATTGTTAGCATGAGTTATTGTTTGATCCATGACCTGACCAACACTAGTGATAGTGTGGTCTATAGCTTTACCACCAATCTGAAATAGCCCTTTGAGAGAGTCAGTATTGTGCTGAATTTTTGCAAATCCTCTGCTCATCTCTGTCTCTAGATTAGTGACTTTGTCTTGGACTATCTTCAGAGATTCATCAAAATATTTCCTTTGGTCAGCTAGAATAGCTTCAATTTTACTTAGTATATCAAAACTTAAAGGGGAAAAAATAGCAACAACAACAGGGGTAGCAGGAACAACAATATGAGGTGGAGGAGGGACTTCCCATGGAGGGATCTCTTCAACAACTACAGAGCTTTTAGCTCTGATAGTATGAATGACTGTATCTCCTTCTTCATCAAGGAAGGCGGGCATGGAGAAGTTAAGTCTCCTTAGAGGAGCTTCAACTTCCTCAGGTTCTGGCTCATCCTCTTCTGATAGCAGGATGGTATCTGGTTGAGGTGAGACTTTTCTTGGAGAAGGAGAAGGAGTGGCTATGGGAGAAGGTACTTGAGATGGAGAAGGAGCTTGAGATGGATCCTTTAAGAGTTCTTCAGCAGTTTCTATATGGAGGGGAGGAAGAGGTTCATAAGAGGTGAGATCTTTTATCATACTTTCTATATCTGCTGCAGTAGAGTTGATGGTTTTCTGAGCTTGCTCATCTGAGAATGTCTCATCTGGTAAGTCTGCCACTGGGGACCTAACTGAAGATCTGACTGGACTTCTCACTGGTGATCTGGCTGGTGTCCTGGCTGTTGAACTGACTGTACTTCTGACTTGAGATCTGACTGGAGGAGGAGATGGAATTCTGTCAACTAAAACAGAGGAAGCAGGCTCCCCCTCAGTTGCTGCACCAGATAGTTCAGTAACTTGATGAGAGGAGGGAGATGGGGTCCTGACCTCTAAAGCAGGGGCTGCAAGCTCTTTAGCTATCTGCTTTGGATTCTTTAGTTTTAACTCCCACCTTTGAATGGAAGCTAAGGAGATCTTCTTTAAGTGATGAATTGGTGTACCTTTTGAAGTCTTGAAGACCACTAGATCAATCTCATGCAACTTCAAGGAGAATATCCTGGAAAATTTTTGCTCTTTAATGCTATCCCTGATCATGTTAAAAATCATCAAACCATATTAAAATTTCTTCCTGCAGAAAATGGCTGCCATGACATTGAATAGGTCATTGGTTATGAGACCTATGGACCCTGTCCTACACCAAAGAATTTTTCCAACTATATCCACTAGAAGTTTTCTAACATCATTCAGAGCAGTTCTCCTTAGAGAGGTAATGTCCACTGAAACTCCACAGAAATAGCAAGCTCTGACATTGTCATCTTCTGCCAGTTCATCCTCATCCTCATCTACAGTAGGCAATCTTAGAAGTCTGGACACTATGGTCGGGCTCAACTTAATCAAAACTCCCTTGACCTTAGATTTCAGTACAGTGCTATTCGTCCTTATCTTGACATTTCTGTAGAACTCTTCTACTTTTGGAAATAGAATCTTACAAGGTTCTGAAAGAATAAAGTTCAAACCTGCGGTTTCTAGAAGAAGAAGCAAATTCTTGAAATCGTCTGAAATATCTGCAATCCCGGCGACCACAAGTTCACTGCCGACTCCGATTCTGGACTGCTGAGCCATTAAGACTGACGACGGCGATGGACGGAGGAGAGGAAGCGGCGGTGTCAAAGCTCTGGTCGGCGAAAGGTGAAGAGTTTTCGAGAGAATGGATTTTGAAATGTAGGTTGATTTGAGATTTCTAAAGTTTTATATATATACATAACCATAGTAATGTTGATTAGGTATCTAATTAATCTAAAATAACCCTTGTATAAAAGAAAAAATCGAGCGGTTTTCGAAATAGAAGAAATGAACAGAAATCAAAAACAGACAGGGCATTTCTCGAGAGGTAGGGTTAGTTCTCGAGAGACATGGTTATAGTTCTCAAGAAGTATATTTCTTATTTTCGAGAACTTTTGTACTTCTTGAGAGATAGAGCTTTTGTTCTCGAGAAGTTGACTTAAGTTTTTGAGAACTAGTTATGTACTTTTCGAGAAGTAACTGTATTTCTCGAGAACTGCCTTCCACTTGAGAAATTTCTTACCTTTTTGCAGCATCCTCGATTCTTGAGCTTTGAAATGATCACTTTTGGTCTATCCTTCTCTGTTTAGCATCCCAAGTTCAGTTTTCAAGAAATTGAACTTGGTCTAGTCCAGCGATTTTATGAAAATATCTGCAAATTGTCGATCTGTTGACACGTACTGCAGATCCACATCCCCTTGCTCCACATGCTCCCGGATGAAGTGATATCAAAGATCGATGTACTTTGTCCGGCTTTGCGAGACTGGGTTGTTGGCAATTGCTATTGCGCTGGAGGAGTCGCAAAATAATGGAATGTCTTAAACCTTCATGTTGTAATCTTCTAGCTGGTTCTTTAGCCAAAGCAATTGTGCACAACAACTACCAGCAGAAATATATTCTGACTCAGCCGTTCAGATTGCGACACAATTTTGCTTTTTGATGCTCCGTGAGATAAGCCTTCTTCCAAGGAACTGACATGTCCCGAAAGTGCTTTTTCTGTCATCTTTGCTACCTACAAAGTCTGGATCTTAAAAACCAATTAGTTCGCTATCATTACTTCTTGGGTACCATAATCCAAGATTCGGTGTACCTTTAAGATATCTCAAGATTTGCTTTGCAGCAGCATAGTGAGATTCCTTAAAGTTTACTTGGAATCTAGCACAGACACATGTAAAGAACATTATGTCTGCTCTACTAGCAGTAAGGTAGAAAAAAGATCCAACTATGCTTATGTACTTAGTTTCATCAAAAGGTTTCCCTTTCTCATCCTTGTCCAGAGACATAGCTTAGGCCATTGGATTCCTCATAGAGGTTGCACTCTCCATTCCAAATTTCTTAATAAACTCCTTGGTGAACTTCGTCTGTGAGATGAAAATTCCATCTTCAGATTGTTTCACCTGAAGTCCTAAGAAATACTTCAGTTCTCCCATACCACTCATTTAAAACATTCCTTGCATAAGTTTAGAAAACTTTTTGCATAGGTTGTCATCTGTAGAACCAAAAATAATGTCATCGACATAGATTTGCACTAGCAAAATCTTGTCTTTAATTTCCCTAAGAAACAATGTCTTATCTATCTTTCCCCTTTTGAACTTGTTCTCGAGGAGAAAGGTAAATAGCATTTCGTACCAAGCTCGAGGAGCTTATTTCAAACTGTACAGCGCTTTCGATAATAAATAAACATAGTCAGAAAAGTTAGGATTAACAAAACCTGGGGGCTATATCACAACCCGCATTTTCTCCGAATTAAGAATTATCAGAGTAAGAGAAAACACGCGTCATGATGCCACGTCAAGCAGGGGATAACTGCTGACGCTCAGGCAAATCCAACTATAATCTTTATGCAAGAAAATCATGTGCTTAATGAATAGAAAATCAGTTATGTTTAGAGTCCGTATCCCTCGGCTCAGTGGATCATCTAGTCCACAAAAGAAAACTATATTTAAACGCTGCGGAAAAATACTTTAATTAGGTTTTACACCCTAAAGAGCGCATAAGGGTCCCAAGAGAACCACTCATGCTATGCAAGACACTACACTTAGTTTATATAATATATATAAGAAAACGGTTTTCGTACGTGATTTGGAAAATAGTGATTAAGTTTACAAAACATGCTGATCATGAGCTTCATTTATAATAATAATTATAGTTTAAAAATAACTAGCAACCTAACATAAAACCTTCTCAAAGCAAGTAGACTATCTCCAGAAAAATAAATGGTAGCAGCAATAGTATATATCTAGTACAAGGTAAAAACTACTAGTGGGCGCCAACAACCTGACACGAACCCACCAGCACATATATATGTCTGTAAGAAAGTACTGAAAACAACCTCACAAACAAGGTAAACAAAACTCCAAAGTCCGGGAGTCCACCAACAACAACACCTCCAACTAGCCACCAGACTGGCTACAGCTCAGAACCTGAGGCATTCCAAAAGAAAACAGAATACCTCAGCAAGCAAAAATCAAGGTAAAACTGCATGAAAGAGTTAACCAAAAGGACAAAATAACAGGAAACATGCAGTAGAAAGAGTCACAACTGTCCAAAACAGGACAACAAGAAATGCACAACGTGCAAAGAAATAGCAATGACCCAGCCCAGGAACAACATCCTGCAGGGCCTACTAGACTACCAAGAGCCAGAATGCTGCAAACTACCAAAGAAGAAACTTCTAACACCCTAAACTGCGGGAAGTGATAGTAGCAAAAACAACAACGAGGAACCGGATCGAAGGCAAACGCAGTCCCCCAATCCACCATGTCCAAGTCAAAAGCTCGAGGGTCAACACGTGAAAACACAAGGGACCTTCCACCCGACATGCCCAGCCCGTACCTGGAGCAAGAAATCCATGGGTGGCCTTGGCTATATCACACAACTCCACCCCCATAAAGAGCTACAACCAACACTACTATCCACGACCCACGATTCGGCCTTTAGGAAAATAAAGAAAACGGCCGACAAGGAAAACCCAGAAATACAACTGGAAATCCACTCGGAAATGAAATACAAGGTAAAGGAAAAGTGTTGAAATAAACCAACACGACTAGGCGTTGAGTGAAACGCACTCAGTGCCTACCTAAACTTTGGCGTTGAGTGAGCTAGCCTCACTCGCCGCCAAAATTATACCACTACCCACAAGCCCACTAAAGAATGCGGAGCTCGACGACAGTCGAACGACCAAGGCAGAAGATCCAGAACTCGAGTAGTTGCCTGCCACTTGAGTATCTAAACTTCCGCACTCGAAACCATCTAAATTCGCCTATCAACAGAAAATATACAAAGCGCACGATCAGTGACGCACGATCAGTGGTCGTGCGCACTCATCGGCTGATGATCGTGCGAAGCGAACCTGGAAAACCTGACAGAAAACCTAGCAACTGCGCACGATCAGTGTCGCACGATCAGTGGTCGTGCGCACTGTTGTCAGCGCTCGTGCGATTGCCCGAGACAGAACTTTGGAAACTGAAATTTATACGTGCACGAACAGAGGCACACGACCAGTGGTCGTGCGCCCTAAAGGTTGATGACCGTGCACGGTCAACCTGCACCGTTTGGAATTTCCCGAACGACACCGGAACGCGCACACGACTCACGCCACTGCAGTAGCAGTAGACAACTAACAACGTCGCACGCTACTACCATTCAAACTATGCCTAACCATTCGAATAATACCTTAACGAAGGAAATTGGCAACCACACCCCCCCTCCTAACTCTCCCTCTCGGCTACACCCGAACCAGAGCAACAATCAAAAATAAAGGAAAACAACGGCTCCACGCCGACAATTTGGATTCCAAACATCACAACATAGGGGGGGTTTCAGTAGGAAGAACTAAGCCCTATAGTTAGCAAGAAAATGAGAACAACAAGGCCTCTAACCTGGGCTAACCGGGATTTCAATTTCAGCAAATAAAATCAAAGAAAACACTTGGCAAGGGCAAGAATACCACTTGCCTCAAATCTCAGCGAAGCTTTGGACTGCTTTCCTCCTCTTCGCACGGATCAAGATGTCCGCAACACCTAGAACAAAGACTCGGCCATTAATGGCGGAAAACTTCCAAAACTGAAAATTCCAATCCTTCCAAAACTCCACGAAAATCGAATTTCTTACCGCAGGAATAAAGGTCTCGACGAGAGCAATCCGAATCCACTCTCGGAATCGAATTCCGTCCACAAACGCTCCGGGAATCGGCGTCCGAAGGCAATGTAGGCGGTTACTCCGTTTCCTCTCGTACAGGCGGCGGTTTTCTTACGGGGAAGAAGATGAACGATAGCTTTTCATTCTAATTCTATATATATATGTATATATATAATTATATAATTATATTATTAATTACAAAATTACATAAAGCACCAAATCGACGCGAAAACCGAACTACCTCGGAATTCGACGAAATTCGCACCGTAGCTAAATACCCACGCTACGAACGCAACGGCGAAGTCGAAATTAACTTTCGACGAACAGAACTCGAGTTACACCCAAACAAAGCCAAACACAAACATCCCCCCGAGAGGCCACACCGGGTCACCAAAATGACTCGGTTTGCTAGGGAGATCTTGCCAACAGGCTACCAAACAGGGCACTCAGTTCTAAGGAGCTAAACCGTACTCCACACATGGCACAAGCCACGGAAACGCGTCATCGTAACGCCAAACGAGAATAAAAATAATCGCTGAAAAAAACGGGGCGTTACAATCACTCCCCCTAAAAGAAAGTTTCGTCCCGAAACTTTACGCACAACCCTCCTACAAAAGAAGGAAAAGTAACAAACAGAAGTTACAAAGGGAAACATACCGATCAAATCAGAGAAATAGGTGAGGGTACGCCCTCCTTATGGCCGACTCTAGCTCCCAAGTCGCGCTCTCCAAATCCTGATTTTTCCATAGAATCTTCACCATCGGTATGGACTTCTTTCGCAGCACACGCTCCTGAGTATCCAAAATACGAACTGGCACCTCAACGAAAGAGAGGTTGGGCTCTAACTGGGGCACAACATCCAAGAGTTGCCCACTGCTGCGCACACACTTCCGCAATTGGCTAACATGAAAAACATTATGAACACCAGGGAAGTTTGCTGGCAAATCCAATCTATATGCAGACACACCAATCCGCTCCAAGACCTCGAACGGGCCCACATACCTTGGGTCCAATTTCCGATTTTTACCAAATCTCTTTACACCAACCATTGGAGAAACCTTGAGGTATACATGATCCCCTACTAAAAACTCCAAGGCAGACCTACGCCGATTGGCGTTCTTTTCATACCTCTCCTGGGCTAAACGAAGCTTCTCCCGAATAAGCTTCACGGCGACTTCCATCTCTTCCAGAGCATCAGGACCCAACAAAGGCTTCTCACCAGCCTCAGCCCAAAACAACGGAGTCCTACAGCGCCTCCCATACAAAACTTCGAACGGAGCCATCTGCAAGCTTTCCTGATAACAGTTATTGTAAGCAAATTCCATGAGTCGCAGACGCTCGTCCCACGCTCCACCGTGGTCTAAAATATAGCACTGGATCATATCCTCAACAATCTGATTGACCCGCTCCGCCTGCCCATTGGTCTGAGGGTGGTACGCAGTAGAATACCTCAAATCCGTACCCAAACCCTCCTGCAGACTCTGCCAAAAACGAGAAGTAAACCGAGAGTCTCGATCAGAAATGATGCTAACCGGCACACCGTGGAGTCGGATGACTTCATTCAAGTACAACTCCACTATCTTCTTCATCGGGTAATCAATCTTATAAGGCACGAAGTGAGCACACTTCGTCAATCTATCCACTATAACCCAAACAGAATCATATCCTCTCGGGGATTTTGGCAAACCCGTAATGAAGTCCATAGATATACTCTCCCACTTCCAAGTCGGGATATCTAGCGGAGTCAACTTACCACCAAGCCTCCCATGATCGGCCTTCACACGCTTGCAAGTGTGACACTCAGCAACATATCGGGCTATATCTCCTTTCATACCATACCACCAAGCAATTTGCCTTAAGTCACGGTACACCTTCGTAGATCCTGGGTGGTAGGCAACGCTGGAACCATGAGCCTCACTGCAAATCATACTCCTAATGTCCCCAACAGCGGGAACGCAAAACCTGCCGCGGTACTTCAAAGTACCCGCATCATCAATAGAAAAATCTGGCAACTCTCCCTTCTCTGTCCTGGTAAAAAGGTGCAACAGATCCGGATCGTCCTTCTGATGTAGTCTAGTCAAAGAAATCCAGGACGGCTCTGCCACAGATAAGCTACTCTGCAAACTACAGCATCCCACTGAAATATCCATAAGGAGGAACTCCTCAACTAATCGATCGGCGGAGAGGTTAAAGATCTTTCCCGTCTTTCGGCTCAAGGCGTCGGCCACCACATTGGCCTTGCCCGGATGATACTGGATTTCTACATCATAATCCTCCACATACTCAAGCCACCGTCGCTGACGCAGATTCAACTCTTTCTGCGTGAACACGTACTTCAGGCTCTTATGGTCAGTAAAAATCTTGCACTGAGCCCCATAAAGTAAGTGCCTCCACAACTTCAACGCATAGATAACCGCTGCAAACTCAAGGTCATGCGTAGGATAATTCCGCTCATGAGTTTTCAACTGCCTTGACCCATAAGCAATTACTTTTCCATCCTGCATTAATACGCATCCCAGTCCTATATGCGAAGCATCCACATATACATCATAATCCATGCCCTCAGTAGGAAGGGTCAGAACGGGAGCAGTACACAATCTCCTCTTTAACTCCTGAAAAGCTTCTTTGCACTTCTCGCTCCAAACAAATGCCACATTCTTCTGAGTCAGCTTGGTCAACGGTGCGGCTAGAGAAGAGAAACCCTCCACGAATCTCCTGTAATAGCCAGCCAACCCTAAGAAACTTCTGATCTCCTTAGGAGTATTCGGCCTACTCCAATCCGTCACTGCTACAATCTTTTCTGGGTCAACCGAGATCCCATCCTTGTTCACCACGTGGCCTAGAAAAGAAACCTGAGGCAACCAAAATTCGCACTTGCTCTACTTGGCGAATAACTTGTGGTTCCTCAACTCCGATAGGACCAAACGCAAATGCTGCCCGTGCTCCTCAGCACTGCGAGAATAAACCAACACGTCATCGATGAAGACCACAATGAACTTGTTTAGGAAATCCTTGAACACCCTGTTCATCATATCCATGAAGGCTGATGGTGCGTTGGTCAGACCAAACGACATCACCAAAAACTCAAAGTGCCCATGCCTCGACCTAAACGCAGTCCGTGGAATATCTGCCTCACGGATCCTGAGCTGATGATAGCCCGAACGAAGATCGATCTTGGAGAACACCGTGCTACCACGCAACTGGTCAAATAAATCATCGATCCTTGGCAGAGGGTACCTGTTCTTGATAGTGACCTTGTTCAACTCTCTATAGTCGATGCAAAGCCGCATCGACCCATCTTTCTTCTTTACGAACAAAACAGGAGCACCCCAAGGCGACGAACTCTGCCTGATAAAACCTTTAGCCAACAACTCATCTAACTGAATTCGCAACTCCTCTAACTCACGAGGGGCCATCCGGTACGACACCTTAGCAATAGGATGCGTACCCGGCTCCAAATCAATAACAAACTCCACAGCCCGCTCAGGAGGGATACCAGGAAGATCATCAGGAAAAACATCGGCGAAACCACGAACAATAGGAATCTCCTCCAAGCGTGGCACGCTAACAACGGTTCCAACCGCCGAGACTAAACAAACACAACAATCAGAAAGAAACAATCTCTGAACACATACCGCAGAGAGAACAGGAGAATCCTGACACGGATCAGCATACACGCTGCCGGGCTGATCGTCGTCCCTGATGAAGTCCAAGCGCTTTCCCTTGCACTGAATGACCGCATCATACCGAGAGAGCCAGTCCATGCCCAAAATGACATCGAAGTCCTCTAGATCAATCATCTTCAGATCCGCCTTCGCAAGAAAATCCCCCAACAAAACCGGGCAATCCAAAATACCCAAATCTGACAACACAGATTCACCAGAGGGAAACTTGACATGGAAGGAATCCCGAACACGATCTAGAGACAACCGATGACGCTCCACAAAGGCTCTAGCCACGAACGAGTGGGTAGCGCCGGAGTCAAACAGGACACGCGCCCAGCGGTTCTTCACCTTAAATTTCCCTATAGGAACGCACAAAGCTAAGGAACTAGCACAACAGTACCGCAAACAATCTAGCAACTAACTACCAGGCTAGAAAGAAAAAACAACTAATTACTAACCTGAGATCACCTGGGTCGAAGTCTGAGCCTCCTCGGAAGAAATCACGTTCAGCTTCCCTTTTCTCTTGTCCACACGCTGAGGTGGAGGTAATGCCTGCAATGGAACGGCAGGAAGAGCTGACTGGACCTGAGGACACCTCGACTTAACGTGACCCTTCTGCCCACACTGATAGCAGACTCTATCCCTGGACCAACACTGGGCTGCATCATGCCCGGATCGCTTGCAAACTGAACAGGAGACATCTCTCCCAGGAGCACCCTGAATAGCATGAACCTGCTTCTTCTTCTGAGCTGCCGCCTTCTTGAAACACCTCTCAACAGGATGGCCTGACCGGCCACAAAAACTGCACACCACCCTGCTCCTCTTTCCCGGAACAGCATCGGGTACCAGGGGTTTCTTCTCCTATACCAACTTCCTCTTATCCTTCCTCAACTGCTGGCCTCTGCTCTTCGCCGTCTCAATGGCCTCAACCTTAAGAGCAGTCTCTACAACTCCAGCATAAGTCACTGACCCATAAGCACTGGCCAACTGCTGCACCTCACTCCTCAAACCACCGAGGAATCGCTTAACTCGATCAGCCTCAACGTTGACCAATCCAGGGGCAAAACGGCTCAACTTACTAAACTCTATCTCATACTCACCCATCGTGAGCTGCCTTTGCTTCAGATAGAGGAAATCATTCATGAGGCGGTCACGCTCGACCGAGGGTAAGAACTTCCTCAACAGCATCTCCTTGAACACTTCCCAAGAGCATCTGACTACCAGGCTCTCCTTCTCTCTCAGCCACCAACTCTTAGCCAAACCTTTAAGCTGATAGGCGGCTATCCTCACCCTCTGATCATCTGAAATCCCTGAGTACGAGAACATCTCCTCCATGGAGATCAGCCAGTCGTCTATCACCATGAAATCTGCCTTCCCATCATAAGTGGGAGGGCTCAGCCTCTGAAACTGCGAGATGAAGGCCATCTCTGCTGGCACCACCACTGGAGGTCTCAAGGGTGCAGGAGGAGGAGGAACAGCTAACCCCCCTGCAGGAACTTGCGCACCCTGAGCCTGCCCTGCCACAACTGCCACCAAAGACTGAATCTGGGCTTGCACCTCCTCCAACTGCCTACCCATAGCTTCGCTACTCTGACGCAGACCCTCGATCACCGCATCGTTCTGAGCTCCAGAAGATTCACCCTCAGACAGGGGAGTCGATCGAGTCGCAGGACGCCTAGCCATCCTAAAAATCATTACAACGCAAATCAGATCCAAATCCCACGACTAGAACCGACTACCAGTACAGACAATACATATGTAGATATAGACTTAAAACTGCTAAACTTGCTCTGAGAGTTTATCTTCTTCACAATAATTAGATGATATGCCCTAACCTAGGATGGTTAACCACCACCTCACTAACTCTTGTGCCTAGATCGGATGCATGAACTTATGTTAATTTGAAAACTCATGTGTGTACATATGTCATCCTGCAAATCTTTAGCTCGACGTGTTGTGCTTATGCAATGTTATGATATGCATGTTTGTGTTATGCATTCTAAAAAGGCCCTAATGCATGATATGAGCGGCGTACACATGAAAATGTTATGCATCCCATACTACATAACATTTCCATGCAACGAAAAAGAAACGTGCTAGTCGCAGTCATGTGGTGAGGTTATGCATCCCATACTACATAACCCTCACATGTAGCCCCTATGGTGGATCCATATACGAACACATATTATGCATCCCATACTACATAATATGCCCCGTATACTTCATGTTATGCTATGAGTGTAGTGTTCGTGCTTTTGCCAAGACGTGCTGATGACATATCAGTGTGTGAATGACATGATGCAGAACTACTAAAAGCGAACAAAGGAAGGTTGCTCAACTAACTTGTCAAGCAACCTCCCTCTGATACCAACTGTCACAACCCGCATTTTCTCCGAATTAAGAATTATCAGAGTAAGAGAAAACACGCGTCATGATGCCACGTCAAGCAGGGGATAACTGCTGACGCTCAGGCAAATCCAACTACAATCTTTATGCAAGAAAATCATGTGCTTAATGAATAGAAAATCAGTTATGTTTAGAGTCCGTATCCCTCGGCTCAGTGGATCATCTAGTCCACAAAAGAAAACTATATTTAAACGCTGCGGAAAAATACTTTAATTAGGTTTTACACCCTAAAGAGCGCATAAGGGTCCCAAGAGAACCACTCATGCTATGCAAGACACTACACTTAGTTTATATAATATATATAAGAAAACGGTTTTCGTACGTGATTTGGAAAATAGTGATTAAGTTTACAAAACATGCTGATCATGAGCTTCATTTATAATAATACTTATAGTTTAAAAATAACTAGCAACCTAACATAAAACCTTCTCAAAGCAAGTAGACTATCTCCAGAAAAATAAATGGTAGCAGCAATAGTATATATCTAGTACAAGGTAAAAACTACTAGTGGGCGCCAACAACCTGACACGAACCCACCAGCACATATATATGTCTGTAAGAAAGTACTGAAAACAACCTCACAAACAAGGTAAACAAAACTCCAAAGTCCGGGAGTCCACCAACAACAACACCTCCAACTAGCCACCAGACTGGCTACAGCTCAGAACCTGAGGCATTCTAAAAGAAAACAGAATACCTCAGCAAGCAAAAATCAAGGTAAAACTGCATGAAAGAGTCAACCAAAAGGACAAAATAACAGGAAACATGCAGTAGAAAGAGTCATAACTGTCCAAAACAGGACAACAAGAAATGCACAACGTGTAAAGAAACAGCAACGACCCAGCCCAGGAACAACATCCTGCAGGGCCTACTAGACTACCAAGAGCCAGAATGCTGCAAACTACCAAAGAAGAAACTTCTAACACCCTAAACTGCGGGAAGTGATAGTAGCAAAAACAACAACGAGGAACCGGATCGAAGGCAAACGCAGTCCCCCAATCCACCATGTCCAAGTCAAAAGCTCGAGGGTCAACACGTGAAAACACAAGGGACCTTCCACCCGACATGCCCAACCCGTACCTGGAGCAAGAAATCCATGGGTGGCCTTGGCTATATCACACAACTCCACCCCCATAAAGAGCTACAACCAACACTACTATCCACGACCCACGATTCGGCCTTTAGGAAAATAAAGAAAACGGCCGACAAGGAAAACCCAGAAATGCAACTGGAAATCCACTCGGAAATGAAATACAAGGTAAAGGAAAAGTGTTGAAATAAACCAACACGACTAGGCGTTGAGTGAAACGCACTCAGTGCCTACCTAAACTTTGGCGTTGAGTGAGCTAGCCTCACTCGCCGCCAAAATTATACCACTACCCACATGCCCACTAAAGAATGCGGAGCTCGACGACAGTCGAACGACCAAGGCAGAAGATCCAGAACTCGAGTAGTTGCCTGCCACTTGAGTATCTAAACTTCCGCACTCGAAACCATCTAAATTCGCCTATCAACAGAAAATATACAAAGCGCACGATCAGTGACGCACGATCAGTGGTCGTGCGCACACATCGGCTGATGATCGTGCGAAGTGAACCTGGAAAACCTGACAGAAAACCTAGCAACTGCGCACGATCAGTGTCGCACGATCAGTGGTCGTGCGCACTGTTGTCAGCGCTCGTGCGATTGCCCGAGATAGAACTTTGGAAACTGAAATTTATACGCGCACGAACAGAGGCACACGACCAGTGGTCGTGCGCCCTAAAGGTTGATGACCGTGCGCGGTCAACCTGCACCGTTTGGAATTTCCCGAACGACACCGGAACGCGCACACGACTCACGCTACTGCAGTAGCAGTAGACAACTAACAACGTCGCACACTACTACCATTCAAACTATGCCTAACCATTCGAATAATACCTTAACGAAGGAAATTGGCAACCACACCCCCCCTCCTAACTCTCCCTCTCGGCTACACCTGAACTAGAGCAACAATCAAAAATAAAGGAAAACAACGGCTCCATGCCGACAATTTGGATTCCAAACATCACAACATAGGGGGGGTTTCAGTAGGAAGAACTAAGCCCTATAGTTAGCAAGAAAATGAGAACAACAAGGCCTCTAACCTGGGCTAACCGGGATTTCAATTTCAGCAAATAAAATCAAAGAAAACACTTGGCAAGGGCAAGAATACCACTTGCCTCAAATCTCAGCGAAGCTTTGGACTGCTTTCCTCCTCTTCGCACGGATCAAGACGGCCGCAACACCTAGAACAAAGACTCGGCCATTAATGGCGGAAAACTTCCAAAACTGAAAATTCCAATCCTTCCAAAACTCCACGAAAATCGAATTTCTTACCGCAGGAATAAAGGTCTCGACGAGAGCAATCCGAATCCACTCTCGGAATCGAATTCCGTCCACAAACGCTCCGGGAATCGGCGTCCGAAGGCAATGTAGGCGGTTACTCCGTTTCCTCTCGTACAGGCGACGGTTTTCTTACGGGGAAGAAGATGAATGATGGCTTTTCATTCTAATTCTATATATATATGTATATATATAATTATATAATTATATTATTAATTACAAAATTACATAAAGCACCAAATCGACGCGAAAACCGAACTACCTCGGAATTCGACGAAATTCGCACCGTAGCTAAATACCCACGCTACGAACGCAAAGGCGAAGTCGAAATTAACTTTCGACGAACAGAACTCGAGTTACACCCAAACAAAGCCAAACACAAACATCCCCCCGAGAGGCCACACCGGGTCACCAAAACGACTCGGTTTGCTAGGGAGATCTTGCCAACAGGCTACCAAACAGGGCACTCAGTTCTAAGGAGCTAAACCGTACTCCACACATGGCACAAGCCACGGAAACGCGTCATCGTAACGCCAAACGAGAATAAAAATAATCGCTGAAAAAAAACGGGGCGTTACAGGCTATCCACGTACACTTTTTCCTTTTTGTCACCATTAAGGACGGTAGATTTCACGTCCATTTGATAGACAGTGAAACCCTTCAGTGCAGCATAAGCCAGGAACAGTCTGATGGCCTCCAGCCTTGCCACTGGTGCGTATGTTTGGTCGAAGTCAATTCCTTCTTCTTGACGATATCCCTTTGCGACGAGTCTGGCATCGTTCTTTATGATTGTCCCATCCTCGTCCAATTTGTTCCTATAGACCCACTTCGTCCCGATGATATTCTTACCTTTGGGTCTTGGAACTAGCTTCCAAACTTTTCAGCGCTTGAACTGGTTCAGTTCTTCTTCCATGGCTAAGATCCATGATGCGTCTGAGTTTG
This sequence comes from Platanthera zijinensis, assembly GCA_039513925.1. Taxonomy (NCBI): domain Eukaryota; kingdom Viridiplantae; phylum Streptophyta; class Magnoliopsida; order Asparagales; family Orchidaceae; genus Platanthera; species Platanthera zijinensis. Next base: position 124,265,908 of record CM077085.1, on the reverse strand, counting down.
CTTACTCAAACTTCTTGGGTTCAACCTGTGAGAGAAAACTTAAATATAAATTCTCGTTAGTTGTACCTCGACGAGTTCTGACACAATCCCGGGGATCTCCTATGATCTAGTCCAATGGATGATCCTTCAGATGTCTGAGCTCTAGGTTCCTATCATCTGGAACTTCTTGAGCCACTGGAGTGACTTCATCAACTTGGATGGTTTCTTCATCTTGATCATCTACCTTTCCAATGTGGGTTGGAGTAGTGATCTTGATGAACTTTTCTTTTTCACCTTCAGTCAGTTCATTCAAGCTGATTTCTTTCAGCCTTGTACCTGCATCTTCAACAAGCACACTAGACGATTTGCTTTGCAGCAATCTCGTCGCATCAAATACAACATGTATGGATTCCTCTACAACCAGAGTTTTTCTATTGAAAATTCTGTATGACTTACTATGACTACTATAACCTACAAAAATACCTTCAAAACTTTTCTTACTAAACTTGTTAGTATGATACTTACCATTGTTAAGCACGAAGCATTTACAACCAAAAATTCTAAAATATGAAATAGTTGGTTTCCTGCCTTTTAGAAGTTCGTAAGGTGTCTTATCATGATTCTTATTTATGAGTGCTCGATTTTGCACGTGACATGCAGTATTGACGGCTTCAGCCAAGAAATACTCTGGTAGTGAAGCATCACTCAACATAGTTCTGTAGGCCTCTATGAGTTTTCTGTTCCTTCTCCCAGCTACTCAATTTTGCTGTGGAGTGAGAGGAGAGGAAAATTCATGAAAGATACCTAGGCTTTCACAGAATTCTATCATGGCCCCAGACTTGAACTCTGTTCCATTGTCACTTCTTATTTTGACTACGGAATAGTTGTATTCATTCTGGATCTATCTGACAAAATTAGTAAGGATGTCGAAGGTATCTGACTTGTGTTTCAGAAAGAACACCCCCGCAAAGTGCGAGTAGTCATCAACAATAACTAATGTATATTTCTTACCTCCCAAGCTTCTAATTTGCAGTGGATTGAACAAGTCTATATGAAGTAGATGGAGGCATCTACTTGAATTTTTGTCAATAATGCTTTTAAAGGTAACCCTTGTTTGCTTGCCTTTTACGCATGCATGACAAGGTCTATCTTTAACGTACTTGACATTCGGGGCATCATGTACTAAGTTCTGGGAGAATGATTTATTAATAGTTTTAAAATTAATATGTGCTAACCTCTTGTGCCATTGGTCACCAAGAGACGCACTATCTTTTGCTAAAAAGCACACTGGTGTAGAAGAATCTATACAATTGAAATTTAAGCAAAAATATATTCCTTCTTAGAGTGCCAGATAGAATCGTTTCCATGTTATCAATAAAATTTATCAGGCACTTGTCAGCGTGGAATTCAACTATGTATCTTTTGTCGCATAGTTGGCTTATGCTTATAAGATTGTGTTCCAATCCCTCAACATAAGCTACATCCGAAAAGGATACACTACCATTAGTGATCATACCGTAGCCTTTAGTTATCCCACGGTCTGAACCTCCAAAGATGACCTTTGGTCCGTTCAACACTGGAAAATAATTTTGAAGTAGGCTTCTTCTCCCGGTCATGTGCCGAGAGCATCCACTGTCCAAATACCAGATTGGCATTTTGGTGGCCTTTAGACATCCCTGCAATCATAATCAGTTTGCCTTAGGAACCCAAACATGTTTGGGTCCTTGGTCTCGTGTTAGAACACTCCCCCTACAAGGATTAGCATCATGAGTAGTCATTCTCATGTTGCCAACTTGAGGAGTTGCAAAATTTCTTGGATTAAACCAACAATCGATGGCAAAATGACCAATTCTTCCACAACACCAACAGTCGAACTGTTGTATCTTTTCCTTAGGTACTCCTTCTTAACCTTCTTGGATACTGGTCCAGTAGGGGTAGCATTCTTGGAGGAAGAAGCTTCATGATGATGACAATCACATGATTTCTTCTCCATCACAGGCTTTTCTACAATGGTTTTTTACTTTTGGTGCTTTCTTGAAGTTATGACCATGATTATAAGGGCCATAGTCCTGAAGAATGACTTCTTCATAAGGTGCCTTAAAGACACTCTCACCAAAGTTTCTGGGGCGAGTTCATCCTTGGTAACTAGACTTTGGCTCTACATAAGTAGGCATAGTCAAGTGACCGTAGGACGAGTCAAGATCAAACTCATTTGTTAGAAATATGACTTTCTTAAAGACAACATGATCTTGAGGGGCTTTCCCCTTTGCTTTGGCCAAGGCCTTCTTGGCGGCCTTATTCCTTCTCTAAGCCTTATTCCTCCTAGAAGATTTATTAGGAGCTCCTACATGGCCTAGCCTATCACCCTTGGCCTGAGTAGAGAACTCAACAACAAGAGGTAGAACTACCTTTGGCTTAGAGAAACCTTCAACAAGTTTATTTTCGGCTTCTAGTAAGTATTCCAACCCCTTGATGATTTCATCCTTCAGATCAAAATGCTTGATAGCCTTGTTCAACTCGTCAACAGTAGTATCTAAGTCTTCTCTAAGTGAGTCCATTTTAACGACTTCCTCTCTCAGAGAGCTTTCTATGGCCTTTAGAGACTTAATCTATTTTGCCTGAGTTTTCACGACCTTTTGACATTTGTCGTAAGCCATGATAAACTCCTTATACTGGGCCATGAGTTCAGACTCATCGTCAGAGGAGCTGTCCTCATGATCATGCTCAGAAACTTCAGATTCTGAAAGAGGGGTGTGAGATTTTACCTCCCTAGTGAACTGGGGCTCTTGTTCATCATCTGATTGAGCCATAAGTCCAAAGTAGGCTTCCTCTTCTTCACTTAACTCAGATGAGTCAGAGTCACTAAAAGTCTTGCCTTATTTGCTATCAGGCTCTTCTCTATCCTCTTCTTGCTGTATAAGGACTTCTTTTCTTATCTCCTGCCACCCTCCTTCTTCTTGTGGGGGCAGTCAGCTATGACATGACCTGGCTTGTTACAACAGTAGCAAACTATGTCAGTAGAAATATGTTTGTTCAGTTTAGAACCATACCCGTCGTTGCTGCTTGAGCCTTTTCTATGTCGATCACCGTCATGTCGTGATCTTCTGTGAGAGGCATCCTTGCCCTTCCATTACTTTTTCTTGTTCAAGAATTTCTTGAACTGCCGTGAGAGTAAGGAGAACTCTCCTTTCAGATAGTTCAGATCCCGAGGTACTTGGCTCCAAGTTTTCTTCTTCACTAACTTCTTGTGTTGGAGTTGGAGAGGTAGCCATAGAACTCCTGGAGGTGTCTGCCTTTAAAGCAACCGACATCTCTTTGGATGCAGACCTGCTCTTCTCTTCTTCAGCTTTCCTTGTGTTAAGTTGAAGCTCATATTACATCAGCTTCGCGAAGAGATTCTGAGGATCTGTCTCAGCTAGCTTTCCAAATTCTCTGATGGTACAGACCTTGTTGTCCCATTCCTTGGTTAAGGATCTTAGGAACTTGTCATTCAGTTCTACGTTGGTGAAGACTCAGCCATATACTCTGAGGCCATTAACTTTCTTTAAAAAGTTCTCAAAAGTATCTGCAATGGTATCTTTGTGCCCTTATCGGAAGGCTTCATATTTATGATTCAACATTGATCTTCTGTCATCCCTTACTTCTTCTGTACCTTCCATCAAGGTGACGAGGGACTGTCACATCTCCTTAGCAGACTGGCAGTGGATCAGGTTTTGCAGTATATAGTCATCGACTGCACTTGCAATTATATTTTTGGCTTTCTTGTCCAAGGAGACAATTGCAATCTCGTCTTTATTTAGATTCATCAGCTTCTTTGGGGCTTTCTTTGTTGGATCTATAGTTGAGACAGTCATAGGAATGTGGGGACCTTCTTCAATAATCATGAAGATCCGGGGATCCACAGCTTCCATAAAAAATTTAATTCTCTCTTTCCACATGGGAAAATTATTCTTTGTGCACATGGGAAGCTTGGTAAAATCTTTAGCCTTGTCCATTGCTTGAAAATTCTCAAAAGACAACTTAGAGAGGAAATTGATCAAGGTGTTAACCTTTTAACGACCAACCTCCCTCTGATACCAATTAAAAGTGTTAAGTTGTCTACCTAAATCACCTAGAGGGGGTGAATAGGTGAATTGTGCGTCTATTTGCGGAATAGAAAAATTTAACGAACTTACACAAAAACAATCAAGCAATCACAGACGACAAGAAGATTCATAGTGGTTCCCCAACCTTAGGAATGTCCACTTTCCCTCACCGATCTAGTAAATCACTAGACTCGGCTACTCCACTATCTCGGATTGAAAACCAATCCTACGTCTCGGAACCAAGTTCCTACAATCTTGATCCAACAAGATCTACACTCGGAAGATGAAAACTTCCTACAACTCGGAGAACATCGGTCCTACACTCGGAGAATAATATCCTACAAAATTACAAAGAGATTTGAAATACAAACAAAGATTTGTCTTAGATTTGGAAAAATTTGACTCTAGGTCTTCTTTTGAACTTGGTGGCTTTTTCAGAATTTGTTGAAGAAGAACCTCTGTAGATCTGATCTGAGAAACTTAGGACCTACTCGATCAAGGAGAAGATGAAGATTCCTTGAACAGCAAGTCTAACTTGATCGAAAACAGTCATGTAGATCTTAAAACTGAGCGGCAGCGACGGCTTCTGTAAGTTCATTCTTGGAGAGAGATGACCGATTCAGAATAATAGACAGTACGGATTCCGCTCAGGGTTAGTCTTGATGAAAAGACATTATATAGGATTTCCCCTAACGGTTAGAATTAACATTAATGAAGACACGTGGACCAATCACGTCAAGTCATTTGAAAATCCCGTCGATTTGGACTTAAGTAAATTTTCTGAAAAATAAACTGCAGTTCTCGAGAAGTATGTATGAGTTCTCAAGAACAAGGCTGATTTCTCGAGAGCTAAGCTTTCTTGACTTAAGATAGTACTCGAGAGATAAGCGTTGAGTCAACTCAAGAACTAAATTTCGTTTCTCGAGAACTAAAATAACATTACTCAAGAGCTCAAACTTATACTCGAAAACTAAGCTGACTTCTCGAGAACTAAAAGCTAAGTTCTCGAGAACTATAATCAACTTCTCGAGAGATGGACTTAGAAAACTTTTTACGGCTATCTCTGACTACTTGAGAAGTATAGGCTGTGACTTCTTGAGAACTTAGATTAAACTTCTCAAGAACTATACTGATGTTTCTCGAGAACTAAAATAGGCTTTTTGAGAACTAAGTGAACTTCTCGAATACAACTAACTCTACTTCTCGAGAACTATAGTAGACTTCTCGAGAAGTGCACTTAGTGAAATTTTAGAACTTATAAACTTTTTCTCTTCAAGAATCCAATCTTCATACCATGGTCCAAGTGATTGAATATAAAGTGTATCCCAATAGAGAGGCTACACATGAGTCAACACTTTTGATCACACAGTGAGGGATTACACTATATGGTCCTGTGTTCATGACCCACTATAGACTGACATTGGTCTACACTTAGCAATGATGGTCTGCAAACACACAACTAAACAAATATATCAAATATTACTTAATTCTTCTTAGTTAAAGGGTGACTTCATGCAAATCTGGGTTATTTTGGATGCAATACCCAACAGTACTAGTAATTTCAACCATTTGTAGGCTTCTTCCATTTAGGGTTTCTTCAAGTTGTTTAGCTTTGCTTAGTTCAGTTTTCAGAAAAATGATTTGATTGCTATACTCAATTAATTCATCTTTCATTTTTAAATTTTCAGAGATTAAGTTTTCATATTCAGGTTGTCTATCTCTGAGAAGTTTGATTTCCTTCTCAGATTTTATAAGATCATTACATAGTGATTTGAATTCTATTTTAAATTCTTCAAAATTAAAATCAAAGGATGATATTACCTGATCACAGTCTGAGTCTTCTCCTGAATCTTTTGCTTCTGATCCAAGGCTTGAAGTATTGATGGACATTAGACATAATTCTTTGGCCTTGGTTTCTTCTTCATCCTCATTAGAGCTAGGGGAAGAAGATTCTTCTTCTGTCTCACTCCAGGTGTCAGCTACAAAGCCCTTTTCTTTCCTCTTGTGCTTGATGGAGGATGGCTTGCTGAAGTGTTTCCTGGATTCCTTTTCTTTTCTCCTTACTTTGCGTTGTTTCTCTGAACACTCTGGTAGAATGTGTCTAGGCTTCCTGCAACCAAAGCATATAATTTCTTTAGTTGGAGTTTTATTATACCTTGGCTTGTCTTCATTCTTGGATGACTTCCTCCTGAAGTCTTTTCTGCCTATTTTGAAGAATCTTTTGGCAAACAGACTCATCAGTTCTTTATTTGAGGGTGTTGATTCTGATTCTTCAGAGGCTTTGAAGGCTATATTTTGCTCCTTTCTTGTTGGTGGAGGAGTTCTTTGTTCTACAGCTTACCTGGATTTGATCAACTGCTCATAGGATTTGAGCCTTCCAAGGAGAGATTCTTTTGAAATCTCATTCAAGCTTCTGGACTCTTTGATTGGCCAGATCCTGGAGTCCCATGAGATTGGGAAGCACATTAGGATCTTGTCATTCACCTCTATGAGAGAGATGTCTTTATCCAAGGTCTTCAACTCACTGATGATGGAGCTTAATCTGTTGTACATGTCACTGACAGATTCAACTTCATCTTTCTTGAAATTCTCATACTGTGAGATGAGAGTTGATCTTTTATCCTTTCTCTCATCTACTGAGCTAGCAACCATCTGGTTGAGAGAATCCTATATTGCTTTTGTAGAGGTGCATTCAGCAACCTTTTGGAAGATGTCATCTGACATGGTTTGGGCCAGAATGTTCATGGTTCTTGCATCAACAATCTTTGCCTTTTTTAGTGCATCAGTATAATCTGGAGGAGGAACAACATTCAAGCTTATTGATGCTATTGAAGTAGTTGCCACTGGAGCTGGTGGACCTATCAAAATAGAGTTGAAAATATCCTCATCAATAAAATTCATATATAGTTTGATTCTTGCCTTCTAGATAGCAAAATTATTCAAGTTGCAGACTAGAGGTCTAGTTCTTGCATAATCTTTATTTTTTGCCATGGAAAAAGAAAGAGAGGAAGAGATCTATCAACGATCTTTAGGTTCAGGTGTTAGCCTGTACAACCAAGAGAAACGACCCTCTGATACCAATTGAAAGTGAGGGGATAGATCTGATTTACTCTAGAGGGGGGGGGGGGGTGAATAGAGTATTAAAAATTTTTAATAAATTTTTATAGCGGAATTAAGATAAGTGTTACTTATAAGTATAAGAGAAGTAAAATACAAGCAATCAAAGCACAACAAAAATAAATAAAGATGAGCAACCAGACGACACAAGAAATTTATAGTGGTTCCCCAAATCTGGGTACATCCAGTCTTTTACCACCCTAGTAGGAATCCACTTAGGTTTTTGATCAGGTGCCCTATCACCATCAGGTTTTTGCTCAGGTGCCCTGTCACCACAAGATCTGCTTCAGGTAGATCTAGAGACCCTTCAGGCTTTTTATCAGGTGCCTAAAAACCAATAGGTTTTTGATCAGGTGCTCTATCACAAATGAGTTCACTTTTGAAGGGAGTAAAAACCCTGTACAGGAAAGATAAAAGAAAAGTATATGGCAGTTTTCTCTTTCTCAAAGCAAATGAGAATATTAAGTGGATTTGGATGATGCCAAAGCTCCCCCTTAGATGTTGAGTAGGTTCAGGAAGAAGGAAGCTTTGTCCAGGGTGTAGGTCTTCAGAGGACTGAAGTTCTTGCTCTTCAGAATCTATAGATTGATGTTGAATATCTATCTCTGTAGATTCCTGAAGATGAAAACTGAAGAAGACTCAAGATAGAGGTTTGTTGTTCTTTTTCTGTTTCCTGATAGCAGTAAATAATCCGAGAGCTGAGAGAAATCTACAAGAGAGATTTTTTTGAGATGTTGCAGGAATGTTCTCTCTGAGTGTATTTCTCTCTGTATCTTGATTAGTCTTAATCTCTGTTGTCCTTTATGTCCTTTAAGAATAGAATAAAGACTGACTCTTTTGAATTTCAAATACATTCCTTAAATTACTGCAGAAATCGAGGAGAGAAACTGCTACAATTTCTGGCATTTAATTGTCTCCCCAACTGTCTTGGCAAATAAGTCAAAATAATAACTCTATGAATACCATAGTTAATGCTGCAGAGAAACGGCTATATGCCTTGATAATATCAGCATTAACTACCAGAGATTATTTGACAAAAATAGAATCAATAAAATAGGAATTAAATCTTCAAGACAGCTGCTGAAAATAAATAGCCGGACACAGAAAATAATTGTTGATCTAAGCTTGGAGATCGTCGAGCTGAGATCAGCTATCTTCGATCTGAGAATACTGTGAACAGATATGAAATCATCGACCTGAGCCCATAGATCATAGAGCTCAGTTCAGAGACTAAACTCTGAGATCGTCGATCGGAGATCGACGATCGTCGAGCTGAGTTTGACGAAAGTTGAACTGATATGTATTTCACAGATTTCTTCTAAGTCTGAGTCCTTGAGTGAAATCCAGTGCTGGTCTTGAGAAGTCTGACCTATAGAGACTAACTTAGACATAGAACTTGACCTGGCTATATATGTGGGTCAACAATCTAAGAGTGGACCTAGCCCAAATCCAAACAAGGGTTCCAACACAGTTCAAGAAATTCTTGAACAAAAAGAAGCAATGGAAAGACAAGGATGCTTCATTTAGAAGATCAGGACACGATGGTGATCACTACAAGAAAGGCTCAAGCAACCAAGACAGGTATAACTCTAAACAGAACAAACATAATTCTACTGACATTGTTTGCTACTGTTGCAATAAATCAAGTTACGTTATAACTGACTGCCCTCATAAGAAGGAGGGTTGAAGAAGAGACGAAAAGAAAACTTCTTACAATAAGAAGAAGACCGAAAGAAGCCTGATGGCCAAGAAAGGTAAGACCCTCAGTGACACAGAATCATCCGAGTCTAGTGATGAGGAGGAAGCCTACTTTGGGCTTATGTCACAAACTGACAATGAAGAAGAGCCCCAGTTCACTGGGAAGGTAAACTCTCACACTCCTCTTTCTGAATTTGATGATTTTGACCATGAAAATGAGGAATGTTCTTCTGACGAGGAATCTTTCTCAATATAAAGAGTTGATCAAAGCCTACGACAAATGTCGTAGAGTGGCAAAAGCTCAGGCCAAGGAGATCAAATCTCTTAAGGCGGAAGAGAGCAATATGATAGAGGAAATTGTACTAATGGACTCACTTAAGAAGGACTTCCATGATCCTATGGAAGAATACAATAAGGCTATCAAGTATCTCGATTTGAAGAAGGAAATCATCAAGGGGTTAGAAGAACAACTTGCAGCCAAAAAGAAACTTGTTGAAGGTTTCTCCAAGCCAAAGACAGTTCTTCCGCTTGTTGCTGAATTCTCTACTCAGACAAAAGGTGCTGGCTTAGGCCATGTGGCTGGTCCTAGTAAATCTTCCAGAAGAAATAAAGCTCAAAGGAGAAATAAGGCTGCTAAGAAAGCACTAGCCAAGGAGAAGGTGAAAGCTCCTCTAGAACAAACATCATTTAGGAAGGTTATCTTTCCGACAAATAAGTTTGATCTGGATTCGTCCTATGGTCACTTTGCTAGGCCTACTTACGTAGAGCCCAAGTCTCGTTACCAAGGATGGAGTTGTCCCCAGAACTTTGGCGAGAGTGTCTTCAAGGCACCTTATGAGGAGATCACTCTTCAGAACTACGGACCTTATAATCATGGTCATAACATCGAGAAAGCTCCAAGAGTTAAACCCGTTGTATAAAAGCCTACTAAGGAGAAGAAGTCATGTGAATGTCTTTAGCATGAAGCTTCTACTTCTAATTCTACTACCTCTGCTAGACCACAATCTCAAAAGGTCGAGCAGGATATCTTTAAGCAAAGATACAAAAAATTTGACTATTAGTGTTGTGGCAAGATTGGTCACTTCACCATAGATTGCTGGTTTAATCCCAGATATTATGAAACTCCTCGAGTTAATAATGTGAGAAAGACCGCTCATAATGTTAATATATATCGGGGGAGCATACTAACTAGAGACCAAGGACCCAAGCAAGTTTGGGTTCCTAAGGAAAACTTACTTGTGATTGCAGGTGTGTCCAAAGACCACCAAAACTCCTATCTGGTACTTGGACAGTGGATTCTCTCGGCATATGACTGGGACTAGGAGCCTTCTCCAGAATTAATCTCCAGTCATAAATGGGACAAAGGTCATCTTTGGAGGTCCTGATAGAGGAATTAAAAAAGGCTACCGTATGATTACCAATGGTAGTGTATCCTTTTCGGATGTGGATTATATTAAAGGATTGGAACATAATCTCATAAGCATAAGCCATCTCTGTGATAAACGATACATTGTAGAATTTCATGCAGATAAGTATTTGATAAAATCGGTTGATAATTTAGAAACGATTTTATCAGGCACTCGTAGTAGAAATATCTTATGTTCGAATTTTATTTGCATAGACTCTTCTACACCAGTGTGTATTTTGACAAAAGAGTGCGTCTCTTGTTGACCAATAACACAAGAGATTAGCACATTAATTTCAAAACTATTAATAAATTATTTTCTCTTTATTTAGTACGTGATGCCCCAAATGTCAAGTGGGTTAAAGATAGACCTTGTCACACATGTGTAAAAGGCAAGAAAACAAGGGCTACCTTTAAAAGCATTATTGGCAAAGACTCTAATAAGTGTTTACACCTACTTCATATGGACTTGTTCGGTCCACTGCAAGTTAGAAGTTTAGGAGGTAAGGATTATACATTTGTTATTGTTGATGATTACTCGCGCTTTGCGTGGGTGTTTTTTCTGAAACACAAGTCAGATAGCTTTGTCATCTTTACAAATTTTGTCAGGCATATCCAAAATGAATACAACTATTCCATAGTCAAAATTAGAAGTGACAATGGAACTGAATTCAAGTCTGGGGCCATGACAAAATTTTCTGAAAGCCTAGGTATCTTTCATGAGTTTTCCTCTCCTCGTACTCCCCAGCAAAATGGAGTAGCTGAGAGAAGGAACAAAACACTCATAGATGCCCGCAGGACCATGTTGAGTGATGCCTCACTACCAGAGTACTTCTGGGCTGAAGCCATCAACACTGCATGCCATGTGCAAAATCGAGCACTCATAAACAAGAACCATAATATGACACCTTACGAACTACTAAAGGGCAGAAAGCTGACTGTTTCATATTTTAGAATCTTTATCTATAAATGCTTTGTCCTTAACAATGGCAAGTATCATACCCCTAAATTTAGTGAAAAGAGCTTTGAAGGTTTTTTCGTAGGGTATAGTCGCTATAGTAAGGCATACAAGGTATTTAATAAGAAAACCCTGGTTGTAGAAGAATCCATTCATGTTATTTTTGATGAGACGAGCTTGCTGCAAGGCAACTCTTCTAGTAATTAAAGATGCAGGTTCAAAGATGAAAGAACTTAACTTGGGTGAGCCGACTGAAGAAAAAGCTGACAAGTTCATCAAGATCACCACTCCAACCCCTATTAAAGAGGTTGATGATCAAGATGAAGAGACCATCCATGTTGATGAAGTTACTCCTGTGGTTAAAGACACTCCAGATGCAAGGACTCTAGAGCTCAGACATCTGAAGGATCACCCAATGAAGCAAGTCATAGGAGATCCCAGGGATGGTGTCAAAACACTTAGAGGTACTACTAATGAGAATTTATATTTGAGTTTTCTCTCACATATTGAACAAAAGAAGTTTGAGGAAACAAACCTGGATGCATCATGGAAAATGGCTATGGAAGAAGAGTTGAATCAGTTCAAGCATTGTCAAGTCTAGAAACTTGTTCCAAGATCCAAATGTAAGAATGTCATCGGGACAAAATGGGTCTACAAGAACAAGATGGACGAGAATGGAACAATCATAAAGAATAAGGCCAGACTCGTCGCCAAAAGATATCGCCAAGAAGAAGGAATCGACTTCGACCAGACATATGCTCTAGTGGCAAGGCTGGAGGAAATCAGGTTTTTCCTAGCATATGCTGTACTTAAGGGCTTCACCGTCTGTCAGATGGAAGTGAAATCTACCTTCCTTAATGGTAACATAAAGGAAGAAGTGTATGTAGAACAACCTCTAGGTTTCGTTGATTCTAACTTTCCTGAGTATGTTTATCTGCTATCTAAAGCTTTGTATGGTTTGAAACAAGCTCCTCGAGCTTGGTATGAGACACTATCTAGCTTTCTTCTTGAGAACAAGTTAACAAGGAGAAAGATAGATAATACATTATTTCTTAGGGAAATAAAAGGCAAGATTTTGCTAGTGCAAATCTATATCGACGATATTATATTTGGCTCTACTGACGACAATGAAAGTGAAGGGATAGATACTACTCTAGAGGGGGGGGGGGTGAATAGAGTTATCAAATTTTGCACAGACAAAACTTAATAGTCTACCCAACTCCCTTGGAGTGAAGTGCGGAATGAAAAGATTATAGATATAAAGTTAACCCTATAGCCTAACACAAGTGATGTGTACAAACTCAAGCTAACTGTAATTACAGTTAAGGCTTGGAAAACCTAATCAGCAACTAGCAACCTAGTTATATCTAATCACAGCCACAATACATGAATTAAACAAGAGAATCCAGACGACACAAGGAAATTTATAGTGGTTCCCCAAACAACTTGGGTATGTCCACTCTTCTACCCACACGGTAGGAATCCACTCAGGTTTTTGATCAGGTGCCCTGCCACCAACAGGATCTGCTTCAGGTAGATCCAGAAACCCTTTAGACTTTTGATCAGGTGTCTAAAAAACCAAGCACAGGTTTTTGATCAGGTGCCCTGCCACCAAGGGATACTTTTGAAGGGAGTAATAACCCTGTACAGGAGGGGGGGAAAAGGTTAAGATGTCTTCTCTATTTTACAAAGATTAGAGAAGCACAAAAACTTGCACTGAGCTAGAATGCTCTAAAGAATCAAGGCTCCCCCTGGCTCAAAGATGTCCAGGTGAAGTCTTGCTTCAGTGCAGAAAACTCTTCAGAAAACTCTAAAGGAAAAGCTATAGGAAGAAAGTAAATAATAAAATCAAAGATCTTCAAGCAGCTATCTTCTTCTTCTTCTTCTTCAAAGGAACTCTGAGTTTGAACTTCCTAAAAGCAGGAGAACTCAGGTGAAGAAGAGATGAAGATCTTAACACTTCTCAGTTAGATGGAAGTTGCTGAGAGCAGAAAGCTTTTTCTTGATGAAGGCTTGAAAGCTTGAATGAACACTGGTTAGCTATTAGCTAGCTTGAATCCTTCTTCAAAGGGTCCTTTATATAACAGCAGCAAGCAACGGCTCTCTTCCATTTGAATAATTTGTCTTCTTCTGCGTCTTGAGACCTGGGCTGTAAATATCAAGAAGACACAGCAAACTCTGCAGCAGAAACATTCTATAAAAGGAATAAACCTTTTTCTAAGAAGCTGCAGGCTCAAATCAAATAACAGAAGGACTAAATAAAGTCACATCAGAAAAATACTCTTTATAGCAAAAAGAAGACTTTTCAGTCTAACGACTATAAAGGGCTGACAGCGGATAAAGTAATTTATAATGTCAGCTAATAAGACAAACAACTTTATCTTAAAAAGATTTGACTCAGGCAAAAGAGATGGAGCAAATATTGCCTGGTAATTTTATCATACAGCTAAAAACAATGTGCCAGAAAATGTATTAATTAATTAAATATAATAAATAAATACAAAATATAAAGGCAGACAGAAAACGTCGAACGACCTTCGGAGATCGTCGACCGACGCACGGAGATCGTTGATCTATCGGGCAGATAGTCGAACGATCCAGATAGTCGAACTATCAAAGAAGATAGTCGAACTACCCCGGCAGATAGTCGACTTATCAGAGCAGATAGTCGAACTATCAGATAGTCGATCTATCTTGGACAGATAGTCGAACTATCAAGCACAAACAGATAGTCGATCTATCAAGCAGATAGTCGACCTACCTCAGAAAACAGATAGTCGACCTATCAACAGATAGTCGAACTATCAAAACAGACCAGATAGTCGATCTATCAACAGATAGTCGAACTATCAGATAGTTGAACTATCAGGACAGATAGTCGAACTATCAAAGACGACAGATAGTCGACCTATCAACAGATAGTCGACCTATCAACGCAGAACAAATAGTCGACCTATCAACAGATAGTCGAACTATCAGCGCAGAATAGATAGTCGAACTATCAACAGATAGTCGAACTATCAGCGCAGAACAGATAGTCGACCTATCAACAGATAGTCGAACTATCAGCGCAGAACAGATAGTCGAACTATCAACAGATAGTCGAACTATCAGCGCAAAACAGATAGTCGACCTATCAACAAATAGTCGAACTATCAACGCAGACAGAGCGTCGACCAACTGATAGATGATCGTCGATCAGCCGATAAACGATAGTCGAGCGGCGTTCGACTATAGTCGAACGAAAAACTACTTAACCAAATTCTCAATCTGGAAAAGTGAGGACTCTACAGCTAGACTTCTAACCATTGACCATAGATATTTCTTGGGTCAAGGGGCACAAAGGAGAGGACTAAACTCAAATCAAAACTAGGGTACCAACAATCTCCCCCTATTTGAGTTAAGTCTCTCAAAAACAAAAACATACAGCTAGCTATAGACCACTATAAACAATACAGGAAATAGTTAACAATTAACTAGCAGATTACCAAACAGATAGATAATAAGCAAATATAACACAGCAGTTAATCAAACTATTTAAGAATCTACAGAGTCTGGTAAAGGGTCAGAGGAACTAGGCACAAAGGAAATTTTCCTTAAAGGATCATCAGATTCTTTCTTTGACAGCTTTAAGTCCTGTACCCCAATGATCTTCAATTCTGCAGCTCTTGGGACTACTGCTTCAGGATGCTTTTCCATATATTTTGATGGATCAAAAATCTCAGGATTAACCTGGAACTTTTCAAACTCTTTCTTTCTGTAAGCAGACATGGTAGTTAGACCAGTCGTATCTTTTCCTTCTGCTCTTGCTTTTCTTATTTGAGCTGCTCCAACTAGTTCTTGAAAACGAGCCATCCTAAAATTAGGATCAAGCTCAGGATTTTCATAAACAGGCTCAGGAGGAGCAGCATCAGATACTTTATCTTGAATAACTAGATAAGACATAGGAAGCAGACTTAGCAAAAGGTTCTTGCTAGAATTTTAAAACAAAGTAAACTATTTACCTTTTGAAACAATTTTCTCAGACTGAACTGGTGTTGGAGATGAAATTCTTTTCTTTGGAGAAGGAGGAGGGGAAAAGGTTGGTCTTTGAACCACAGCCTCCTTCACTTGTCTTTGGGAACCAGAAAACGATTTGCCTTGCGAGCTTTGATAACTTTTTCTTGGCTGGGGCTGAAAAGAAGCAGATCTTCCAGAAGAGGCAGCAGGATTAGCTGATAAGTTCCCAGAGGCTCCTGCACCTGGAGGGGGAGGAGGAGGACCTCTGGGAGTCCATCTTGAGACAGGACTATCATACCTCTTAGTTCTTTTCCTTTCTTTCTGCTGGTTCTTTGAAAACCACATCCAGTGCTGAAATTCCTTCGACTTAGGGTCAATGCCCTTCAGAATATAAAAAGGAGTATCATTATCTTTACTGGGAGGAGGAGGAGGAGCAGCTTTTCTCTTCTTTGAAGCAGCTTTCTTTTTCTTTGACTTTTCAGATACATCAGAATCATCCTCATCATCAGAGTGAGATGATAGAGGATTTTCATAAGGATCATAGGCTTCTGAAACAGCCTTTTCTTTAAGCTTCAGAGCAGATTTCTCTCTTTCCTCTTCAATGGCATCCAGAGCCAGAAGGGAATCTAAGTCCAACCCTGGTGAGTCATCCCAGATGGTTGACTTTTCAACTTGCAGATCTTTTTCTTTCTCTTTTAAAGATTGTACTCTTAGATCCCA
Source organism: Platanthera zijinensis (assembly GCA_039513925.1). Taxonomy (NCBI): domain Eukaryota; kingdom Viridiplantae; phylum Streptophyta; class Magnoliopsida; order Asparagales; family Orchidaceae; genus Platanthera; species Platanthera zijinensis. The sequence goes on along the minus strand of CM077085.1, from coordinate 124,249,947 downwards.
GGCAGCCCTTGCTTGAACTTCTTCCAAATTCAGAACAGGAGAGTCATCTTTGACTTCATCTTTCTCAGACTCATCTTCTCTATTATCTAAAAAGGATTCCAATTCAGGATCTACTTGGATATCAGGAATACTTGGGGCAGCCTCTGAGACAATTTCTATTATCTGAGCAGATAAATCTTCTCTAATAACATCTATAGAATTATGAATACAGATCTGCTAAATAAACAGAAATCATTCCTTCCAGGAATTCACAAACTATCAAATTAATCGACTCATCAACAAAACGGATGAAAGAATTACCTTCATACTTGACCATCTCCCATGATTCTTCTAGATATGAAGTTATAATTCCTTCTAGGAATCTAGCAACCACAGGAGTGGTGAGGTCTTCTTTGCATACTTTTACTGCAATCTCAGATAGCATGATTCCATCTGCTATTTCCTTATCAGATAATATTGGAGCTATTTCTTTCTCAGCTGGAGCAGACTCTTCCAGGGCTGTCATGACTGTATCTATTATATCTTGAAGGGAGGCAGGAGGATCTGAGGCATCTTCATGGAACATCTCCCCCTGCCTGATTTCAGTGGAGACTGAAACCAGGCCCCTTGAGGATGATGGCTCAGCAGATTTTGAAAGGGATTTGATGGAGGCAGTTAAGATATCAATGGAGGCTGCAAGGGGAGCGATTGCCTCTTCAATCATGGTCTTGATTGACGGGGTAATCAGCTCCACAATGCGGGAGATAAGCTCAGGAGTGATCTCAAAAGATGATGGATGTGAAGTGGATGGAGCTGCAGCAGATATGGTAGTAGTGCTGGGATGAGAAATGGTGTGGACAGGGGATCGAGCAGGAGATGGAGCTGGAGAGTTAATTGGAGAATTAACTGGGGAATGAATGGGAGACAAAGGAGGAGTAGGAATTCTCTCAGATCCTAACAAATCAAAGCTAGGAGCAGATATCCTAGTCTGATGTGCAGGAAGAGGAGAAGCTGGAGGGGAAAGAGGAACAACCGTAGTTGTTTCTGGAGCAGAAGAGGAAGAAGGTCGTACTTCAGCTGAAGTTGATGGTACTTCAACTGAGGCAGACAGCAAAGCAGAAGAGGAGGAGGGAAGAGCTGAGCCAGCTTCAACATGGTGAGGAGTGACTGATTCAGTCCTGGTGTCCTCAGATGTTGCTGGAGCAGGTTTCACAAAAGTTCTCTTCCATTTAGAGAACAGGTTGGGATCCATCTTCTTGCTTGCGTTGATTGTTGTTGCGGTTGAACTCAGCAGCTGGGGGTATTTTTCCTTAAGGAAGATTCCAACAACCCTTCCGAGGGTAACTTCCTTCTTGCCATTCTTTTTCCTTATTAAATCAAACATCACTGCTGCCCAATCTATCCTTTTCCGATTAACAATCGCACACATCAGTGCGAATTGCTGCCTTGTTATATTATCGTGAGCAGAGTGCTTACCCAGGAGCACTTTTCCTACCAACTCAGCAAGAAACTTGATCTTGAAGGGGAAATTTACTTTGAGCAGCTTCGTGGGAATGCCCTCAGCATGCCCCAGCTCAACTAGCATTCTTCCGAATTCCTGAGCATCTTGCTCATAATCCTCTTCACCATTAACTAATCCAAAAACATCAGACAAAACGGCCGGAGTTAGGATTACCTCTTCTCCGCCGATGGTACCAGTCATCGAATCGTCTGTGGAAGACGACGTGAAAGCCCATTCCTTGATTTCTGGGATGTTTATCTTAATCCTTGCAGACATTATCCTTTCGAGTCCTTGATCCCTGCATAGCTGAAGAACTTCTATGATTCCGGCATCGCAGCTACTGAACGCATCGAAATCCACGCTAAAGCCAGCATCAAACTTCACGACTGCTAGAACTGCTGGGGAAACCGCCATTGATTCGCTGGAGAAAGCTCGAGAAAGCTGGAGAGGACGAAGAAGATGAAATGCCCGAAAATCGCAAGCGGGAAGGCAGAATGAGAAAGGACACGCTCCGTCGACGATAAAACACAAGATCTTTTAACCTAGGTCGACTATCGGCTTTATATTAGACCGGAAATAGTCGATCTACTAAAAAGATACTTGACCCGATAGTCGAACGGTCGTTCGACGATCGGCTCAGAAGCAGAGTAGTCGAACCATCGTTCGGCTATTTCTGGCTTCACAAGCAACAGGCTTTCGTCATCCAGAGATCGACGATGAGCTCGACTTGTTCGACGATGGTCGAACGTCGGTCGACGATCTTCAATCAGACAAACTTTCATCAACCATAGGTCGACGATGGCTTGACCCGATCGACTATCTTCGAACGTCGTTCGACTATCTTCAAACAAGTTTCAACAAAGGCAGATATAGTCACACTTAGTCTCGTCCATTAATCATGCCTAGTTGAACTAAAAAGAACAGATGCTTCTGTTCATCTAAAGGCTTGGTGAATATATCACCTCTCTGAAACTCAGTGGATATGAACTCAAGACAGATCTTGTTCTTTTCCACACAATCTCTCAGGAAATGGTGCCTAATCTCAATGTGCTTCATTCTAGAGTGGTGCACTGGATTTTGTGTAATAGAAATAGCACTGGTACTATCACACATGATCTTGGTGTTCTTGTGTGAGTAACCATAATCCACAAGCTGGTTTTGAATCCACAGGATCTGTGAACAACAACTAGCAGCTGCTATATATTCAGCCTCTGCAGTTGAAGTTGAGACAGAAGCCTGCTTCTTACAGAACCAAGAGACCAATCTCTCTCCCAGAAACTGGCAAGTTCCTGAGGTGCTCTTCCTGTCAACTCTGCAACCAGCATAATCAGAATCAGAATATCCAATTAATTCAAATTCTGACTCAGCTGGGTACCAAAGTCCTAGATCTGGACATCCCTTCAGGTATCTCAGGATTCTCTTTAGAAGAATCAGATGAGATTCCTTGGGGTTGACCTGGAATCTAGCACAAAGGCATGTAGCAAACATTATATCAGGCCTACTTGCAGTTAGATATAATAGGGAACCAACAATGGCCCTATAATTCTTTTGATCAACTGGCTTGCCGTGATCATCAGAATCAATAACTACATTAGTAGCCATAGGTGTAGGCATTGCTGAAGCATCAGCCATCCCAAATTTCTTTACCAATTCCTTGGCATATTTGGATTGGGAGATGAAGATACCATCAGCATCTTGCTTAACTTGGAGACCAAGAAAGTAAGACAGTACACCCATACTACTCATCTCAAACTTAGAGTGCATCAGGTCAGAGAACCTTTTGCAAAGTTTGGGATCAGTGGAGCCAAAAATAATATCATCTACATACACCTGAACTAACAGGATTGTGTCCTTGTGATGCTTGACGAAAAGGGTTCTATCAACTACTCCCCTAGTAAAGTTGTGCTCTAACAGGAAACTAGCTAAGGTCTCATACCAGGCTCTAGGAGCTTGCTTTAGTCCATAAAGAGCTTTCTGCAACTTAAAAACATGAGAAGGCTGAGTTGAAGAAACAAACCCCGGTGGTTGTTCAACAAACACCTCTTCCTTAAGCTCACCATTTAGGAATGCACTTTTGACATCCATTTGGAACACCTTAAACTTCATGTAGGATGCATAGGCCAAGAAGATCCTTATTGCTTCTAGCCTTGCAATAGGAGCAAAGGTTTGGTCATAGTCTATACCTTCCTCCTGTCTGTAGCCCTGAGCTACAAGCCTTGCTTTATTCCTTACTATAATTCCATTTACATCTAACTTGTTTCTATACACCCACTTGGTGCCTATGATCAGTTGGCCTTTAGGTCTTGGAACCAAAGTCCAAACTTTACATCTCTCAAACTGATTGAGCTCCTCTTGCATTGCAATGATCCAGTGGGGATCTAGCTCTGCATCTTTAAAGGTGAGGGGCTCAACCTATGAGAGGAAACAAGCATGCATCACATCCTGTCTTAATTGGTGTCTGGTTTGCACACCAGCTGATATGTCTCCAATCACTTGAGATTTGGGGTGATCTCTAAGTGTGACAATATCAGCAGGTGGGATGTGATCTTCAGCAACAGTTGGGATTAATTCCTCAGGAGGAATTTGATCTACTGTTGGTGGTACAACAACTGTTTCAGCAATGTCTTCATCACTGTCTGATTCAGTGATCTGAAGAGTTGATAGTTGAAGAATTTCTTGAGGGGCATCAGGTACCTGCAATGAACTGGAGGAAGGAGAATTTTCTTTCTCCTTGTAAAACATCTGATGCTCATCAAAAGTCACATGCACAGATTCTTCTATCTTACAGGTTGATTTGTTATAAACCCTATAAGCTTTACTTACTTGGGAATATCCAAGCATAATTCCCATTGAAGCTTTTGCTTCAAATTTTCTAATATATTCTTTATTATTATTATGAATATAAACAATACAGCCAAAAACTCTAAGGTAATTAATTTTTGGTTTCTTTCCTTTAAGCAACTCATAAGGAGTTTTACACTTAAGTTTGTGTATCAAACTTCTATTCAAGACATAGTTGGCTGTACTAACAGCTTCTGCCCAATAGGATAGAGGCATGTTAGCATCTGCCAACAATGTGCTAGCAGCTTCAATAAGTGTTCTATTCTTCCTTTCAACTACCCCATTTTGTTGGGGGGTTCTAGGATCTGAGAAGCTATGTTTGATACCTTCTCTCTCACAGAATTCTTGCATGAGAAGAGAGTCAAACTCAGTACCATGATCACTTCTGATCAAGGCCACATGAGTAGAGTACTCAGTCTGCACACATAATAGAAAGTCTGTAAGGGCTTTGAAGTTATCAGACTTAGTTCTCAAAAAGAAAACCCAACTGAACCTAGAGAAGTCATCTACAATTACTAAAGTGTAATACTTCCCTCCTAAACTCTGTACATTTATTGGGCCAAAAAGGTCCAAATGTAATAAATACAGGATTCTAGGAGAATCACTCTTATTTACAGATTTAAAAGAGTTCTTGGTTTGCTTGCCTAGCTGACAAGCCTTGCATAGGCTCTCCTTCTTGTAGGGGCAAGAAGGTAAACCTCTAACAAGGTTGTGTTTAGATAACCTAGATATATTTTTAAGGTTTACATGACTAAGCCTTTTATGCCACAACGAATTATTATTAAGGGTTACTTCATTAAACAGGCAGATTTCAGAATGAGATGAATTGAAGTCTACTAAATAGATATTACCTATTCTAATACCTACTAAAACAACATTATTATTTAAAGTAATATTGCAAGAGAAATTAGAAAATGAAACCTGGTAGCCAGCATCACATAGCTGGCTGACTGAAATCAGATTATGCTTCAGTCTATTGACATATGCAACTCTCTTGAAAGTAACTGCTCCAATTGTGATCTTGCCATAGCCTTCTTTCTGACCACAGCTGGAGTCTCCAAAGATAACCTTTGGGCCGAGCTTAGCTTTGAACTTTGACAGAAGATCTTTATTTCCTGTCATATGCTTAGAGCATCCACTATCCAAATACCACTTATTTTGAGTGATTGGATAGGCCTTCACCTGCAAGACAATTATTTAGACAGAGTGGACCCAAGTAACCTTGGGTCCCTTGTTTTTCACATAAGAAAAACTGGAAATATATGAGAATGCAGGCTGAGGGTGATAACCTAGTGGGTGAGATCTCCTAGGTGGGATTCTCCATGCAGATGATGGGTCAACAAACCTAGGGTTTCTATTCTCATTTAGGTTTCTATGGAATTGATTATGATTTTGAAAATCATGTTGAAATCTTCGATCGACGTTCGACGATGGGCGCTCAGATCGTCGAGCTTTGTTCGACCATGGAGCTTCCGATCGTCGAGCGGCGTTCGACGCTCTTTGCATTTCTTTAAAGAACTTCTTTCTCTTTTCTCTCTTAGCTTTATTTAAGGTTTTATTAACCAGATTTACTTGCTCAGTGTTCTTCTTTCCACTAGCTGAAATGAAGTTCACTGGAGTTGAAAGATTATTTTTAAGAAGGACTGGGGGTTCACTGGGAGAAGCTCCTAAGCCTAGTTTATCATTACCTGACCTAGTGTTAGTCATGCTGGTAATTTCTAACAACTTAAGGCTTCTACCATTAAGTGATTCCTCTAATCTCTTAGACTTAGCTATCTCTATTTTAAGAAATTTAATTTCTTCACTACAAGTAGTGAGTTCTTCCTTTAACCTAACATTTTCAGAGGCTATTGATTCTGAGTCAGCTAACCTATTTCTAAGTTCTTTTATTTCCTTTTCAGAGCTAATCAAATCTAAGCATAAAGATTTAAAGTCTAATTTAAATTCTTCTGAAGTAAAATCATAAGAAGAAAGTACCTCATCTTCTGTAGGCATCTCTTCATCAGAATCAGAACTCTCTGCAGCAGAGTGGTTGCTGCAGGCATCTATTGCCATTAGGCAAACTTCTTTTGCCTTCTTCTCTTCCTCATCTTCACTAGAGCTTGATGAGGAGGATTCTTCATCAGAATCACTCCAGGTTTCAGCAATGAAACCTCTCTCCTTCTTTTTGTTTTGGTAGGTGGATGGCTTGGAGTGCTTCCTGTGCTGTTCTTTTTCTTTTCTCTTTTCTTTGTTCTTCTCCTCTGGACATTCTGGCAAGATATGTCCAGGCTTCCTGCAACCATAACAAATAATTTCTTTAGCGGGAGAGCGATCATACCTTGGTTTGTCTTCATAGCGTGAAGACTTCTTTCTGAACTCCTTTCTCCCCATCTTGAGAAACCTTTTGGCAAACAATGCCATAAGTTCCTCATTAGATTGGCTGCCTTCAGAAGCATCAGCAGCCTTAAGAGCTAGAGATTGCTCTTTTCTTGTTGGAGTGGGGGTCTTGGCTTCAGCTTCTGCTTCTCTGGTCTTCAGCACTTGCTCAAAAGACTTGAGCTTGCCGAGGAGGGCTTCAGTGGAGATCTCATTTGTACTTCTGGCTTCCTTGATGGGCCAGATCCTTAGATCCCATGTGCTAGGGAAGCACATAAGAATCTTATCATTGACCTCTGTCAATGATATGTCCTTGTCCAGGGTCCTTAGCTCATTGATGATTGAGCTGAGCCTGGTGTACATGGCTTCAACTGATTCAGCATCAGTTTTCTTGAAGTTCTCATACTGTGAGATCAGGTTGGACCTTCTGTCCTTCCTTTCATCAGCTGAACCAGCTACAATCTGGTTCAGTGTGTCCCACATGGCCTTTGCTGAGGAGCAGTCATCAACCTTCTGGAACACCTCATCAGACATTGTCTGAGCCAGTATGTTCATTGCCTTGGCATCTGCTATTTTGGCCTTCTTGTATTCATCATTGTAATCTGGAGGAGGTACTGCACTCATATCAGATGATGAGGCAGAAGCAGCAGCAGGTGCTCTTGGGGGACCTGACAAAATAGAAGCAAAGATGCTTTCATCAATAGAATTCATATATAATTTAATCCTTGCCTTCCAGATGCCAAACTTAGCTAAGTTGCATGCTGGAGGTCTGGTGCTAGAATAATCCTTGGACTGGGCCATGATAGTGAATATCTATAAGCTCTTGGTATCTATCAGGATCTTGTGACTTAGGTGTTAGCCTATACAGTCAGTCAACCTCCCTCTGATACCAATTGAAAGTGAAGGGATAGATACTACTCTAGAGGGGGGGGGGGGGTGAATAGAGTTATCAAATTTTGCACAGACAAAACTTAATAGTCTACCCAACTCCCTTGGAGTGAAGTGCGGAATGAAAATATTATAGATATAAAGTTAACCCTATAGCCTAACACAAGTGATGTGTACAAACTCAAGCTAACTGTAATTACAGTTAAGGCTTGGAAAACCTAATCAGCAACTAGCAACCTAGTTATATCTAATCACAGCCACAATACATGAATTAAACAAGAGAATCCAGACGACACAAGGAAATTTATAGTGGTTCCCCAAACAACTTGGGTACGTCCACTCTTCTACCCACACGGTAGGAATCCACTCAGGTTTTTGATCAGGTGCCCTGCCACCAACAAGATCTGCTTCAGGTAGATCCAGAAACCCTTTAGACTTTTGATCAGGTGTCTAAAAAACCAAGCACAGGTTTTTGATCAGGTGCCCTGCCACCAAGGGATACTTTTGAAGGGAGTAATAACCCTGTACAGGAGGGGGGAAAAAGGTTAAGATGTCTTCTCTATTTTACAAAGATTAGAGAAGCACAAAAACTTGCACTGAGCTAGAATGCTCTAAAGAATCAAGGCTCCCCCTGGCTCAAAGATGTCCAGGTGAAGTCTTGCTTCAGTGCAGAAAACTCTTCAGAAAACTCTGAAGGAAAAGCTACAGGAAGAAAGTAAATAATAAAATCAAAGATCTTCAAGCAGCTATCTTCTTCTTCTTCTTCTTCAAAGGAACTCTGAGTTTGAACTTCCTGAAAGCAGGAGAACTCAGGTGAAGAAGAGATGAAGATCTTAACACTTCTCAGTTAGATGGAAGTTGCTGAGAGCAGAAAGCTTTTTCTTGATGAAGGCTTGAAAGCTTGAATGAACACTGGTTAGCTATTAGCTAGCTTGAATCCTTCTTCAAAGGGTCCTTTATATAACAGCAGCAAGCAACGGCTCTCTTCCATTTGAATAATTTGTCTTCTTCTGCGTCTTGAGACCTGGGCTGTAAATATCAAGAAGACACAGCAAACTCTGCAGCAAAAACATTCTATAAAAGGAATAAACCTTTTTCTAAGAAGCTGCAGGCTCAAATCAAATAACAGAAGGACTAAATAAAGTCACATCAGAAAAATACTCTTTATAGCAAAAAGAAGACTTTTCAGTCTAACGGCTATAAAGGGCTGACAGCGGATAAAGTAATTTATAATGTCAGCTAATAAGACAAACAACTTTATCTTAAAAAGATTTGACTCAGGCAAAAGAGATGGAGCAAATATTGCCTGGTAATTTTATCATACAGCTAAAAACAATGTGCCAGAAAATGTATTAATTAATTAAATATAATAAATAAATACAAAATATAAAGGCAGACAGAAAACGTCGAACGACCTTCGGAGATCGTCGACCGACGCACGGAGATCGTCGATCTATTGGGCAGATAGTCGAACGATCCAGATAGTCGAACTATCAAAGAAGATAGTCGAACTACACCGGCAGATAGTCGACCTATCAGAGCAGATAGTCGAACTATCAGATAGTCGATCTATCTTGGACAGATAGTCGAACTATCAAGCACAAACAGATAGTCGATCTATCAAGCAGATAGTCGACCTACCTCAGAAAACAGATAGTCGACCTATCAACAGATAGTCGAACTATCAAAACAGACCAGATAGTCGATCTATCAATAGATAGTCGAACTATCAGATAGTTGAACTATCAGGACAGATAGTCGAACTATCAAAGACGACAGATAGTCGACCTATCAACAGATAGTCAACCTATCAATGCAGAACAGATAGTCGACCTATCAACAGATAGTCGAACTATCAGCGCAGAACAGATAGTCGAACTATCAACAGATAGTCGAACTATCAGCGCAGAACAGATAGTCGACCTATCAACAGATAGTCGAACTATCAGCACAGAACAGATAGTCGAACTATCAACAGATAATCGAACTATCAGCGCAGAACAGATAGTCGACCTATCAACAGATAGTCGAACTATCAACGCAGACAGAGCGTCGACCAACTGATAGACGATCGTCATCAGCCGATAGACGATAGTCGAGCGGCGTTTGACTATAGTCGAACGAAAAACTACTTAACCAAATTCTCAATCTGGAAAAGTGAGGACTCTACAGCTAGACTTCTAACCATTGACCATAGATATTTCTTGGGTCAAGGGGCACAAAGGAGAGGACTAAACTCAAATCAAAACTAGGGTACCAACAGACAACCTCTGAAAGAAGTTTTCAAAACTTATGCAAGAGAAGTTTGAAATGAGCAGTATGAGAGAGCTGAAGTATTTCTTAGGGCTTTAGGTGAAACAATCTGAAGATGGAATTTTCATCTCGCAGACAAAGTTCACCAAGGAGCTAATTAAGAAATTCGGAATGGAGAACGCAACCTCTATGAGGACTCCAATGGGTTCAGCTGTGTCTCTGGACAAGGATGAGAAAGGGAAAGATGAAACCAAGTATAGAAGCATAATTGGATCCTTGCTCTACCTTACTGCCAGTAGACTAGACATAATGTTCTCAATATATGTATGTGCTAGATTCCAAGTTAACTGTAAAGAATCTCACTATGCTTCTACAAAGTAGATTTTAAGATACCTTAAAGGTACACCGATTCTTGGCTTATGGTACCCAAGAAGTAATGACAGTGAACTAATTGGTTTCTCAGATGCAGATTTTGTAGGTAGTAAAGATGATAGAAAGAGCACTTTTGGGATTTGCCAATTCCTCGGAAGAAGACTCATTTCTTGGAGCAGCAAAAAGCAAAATTATGTCACAATTTCAACGGCTGAGTCAGAATATATTTCTGCCGGTAGTTGTTGTGCACAATTGCTTTGGCTAAAGAATCAACTTGAAGACTACAATATGCAAGTCAAATACATTCCCTTATTTTGCGACTCCTCCAGTGCGATTGCAATAACAAACAACCCAGTCTCTCACAGTCGGACAAAGACATAGAGCTGCGATACAACTTTATCCAGGCACATTTGGAGCAAGGGGATATAGATTTACAATATGTCCCTACAGATAGGCAGATTACAGATATATTCACGAAGCCGCTGGACGAGACCAAGTTCTCTTTCTTCAAAACTGAACTTGGTATGCTAAACAAAGAAGAATAGAGAAGGAGGACTCACAACACAGCTCGTAGATCAAGGGATGATTCAAAGAGTTGAAATTTCTCCAAGTTAGACTTCATTTCTCGAGAAAGGTATTAACTACTCGAGAACTCACCAATAACTACTCGAGTACTCGACAATAACTACTCGAGTACTCCTTTGAACTTTCGAGAACTAAGTAAGTCACTCGAGTGCTATCACTCGAGTACTAAACTTCTTCTCAAGAAGTATAAATGAGCCACTCGAGTACTGTCATTCCGTCACTCGAGTAGTGACGATCCAGTCGAGAAATGAGTCGACAACTTCTCGATTTCTTTTCAAATCTTCATTTTTGCAACCCAAAGCCCAAACTGCCATTCTCTAAGGTATATTATGTCTAATTACTCTCTGAATCATGATTACTAGGGTTATATAAATAGAAAAACCGGATTTCAAGATTATACACGATTTAAATCCCTCTCTCGAAAGAATCTTGGCATTCCGCCACTGTTACAGAGCTCGCCGCCATCGCCGTCTTCTACTAGTCGATCTCTCGCAGTTTTCTGAAGAAAATGGCACTATCATCCAAGGTCGACATAGGCAGTGAACTAGTCATCACTGGGATAGCAGAGCTTTCAGATGATTTAAGAAATTTACTCATTCTTCTCGACACTGCCGGCCTATCTTTCATTCTCAAGCAGCCATGTAAGATCTTATTTTCATAAGTAGAGGAATTCTTTAAGAATATTAAAGTAAAGAGGAATGGGAAAGTCCTCAAGTCCAAAGTGAAAGGGATCAAGATAAAGCTCACCAAGACCTCTGTTTCTTCACTCCTTCGGATGCCCATAGTTAATGAAAAAGATGATCTTACACTTGAAGATAGTGATAGAGCTTGAAGTTTTTGTGGCATTTCTACTGAAGTTAATTTCATTCGAAGACCAGATCTTAACCCTGAGAGCAAATTTCTTGTGGACATAATTGGCAAGATTCTCCTATGTAAGACTAGTTCTATTAGAGACATTTCTAATGGCATGTTTGACATGATGACATCAATTATCTGCAGAAAGAGATTTCAGTTGGGTATGCTAATTTTTGACAAGATAAGGGAGAGCTTTAAGACTCCAAATTATGCAAGGATTATCTCTTTGATTCTGCATGAGATCAATCCTGAGGTGTTTGATTTCTCCAAAGGAACAACCCTCCACCATATGAAAAAGGTATCAATCTCTTCCATTCAGAGGTGGGAATTGAAATTGCTGAATCCTGCCCAGGATGTTATTGCTCATAAACAGCCAGCTGTAGAGGACAGGACCCCATCTCCCTCTCAACCTCATATTGCTAGCACATTGGGTGCAGCTGCTAAGGGGGAGCATGCTCCTTCTGTTCAAGAAGAAAGAGTACCTACTCCACCTACTGCTGCCTCTCTCCCTCCAACCACTCTAGAGGACATTCTATCAGATACTCAAATTCAATAAACCATACTTTCTACTGCTAAAGACATCAACCAGATGATTGAAGAACTCAGCTCTGAAGAGCCTCTACCTCCCCATCCGAAAGAACAACCCGCAGAACCTTCAAAAGAACCATCTCCTATTTCATCTCCAGAATCCCCTACTGAACACTCTCCTGCTATTGAGAAAGTGAAAGAAGACACCATACTTATTTCTGATGAAATAGTACTATCCCCTAAACCAATTGAAGCTTCTTTTAAGAGCTTGGATTTTACTCTTCCTACCATCATTGGTGAGGAAGGAGATGTTTTGATTCACACCTCTAGAGCTCAGAGCTCAGTGGTAGTAGAAGAAATTATTCCTTGGACTGCTCCTCCTCTAGTTACTCATACTACAACTCCAACTCCTACTGCTAGTGACCTTCTTCATAAGATAGAACAAATGCTGATGGAACAAAGAAAGTATTTTGATGACTCCTTGAAAGCTTTACAAGAGAAAGTTTCTGCCTTAGAAAAGGAAATGAGCTGAGGATTTGCTGAAATTCAGCACAATACAGATGAGCTGAAGCACTTATTCAAGATAGGTGGAAAAGCACTGGACCACACTACTACTAGTGTTGGCCAAGTGATGGACCAATCTGTTTCTCTAGCCAATAATCAGATTCACTTAGAAAAGAAGGCCCAAGAGAACCTTATGAAGATCTGTGAAGAAGTGGGTTCTTTCAAAGAAGAGGCCAAAGAGAAACTATGTGTATAAGTCAGAAAGGGAGAGGAACTTGTAAAAGAACAGTTAGAAAACCTGATGCTAATGTAAAGACTCTATGGACTGCCAAGATGGATGAAATTAATACTGATGTGAAAGCCCAGATACAATCTGTGAAATTTTATACTTATGATACAATAATATGGATGCATAACCAAATCTTTCCTGAGTTCCAAGCTGACCCAAACATTATCCCTCATCATCTCAATCTTCTTGCTCAACCAGATCAACCAGCTCAGATGCCTGCTCCTTAACCTACTTTTTCTTCTAGGCCTGAAGGGGAAGCTTCTCCTCTAGAATCATATGCTCAAGTATGGGAAACAGAGATACCATAAGATCTACCTGAAGTTTAGATCCCTAAAATAAGGAAATATGGTGATGGAGCTTTTGCTAGTAGATCATTTCCAAATCCAGAGGCAGAGAAAAGGAAAGCACAAGAATTTGCAAAAATCTGGAGCCCAACTTAAAAATCATTGATTCTTTATACTCTGAAGCTAGTTTTGGACTTGAATGAAAATAGACATGACCATTATAGCTCATATGAATGAGAATTATATGAGAAGTCCATGACTAAAAGAGGGATATATGATAGAGAATATTGGAGGAACAATCCTGCTGCACCTCCAAGATCTCCCAAATACTACCCTAAACCATTCAGTTATCAGAGAAGGCAACAAGAGAAGAAGGACAGACTACATCATAAAAATCAACAGTAAACTCAAGCAAAAGTTTGATCATAGTTCTAAGATTATGGATTGGATTTGTGTAGAACTGAAATTTTGAAACAATTCTACTTATATAAATCCTAAATTTTGATGATCCTTTCTTTGTCTATAATTTTTGTGCATGCTATTCTATTTTTATCTTCTATATCTAGTCTTTTTATTTTGATATAATTCACCTTAATGTAAATGGTTCTGACTTCTACAAATAGGGGGAGATTGTTGGCTATTGTATCCATAATAACCTATATTTGTATGAAGTCACCCTTGAACTAAGATAGATTACGTTGTATTTGATGTATTGCTTGAGTTATGTGTTTGCAGGACTTATTGCCAAGTGTAGACCAATGTTAGTCTATAGTGGGTCACCTAACACATGACCATACAATGTAATCCCTCATTGTGTGATCCATGGTGTTGACCCATGTGTAGCATATCTATTGGGATACACTTCATTTTCAAGCACTAGGTTTCATGAAGGAAGACTTGTTGTTGATTGGAATGAAGGAACAAAAATTTTCATAAACTGAAATTCTTCTAAGTCTTTTACTCGAGTAGAACTATAGTACTCGAGTATAACTATAGTACTCGAGTAGAACTTTAGATGAACTCAAGTAGGTCTAGTCTGAAATTCGAGTAAAGGAAATGGTTCTCGAGTAGCTTAAATCTAGCTATCGAGAAGCCAAGTCCATTACTCGAGTAGAACTCTTCTCTTTCTCGAGTTATCAGTTTTTATATCTCAAAATTTTCTAAGTATAACACTCGAGTAGTCAGTTAAGTACTCGAGTAGATGAGCAGTTGATTCAAGTGACAGAAAAAAAGTTCTCGAGAAGCTTTTACCCCCACTCGAGTAGCAAATCTTTATACTCGAGAAGGTTGTTTACTTCTCGAGTAGTCCAGTTTCAGTACTCGAGTAATCAATCTTTTCTTCCCAGAATTTTCTAAGTCTTTCTCTCGAGAAGTTTGTTTCCACTTCTCGAGTAGTATCTCTTGCACTAGAGTGGTCCTTACTCCACTCGAGTAGTTATAGATTTTGTCCAAATATTTCCTGAAATGCTTCTTCTCGAGTAGTCGATGCTATCAACTCGAGAGCCAGTCTTTGTACTCAAGTAGTACTCTCTTCACTCGAGTAATTCAGTAAGCTATTCAAAAAAATTTTCTTAAGTCCTTGACAGACGATTTTTCAAATAACTTGATGTGATTGGTCCACGTGGCCATCATTAATGTTAAATCTAACCATTAGGGAGATCTTATATACGGTCTTGTCATTTTGACTAACCCTAACAACAACAAGCGCGTGAATTCCAATATTCTAAGTTTTCTGAATCGGCCGTCTCTTTCCTAATTTACAGAAGCCGCCGCTGATCTTGAAGATCGTCAAGACTGATTTTTATCTAGAATGACTCGCAGATCAAGAGCTTCTTCAATCTCTTGATTCTCTTTGATCATGTGAGTCCAAGTATCTCAGAACAAGGATCTAGCCGAGAGTCTTCTTCAAAAGTTTCTGATAAAGCCGAAAAGGTCAAGAAGCAAGACCTAGGCAGAGAATTCCAGATCTGAGAAATTATTCTGTTTGTATTTCTTAAATCCATTTTATTCTTGTAGGAGATTATTCTCCGAGTGTAAGAGCTCTGTTCTCTAAGTTGTAGGAAGTTTTCATCTTCCGAGTGTAGATCCGTTTTTGTGGATCGAGTTGTAGGAACGTTGTTCCGAGTGGTAGGATTGTTTTAAATCCGAGAATAGTGGAGTAGTTGAGTCTTGTGCTTTGCTAGATAAGTGAGTGGAAAGTGGACGTACCCAAGATTGGGGAACCACTATAATACTTGGTGTTCTCTGAGTTTGCTTGGTTATTTCTCTGTGCATAGATCGCTAAATTTTTTATTCCGAAAATAAACGCACAACTCACATATTCACCCCCCTCTAGGTGATTTAGGTAGACAACTTAAACGTTTTTCAGCAGCAATAAGAATTTAAAAAGAATATTACTGGATAATGATCTATAGTTACCACACCTGCTCCCCCTGAATTGCTGCTACCTTGCTTGATCATACACCTGATCATCTATTCCTCCCCCCTTTTGATTCCAACAAATATCCAGCAAGTTTCTGATCATCTTCGCCCCCTTTGTGATTACAAATAGGCAGTAGTTGATCCTTATGAGAGTGATGGAGTAATGCTGGACATGCTCCCCCTCAACTGATGCCTCATCTATCATATTTCTTGGTAGATAATTTAGTCTATACCAGTCTGGACAGCAGTTGAACATGATGCCACTAAAGGTATATCACTTGAAGAGTCTTCATTTTACTGAAGAACAATTCCATCTGCAAGATACAAAATAACCTGCAACTAAATAAGGAGCAACTAAAGCTATACCAGGTTTAACATACCCAACTCCAACATGAAGGTGTTAAAATTTGCTTCATCTAGTGGCTTAGTGAAGATGTCAACCACTTGCTTGTCGTTTAGGACAAACTCAAGGTTGATATCTTCACATTTGACATGCTCCCTAATGAAATGATATCTGATCTAAATGTGCTTAGTCCTGCTATAAGAGACAAGATTCCTAGTAATTTAAATAACACTAGTGGAATCATAAAATAAAGGACTTCTACTTATCTAAAGGTTATAGTCCTGAAGCTGATGCTGGATCCACAACAACTGAGCACAACAACTACCTACTGAGATGTACTCTGACTCTGCAGCTGAAATTGCAACACTAGTTTGCTTCTTACTGCTCCATGAAGCTAGTATTCCACCCATAAATTGATAGGTTCCAGAAATGCTCTTCCTATTCTCTTTGCAGCCTGCAAAGTCTGCATCTAAATTGCCAGTTAGTTCAAACTACCCATTCCTAGGGTACCACAGGCCAAGATCTAGTGTGCCCTTAAGATACCTCAGAATTCTCTTTGTAGCAGAGTAATGAGATCCTTTGGGGAAAACCTGATACCTAGCACAAACACATGTAGCATACATGATGTCTGACCTACATGCAGTTTGATAGAAAAGGGAACCAATTATCCCCCTATACAAAGTTTCATCAACAGGTTTCCCTGCCTCATCTTTGCATATGGGCATACTTGACCCCATGTGATTTCTCATGGTGGAGGAGTTCTCCATACCAAATTTCTTTATTAACTCCCTAGTTAACTTAGACTGGGATATGGACAAGCCATCACCAGTCTGTCTTACTTGGAGACCCAAGAGGTACTTAAGTTCACTCATACTGCTCATCTCAAACTTCTCCTACATAAGTTTGGCAAACTTCCTACAGAGGTTGTCATTAGTAGATCCAAAGATGATGTCATCTACATAGATTTGAACTTGGATGATCTTACCCTTGGATTCCCTTAGGAATAGGTTCTTGTCTATCTTCCCCCTTGAGAATTTGTTCTCAACGTGGAAGCTAGACAAAGTCTCATACCAAGCTCTAGAGGCTTGATTTAGCCCATATAGAGCTTTTCTAAGTCTATAAATAGAATCAGGTGAGTTAGAAACTACAAAATCTTGAGGCTTCTCAACATAAACTTCCTCTTTTAAGTCACCATTCAGGAAGGTGCCTTTACATCCATCTGGTAGACCTTGAATCCCTTGTGTGCAATAAATGCAAGGAACAATCTTATGGCTTCCAACCTTGCTACAAGGGCAAAGGTTTGATCAAAATCAATGCCTTCTTCCTGCCTGTATCCCTTAGCTACTAATCTTTCTTTGTTCTTGATTATAATGCAATTTTCATCAAGTTTGTTTCTGTAAATCCACTTGACTCCAATGACATTAAGTCCATTTGGTATGGGAACCAAATTCCAGACATTGCATCTTTTGAACTGGTTTCGTTCCTCTCTCATAGCCACTATCCAGAATTGATCTATGTTGGCCTCCTCAAACTTCTTTGGCTCCACTTGTGATAGGAAGATTGTATACATAGCTGTATTCAGACTTCTGCTTCTTGTCACTACTCCATGGCTTGGTTCACCAATGATTTGGTGAACATGATGGTCTCTTAAATGCCTAATTTTTGGAGGTAATCTTCTTTCAGCAACAGCTTTAGAAATAGCCTCTTACTGATCATCCTATGCTCTAAGTGTGTCTGGTAGACCTTCTAGAGTATCCACTTCATCTTGGATAACTGGTTCTGCTTCATTGATGGTCAGATTGTCCATCACTTGTTCTGTACCTGCAGTACTGGAAGAGGAGCTTAACAGCTCCTTGTGAATCATGCTAGACTCATCAAAGACTACATGCACAGACTCTTCTACAACCTGGCTTTTCAAGTTGTATACCCTATAAGCTTTATTATGATTGTTGTACCCAACAAAAATCCCATCTAAGGACTTGGCAGCAAACTTAGTCACATAGGACTTTCCATTATGGAGCACATAACACTTACTACCAAAGATTTTGAGATAGCCCAGATTTGGTTTTCTGCCCTTCAAGATCTCATAGGGAGTCATATTGTGGCTTTTGGTTATAGAGGCCCTATTGAGGGCATGACATGCAATATTTACTGCCTCAGCGAAATATTCTGGGAAAGATGTGTCACACAACAAGGTTCTTCCAGCCTCTATGCGAGTTCTATTTTCCTCTCAACAATCCCATTTTGCTGGGGAGTTCTAGGAGAAGAAAATTCTTGATGAATCCCTTGCTCTTCACATAACTCTGTCATGCCTTCAGACTAGAATTCAGTTCCATGGTCACTTCTGATTTTAACCACATAACTGTTAAACTCATTCTGAACTTGCTTGAAAAACTTGATGAAGATATCAAGGGTCTCATTATTTTTCTTGAGAAAGAAAACCCAAGTAAACTTGGAATAGTCATCAACCACTACAAGGGTGTAGAATTTCCTACCAAGACTATGAACATGCATAGGACAAAATAGGTCCATATGTAAGAGGTATAAGTACCTCACAGAGTCTTTGGAACTAGTTCCCTTGAAGGAAGCTTTGGTCTGCTTACCCTTTTGGCAAGCTGAGCAAATGTTATCCTTGGTGCATTTCACCTTTGGACCATTCCTAATTAACTCTTGACTAAAGAGCTTTCCAATAGTATTGTAATTCAAATGAGCTAGTCACTTGTGCCATTGGATACAATATGAGACCTTTTCATTTACTACAAGACAAATAGGAGAATCTGAGTCCAGACATAGAATGTTTAAACAGTAAACATTTATACTCCTAGTGCATATCAATATGACCTCTTGGTCACTTGACCTCCTAATCAGGCACTCATCCTTTTGGAAGATAATAACATAGCCAATATTAAAGAGTTAGCTCATGCTTATAAGGTTGTGTTGCAACCCTCCAACATAAGACACTTTTGTGATAGTTACTATGCTATTGGTAATCTTACCATAGCCTCTAGTTACCCCTCTATCAGAACCACCAAAGATAATCTTGAGTCCATTTTTCACTTGGGTGAACTCCTTCAAGTTGCTCCTTGTTCCAGTCATATTCCTGGAACAACCACTATCCAAGTACCATATTGGGGTATGGACACTTGAACTAACCTGCATTAAGAAGTTTACTTTACCTTAGGACCCCAATTTCTATTGGGTCCTAGGCGCACATTAGTTTGAAATTGAACATGTCCACCAATAAGTTTTCTGAATGGTGGACTGACTCTAGATCTGACCACATTAGGATTGTGCCAGCAGTCAATGGCATAATGGCCTACCTTGCCACAACACCAGCAATCATGTATGTTGTATCTTATTTTTTGTGGAGGCCCTGTAGTTGGTTTGACTGTAGTCTTGATAGAAGGAAGAGGTACATCGACCATTTTCTGATTCCTTTTAGTATGATTTGACTGAAGGTTAGTCTGCTTGCTGGCTTGTGTGGCATGTTCTGAATCCTATCAGCAAAACATTTCTGTTCAGACAGCGTGCTCTTGATAACATCAAAAACAACCATATCAGGAAAGCAAATAGACTTACCCTTAGTCAGATTCTGTGCTGACAGGTTCTAAAAATTGGCTGCAACCACATTTTTGAGAGGGGGGGGGGTGTTAGCAAAAAAAACAAATGGTCCATGATGGGCAATTTAAATTTCTTCATGGGCAGCCTTAAAGGCACTTATCCTGCTATACCTTCTACAATGGTTGAGAACATTTTTTGTTCTACTTGTGGAAGCACCATTCATATAGCGACCATATATACTTTCCTGGTCATACATATTTGAAGGGAATATCACCCTCTTGAATGGGATAGGTGGCCTAGATTCCATAGACACAACTAGAACTTTCCCTTTCCCTTTGGGATATATAGGTCTTGTGTTACCCTTGAAGCCCAACCCCTTTTTACCCTTCTGTGAGGAGAAGGAGTCTATCAAGGGCAACACTATATTGGGCTGTGAGAAACTGACCACAATACCTTTCTCCCTCCAGAGATTTTCTTCAAGATCTATAATAAGACTATTTTTGATCTTGATAGTCTCCATCTGGATGCCTAACAGGGTTTTCAGTTGACTGAGTTCCCTCATGATCTGATTCAGCATAGAACCTGTTTCAGTAAGCTGAGAAGTAGCAGACTGAAGAGACAAAATATCCTTAGCCTGCTTCATAGTCAACTTCTTGTATTTCTTAAAGGCATCCAGAAGTTCACTATATCTGCCAATTGATTGATTGACATAACCTTCTGAGCAAGAATCATCTTCACCATTAGTTGAAGAGGCTTCTGTATAGGGACTTATCTCATACTTAGATACAAAACTGGATAGGGAATGTACCTTACTTTGACAAGGCTTATTTTGGCTGCCCTATTCATCTGTCATTGCCATCAGCCCATTGTAGTTATAGGCATCTCATTCATCATCATCCACCTCTGAGTCACTGTACAACAGTGTCAGAGGGGCCCTGACTCCTATCCTTGTAGCAGGATAGTCTTCATCTGCTGAAACAGTTTCCAATTAAGCAGCAACAATAACTAACCCAATATAGGCTTCCTCTTCTTCAGACTCTGATGATGATGAGTGATGAGTACAATTATTTATGTCTTTTTTTCTATCATATTTGTAATCATGTCCACTATTGTATACCTCCAATCATTATAATTATGTGAAAATAGTTAAGAATTTGAATTATCATGAATAGAAGAGCACATTATAGAGTTTCCTTTATGTCCTGTATTAAGCTATTTATTTATTCATTCATCTTCTTAATGCAGGTATTACAAGTCCTTAGAACTAAATGTATTGGAGCAAACAGAGGAGTACACGGATCCAACATGACTGATGAGAGGACTGGAATTGGGCACGCTCGGGTAGGAACACACCCGTGTAACTATCCGTGTCCTTATCGGGAAAGAGAACAAGGCTTGGGAGAAAAGACAGAGCACCACACGGGTAGGAACACGCCCGTGTCACTACCCGTGTCCTTTTTTGGAAGAATTAAGGACCTCCTTTCAACCAAGCCGTGTGCGAAGAACTCGAAGAACAATACGGCCGTGTTATCAGCCGTGTCAAATGACACAGCCCATGACCAAACACATCTTTTTCTATTAAACTGCCTTTGAACCGTCCACACGTCCTGTGATACGGTTGTGTTAGAACCCGTGTTTGACCCTGTTTGCAAGGAGACTATAAAAACATGTATGAAAAATAGAATAGGGACTTTCGGATCTGAAGAACTTAGAGAACTTATGGAGGATGAAAGTGGAGCATTCAGCGGAGGGGAGATCGAAGGAGATAATCCGTATGGTTTTAATCTTCATGTATCTTTTTTAATCTTCCCTTTCTCTTAGTGGATCTAACTTTATTTTTACATTTCACATGAGACTTGATTTTTTTGAAACAATTCGGTAATCATGTATGTTGGTTTTTATATCAGATTTATGGTATTTTATTCGTATGTATACTTTCTAACAAGGAGTTTGATATTAGATTTGAAATTAGAACTTGTTTTATTTGAATCCCAAACTTCTAGATTGAGAAATTTGATGTTTGTGATGATGTTTATACGTTCATATTCTAGTGTTATTTCTCTTTGTATGTCAAATTGCATGATCGAGAGATATGTTGTTTGGATAATGGTAATACGGATAATTGGACTCATGGTATCTTAGAGATAGGATTTCATGACTTTATGTATTAGATATGGTTTCTTATTATTAATGCAAATTTGAGTGTTGTGAATTCTTCGAGAGAAAATTTACTCAACTTAAGTTTAGGTGTTGAATTGCTCGAGAGAGAATTCGATAAAGGTTTAAACCTTACAATACACTGAATTAGATAATTTTGTTATTACGTGATTACATAGAATTAAATTAATGAGTGATTAATCTCATGTGATTACTCTTAGACTATCTGCTTTTTAACTTTCCATAATACTCCAATCTCTCTTTATCCAAGTAGTCCTAGTTAGGTTAATTTAGGGTAACAATCAATTTTTATTATAGGTATGATAATAGAGTGAGAGTGAGTACGAGTACTTGAAAAGACCCCGTGGAATACGACACGAGATGCAGATTTATCCTATACTATGATAGATAGGTGCACTTGCCTGAGATTAAAATCAATCTAGCTTATGCTTATCTACATAGTTTATACATAGAGCAAAATTATCACATCATGTTTTTAGCGCCATTGCCGGGGACTCATTTTCAATATTTTGAAAGCTTAAACTTTATTAATCTACTAATTTTTGTTTATTAACATATAACTGTAAATTAGTTTATTGCATAATTATATCACTTAATCTCTTTTTTGTAGTCTGTTAGTCTATGACAAGGGGGAGAAATTCTGGGCTAGCACCATTTAATCCTGAACCGGAAAGGATTATTCATAACCCCGGCCAAAGGGACTTGGGAACGAATAACACAGTTAATTCAAACAGACTTTCAGAAGAGGAAAAAGTAAACTTAGGAGATCATAATTAAATAATCCATATATCTTGGCAAATCAGGACGAGCAAACCATGTCTGACTTTATTATACCTAATCTCCAGGGTATTGGGTCAAGCATCGTTAGACCACCAATTGTCGCAAACAATTTCGAGTTTGAGCAGAGTGTTATTCAGATGGTTCAACAGTATGTCCAATATGATGTCCTGCAAGATGAAGATCCCAACACACACTTAGCTGGATTCTTGGAGATATGTGATATATTCAAGATCAATGACGTTACCAATGATGCCATTCGATTGAGGTTGTTTCCATTCTCACTAAGGCATAAGGCGAAGCAGTGGTTAAAATCATTACCAAGAGGGTCGATTACTACATGGGATATGATGGTTGAGAAGTTCTTAATGAAGTATTTTCCACCGGAGAAGACTGCAAAGCTAAGGAATGACATTTCTACGTATGTTCAACTAGAATCTGAATCGTTGTACGACACATGGGAATGATTCAAGGATCTGTTAAGGAAGTGTCCCCATCATGCATTACCTTCCCAGCTTCAGATTCAGACCTTCTATAGTTGTCTTAATACCGCCACTAAATAGATGATCGATGCAGCTAGTGGGGGCACCTTGAACAATAAGACACCAGAAGCGACTCAATAGTTGATAGAAGACATGACAATGAATAACTATCAGAGGACTAACGTGAGACAAAAGCCTAATAATCCTGCAGGAATCTATGAAGTGGATGTCGTCACTACCTTAGCTATTCAAGTGGAGAAGCTTCACCAAAAGATGGATAACCTATCTCTAGCATTCCCTCCATGGTACCTCAACAATGGGACCCCTCATTTCGTGGAATGTCTTGTTGTGAACCTCAAGTGCAAGAACATGTTGACTATATGGGCAACAATACTAGACCTCCTTTTAACCAAGAAAAAAACCCATATAGTTCTACATACAATCCGGGATGGAGGAACCACCCCAATTTCTCTTGGGGAGTACAAGGAAATCAAGGCAAGAAACCTGTGTTTGGATAACCACAACAACTAATGCAAAGGAAGCCATCATTAGAAGATGTACTCACCAAGTTCATGAAGACTACTGATGTAGCTTTCCGGAATCAAGAGGGCTCGATTCAAAATTTTGAGAATCAGAGAGGTAAGCTCGTAAGGATGGTATCTGAAAGACAACAAGGAACACTTTCGGGTAATACCAAAACAAACCCAAAGGAGCATGAAAAAACAATTCAATTGAGGAGTGGAAAGGAATTACAAGACCAAAGGCTTACAAAGGAAGCACCCCAAGAGGAGTATAGTGGTGAAGGACAGAACGAGATGCATTCAAAGTCAATGGAGTATCAACCAGCAATACTGTATCCAACGAAGCTGAACAAGGAGTGCATGGATGCGTAATACGGTTAGTTCTTAACTATGTTTAAACAATTACATTCTAATTTACCTTTTTCTAAAGTCATTCAAATGCTGAAGTATGCTAAATTTTTAAAGGATTTGATTTCAAATAAAAAAAAAGAATTATCTTTAGTAAAACATAGTGAAGAATGTTCCGCTATTTTGCAGAACAAATTACCACAAAAATTTAAGGATCCCGATTCATTTTCAATTCCATGTTTAATCGGTGATTTACAAGTGAATAAAGCTTTAGCGGACTTAGGAGCTAGTATAAACTTAATGCCTTATAAACTATATTTAAAACTAGGTCTAGGATAACTTAGCCCTACTTGAATTAGTATTCAACTAGCAGATCGATTGGTTAAGTATCCTAGAGGAATAGTAGAGGACGTATTTGTTAAGGTAGATAAGTTTATACTCCCCGCCGATTTTATTATTCTAGATATTGACAAAAATATCGAAGTGCCATTAATACTAGGTCGTCCATTCTTAGCCACATCGAGGGCTCTTATTGACGTTTTTGACGGTAAATTAGTTTTGCGAGTAGGAGAAGATGAAGTTATTTTTCAAATCAACAATACCATGAAGCAATCCTTGGATAATGACGATTATTATTATTTTTATCATAGTGTTGATAATTTTATGATCAATAAATTTTGATTTATATTATAGAGATCCTTTGAATATTTGCATCACTAGCTATTATATAGAAGAAGACAAAAGTGAAGATATTGTTGAACATTTATATTATCTAGATAACTCCGTTTCGATGAATAAGAAGACTGTGTATAGTTTGATTACAGAAGGAGATCTTGAAGTTCTTAAGGATAATACTAAGGATCCACCGATAGTAGAACTAAAAATATTACCGGATCATCTTGAGTATGCATTCTTAGGATCTAATTTTCCTTACCCAGTTATTATTTTTTCTAATCTTTCTAAAACTGAAAAAGCTAAATTAATAACTGTGCTGAAGAAATATAAAAGGTATCAACCCAAGTTTTTGCACTCACAAGATCCTTTTGGAAGAAAACTATAAACCTTCTATTCAACCGCAACATAGGCTAAATCCAAATATGAAAGAGGTAGTGAAAGCTGAGATTGTTAAGCTGTTATATGCTGGAATGATATACCTCATTTCAGATAGTTCATGGGTTAGTCCTGTACAAGTCATTCCTAAGAAGGGTTGTCTAACAGTAGTAGCAA
The DNA here is from genome assembly GCA_039513925.1 of Platanthera zijinensis. Taxonomy (NCBI): domain Eukaryota; kingdom Viridiplantae; phylum Streptophyta; class Magnoliopsida; order Asparagales; family Orchidaceae; genus Platanthera; species Platanthera zijinensis. The sequence continues at coordinate 124,224,852 of CM077085.1, read as the reverse complement.
ATGATAAGAATGAATTAATTCCAACGCAAATAGTAACGGGTTGGCGTGTCTGTATTGATTATCGGAAGTTAAACGATGCCACTAGGAAAGACCATTTCCCTCTACCATTCATTGACCAAATATTAGAATGATTATCATGCCATTCTTATTATTGTTTTCTAGATGGACTTTCTGGATATTTCCAAATCCCTATAGCACCAGAAGACCAGGAGAAAACAACATTCACTTGCCCATTTGGTACCTTTGCCTATAGACACATGCTATTTGGTTTATGTAATGCACCCGCCACTTTCCAAAGATAATTTAGCCATTTTTAATGAGTATGTTGAAGATATTATGGAAGTATTTATGGATGATTTCTCTGTGTTTGGTGATTCTTTTGATTTGTGTTTGAAGAATTTAGAAAAAGTTCGGAGGAGGTGTGAGGAAACAAACCTAGTACTTAGTTGGGAGAAGTGTCATTTCATGGTGCAAGAAGGGTTAGTACTTGGCCATAAGATCTCAAGCCAAGGAATTCAAGTAGATAGAGCTAAGATTGAAACCATAGAAAAGTTGCCACCACCAACCTCCGTTAAGGCAGTGAGAAGCTTTTTAAGTCACGCCGGATTCTATCACCAATTCACTAAAGACTTCTCTAAAATAACTAAACCACTTACTAGGCTTTTAGAGAAAGACACACCTTTTATTTTTAATAAAGAGTGTTGATAATACGTTTTGTAGCCTAAACTATCATCGTATTTTCTAGTTTTGAAGGCGCTAATCTTGCCTTATTTGCTTAATTTTTATCTTTCTTATGTAAACATTATTGCCACTAACATTTTCTTGTCTTTTTGCAGGTTTCTAGAGTTTTGGTCAAAAATGACCTGACACGGCCCCTTGTCACGCCCTCCCTGGGCGTGTCACCCGATCCCGAGGAAGCTTGCTGACAGATACAAAATAATAGGAAAAATGGCTGTCACGCCCCCCTAACACTCCCTCCCCGGGCATGTCCCAGGGCGTGACACAGGGAGTGTTGCCCTCTGCCCGAAGTTTGCCACTTCATTAAATGCATTTTCTCCTCCGCACGTCAATAGTACTATCACGCCCCCCGTTATGGGTGTGACCCAGGGCGTGTTCGACCCCTTTTCCAAGACTGACAGATTTCTGACCAATGATTGAGACTTGACGTACGTGTCACGCCCCCCAACACGGGCATGACCCACGGCGTGTCAGCCATCGTACAGAAGCAATCATCCTTCCTGCCAGAATCCAGAACCCGAGGTCAACCCCGTATGTGTCACGCCCCCTGACACGCCCTACCCGGGCGTGACATAGGGCGTGACCAACCCGAGAAATTTTCCTATAAATTCAGATGCGCCCCTTCCGTTTCAGACAATCTTGGGTTGAGAGGGGAGGTGCTGCCCTTTTGTTTACTAGTCCTTTTTATACATTTTCTCCCTCTCTCTCTCTTTCTCATTTCATGTTTTTCTAATCCTAGCTTAGTGCTCCTCTTGCAATAGCTTTTGTATTAGCTTTGTACTTCATTTGTAGCCTAGTGTTAATGTTAGCTTAGCCTTCTCAATTTCTTGCAATTGTAATTTTCATTTCAAGTTGTTGTACCTCTCTTTAATATATATAAAAGTTCCCTTTATTACCTTGTGTTCTTAATGCTTTACTACTCATCCCCCCTCCTCCACTTCACTATGAGGAACTAATCCTCCTTGTACTCGATCTTGATGATCCAAGGTTCGAGTGATTAAGTTATTATGCTTTGAATTTACCTTGTATTTATAGGGTTTAGGCCTTTAAATTACTCTTGATTTTTCTTGTTTGGAATTATATTGTCGATATATAATTTCCAATTTAGCTTTCATTCTTGGCTAGCCGAGTGGCCGATAGTTTGAAGTGAGCATTCAAGAGTAAAGAGAGTTGTACGCACCCATCGAGAGAGGCAGACGTCCAAATATACCGGATTGGAGTAAAATCTAATAGTGGGGTTCACCGTGTAAAGTGAGCTTTAGGACTCCAATTTAGACGAGAGTCGGTCGAACCTTCCTAAACACAGTTGGGCACAACTTCGAGAGAAGCGTGTTCAAGCTTTAGGAACCTCTATGGTCAAGGATCCTAACCCTATTAAGCTTAGGTTTATTTATCGTGTTTTTAATCGACTTTAGCCGAGGTGATTCTCGATTGAGTGCATTTCCATCTAATCATTCTAATCCTTCGTTGTAATCGCTTATTTTATGCTCTCTTTATTTTAGTGCAATTAGTTCTCTTTTTATGCAATATTTCCTTTCCTTAGTGCGTTTAGATTTCTCTTCAACCCTAAAGATTTCCATCGATAAAATAATAGTCTTTGTGTGAGTAAGTATAGTCAACACTTCCCGGATTTCAATACGACACTTGTGTCCCCTAACAACAGTTCGATAGATATACTTGCCTAATTGGATTGCTAGTTCGGTTCTCTTTTGTTAGGCGGAAAGCGATCATCAAGTTTTTGGCGCCATTGAGTTTTTTGCGCCGTTGTCGGGGAGCAACTTTTGTTGATATATCAAAAGCACGAACCTATTACTTTTATCATTTCTCTTTCTCATCCTCCTTCTAAAAAAGTTTAAAATCCAATTTTTTTTATTATCGCTCTTAATAGAAACCTACTTTACAATTTTTCTACGCCACATAATTTTCTCGAAAAGGGAAAAGGGCTTTATGTGCCACTATTTTGTCTAGTACCTTGCGAACCCTTCATTGGGTAGCCCTTGGAAAGTTCAGGAGTTAAATTATCTTAAAAAATGTATTTCAAAAAAAAAAATTTATTAGTTCTCTTTTTCTAGTTTATTTATTTCTCTTTCTTCTCTTCTCTTCTTTTAGTGCATGACCCGCGGGAGTCCGTCGGTTATTTTGGATTTGGACCACGAAATTGAGCGTACTCTTCGAAGAAGATTGCGATTTCAAGGCCCTACTCTCCAAATACCGGTTGAGGATTTCGAGCATTTTCTAATTTAAGAATGGAAGAACCCCACGTGGAGGAAGTCATGCATAGGCCTATGTCCTATTATGCACGACCGAATCTATAGGGAATAGAATCTAGTATAGTTCACCCTACTATAGATAATAACAATTTTGAACTAAAGCCTAGCATAATTCAAATGGTGATGTAGTATGTGCAATATGACAAACTTCAAGATGAAGATCCGAACGCACATATAGCAAGCTTTCTTGAGATTTGTGACACATTCTAGATAAATGGTGTTACAAATGATGCTATTAAGCTAAGATTATTTCCTTTTTCTCTTAGAACTAAGGCTAAGCAGTGGCTGAACACTGTACCTAAAAACAACATTACAACCTGGGATCAATTAACTAAAATGTTTTTGGCAAAGTATTTCCGGCCAGCTAAAACTGCAAAACTTAGGAACGACATTTCTGCTTTTGGACAAATAGACTCTGAAACCTTATATGAAACTTGGTAAAGATTTAAAGAATTATTAAGACGATGCCCACATCACGTGCTGCCTGTATGGTTACAAGTGCAGACATTTTATAACAGGCTAAATCAAAATACAAAGCAAATGATAGATGCAGCTTCTGGCGGTACTTTAAACCAAAAGACCCCTCTTGATCTTTTAGAGGACATGAACATGAACACTTATCAGTGGAATGTGCCTAGGTCCCGCCCAAACAAACCTACTGGTATCTTTGAAGTGGACAACGTCTCCCAACTAGCTCTACAAGTAGAAATATTAAGCAAAAAAATTACGGAGATGACTGCTGCCTCCGCCCCTCAGGTATGGGAATCTACAACTCCTGCTCCCAAACAATTAGATTTTGTTAACAATATGCCTAGAAATGCTTTTCATAATTTTTCTGCTGCAAATTTTCCTGCGCCCGATTTTAATTTTCCGAATAGTTATAATCCTTCTTTAAGAAATCACCCGAATTTTTCGTGGAGTAATCCTTCGAACGCAATGCACCCGCCACCAAAAAATGATTTTTCTGCACCACCACCACCTCTTCAAAACTATCCAAAACCTCCAAGCTTGGAGGAGTTACTTTCTAAATATATAACCACAAATGACGCTACTATAAGAACCTTAACTGGAAGCATTAAAAGTCTTGAAAATCAAGTAGTACAGCTCGCAAAAATAATTTCTGAGCGACCCGCAGGGTCTCTTCCTTCCAATACCGAGCTCAACCCGAGAGAGCATGCGAAAGATATAACTCTTCGGAGTGGGAAGCAAGTTTCCAGTATGGTTAGTGAAGAGCCCGAGGCAAGCTCCACCCTTGTTTTTAAAAATCAAAGCTCCGCCCCCATTTTAAAAATTCCACCCTCTGCTGAAGAAGTTATCACCCTCGTTTTAGAAAAAGATCTCACTCAACCACCCATTTTCAAAAATAATCCAACTTCACCATACCCTTCCGAACTTAATAAGCAATGTCAGGATGATTAGTACTCCCGCTTCTTAGATATGTTCAAGCAAATCCACATTAATCTGCCCTTCCACGAAGCGATCTCCCAAATGTTGAAGTACGCTAAGTACCTTAAGGACCTCATGACTAACAAAAAGAAGTTAGAAAACCTTTCGCATGTCACGTTAAATGTCGAGTGCTCTGCGGTCTTGACAAATGGTTTACCAAAAAAATCAGCGACCCGGGTAGTTTTTCTATTCTATGTGTCATTGGTTATCTTTTTGTCAAGAACGCATTAGCCGACTTAGGTGCGAGTATTAATATGATGCCTCTCTTATTGTTTAAGAAGTTAGGAATTGGTAGCCTCAACCCCACACGCATGAGTATCTAGCTCGCCAACAGATCCATCAATTAGCCATTAGGAATCGTGGAGGATGTCATCGTTAAAGTAGACAAGTTAATCTTCCCGGTGGACTTTTTCATATTGGACATCGAAGAAGACATCGAGGTTCCCCTGTTCCTTGGATGACTCTTCCTTGCCACCTCCCGAGCTATCATTGACGTAAGTAATGGTAAGCTCTTCCTTTGAGTAGGCGATGATGAAGTGACTTTCTCTATACCCCCTCGATGAAGAACACCCTAGCAAATGACGACTCATGTTTTTTCGTAGATGCCCTAAGTGAAGAATCCTCTTATTGTCTCTCTAAATTTGAAAAAGAATTTTCTGATTATTGTTCCTCCTCTACTCTTCCAACTGAATCAATTCACCTAAGTGAAGAATCCTCCTATCGTCTCTCTGAATTTGAAAAAGAAATTTCTAATTTTTGTTCCTCCTCTACTCTTCAAACTGAACCGCTGCAAGAAGTCGCCATGCCCACTAGCCCACCCCTTTTAATTTTCCACTAAAAAGGTCTACGAGGACATAGTTTTTGAAAAAGAAAGAATTTCTAAAATCTCGTATGAAGAACCCCCTTCCCTAGAATTAAAGGAACTTCCTGAACATCTTAGGTATGCCTTCTTAGAAAAATATTCCAAGTTACCAGTAATAGTTTCGGCCTACCTCACAGATGCGCAAAATGATAAACGTCTTTTAGTTTTACGTAAACATCGTCGAGCTATTGCCTGGAAAATTTCTGATATCAAGGGCATAAGCCCATCTTTCTACACTCACAATATCTTAATGGAAGATAATTTGCATTACTCTATACAACCTCAGCGATGTATAAACCCAAACATTAAAGAAGTAGTTAAGGGTGAGGTTATGAAACTCTTAGACGCATGAATTATCTATCATATATCTGATAGTAAGTGGGTTAGCCCAGTCCAGGTAGTGCCGAAGAAGGGAGGGATAATGGTAGTTCGTAATGAGAATAATGAATTAATCCTGACACGGACGGTGACCGGGTGGCGAATGTATATAGATTATCGTAAGTTAAATGATGCCAGTCGCAATGATCACTTTCCCTTGTCGTTCATCGATCAAATTTTAGAACGATTATCCTGCCATAACATTTATTATTTTCTCGATGGCCTCTCAGGGTATTTTAAAATCCCCATCTCCCTTGAGGACCAGGAGAAAACTATGTTTACTTGTCCCTTTAGTACCTTCGCCTACCGAAGAATGTCGTTTGGATTGTGCAATGCACCAGCTACATTCTAGCGATGTATGCTCGCTATCTTTGACAAGTACGTAGAAAGCATTATGGAGGTATTCATGGATGATTTCTTCGTGTTCGGTGGCACTTTTTATAGTTGTTTAGAAAACCTCAAAAAAGTCTTTGAACGATGCGAAAAAACTAACCTTGCCCTAAATTGGGAAAAATGCCATTTTATGGTGAGGGAAGGGTTAGTTTTGGGTCATAAAATTTATGCGAGAGGAATTGAGGTAGATATTGCTAAGATAGAAGTTATAGAGAAGCTACCGCCACCTACGAACATATAAGCTATAAGAAGTTTCCTAGGTCACGCTGGTTTCTACCGCCGCTTCATAAAAGACTTTTCCAAGATCACCAAGCCCCTTACCCATCTCTTAGAAAAATACGCCCCATTTATTTTTGATGACCTTTGCCTAGCTGCTTTTAATTTAATAAAAGAAAAATTAATTAATGCCCCGATTGTGATAGCTCCGGTGTGGGACCTTCCCTTTGAGATAATGTGCGATGCGAGTAGTTTCACGGTGGGAGCCGTATTACGTAAACACATATCTAAAAATTTCCACCCCATCTATTACGCTAGTAAAATGCTTACATATGCACATGAAAATTACACCACGGCCGAGAAGGAGCTTCTAGCTGTAGTATTCGCTTTTAAAAATTCCACCCTTATATTACACTTTCAAAAATTATTATTTTTACGGACCACTCGACCCTCAAATATCTTCTTTCTAAATCGAATGCCAAGCCGCGCTTGATTCGCTGGGTCTTACTCCTCCAGGAGTTTGACTTAGAGATCCATGATAAGCGAGGAGCCGAGAATTTGGCCGCCGACCTTCTCTCCCGAATTGATAATCCTTTTATAGAAAAATTAGATGAAAAATCTTTTAATGATTTCTTCCCTAACGAGAAGCTTTTTTTAATTAACACATCTACTTCTCCTTGGTTTGCACACATCGCTAACTACTTAGTGGCTCGTGTGCTCCCAAAAGAGTTCTTCTCTCAACAAAAGAAGAAATTCTTTTCTTAGTTGAAGAACTATTTTTGGGAGGACCCACATCTTTTTAGAGTCTGTGTGGACCAAGTGATAAGGAGATTTGTTTCTTATGAAGAAGGTTTAGATATTATTAAACATTTGCATGAAAGACCGACAAGCGAGCACTATCAAGCTGCTCGCACTGCTCACAAAGTGCTAAGTGCGGGTTTTTACTTTCCTAGCCTGTTTAAAGACACACAAGCCTTTGTGAGCAGGTGTGATAGTTACCAACGGTCAGGCAATATTTCCTATAAAAATGAAATGCCACAAAATTATTTCCTCTAGTGCGAAGTTTTCGACCTCTGTGGAATTGATTTTGTTGGCTCCCTTCCGTCTAGCTTTGGGAATAAGTATATTTTAGTCGCTGTCGATTATTTTTCATGTTGGGCTAAAGCCCAAGCTCTTCCTATGAATGACGCCCGAGTCATAGTTACGTTTTCAAAAAAATTATTTTCTCGATTCGGTATGCCGCGCACCATCGTTAGTGACAGGGGTTCCTATTTCTGTAACGCGCAGTTTTTTAAAATCCTAACTAAATACGGCGTTACACATAAGCTTTCAACTGCCTACCACCCCCAAACTAATGGATAAGTTGAAGTACTGAACAGAGAAATTAAAAGAATTTTAGAAAAGACTATTTCAACATCTAGAAAAGATTGGTCAGCCAAATTATACGATGCTCTATGGGCCTACCGAACATCGTACAAAACCGCCCTTGGATGTATGCCGTATCGATTAGTTTATGAAAATCATGCCATTTACCCGTAGAATTAGAACACTGTGCTTTTTGGGCCTTACGGTTTTTAAATTTCGATCCCCACTCTGTCGGCGACCTTAGAAAATTTAAACTTAACGAACACGACGAGTGGCGCTCTTACTCATACGAGAACAACAAATTTTACAAAGAGCGGACGAAATGTTTTCACGAAAAACACTTAAGGCACCAAAAAACCTTTAAGTCGGACGACCAAGTTCTTTTGTATAACTCTCATTTATGTTTATTTCCGGGGAAATTAACGTCGCGATGGTCTGGTCCGTTTTCTGTTTTAGAAGTTTTTCCTTATGGTGCTGTTTTAATTTCACACCCTGATAAGGGTAATTTCAAAGTAAATGGTAGCGTCTTAAACTTTATTTCTCTTGTGGTGATGATGTCAGTCCAAACATTGTAAAATTTCTGCTGCACGAACTCTAACTTCGAACTTTTATTTTTTGTTAAAAACTTTAATTATTATTATTTTGGACAAAATATTTTTGGACATTATTATTTTTTGCGTCGAGCTCAAACGACGTTATAAACAAAGGGCACTCTTGGGAGGCAACCCAAGTTTTCTTTTTCTGTTTTCTTTATTTTATAATTTTTGCCCCGGACGGCTCCGACAAGCTGAAGCTTCTGCAATTTCCTGCTCCAACGTTGCTGAATCCATCATGAAGTCCAAAGAAGACATTTCATGCAGATCCAAAAGCGCCAGCATGGGGGAGCGGCATCAATCAACAGTCGCAGCGAATAAATCCGGGGAAGTACCTATTTTTCAATTCTATACTTTCAATTCTATAATTTCATTTTCTCTCCTTCTCTAACCTCCTTTCTCTATTGAGGACAATGCCCATTTTAAGCTTGGGGGAGGACTTTCTTCTTCTTTTTGCTATGCTTGAATATTTTGCTTTTTGTGAATATTTTTCAAAAATCCAAAAGAAAAAAAATCTTAAAAATTCAAAAAAATAGAAAATATTTCAAAATAAAAAAATGCTTTTTGTTATTAATTTAATAGTTTAGACATTTTGGTATTTCAATAGTACCCCTGGTTTTTGTTTTGTTTTTCTCAAAATCTCATATAAATAACTTAATTAATTATAATATTTCTAATCGCCTTTTTTAATTATGTTTCACAAGTAAAATATTGGCCATGCTTTGTTTCTAATTCAAGGTAGCATGTTAACGTAAAACATTTTTTCTAAAACTCACATTTCTATTATGGTTTTCGTTCTTTATTTTCTCAAAAATTCATCATCCACTATTTTCCTTTTCGTTTTTGGATAATTTTCATAAGGTCAACTTTTGAATATCGTAGTAGATGTGAACGATCCAAGTCACCTATTATTTCTATTTTCAAGATAATTTCATCAATCTTCTTTTATTATCTAGGACTTGTTTTTTGAAAATTTTCAAATCTATGTTTTAAATAAATTTAAAAGCATGAATATGATTTAGGCCGTTTTTGTTTTCGTTTGAGCTTTCCTGCTAACCTAAAAACTTTCACCACTAGTTAGCCATTTTTGAGCCTTTTTCAAATTTCATTTGATAGCTCCTCTTTTCATATCATTTTCACCAAAGCCAAAATTTCCAACCTATCTAATCACACCAGCCTTTTTAATTTTCATAAAGGATTTTCATGTTTATGTTAGGTTATTTTGTGATATTTTTGGAGAAGTTTTTGAAAAAAGTATGCTGAAAAGAAATGTTTGCTTTTGTTTGGCCAATTCAAAATGAAAAAAAATATTTATGGCCTTTGTTTTGAAAAAGAAAAAGAAAAAAAAATGAAAAAGAAAAAAGAAAGAAAAAAAATATTTTGTTTAAAATGAAATTTTTTGAAACTCTTTGTTTTGGTTTAGTATGATTTTAAGCCTCCCTGTTTATATTTGAATTCCACTCCTAATCATAATCCTAAACCAAACACTTCGGTCCTATTAAGTTGCTTTGATTCATGCTTTTGAATTTTATTTAATAGCTAAGAAAAGAAGAAAAGTAAATCAGTATTAGTTTTGGATTTAAACTTATATTTTTGTTATTTAATTAATATAATTATAATGCGTTGCTTGGATCTAGTAACAACTCAATGCATTTTTTTCATTTTCGTTGCTTTGCTTAAATCTATTTAAAGAATTTCGTCAAAATTTTGGATGATTTATTTTCGTTGAGTAAAGTTTATAAAAGTTAAACCATACCTAAATAATTTTTTTAGATTTGCTTTTCACCTTTCCCTACTTAGAATTTTGCATAGTACTTGTGTTAACATAATTAGAATCTTTTGATTAGTCACTTTTTATGATTATCTAGTTTTTATATTTTTGCTTGGGGACAAGTAAAGCTTAAGTTTGGGGGAATTTGATAATACGTTTTGTTGCCTAAACTATTACCGTATTTTCTAGTTTTGAAGGCGCTAATCTTGCCTTATTAGCTTAATTTTTATCATTCTTATGTAAATATTATTGCCACTAACATTTTCTTGTCTTTTTACAGGTTTCCAAAGTTTTAGTCAAAAATGACCTGACACGCCCCCCTGTCAGCCCTCCATAGGCGTGTCACGGGGCGTGTCACCCGATCTCGAGGAAGCTTGCTAACAGAGACAAAATAATAGGAAAAACGGCTGTCACGCCCCCCTGACACGCCCTTCCCGGGCGTATCCCACGGCATGACACAGGGCGTGTTGCCCTCTGCCCGAAGTCTGCCGCCACATTAAATGCATTTTCGCCTCCGTACGCCAACAATACTATCACGCCCCCCATCACGGCCATGAACCAGTGCATGTTCGCCCCCTTTTCCAAGACTGACGGATTTCTGACCAATGATTGAGACTTGACGTACGTGTCACTCCCGCTACACGGGCGTGACCCAGTGCGTGTCAGCCATCATACAAAAGCAATCATCCTTCCCGCAAGAATCCAGAACCCAAGGTCAGCCCCATACTTGTCACGCCCCCTGACACGCCCTCCCCGGGAGTGACCTAGGGCGTGACAAACCTGAGAAATTTTCCTATAAATTAAGATGCCCCCTTCCATTTCAGACAAGCTTGGGTTGAGAGGGGAGGTGCTGCCCTTTTGTTTACTAGTCCTTTTTATGCTTTTTCTCCCTCTCTCTCTGTCTCATTTCATGTTTTTCTAATCCTAGCTTAGTGCTCCTTTTGCAATAGCTTTTGTATTAGCTTTGTACTTCATTTGTAGCCTAGTCTTAATACTAGCTTAGCCTTTTCAATTTCTTGCAATTGTGATTTTCATTTCAAGTTATCGTAGCTCTCTTTAATATATATAAAAGTGCCCTTTATTACCATGTGTTCTTAATGCTTTACTACTCATCCCCCCTCCTCCACTTCACTATGAGTAATTAATCCTCCTTGTACTCGATCTTGATGATCTGAGGTTCGAGTGATTAAGTTATGAAGCATTGAATTTACCTTTTTCTTTTTAGTGTTTAGGCCTTCGAATTACTCTTGATTTTTCTCGTTTGGAATTATATTGTCGATATATAATTTCCAATTTATCTTTCATTCTTGGTTATCTGAGAGGCCGATAGTTTGAAGTGAGCATTTAAGAGTAAAGAGAGTTGTACGCACCCCTCGAGAGAGGCATACGTCCAAATATCTCGGATTGGAGTAAAATCCAATAGTGGGTTCCCCGCGTAAAGCGAGATTTAGGCCTCCGATTTAGATGAGAGTCGGTCAGACCTTCCTAAACTCAGTTGGGCACGAATTCGATAGAAGCGTGTTCAATCTTTAGGAACCTCCATGGTCAATGACCTTTACCCTATTAAGCTTAGGTTTATTTATCGTGTTTTTAATCGACTTTAGCCGAGGTGATTCTCGATCGAGTGCATTTCCATTTCATCGTTCTAATCCTTCGTTGTAATCGCTTCTTTTATGCTCTCTTTATTTTAGTGCAATTAGTTCTCTTTTTATGCAATATTTCCTTTCTTTAGTGCGTTTAGATTTATCTTCAATCTTAAAGATTTTCGTCGATCAAATAATAGTCTTCGTGTGAGTAAGTGTACTCAACAGTTCCTAGATTTCAATACAACACTTGTGTCCCCTAGCTACAGTTTGATAGGTATACTTGCCTAATTGGATTGCTAGTTCATCTCTCTTTTCTTAAGCGGAAAGCGGTCATCAAGTGTCTACAAGCTTATGAGTTCTTAAAAGAAAGATTAATTAATTCTCCTATTATGATCACACTAGATTTTACTCAACCTTTCGAGATCATGTGTGACGCTAGCAGTTTTGTGATAGGGACTGTTTTAGGTCAATGCCAAAACAAACACTTTCAACCTATATATTATGCTAGAAAAACACTTAATAACGTACAAGAGAATTATACAACTACAGAAAAAGAACTCCTAGCAGTGGTATTCGCCTTCGATAAATTTAGATCCTATTTAACATTGTCTAAGGTGGTAGTATACACAGATCACACTGCCCTAAGATATTTACTAGCCAAGGCGGAAGCCAAACTTCATTTAATCCATTGGGTTCTTTTATTGCAAGATTTTAATTTGGAAATTAGGGATAAACGAGGAGCAGAAAACTTAGTGACAGATCATCTCTCACATTTAGAAAACCCACTACGCACAATGTTAGATGAGTCTAAGATTAGTGATACGTTTCCGGAGGAATCATTATTTGCATCATCTACAAATATAAATGCTGATTATCCGTGGTTTGCAGATTATGCAAACTATCTTGTGGCTAAGGTCCTTCCAAAATACTTTCATATCAGCAGAAAAAATATTTTTTCACTGACTTGAAATATTACTTCTGGGAGGATGCCTATCTTTTTCGGATATGTGCAGATTCCATTATAGGTAGATGTGTATCAGCGGATGAGGGCTGGAAAATCCTAGAGCAGTGTCATTCAGGCCCTACAGGTGGTCACTTTGGAGCAAACTACTCAGCTAAAAAGGTTCTTGATTTCGGTTTTTATTTGCCCCTTCTATTCAGGGGTTCCCAAAGGTATGTGCTTTCATGTGATTATTGTCAAAAATCAAGTAATATCTCTAAATTACATGAAATGCCACAAAAATTTATTCTTGAATATAAAGTGTTTGATGTGTGGGGGATTGAATTTATGGGACCATTTCTGATTTCTTATGGGAATAAATATATTTTGGTAGCTATAGATTATGTATTGAAGTGGGTAGAGGCGCAAGCTCTCCCTACTAATGATAGTAGAGTAATAATTCAGTTTCTGAAATCCTTATTTGCATGATTTGGCACACCACATGCTCTTATTAGCGATAGGGGTACACATTTCTATAATCTACAGTTAGATAAAGTCTTACAAAAATACGGGGTCAAACATAGGATAGCCACTCCATATCATCCACAAACTAGCGATCAGGTTGAAGTTTTGAATAGAGAACTTAAGAGAATCATAGAAAAATCTATAGAATGGAATAGGAAACAATGGTATAAGAAACTAAACGATTGCTTATGGGCATATTGGACTGCCTACAAAACACCCATAGGGACCACCCCCTTAGGTTAGTCTATGGTAAATCATGTCACCTGCCTATAAAATTTGAACATAAATCATATTGGGCAATATGCTCTTTAACTTTTGACACCAATTCTATAGGGGAGAAACGAAAACTTCAACTTAAAGAATTAGATGAGTAGAGAACCATGGCTTATGAAAACTCCCAGATATATAGGGAGAAGACTAAATTATTCCATGATCATCACCTTCGCAAACCCAAGACATTCCAAAAATATGACCAAGTCCTCCTTTTCAATTCTCGACTTAGTATATTCCCAGGGACGTTAAGTGGTACAGACCCTTCTAAGTCAAAGAAGTTTTTCCCTATGGCACCATCGAGCTAACCCACCCTGAGAAGGGAAATTTTAAAGTTAACGGGTACCGACTAAAACTCTATTATGGTGCATTTCCTTAAGATTTCGCTCGCCAAGAATCATGTCTCCGACTAGACTAGGATTAAGTGTAATGTAGTAATTTTTCTAAGTTTATAAATTTTTGGAAAAAATTATAGTTAAATGTTCGTATACAAATATTATAAAAATCACTTAGGCGGTACTTCCATTTCAGAGAGGTACACGGGTGGGCACACGCCCGTGTGCCTGGCCGTGTTCATAACACCTTTCTTTAGCCCAGCCGTGTTCAATTTAAAACTGAGTAGGAATCCTTTTTCCCGAGCACCGCACGGCTAAACACACACCCGTGTGTCAGGACGTGTAGAATTTTTTAAATTTTCTCACACAAACATCCAGAGAAGGACATGGGTTAACACACACCTGTGTTGGTACCTGTATGCAGATTCTGAGTTCGACGAAGCATGATCCTGAGCAGGACATGGGTAGCTACCTAGCCGTGTGTGCAGCCGTATCGCAGTTCAACGATTTTATTCCCGAGAAAGACATGGGTTGATACCTGGCTGTGTGTAAACCCGTATAGTAGGTCGACGATGTTGTTCCCGAGAAGGACACGGGTCCACACACGCCTGTGTTGCTGATCGTGTTTGTCTTTGTCCCCCGTCAGTTTGACCACACGGGTCCACACACACCCATGTTGTGGACCGTGTTCGCCTGGCGCGGTCCTTTCCCATCAATTTGACCGCACATCTTTTAAGTACCATGTACTTCCCGGTTACAGATTAATGAACACGGGTGCACACACGGTCGTGTGGCTACCCGTGTTCGGCATATTATATAAGGCCGTATCATCTTCTTCCTCTTCATTTCCTGGTTTCACCCCCAGTCTTCTGCACTCCTTCACGCCAAGAACTCAGGCTTGGAGCTTTTGCCTTCAATATTCGCGGATTCACCTCCTCTCCTTTCGATCTATCTCCCTAGGTAATTTTTTTTATGTTCTTATTTTTCAATTCCTTATTCTTCTCCACTCTCTTCTCATTCTTCTTTTTCTCATTTTCTCCTTTTATTTTTTTCTTCTTCCTCATTCTTCTTCCTCTTTTTTCCTTTTCATTTCTTAAAAATCCTTCCGCTTATTCGCAGATCATGTCAACGGGACGTTCATAAGGGGGATGCCGTCATCGCCCAAATCTCCAAGCATTATCAATGGAAAGATGCGACAATGTTGTGCCATAAGAGTTTATAGATCTAGCGCACATTAACAGTTTTAATCGCCTCCAGTCAAAGAAATTTCAAGACATTCGAACTATCAACTGGAGCATTTTGGAGGAGATTCATTTAACTGCGAAAGTTCGAGAGTTAATTTCTATAATTGGGTGGGAACAATTTTTTAGTATTGAGGAGTTGGGGTTTAAGGAGCTCACGTTAGAGTTCATGCCCTCCTTTTACCTAAATCTTAGACCGACTTTCACCGAGCAGACCAACACGCAAGAGGGGGTTATTTCGTTTCGAGTAGAGGGCACTACTTATACCCTTTCTATTCTCTAGTTCACCTAATATTTAGGGGTGTATGAGGACCCTTTCCTCTATAGTGTCGCCTACTCCGACCTTCCCTTTGATCTCCCCTCTCATGACCACGCAGCCAATATCGGGGCTCGACTTTCCTTCGATCTATCTCCATATGAGGCTAAGAGGTCAAAGGCGTCTAAGCTTCGTTCTCCCGCCCTCTATACATAAATCATCTGTTGAGTCATACCTTGAGTGGCTGGGGCGAAACCCATGGTATCGTGAGTAGGCAGGATATGTTGTACCTCTATAGCATGTCGTCGCATTACCACATTAATTTGGGTTATATATTAGTGCAGTTCATTCTTCACCAGGCCGATAACTCACGTATTGGGTCTATCTGTGCACCCTACATCACGCGCTTGGCAAAGAATATGAACATCTTTTCTTCCCTTCCCCCGATGACAGTGGTAGCGAAGACTGTGCCAATCACTATGGCTAGTCTTTGATCTCTCCTCCTTGTCACTACCCGTCAGGGTCAGGGTGGGCTTATTTATTCCATTGCAAGGCGTGGACCTCAGTTTTCTCTTGATGATGATGATGACGACGATGTCGATTCTGACCTTGATGAGCCTCTGATTCTTCCAGCCTAGTTTACTTATACTCATGAAAAGTCTTCTGCCCCTCCTCCTCGATCGCGCTCTTAGTATTCACGTGATTTTCGTCACTTTTATGAGACCGATCTCTCACCGCGCTTACAACGTATAGAGGATTCATATAAGCGGACAGAGGACGCCATAATTCAGATCAGGGACCACTTGGGGATCTCTCCTCCACCTCCGGCAGCTCCCGACTCCTCTTACCTCCCAGACGATCCTTCAGATTCTGCTGCCCCAACTTATTATTTTTTATTTCTCTGTATTTTTTAATATATTTAGTTATATCACCTCAGATGTTCTATGCTCTCACTTTCTGTAATCATATATGATGTAACTTGAAGGAGACTCATTTGTGGATCCTATTTAGTTCTTATGCACTTTTATTTTATTGATAGTCAGTTATTTACATTTGGTATTTTTGCCTTCTCAGTTCTTTACATTGCATTAAGGACATTGCAAATTTTAATTCTAGGGGTGGATGTTCTTCAATTATAATATTTTAGTGCTGGACATGATTACAATTTATTATTATTATTTTTTTGCTAGCATAGTACTCAATGTTGTTAAACACTCCTAATAAAACCGTTTTTACTTCTTTAAGCTTTTATTAATTCACCCACTTGGGATTATAACTAGTTAATTTGCTTTGGCAAGCTGATTAAAATGAATTGACGTAGACTCACTGAGTGTACAAATTTGTTGATTAGTAATTATGCATAGAAATTTATTAGTTTAATTTTCTCTATATAATTTATTTTTAGGATTAGTACTTTATATTTTTAACTAACAATCACTCTATTTTAGAAAATATAATTATCTATACCCATTATTGGTCTCCAGAACTTGCCTCTAACGACCCTCAAAACATTCACATAAGTTAAATAGTTAGGGAGGAAATGACTTAGGCCTCCCTTTGGAAAGCTTGATCCTTGTATGCCCAAAACCCTTAACATTATACCCTTACACACCCAATTTGGACCTAATCCCTATGCCTTTCGATACTCTACTACTAAAATTCACGAAGGCCAAAAATCCTTACCTATTAGCACATCTATCATTGAGAACTTCTTGGAATGAGTTTTTTAATAGTGATATGTGGCCTGAGTGCGTGTACACCCACTCGGAATGATCCCTACTATTGACACTTGGATAAAAAAATAGTGATATGTGGCCTGAGTGCGTGTACACCCACTCGAAATGATCCCTACTATGGAACCTTGGATAAGAAACATTAATAAAAATATAGAGTATCCATCAAAAGAAAGAAAGAAAAAGAAAGAAAACTAAGTGGGAAGTATAATAATTGCGAAGTCTGGGGGTGCTTTTATAATATTGATGTATGTTAGGGTAATTACAAAGCAAGAGGCTCAATCGTTATCTAGGTTTGATTTGAACCATCAGATTTATATTTGATTACCCCACCTATAATCTTCTATCCTAAGCCAAAAGGTTACACAATAATACAAGTCCTAAGGATCCAACCTTACTAATTCTAACTAGTGCTGTGAAGAGGGTGTGAAAAGGCAAGCTTATGACTATCAATATTGATACTTATAAATTTTGAAACACTAATGCCTATCTTATTAAGATTGTTATTTTATCCTCACATTTATGGATGATTGTAATTCTATTTCCAGGAATGAGTGAAAATAGTTAGAGAAATTTTAAGTTAAAGTTATATTTAGAAAAGTCAACTATACTATTTCCTATGCAATTACAACCTCAAATTTCTCTTTAAATTCATAACAATCAGCTTGTGGAAGAAAAAAAAATTTATCTATCGGTATTCCAAATTTTTGAATTAGTCTTCTTAGGGACAAGCAACCACTTAAGTCTGGGGGTATTTGATGAGTATAATTATTTGTCTTTTTACTATCATATTTGTAATCATGTCCACTATTGTATACCTCCAATCGTTATAATTGTGCGAAAATAGTTAAGAATTAGAATTATCATGAATAGAAGAGCACAGTATGGAGTTTCCTTTATGTCCTGTATTAAGCAATTTATTTATTCATTCATCTTCTTAATGTAGGTATTGCAAGTCCTTAGAACTAAAAGTCTTGGAGAAAACAGATGAGTTCACTGATCCAACATGACTGATGACATGACTGGAATTGGGCACACACGGGTAGGAAAACGCCTGTGTCACTACCCGTCTCCTTATCAAGAAAGAGAAAAAGTCTTGGGAGACAAGACAAAGCACCACACTGGTAGGAACATGCCCGTGTCACTACCCGTGTCCTTTACGGTAAGAATTAAAGACCTCCTTTCAACCAAGCCATGTGCGAAGAACTCGAAGAATAACACGTCCGTGTTATCAGCTGTGTCAAATGACACGGACCATGACTAGACACATCTTTTTGTATTAAACCACCTTTGAACCGTCCACACGACCTGTGACACGACCGTGTTGGAACTCGTGTTCGACCCTATTTGCAACGAGACTATAAAAACCTGTATGAAAAATAGAATAGGGACTTTTGGATCTGAAGAACTTGGAGAACTTCTAGAGGACGAAAGTGGAGCATTCAGCGGATGGGAGATTAAAGGAGATAATCCGTATGGATTAACCTCCATGTATCTCTTTTAATGTTCCTCTTCTCTTAGTGAATCTAAATTTATTTTTACATGTCGCATGAGACTTGTTTTTTTTGAAACAATTCGGTAATCATGTATGTTAATTTTTTACATCAGATTTATGGTATTTTATTCGTATGTATGCTTTCTAACAAGGAGATTGATATTAGATTTGAATTTAGAACTTATTTTATTTGAATCCAAAACTTCTAAATTGAGAAATTGGATGTTTGTGATGATGTTTATATGTTCATATTCTAGTGTTCTTTCTCTTTGTATTTCAAATTGCAAGATCGAGAGATATGTTGTTTGGATAATGGTAATATAGATAATTGGACTCATGGTATCTTAGAGATAGGATTTCATGACTTTATGTATTAGATAGAGTTTCTTATTATTAATGCAAATTTGAGTGTTGTGAATTGTTCGAGAGAAAATTTACTCAACTTAAGTTTAGGTGTTGAATTGCTCGAGAGAGAATTCGATAAAGGTTTAACCCTTACAATACAACGAATTTGATAATCTTGTTATTACGTGATTATATTGAATTGAAATAATGAGTGATTAATCTCATGTGAATACTCTTAGACTATCTACTTTTTAACTTTCATTAATACTCCAATGTTTCTTTATCCAAGTAGTCCTAGTTAGGTTAATTTAGGTTAACAATCAAGTTTAATTATATGTATGATAATAGAGTGAGAGTGAGTACGAGTACTTGAAAAGACCCTGTGGAATACGACACAAGATGTAGATTTCTCCTATACTATGATTGATAGGTGCACTTGCCTGAGATTAAAATCAATCTAGCTTATGCCTATCTACATAGTTTATACATGAAGAAAAATTATCGCATCAATGAGTCTGTCCAGCTCTTCTCTTTCTTAGCCACAAGAGACTTTTCTTTCCTGCCCTTATGATTTTGGTGAGATTTCTTCTCACCATCCTTGATGGCCGCGGAACAGAGACCTACTGTGGTTGGTTCGAAATGGTCAGATTCCGCGGGCCGGTTAGAAGATCGAGTTTTCTAATGAGAGGAGGCAAGCGCACCTATCGCAAGTAGTACTCGGTATTTGGGAAAATACCGAGGTCGTATTATTCTCGGGGACGCGTTGATTATATCTACTCTTCCAGGAACACTATTATCTTACTAACAGTAAGGTGGGATTTTTTAGTTTAATTAAAATGGAAAGAAAGAAAGCAGAATTTTGCTAAGTTAGTTCGATGACGGGTTAACGCTCGGCATCGAATCGGATTAAGACTAAAATAATTCTTAACAATTATTAAACTTTGTTTTTAATTTAATAAAAGGCACTTGGCCGTGGGGGTTCCAGAAATATGAGCGCACTTATCTCTAGGAATATTGCTCACCTAAACATTAAGACTATTCGACCGATCGTTAGACCGACGAAGGATTCCTCTTAATGCCCGCTTTACGCTAAGAACCCCGCTATTGGGTGGGGAACCCAATCCGGCAGAACTACGTTTCTTCTCTTTCTAGGGGGCGTACGCAGTTCTCTTTACCCAAGGGGGATCGGTCCATACGTGCAGCCTCTCGGCGTCGCGTATGGATAACGGAAATAGAGCCCACACATCGATTATGTGGTCCTATGCGTCGTTAACCCGGGGTAAACCTTAAGTCCTTAAATTAAAATAAAAATAAAGTTTTTTAATTATTTCAAATCATTTTTTATGTCCCAATGCTCTTCGATGCCGAAGGCTAAAAGAGATTAGCCACTCATCGGTATGGGGACGGCTTTATGTTTTTAGGTGAAGCGTGAGTGTTAAATTAAGCACTGAACAATTATAAGAGAAAACACGAAAAATAGGACAATTAGATAAATTGAAAGCTAATTGATGCAGGCACTCACGCACACTTCAAAACCATAAAGAAAATTAAATAAAGCAAGACCTACTCAAATGAGTAGGCGGAAATAAATGCACACACGCACACACTCTTCTTAATTGAAGAAAGCGATAAATAAAGCGGTAAAATTATCTCCTACACGCACGCACTCTACATAATTGAGAAAGCGATAAAATTGCAAGTCCCGGCTCAAATGAGTGGGCGGGAGTAAATTTACCTCATACACACACGCACTCTACTTGAAAGTAAAACACACACACGCACTCTACAGAAATGAAAACACACGCACCCACACAAAGTTTTCCTACTCAAGTGAGTAGGAAGAAAATGAAAGCAGTAAAAAGACAAGTCCCACTCAAACGAGTGGGCGGGAAATGAAAGCAGAGCGCCATTTAACTCTTAACGAGTAGGCGAAAATAAATGCATACGCACACACGCACTCTACAGAAATGAAATAAAGCAGTAAAACCTAACTCATACACGCACACACACTTGCAAAAATAAAAAAAACAAAGTGCTCAGAAAATTTAAACGACTGCATTTCTACCGCTAGAATGCGGTAGAAATGCAAAAAAAGTGAAAATAAAAATTAACCGGAGCGAAATTTTTTTTGCAAATAAACGCAAAATGGAAGTACTCGAAAAATTAATACAACTGCATTTCTACCGCTAGAATGCGGTAGAAATGCATAAAAAGATGAAATAAAAATTAACCGGACTAAAAGTTTTGAAATTAAAAAGCTAAAATGAAGTGAGCGAAAAATTATAACGACTACATTTTTATTCGTAAGTTTTTATAAAACCTCCAAAAAAGTGAGAATAAAACTAAAAAGGAACGATAAGTTTTACATTCCTAAGAGCCTAAGTTAAAAAAAATAAAAACGAACACTTTTAAGGGGGTTTTTATAAAACCTATATGAATGAAAATGATAAAGAAGAAAAAGCTAAAGTTAAAAAGTACGGAAAATGAAAACTAGACGGACGGCACAACGGCTAGAAATGCCGATAAATCCTAAGTCTAACTAAGTAATGAAAGCTAAAAAGATGAAAACATAAAAGAAATACAAAAAGATGAACGAAAAATTGCTTAAGTAGGCGCATTCAAATGGATTATTCATACTAATTAAGAGAGAAAAATTCATATTTTATTAAAGTAAAAACCCTAATACAAACTAAGAGAGAGAGAGAGGGGCGAGAAATTCTCCTTACATAAGTATGGAATCCAATTGGGCAACACCTCCCCTAAGCAAAGTGGTCAAAAAAGTGGACAAAATAAGCTTCCTGAAAGCTCTTATTTATAGGCAAATTTTCGGGTTGGTCACGCCCTAGGTCACGGGCGTGATAGGGGGGCGTGTCACTACTATTCATGAGCTGATCGGTTGACTTGACTGGAGCTTTGACTTCGGGGCGAAAATGTGGCGGTCACGCCCCAGGTCACGGGCGTGACGAATTGTCACGGGCGTGACAGGGGGGCGTGACCGGGGGAGCTGGCAGTTCGATGTCGGCAGCGTTGATAGTTTGACTAAGCTTGCGGGTCGGCCTCGACACGGGCGTGACAAGCATTGACACGGGCGTGACGTTGGGCGTGTCGGGCTTGGTTTGATGATCGCCGATCGTCGAGCTGGGAACCTGTGGCCGGCGATCGTCGGGGGGGGGGGGGGGGGCGTGACACGGGCGTGTCGGTCAATTGACACGAGCGTGTCAGTCAATTTTTTTGACTTTTCTGGAATTTTTTCTGGAATTTTTCTGGAATAAAAATAAAGCTAAGTTAGAAATAATATTTACAAAAACAAGCAATTTATTGAATAAAACTAATAAAAAAGACAAAAAATAAATGAAACTGACTTAAATAAAATACGAAAATATAGGTATATTTACAATCTAAAATACGATAATAGAGTGAGAGTGAGTACGAGTACTTGAAAAGACCCTGTAGAATACGACACAAGATGTAGATTTCTCCTATACTATGATTGATAGGTGCACTGGCCTGAGATTAAAATCAATCTAGCTTATGCCTATCTACATAGTTTATACATGAAGAAAAATTATCGCATCAATGAGTTTGTCCAGCTCTTCTCTTTCTTAGCCACAAGAGACTTTTCTTTCTTGCCCTTATGATTTTGGTGAGATTTCTTCTCACCATTCTCTCTTCTCTTCACAGGGCAATCAAGAATAACATACCCTGGCTTGCTGCAGCAGTAACAAATAATATTAGAAGAATTTTGTTTACTGGGTTTTGATCCATATCTGTCCTCCTTGGAGGTTTTCTTCCAGTGATGAGCTGAGGTGGAGGGCCTACTCTTCCAGTGCTTCTTCCTCATCAGCCTATAAAGCTGCCTGGAGAAAACAACAAAATCCTACTCAGACATGCTGCTTTCTGATGTCTCTGATTCAGAGCAGTCTGAATCGGTTGGTCTTCTTGGAGGAGAAGGGATCTTTCTCCTGCTTTTCCTTATGGCTTTAGCTATAAAAGCCATAGTCTTTTCTTATGCTTGAGACTTGCTGTTGGTCTCTTCCTCTTTCCTGACTATTAGCTGCATCTCATAAGAGAGCAATTTTTAAAATACGTTGTGAGGTGGAGAATCACCTAACTTAGCCATTTCTCTGACGGCACATATCTTTGTGTTCTAGTCTCTGGTGAGAGACCTGAGGGGCTTATCATTTAGCTCATAATGACTAAAGAACCTTCCATTGGTCCTTAGCTCATTTACTATCCTAAAGAATTTTTCATAACAGGTGGCTATGTTCTCTCCCTTGGATTGTCTGAAGGCCTCATACTCCTGGTTGAGCATAGAATTTCTATCATCCCTGACCACTTATGTGCTTTCCATGTAGATCACCAGAGTGTCCCACATCTCCTTTGCAGTTTTGCAGTGACTAAGATTCTGAAGGGTAGAATCATCAATTGCTCCGACAGTGACATTTTTAGCCCTCTTATCCATGGTGGCAAGAATGACTTCATTTTTTGCCATCTTATCATAAGTCTTGGGTGTCTGGATGTTTGCATCCAGGACAGAAACTTTTATGGGGATGAAAGGTCCTTCTATAACAGTTATAAAGATTCTAGGGTCAGCTGCTTCCATGAACAACCTGACCCTCTCCTTCCAGATGCCAAATCCCTCCTTCATGCAAATAGGAAGCTTCATGGTACCCAGCTCATCATAGTTCACTCCTGAACCCATAAGGACAGTCTGTAGCTACCTTTGAAGATCACTTAGATGGTTAGATCCTTTTTGAGCAACCTCCTTCTGATACCACTTGAAAGTCTTTATTTTCAAGGTAGCTAACAACCTAGGGGGTGAGTAAGTTATCTCACTAATATTATTAGCTTTTAATTTTGTCTTCCTTAGTACTTAGTGTGTTGGAAATAATTAGCTTTCAAGTACCTGTACAAAGAAAACAACACAAAAAAGCACACACAAATTTAGAGTAGTTCAGCAACTTTTGGGTACATCCACTCTCCTCCCACCTTGCCAACTTCTTGTTAGTCAAGAAACTTCTCCAAACCACTACTCTAAAGAGCTTACACCTCATATCCCTCAGGACCTCTCAGTTTCCTCCAAGACTTACAACTTATCCACAAGGGCATATTACTCAGTGATCAGTAGATCACCTATCTCAGGACAAAGGCCCTACTCTCAGGCTGGGAGGACAACCCCACCTCAGATCCACTAGGGATCCTACCTCAGAGAGAATGACTCTCCTACCTTAGGATAATAAGCCCTACCTCAGATCCAAAGGATCCTACAGCTCAGGCACAAGTTCCCTATAACTCAGTGAGAATGACTCACCTATTTTAGGTTGTTAATCCCTACCTAAGATTCACAAGTGAATCCTACACTCAAAGAGTAATACTTTCCTACAGCTAAGGAAAGATTGCCCTACCTCAGGCTTGAAAAGCCCTATACTCAGATCCAATTGGATCCCAGGGGGAAAGGTGATTTAATTTTTTTGACACAGAAATGTATTTCTGTGTCAACACCTAGGGCTGAGATGTCTCAGCACTATCTTACTTCACAGCAACAGGAAGAAGTTCTGCCTCTGCTAGAAGAGTTTCAGAATAAAGATTCTGATCTTGCTGAAGAAGAAGATGAACTTGAGTTCTTCAATCAGCCAACTGAGCCCACTGGAGAATGATGGTTCTACTCTCTTTCTCTATCAGAAATCTTTCGAATTATGCTGTAGTAGATGAAGATGCAACAGCTCACTGAACTTTTTGTTCTTGCAAGAAGACTTCAAGCTTTTTCTCGGCAGCAATGGCGAGGAAGATGAAGTCCAGCCACAACTTTTGAAATCAATAAAACCCTAAAAGTTGTCCTCGTCTTGGCCAATCTCTTCCTTTTGTAGCTTACTGGTCAACAACTCTTAGAAATCAGTGGTGACCACCTGCAGCTTCCAACAACACCTTGCTTTAACGGAAGAAGTCTTACAGTAGCTTCTCAGTAGAGTTTGTGGTGTTCTATAGCTTCTCCGTACTTTATTTGAAATTAGTTGACTCTGTCGATTTTGCTGATTTTGCTGACATTAGCACCTATGGACTTAGCCAAAATAGAGCATCAGTAGAATATGCGTTGAGTGAATGAGCTTCACTCAATGCTAAGACACTTTAATTTTGTCAATCTAGGCGATGATAGCGTTGAGTGAGAAAGCCTCACTCAATGCTTTTTGCCTTTGCTTATTCTTCAGCATTTTCTGCATGCTTGGCGTTGAGAGAATTGAGTGACCACACCTCACTCAACGTCTTGTGCCTTAGCCATGCTTTCTTTATTTAAGGCATTGAGGGCATTAAGTGAGCACTCCTTACTCAATGCTTTGTGCCTTAATAAATTTCTTGCTTTTTCAGCATCTTAAGCGTTGAGAGCGTTGAGTGAGCACGTCTCACTCAATGCTTTTTTTCTTTAGCCAGATTTTCTGAATCATGGCATTGAGAGCATTGAGTGAGCATGTCTCACTTAACGCTTTCTGCCTTAGCCAGATTTTTCAGATCCTTGGCGTTGAGTGAGTAAGCTTCACTCAACACATTTGGACTTAGACAAATATCTGTGTCTGAAAACACAAGTTCTGACTGAATGATGGTCAGTTAATGCTTTATCACATGGCATTGAGTGAGCTTACCTCACTCAACGCCTGTGGACTTAGTTAAATATCAGCACAAATTTTTTGTGGCTTTGACTTACAAGGCAATACTTAACAAATATAGAGTATGGCATTGAGTGAGTGATACTCACTCAACGCCTGTAGACTTAGCCACTTTTCTGCCCATCTCTTCTTAGGATTTTACTACATTAGCCTGTCTCACAATCTTTTGCTGTATGGCATTGAGCGTGTTGACTTCACTCAACGCCTGTGGACTTGGTCACTTTCTTAACTTGCCACTACTTTGGCTTTGACTGTATAGGCTCCACTGAGCGCTATAAGTCACCTGGCATTGAGTGAGTAATTCTCACTCAACGCCTATAGACTTAAATAGATTTATGTCTATCCAAATCTTAGGTAAGTGTTTACCTGACCTAGCCACTTAGGCTACCTGTCCCATCATTATTGCTAGGACATCCCTCTATGCATGTACTCAGTCATTCATCAAACACAACTTTATGTATGTCATTGACAAGATTGACTTCCTCAAATATAAGACATTGTGGGAAATGGACCCAACAAGGGGGTTTCACGTGTAAGAACCTCCCTCCCGAAACACAAAACACGGCTCTAGGGGAGCATTATGCCTAGAATAGACGCCTTGCGGTATCACTAGCACTCGGGCTAGCCTGTACTACAAGACGCCTATTCTGCCGGCCGTCACCAATATCAAACATTGCCAACCCAACCAAACATATAAAATGAGAAGTCAAATCCATACAAGAATATAATAGTCCAAAAATTCAACATATGAAAGAAGCTACAACATGCTTCTACATTATCATAGTACGATTTAAAACTTGCCCAAAAGGGCTACAACAAGAGTCTCTCAAAGACTCACATCGGTCAGTGACGGTAGCGACAGTACCATCCCCTCAGGCCCTATCATCCTGGCCTGGATGTCCTCTTGCAAAACCTGCCGCTACAAGACGCCTATTCTGCCGGCCGTCACCAATATCAAACATTGCCAACCCAACCAAACATATAAAATGAGAAGTCAAATCCATACAAGAATATAATAGTCCAAAAATTCAACATATGAAAGAAGCTACAACATGCTTCTACATTATCATAGTACGATTTAAAACTTGCCCAAAAGGGCTACAACAAGAGTCTCTCAAAGACTCACATCGGTCAGTGACGGTAGCGACAGTACCATCCCCTCAGGCCCTATCATCCTGGCCTGGATGTCCTCTTGCAAAACCTGCCGCTACTCTGTCTGCGGGGTTTCCTTCTAAAAAGAAAGATGTAGCATCCGTTAGTCATAAAGACTAAGTGGCTATCACATCTGCTCCCCCGGCGACTCCTCGGCACCTGGCGGAGAAAGGAACAGGGTACAATATATGTATATAAGCTATAGTACAAACAGGTGGAATGAAGTGATCCGTAAACAATGCATATATATAGCAGCATAGTAAATGAGCAAACACATTGCCCTAACAGTTCTAACATCTACATCAGAGAATGAAAGTGTAAAGCTACAATAGAAAGTAACTCAACTTATATGAATGCCCATAAAAACATATAAGTTGAGGTTCGGCTCAACAGTAAAGTAAGTCATCATATAAGAGTGCCCATACAAACTTATACGATGAGGATCTTGTGTATGCGATGTAATGCAATGCCATGAATGCTATGCAATGAATCACCCATGATCACGCACAAGCAATTGCTGTGTCGACACAGACTCTTAGTTCCCACTTTTCGAGCAGGTAGCTAACCTCTCATGCGTCAACCGTTGTGGCCAGACGGTGATAGTAGAGAGGGCATCTCCACACTACCTGTCCTAGGCCTCCATATGCTTCAATGTGAAGAACACAACAACGGAGCTCACACGAATACTACGGCTCAGCGGGAGTCTCGGGTATATGTGCACCGAGAACCAAGCCCCGAACTGACCTTAGATGTGACCCGGAAGGAGCCTCGGAAAAAGCACGAGGACCAAGCCCAACTATTCACCTGACACGGAAGGAGACCCAGGAATGAGCACCGAGGACCAAGCCCAACCGCCCAAGGTCTAACCGTCAACTCCCGTCAGTGTGACGACTGGCGAGCCAGTAGACCTGCCACACTATCCTTAACCCAGGATTACGACACCACGTGTCGACTCACACCGCATGCAATCTCATATTTCTAGCTCAGTAGTTCACAAGGGCTCCTCACCGAGTCCCTTATCAACATAATTGATCAAGTACGACAAACACTCATGCACTTTCAACCCTTCCACATATTCATACACTGCTAATGTCATGCTCATCTTTACCGATTCACATAACTAGTTTGTTTATAAAATCCAACTCGTCTACCCATTAGTTCCCCTAGGGATCTATCAACCAACCATTTTGTTCAAGTAGGTTTTACTTCATCATTTGATTATAAATGATCAACCAACATCTCACAACAATCCTTCAAGCTAACTACCCACAATCACCCTGCTAATTCTAATAGGGTTTACATAAACAAAAGAACAAGCATGTAGGAATTGAATAAAGTACAAAACATCAATCGGGGATTCCTAATGCTACAGGAAAACCGGTGAAAACGTTTAACCCCTCATTAGAAAGGTATTTCCGAGGGCTATGACTTTTGTGTCTAGTCGGAAGCCTAGATTTTGCCATATCACACTTGAAATCAGCTTCTAAGACTACTACGTTCAGATTACAGTTTCTGCACATTTACATTATCAGCCATTAATTTAGATCAGGCTTTCCCGTTGCTACAGACCTCGCCTGAAGACGTGTAACCACTCATAGGAAAGGTATTTACATGGGATATGACTTTTGTGTTTAGTTGAAAGCCCAGATCTGGATGTTTCATATCTGAAAATGGCCACGAAGATCGCAGCGTGCAGAAAGCAGATTTCTGCGCGCATCTTAAGGCCGAACGAACGACATCGGTCCGTCTTCCTCCTATAACCGATCTTCCCAAGTCACAACTAGAAATTCCTCCACACTTATTCACCCTTCTAAGGCCATTTCTCTTCACGAGACAATCCCCCATCATCACAATTAAGGAAGGAGGGGTTGAAGATGACTAAAATCTAGAACACAAGTCCTAGCATGGCCCCTTCCTAGAAATCTTCATCTCACACATCAAGACTCTTTTGAGTCGATATATTTCCTAGGAATAACTTGAGATTTAGCACCAAGGGAGAGGGGAGGAATCTCACCTCGTTTCTGGCATTTCCAACATTTCCGGCCATGGATCTCGTCACCCTTCGCGGCGACATCTTCTTCTCCTCGGCGGCATCGGTTCTCCACTGGAATAAAGTTGCTCCAGTACCACACTCCCACATAAAAGGCTTGGGAAGAGAATGAAAAATGGCAAAGTTTCATAAATCCTATATATATAGGAACAACACGGGTAAGGACACGCCCGTGTCCCTACCCGTGTCCTGCTTAGGTGAATCGGCGTCGACGGTTACATTGTTGTTTGAACACCAACACGGGTAAGGACATGCCCGTGTCCACTACTTGTGTCACGCGACACGACCGTGTTCTTGCCCGTGTTCTACCCGTGTCCTGCTCGGGACACACGACCGAATTTCCTGGAGATATGCACACAGGTAGGGACACGCCCGTGTCTCTACCCGTGTCCTGCTCGGTAAACTCGATCGACAATGGCAATTATACACACGGGTAGGGGACATTCCCGTGCCTCTACCCGTGTCCTCATAAACATGGGTAGGGAAACGCCCATGTCACTACTCGTGTACTTCTTTAGAAACTCCACGTATTTCCAACCCAGGTACCTGAGCACCACACGGGTAGGGACACGCCCGTGTGACTACCCATGTCCTTTTCTAGACTGACTTCTCTTCCCTTACACAAGTGTAAGCTTAGCTGCCAGCACTCCCTGAGCCCAAATCATTTCTCCTGACTCAAAAGCGCGCACGAGGGGCCTAGCGTGAATTGGGACATTACATCACGTAGTGCAAAGAATGCAGGGGCGATCCATCCCCCGAGCAGGTGCTGCCTTGAAAGATGGTGTTGGCGATGGGGGAACACTTCATTACATTTATGCCGAATGCACATTTGGTATTACTGGCTTGTGTATTGCCTTCGTCACTTCCTTTGCTTAGTCACATGTGTTTTTGCGTGACATGTTGAGCTTGCGACTCCCCTAGGGTATCGGCCTTACGTGGTGAAGATCTTAATATCATTATTAGGAGGAGATCTCGGTAGTCGCCGAACATTTCCTTGCTATTGCCTACACAATGGTGGCTTTGTTGGAACAAATAAGGTCAGTCCCTCCTAGAGCTCAGAACTAGAGGTGCACCTCACACTTACTCTCTCTGGACCTCCCTCTCGACAAGGCTCTCGAAAGACTAGGCCGGGGGCTTCAGCGCGGAGGTCCCACCTCATACTCAGAAGAATCGGAAATTCTTCCCCTCCCTAGCCAATGCTGAGCTAGGTGCCTTAGAAGAAGAAGAGATGGAGAGTTAGGAATGCATCTCCTTCTAAGGCACCTTCCCGGTCTATTTATAGGCCTCTGAACTTGGACTGCCAATAACCAAATAGAGCTGTCCTGAAAATACTAGAATACCCTTAGTCCGGTCTGCCAACAGCCAAACTCCACTCTTCTGAGGGATTATATGCAGCCCACCCCGGGCAAAAGCGTAAAATCTCATGGGGCTAAAAGATAGGCCCGACCCTACCCGAACCGGTCTTAAACCGAACCGGTGCTTGGCGAGAACCCCCTTCTGGGGTCCTCTCGCCTGGCGAGAGCTCCGCCTCGCTAGCGAGAGCTCCCCTCTAGGTCCCTCTCGCATGGCGAGTCGGCTACTTATTCGTGAGTGCCTCCTCCCCTGGTACTTACTCACCTACCTCTTGGTGCAGCTTTTGTTCAGACCCTTCTCGCCTGGGCCCTCTTGCTTGTCCTTCTTGACGGGGGTCCACTCGCCCTGCGGCTTGACGACCGCCCTGGGCCGTCTCGCCTAGCCTCCTTCCTCAAGCATTTGGCTCCGTCTCGCTCGACCGAGGTTGTATACAATCCCCGCTCTTTTCGAGGTTGTTACAAACTCCGAAAGATAGTCCAATCAAGGCTCGCATCATTAAAGTGAATTTATGAGGGAATCTTTTGGTGGGACCCTTTCCCAACCTATAACTATAGGACTCACTTCCCCACCAAGGGCCATTTCCTTCACTCTATCTTCCTCTAGCCTCTATCCCTATATCTCTTAGCAAAAGTTTTAATGACCGCGTCGCGGCGGTGCGCTATAGGAACAAGGCGACCGCGGAGGCTCTGAATAAGATCATGGTCCATGCTCCTCCTTCCTTACCGTCATCTTCTTCCACCCCAAAGAAGGTGAAAGCCGCTGATCCTCCCCTCTCGGCAGGAGAGCCTTCTCGTACCTTCCGGGGGGGGGGGGGGGGGGTCTCTCCTCCCCCGACCAATCTTAGAGAAAAGAAGGTAAGTCCATCAACATTGACATGCCTTCATCTCCATCCCGCTTATCTTCTTACCTACTGTCCGTATTTAGAAGGTCCCTGCGCCATCTAACCGTCCGGAGACCATATGGATCAATATCTCCGAACACTGCCAGTAGTCCGTGTCTCCTCAACCCTCTACTCCTTCATCCACTCCCACGACGAGGAGGGACGATCCCCTTAACGCCGCGGGTTCCTCTCGCCGTTTCGGTAAGAATTTTTTTCTCTTGGCCCTTTATTCACTACTATTTCTCTATTTTACCTTCCCAATTTTCTATGCAGGTATGCGCGACTCGCATGCTGAGGACTCTCTCGTCGAGGACTCGCCAATTGAAGATTATTCCAGACAGATGGTTGTCTCGCCCCTCCTCCCCTGGACGAAATCAAAGATTACCTAGGAGATCCCATGGATCCGTTTGAAATGAAGCGTAGGGTAGCGGAGATGTTACGGAAGCACGCGCGCATCATCCAGGATCTGAAAATGGGGAAGCAAGCTGTGGACCAAAGGATCGATTGGATGGAGGTGGAATGCGCCCGCCTGTCTTCGGAGATTGATGCTGATATTGAAGTGGACAAGACCGACCCCCAGACAATCCTAAGCGAGGTAGACCAACAGCTCTGTCTCGCTCGCTGCGGTGTTGATGCGGCTCACACTTTTCACCTCCCCAACCGCCCTCCCTGTGTGAGATCCCGCGGCGGAGGGCGCTGGAGGTGGCACAAGAATTTAGGAATTCTTGTCTCGTCTCGCATCTCTCCCCTTCATCTATGGCTTGTACTAAATTATTTATGCCTCCGTCTCACGCAAACTATGCGCTTTGTGAACTTGATGCCCGCCTCGCGCGGGATGAACTTTATTAATTAATATTTGTCCACTTCTCTGTATTTATTTGATTTTCTGTAATAGTACTTAAATTCTGCGTTTATGCTAATTTCTCTTGATCTACCGATCTCTTTAATTTTAATTTGTTCCCGCCTCTTGGCTGTGCTAAGGGCCCACCTGGGGCTGCGCAAATCTACGCCTTGAGAGAGGAAAGGCTGACTGCATCTTTCCCTCCCCCTGCACAACTTCTTCGTCCATACACCTTTTTTCCACGCCCTATGATTGTTATAAATATCCCCTTCACTGGGGTCGGACCCACGCTTTCATAAACTGTTACGCTTCATCCCCTAATTTTTCTTCGTCCTTCTCACGTACCAACCACGCGTCTGCCATCTCGCCATCTCGCCTCCTCACCCCCAGATCACCTCGCCAGCCTCTTCTGCCTCTAATCCCGGCAGTTTCACACGATTATGGGGAAAAAAAGACCTGAAGAAGGCGAGGTACGCAGCCGCTGTGGGATAAAATTCGCGGAACACGACTTTCCATCTGGGCGTATCTCTGCAGACGAGTACGACACCTTCATTCGCGAATACCTGTCGGAAAGCTTCGAATCGCGCCCCCCAAAAGTCGGCGAGAGCATAAACACATTTTACCCCGGGGAGCTCGCTTTCCCCGTCTCGCACTTCAAGGCGAGGTTGAGACTACCCCTCTGGCCGGAGGTGAAGCAGGTCTAGAAGTATTTCAGCGCCGTGCCAGCCCAGCAGAACCCTAACGCCATCTCCGTCCTGGTCGCCTTTGCGAGCTACATGCGGCGAGAGCGAATAGAGTTCAGCCTAATTGTCTTCCACAAGCTGTTCGTCTACCACGCCAATCAGGACGGGGTGTCCTACTTCACAGGGCTAGGCCTGAAAGTCTGCGTGACGCCCAACAAGAACCATCATTGGCTCACGCGGTTCGTCTTCATCTGCGGTAACCTGGTCAGCATCCCGCTCGCGCCTGTTTTGCCCACTGAAGCCTTCTACGCAACCCCCCAAGTTGGCGGTACGGACCAGCTCCTCTGCGAGTACCTCGTCGGAAAGAACTTTGAGGTCCAGTACCTGAGGCGTGACCTTGGCTCACTCCTCCCCGTACTTTCTGGCGAAGGTACGGTTGACCTTCCTTCCTGGTCTCACCTTTATTACTTCCCTTTTGCTGATTTCTCCCTTTAACACCCCGTCTCGCCTTTATTAGGAGAGAGGAATATGCCAGTTCACCCCCTTATAAAAGTAACATCAAGCCGTCCAAAGGCGTCTCTCTAGCCAATATGGCGGCCGAGGCGGCTAAAGAATCGCTGACCCCTTAAGAAGAGGCCAACCAAGGATCCCGCTCCGTCTCGCCTCAGCCCCTTGAAGAAGATGAAAATGAAGGTGACAAAGTTGGTCTCTCTCCCACCCGACAAGATAACTCCTCAGGAGACGGTGGTGATGTCGGGGTCCCCGAGCCCTATTTCCCTAGGGTCCCAATAGCCCCGTTCCCCTCCTCGGGTTTCTCCTCGCAAGGCCGTCTCGCTATCTGAAGAGACGACAACTCTCGCGCAATACACCAGCTCTTATCAACAACCATCCAGGTCCTCCTCTCGCGAGGGGGCTCCTTCTCGCTACCCTGCACCGTCTACCCACTTCAACTTCAATATGGGCCCCGTTGTCCCCGATTCTGCCAAAAACCCATCACTAATTTGGGACAAGGGGGCGCACCGAGTCTCAATCTCCACCCTCCTCCCCTCCTGGAGGGAGCAGGACCAGCCTACAAGCCACGCCTTCTCCTTGGGCGTTGGTATTTATGGAGGTCATGGCCCAGATCCCCTTGACAAGGCCTCCTCACGAGACCTGGTCCTGAGGGATATGCACTCCCAACTGCGCACCTTGGAGCTTTCGCACAGGCTCTCGCGCCGCCGAATTTAAAACAACCAAAACTAGAAAGAATCTGAGGCCAACTTTGCCGCCGAGCGCGATAAGTCAGGAGATCTTGCGAAGAGACTAGAGGTAGCCGAGAACCTTCTCGCCAAGGCTCGCGGCGGAGTGGTGAGTTCTCCCTTAGCTCGTTTTCTATGTACCTTACCCCAATCTAACAGACTTTCTGCAGGATGCCGAGATGGCGGAGAGGTTACACTCGTGCGTAGCGGAGCTGGAAGCAGAGGTGAAAGAGCTAAGGTCCCAGGTCGTTCAGCTCAAGGACGCCGTCCCTTCGACCTCTCGCTCGACAAATCCCCCACTTCCCCCTTCTCTTTACACCCATGAGGAGGTCGAGGAGTTATGCCGAGACGCGAACATTAGAACCGCTGAGCTTATCTTTAAGATGATGTGCGAGATGGGCGTCATCAAAGATGATTGCAAGTATGTTACCGCCCGCGACCATGTGCTGGAGATCTACGGCGAGGGAGAAGGCTTGTCGGCCATCGAGAAGGATTAGAGCTTCCAGAGCATGGCTTTTCTTTTATCTCTGATGCTTCTTTTTGCAACTGATGTAATTTTGTATTGGACCATTCGCTGGATGTGCTGTGTATAGATATATATATATATTACCCATGCGTTGCTCTAGAGCTAGTTCTCTTCTTTCTTTTTGTTTCGATTGCTTTGCGAGATCTGATTATCTGTTCATTTGTGAGAAGAGGTCGCCCCTCGTCTCGCCTCCTAGCGGGAGCAAACCTAGCCCATGGGGCCAGTCACCATGCCCCCGTCGTTCTCGTGCATGAAAATGCTTTTCCCCCCTTCTCGTCTCGCCCCTTGATACCTCTCAGGGCGAGTGTACTCGAAGGGTCAGTCCTATCCCTTTTTTCTTGGGCAAGGAGCTTTCCTACTCTTTTATGATTAGAGTCCTTCCTTTACTGACCAATAGTGTGGTTTTTCCCGTGAGAATTCTCATCTTTTGCTATTGTTTCATAACCACTTAATGGCCTTGCCAACTTGGCGGTCCCGGTCAACATGTACTTCCCGGATACCCTCCAAAATCCTCTCCAACCACCGAGTGAGCCTACAACCCCACCAGCTTGGTAGGAGCCTGGTTAGTGGGTCTTATCGGGGTCTCCTCTCCTCATCAAACTCCAACCACTGAGTGAGCCTACTGCCCTGCCAGCTTGATGGGAGCCTGGTCAGCGGGTCTTCTCGGGGTCTCCTCTTCTAATCCAACTCCAACTAATGAGTGAGGCTGCAGCCCTGCCAGCTTGATGGGAGCTTGATCAACGGGTCTTCTCGGGGTCTCCTATCCTCAACAAATTCCAACCACCAAGAAAGCCTACAGCCCTGCCAGCTTGATGGGAGCCTGGTCAGAGGGTCTTCTCGGTGTCTCCTCTTCTCAACTAACTCCAACCACCGAGTGAGACTACAGCCCTGCTAGCTTGATGGGAGCCTGATCAGCGGGTCTTCTCAGGGTCTCCTCTCCTCAAATAACTCCAACCACCGAGTGAGCCTACAACCCTGCCAGCTTGATGGGAGCCTGGTCAGCGGGTCTTCTCGTGGTCCTCTCTCCTCAACCAACTCCAACCACCGAGTGAGCCTACAACCCTACCAGCTTGATGGGAGCCTGGTCAGCGGGTCTTCTCGGGGTCTCCTATCCTCAACCAACTCAAACCACTAGTGAGCCTACAACCCTGCCAGCTTGATGGGAGCCTGGTCAGCGGGTCTTCTAAGGGTCTCCTCACCTCATCCAACTCAAACCACCGAGTGAGCCTACAGCCCTGCCATCTTGGTGGGAGCCTGGTAAGCGGGTCTTCTCGGGGTCTCCTCTCCTCATCCAACTCCAACCACCGAGTGAGCCTACAACCCTGCCAAATTAATGGGAGCCTGGTCAGAGGGTCTTCTCGGGGTCTCCTCTCCTCATCCAACTCAAACAACTGAGTGAGCCTACAACCCTACCAGCTTGATGGGAGCCTGGTCAACGGGTCTTCTCAGGTTCTCCTCTTCTCATCCAACTCCAATAACTTAGTGAGCCTGTAGCCCTTCCAGCTTGATGGGAGCCTGGTCAGCTGGTCTTCTCGAGGTCTCAATTCCTCAACCAACTCTAACCAACGAGTGAGCCTACAACCCTGTCAGCTTGATGGGAGCCTAGTCAGCGGGTCTTATCAGGGTCTCCTCTCCTCATCCAACTCCAACCACCGAGTGAGCCTACAACCCTGCCAGCTTGGTGGGAGCCTAGTCAGAGGGTCTTCTCGGGGTCTCCTCTCCTAATCCAACTCCAACAACTGAGTGAGCCTACAACCTTGCCAGCTTGATGGGAGCCTGGTCAACGGGTCTTCTCAGGGTCTCCTCTCCTTATCCAACTCCAACCACTGAGTGAGCCTACAGCCCTGCCAGCTTGATAGGAGCCTAGTTAGCGGGTCTTCTCGGGGTCTCCTCTTCTCATCCAACTCCAACCCCTGAGTTAGCCTGCAGCCCTGCCAGCTTGATGAGAGACTGATCAACGGGTCTTCTCGGGGTCTCCTCTCCTCAACCAACTCCAACCACCGAGTGAGCCTACAACCCTGCCAGCTTGATGGGAGCCTGGTCAGCGGGTCTTCTCGGGGTCTCCTCCCCTTATCCAACTCCAACCACCGAGTGAGCCTATAACCCTGCCAGCTTGATGGGAGCCTGGTCAGCGGGTCTTCTCGGGGTCTCATATCCTCAACCAACTCCAACCCCCAAGTGAGCCTACAACCCTGCCAGCTTGATGGGGGCCTGGTCAGTGGGTCTTCTTGGGGTCTCCTCTCCTCATCCCACTCCAACCACCAAGTGAGCCTACAGTCCTGCCAGCTTGATGGGAGCCTTATCACAGGGTCTTCTCGGGGTCTCCTCTCCTCATCCAACTCTAACCACCTAGTGATCCTACAACCCTGCTAGCTTGATGGGAGCCTGGTCAGCGGGTCTTCTCGGGGTCTCCTCTTCTCATCCAACTCCAACCACTGAGTAAGCCTGCAGCCCTGCCAGCTTGATGGGAGCCTAATCAGTGGGTCTTCTCGAGGTCTCCTCTACTCAACCAACTCCAACCACCGAGTGAGCCTACAACCCCACCAGCTTAATGGGAGCCTGGTCAGCTGGTCTTCTCGGGGTCCCCTCTCTTCAACCAATTCCAACAACCGAGTGAGCCTACAGCCCTGCCAGCTTGATGGGAGCCTGGTCAGCGGGTCTTCTCAGGGTCTCCTCTCCTCATCAAACTCCAACCACCGAGTGAGCCTACAACCCTGCCAACTTAGTGGGATCTTGGTCAGCGTGTCTTCTTGGGGTCTCCTCTCCTCAACCAACTCCAACCACCGAGTTAGCCTACAACCCTGCCAGCTTGATGGGAGCCTGGTCTGCAGGTCTTCTCGGGGTCCCCTCTCCTCAACCAACTCCAACCATCGAGTTAGCCTACAGCCCTGCCAGCTTGGTGGGAGCCTGGTCAGCGGGTCTTCTCAGGGTCTCCTCTCCTCAACCAACTCCAACCACCTAGGGAGCCTACAGCCCTGCCAGCTTGATTGGAGCCTGGTGAGCGGGTCTTCTTGGGGTCCCCTCTCCTCAACCAACTCCAACCACCGAGTGAGCCTACAACCCTGCCAGCTTGATAGGAGCCTGGTCAACGGGTCTTCTCGGGGTCTCCTCTCCTCATCCAACTCCAACCACCGAGTGAGCCTATAACCCTGCCAGCTTTGTGGGAGCCTAGTCAGCGGGTCTTCTCGGAGTCTCCTCTCCTTAACTACAATAATCTAATCTCTCACAAAAGGTCACCTCGAAGTGCATTGTACTGAGAAATCATGCTATGCATACAAGTATGAAAATCCTTATAAACATGTTCAAATAAGTACAAAAAGGTATAACATTAGGGGTAGAATTGCTTCAGATCGTCCCCGCTTCAGGCGCGATCCAAGGGTATCCCGTCCACATCCTGGAGGTGGTACCCTCCTGACTTCAAGACCTCCCTCATAATAAAGGGACCCTCCCAATTGGGGTTAA
This sequence comes from Platanthera zijinensis, assembly GCA_039513925.1. Classification (NCBI taxonomy): domain Eukaryota; kingdom Viridiplantae; phylum Streptophyta; class Magnoliopsida; order Asparagales; family Orchidaceae; genus Platanthera; species Platanthera zijinensis. The sequence continues at coordinate 124,187,250 of CM077085.1, read as the reverse complement.
GCTTCCCCACAGAGGCCCCCCTGCCCGTGGCATCTACCTTTTTGAGGACCAAGTCCGCCTTTTCAAAACTATTTTACTCTGATGTGCTTATCAAAGTACTTGGACATTCGGCGCTTGAATTCCTCCATCCGGATTGATGCTAGCTCCCTGAGCTCCTCCAGCAGGTCGAGAGAGAGCCTCTGCTCCTCCCCATTGTCCTCTTGCCACCCTTCATCTCCCCTCCTTGCTACTGTCTCCCAGGGGGATTTAACCTCAAACTATACGGGTATGATGACCTCCGTGCCATGGGAGAGTTTGAAGGGCGTCTCTTCCGTGGCGGTATTTGGTGTAGTCCTCAGAGCCCATAGAACGGAGGGGAGCTGCTCCACCCAACTTCCCCTCAGGTTTCTACCTTCTTTTTCAAGAGGTTCACGATGATCTTGTTCGCGGCTTCTACTGTTCCATTTCTTCGGGGGTAATGAACCGAGGCGAACCGAAGATCTCTGCCAAGCTGGACACAAAAGTCTACAAATTCTCTACTAGCAAACTGCAGCTCGTTATCCGTAACAATGGCCAAAGGGAGCCCGTCAGATAATTTCCCCCCATACAAAGTTTTTAACCACCTGTGTCATCACCTTTGCCAAGGCCGTCACCTCCAACCACTTTGAAAAGTAATCCACCATGACCAGTACGAACTTCCTCTGACCACTAGCCTGGGGAAACGGGCCTACAAGATCAAGCCCCATATGGAGAAGGGCCATGGAGCTGTGATCGTGCGCAATCTCTGAGCCGGGAGGAGTTGAAGTGGGGCAAACTCCTGACACTTTCTACTTCTCCTTGCAAATTCTTCAGCATCCTTCCCTAGGGTAGGCCAAAAGTAGCCCTGCCTAAGCACCCTCCCTTCTAGGGTCCGACTCCCTGAATGGCTTCCGCATTCCCCCTAGTGGACTTCTTCCAGTATCCTTGACGCCTCCTTCTCAGACACACACCGAGCTAGTAAGACAGACAATGTATTTCGATAAAGGATCCCCTCCTTCAGCAGGTAATAGGCTGACTTGTACCTGAACCGCTTCTTCTCAAGGTCCCCCTCGGGTATACGTCCCGACGTCAAGAAAGTAATAAATGGGTCCATCCAGGACCCCTCCTGGTCAACTTCCATTAACTCCCCTTCCTCTATAGAAGGTCTAAAGAGCTCTGTCATGGTCCCTCCAGCCTGAGGGCCGTGCTTAGTGAGAAGGTCCGCCCTAGTATTCTCCTCTCTTGGAACATGTTGGATAAAGAAGCTATGGAACCTCCCTATTATACCCTTTATCTTTACCAGGTACAACTGGAGGGTCGATTCTCTCACTTCAAACTCTCCATTGATATTCCCCGCGACCACCAGAGAATCCATAGAGACTTTGATGTCCTGTATGCCCAGCTCACGAGCCAGCTGAGCCCTACGATGATGGCTTCATACTTGGCCTGGTTATTCGTGAGGGCGAAATGGATCTTCAAAGCCTGCTCGATTCTGGTCCCCTCGGGACTTGTTAAGACCACCCCTCCTCCAAAAGAACTTCTTCCCGAGGCCCCGTCCACGAGCATTTCCCAAGCCACCATGGGAGATGCCTCTGCCTCTTTGAACTCAACTACATAATCTGCTAAGAAATCCGCCACCACCTGCTCCTTGATAGCTACCCGAGGGATGTAGGCGAGGTCGAACTCACTAAGCTCTATCGACCACTTGGCTAACCTCCCCAAATGCTCCACTCCCTCTAGAATACGGCAGAGAGGGTTGTCCGTCACGACCTGAATAGCATGGGCTTGGAAGTACGACCTGAGCTTCCGGGCTGAAACGATGAGGGCAAAGGCTAGCTTTTCAAGGATGGGGTACTTTAGCTCCGCCTTTTTGAGAACTCTGCTCACATAATATATGGGGAACTGTTTCTTACCCTCTTCTCGCACGAGGACCGAGCTAACTGCCCCTGTCCCTACTCCCAAGTAGAGGAACAAACTCTCCCCCTCTTGCGGCCCTTGAAGTAGTGGTGTCTGGGTGAGCTGTTGCTTCAAAGCTAGGAAGGCTCTCTCGCATTCGGGGGTCCACTCAAATTCCTTCCCTCCCCTCAGAGTTCGAAAAAAGGAGGAACACCTCTCTCCCGCCCTAGAGAGGAACCTGCTCAACCCTGCCAACTTACTAGTAAGACGTTGGATCTCCTTTGCATCCTTCGAAGATTCCAATTCCAGGATTGCTTTTACCTTATATGGATTAGGCTCCACTCCTGAAGGGGTGAGGAGGTTCCCTAAAAACTTCCCCCTGCTAGCCCCGAATACATATTTTAGAGGGTTGAGTCTCATTTTATATTTTCTTATGGTTTTAAAAGTTTCCTGCAGGTCAAAGAGGTGGGACTCGAGGTCTCGACTCTTAATCATCAGGTCATCTACATAGACCTCGAGGTTCCGCCCCTTCTGCTCCCGGAATATCCGGTCCATCATCCTTTGGAAAGTCGCCCCTGCGTTCTTCAATCGGAAGGGCATCATGTTGTAACTGAAACACCCATCCTTGGTGACGAAGGTGACGTCTTTGATGTCCGGGGGATGCATGCGTATCTGGTGGTACCTTGAAAAGGCCTCTAAAAAACTCATCAGTGGAAAATCAACGGCTTAATCAACAAGCGCGTCAATTCTAGGCAGAGGGTAACAATCCTTCAGGCTTGCTTTATTTAAAAGAGAGAAGTCGATACACATCCTCCATTTCCCCTCCCCTTTCTTCACCATTACAATATTGCTCACCCACCCTGGATACCTATTTGCAGATATGAACCCTGCCCGAAGTAGCTTCTCCACCTCTTCTCTGATAGGCCCGACCATCTTGGAAGCAATGACCCTCTTCTTTTATTGAATGGGGCGGACCTTGGGGTCATGGTTGAGACGGTGGCATGCCACGTCCGCGTCGACCCCCGGCATGTCAGCTGCACTCCAGGAAAATACATCGATGTTCTCTTGCATGCACCTCCGAATCTCCTCCTGATCCCTGGGGGTGAGCTCTCCGCTGACCTTGATCTTCTCTTTTCACCCATCCTTCGTAAGCATGTCCATCTCTAGAACCTCCACTGCTGCCCTCAGCCTTGAAGGCTCCTCCTCTTCTTCTTGCTCCCTCAGGTTTTTCTCCTTCTCCCTTGACTTGCATTCTTCCACTTCCCGCTCTTCATCCACCGCAACCACTCCCTCAAAGGTCCTCCCCCTCTCTTCCTTGGGACCCCTTCCTGGCGATGATCCATTCCTCCCTTCCGGCTGAGTCTCCATTCCAGACAACTCCCTCATTTACCCTATCTTCCTTTTCCTGCCCTCGGCACCTCCTACCTCCTTCCTACCCTCCTGCCTTCCCGCCTTCTCTGGCTCCACCGCAATGCCTCTCTCCACTTCAGCCACCTCTCTCTCTTCCTGCTCACCTCCATCCACTTACTCTCCTACCATCTCTGGCTCCACCGCAATGCCTCTCTCCACTTCAGCCACCTCTCTCTCCTCCTGCTCACCTCCATCCACCTGCTCTCTCGCCATCTCTGGCTCCACCATAATGCCACTCTCCACTTCAGCCACCTCTCTATCCTCCTGCTCACCTCCATCCACCTGCTCTCCTGCCATCTTTGGCTCCACCGCAATGCCTCTCTCCACTTCAGTCACCTCTCTCTCCTCCTGCTCTTGCTCCATCCTCCTCTCTAGTTCTTCTGCATAACCCTTTCAGGAGATGGTGTTCACTGCCGTCACGTAGTACTCTTGGGCCACCTTCGGATCTCCCTGCACCATGATATTAGTCCCCCCTGAATTGAACTTCAAGCACTGATGGAACGAGGATGACACGCATCTGAAGGCGCTGATCAAAGGGCGCCCAAAGATTGCATTGTAACTGCTGGGGGCATCCACTATCACAAAGCGGCAGTTTCTGAACAGCCCCCCCAGAGTTACCTGGAGCCCTACTCCCCCCTCAACCTCCTTTCACTCTCTTGAGAATCAAAACAACAGTCCGTCTGCCGCCAACACTCTCCTGGCTTCCACTCTCATCTCATTGAATGCTTTTTTGAAGATGACATTTACGGAACTCCCATTATCTACCAAGATTCTTGACACCGTGAAGTTTTAATTTGCGGTCCTAATCACCAGCGTATCACAGAAGGGATCTTTGTGATCTGGTATGTCCTTCCTGGAAAAAGTAATATTTTCATCCGGGGGCGGGGCTTGTGACGTCGAGGCGACGCTCTGACAGTACATGGTGTGGAGGCTGGCCTTCTTGGTAGCCTCAATCCCCACCCCCCGTGGATCACTCTGATCCCCCTGATCCCCTGTATCTGATCGATCCACACACCGGTCCTCCTCCCCAGTTCCTGTCATCTCGATAATCCGCACTGGCAGCTACTGCTCCCCTACTTCCTTCCCCCTCTTCAACTCCAAAAATTCTGGGCAGGTAGCCGTCGCGTAACCTTCCTCCTCGTGGAAGTCACAATACGGCAAGGTGGCTCCCCCATCCCGTCTCCCTTATTGGGGGTTTTTCCTCCTCCCCACTCCTTCTCCTTCTCTTCCATGCTCTCTTCCTCTCCCTCTTCCCCGGCCAATGGCCATAGCTTGCTGAGGCGGGGGTGGGAGCGGTCTAGGACCATGTCCCCACCCTAGCTAATGGAACCTCCCTTTCCCTCCCTGGTAGTAGTTCCTCCCCCCCCCTGGGGAAAACCTCTTCCTTTCCCTTGAACGGGTCCTCCTGGATGCCTCCAACCCAACTCATGATGCCCCAGCCCTCTTGGCTCTTCCCTTCTCCTTCCCTCCTACTGCCTTGCTCCTCCCGGTTCTCTCTGCTCCACCTTCGTCAGTCTCTCAAACTTCTTAGCAAAGGCCGGGTTTGCTGCCACCATAGCTATTTACTTCGCCGCCTTCTCCATCAACCCCTCGAATGACAACGACGGCTTCCTGGTCAGGCTCATCTTAAAAAAGCTCTCCTTTTGCCCCACAGTGAAAGCCATCTGGAGAGCGAAACCAGGCACCTCCTGGATGTCTAGAATCTCCTCCTGGAAGTGGTCCACATATTGAGCCAAGGACTCGTCGGCCTTCTGCTTGATCAAGAAAATGGACTCCAGGTTACTCTTCCTCTTCTTAGAGGTCGAGAAGCGCAACTAGAAGCTTCTTCTCAGGTCCTCGAAGCCGTAAATTGACTCCGCTGGGAGTTGGTGGAACCAATCCCTATCCTTGTCCTTCAGGGTAATGGAAAAAAGGCGGCACTTAAAAGCGTCCGTCATTGGTCTGATGGAGACCGCGTCTTCGAACCAATATAGGTGCTGGAGTGGATCGTCCTTACCCACATAGTAGGTCATCTCAGGCTCGCAGAACCCTTCAGGGACGGGTGCCGAGAGGATCCACTCGCAGAAGTGGGACCCTCTCGCCGGGGGTCTCCCCACCTCCACTCACGCGACCATCCCTCCAGGCGAGACGATGCTCGCTGGGCTAGCAAAAAGTTCTCTGCCCTCCACGTCTCGCCGGCTGCCTTCCGCCACTACTTCCTTCCCCGGTCGCCTTCTGGGCGCGTCCTCACCTATCCTTACCGGTCGATCCGCTCGCGGGGCGCGAGACCTGGCATCTGTGGTGGAGGGGTCTCGCATTCTCCTCTCTGCGAGATCTGCTTCAGCATGTCCATGTTCCCATTAATGGATGTCATGAACTCCGCTCTCCCGATATATCTTCCTGAGTTCGGGGACCCGCCTCCGTCTCCTTAAAGATCCCCTGCCATGAGGTCACCCAAAGTTCTTCTGTGCAAGATGTTGTTCCACGCTCACCGCATAAAAAATGTTGGAACCAACAAGGTAAGTCCCTCCTAGAGCTCGAAACTAGAGGTGCAACTAACACTTACTCTCTTTGGACCACCCTCTCGATAAGGCTCTCAAAATATTTGGTCGGGGGCTTCAGCACGGAGGTCCCACCTCGTACCCGGAAGAATCGGAAATTCTTCCCCTCCCTAGCCAATGCTGAGCTAGGTGTCTTAGAAGAAGAATAGATGGAGAGTTAGGAATGCATCTCCTTCTAAGGCACCTTCCCGGTCTATTTATAGGCATCTGAATTAGGACTTCCAATAACGAAATAGAGATGTCCTAAAAATACTAGAATACCCTTAGTCCGGTCTGCCAAAAGCCGAACTCCGCAGTTTTGAGGGGTTATATGCAGCCCACCCCGGGCAAAAACGTAAAATCTCATGGGGCTAAAAGATAGGCCCGGCCCTGCCCGAACCGGTCTTAAATCAAACCGGTGCTTGGCAAGAACCCCCTTCTGGGGTCCTCTCACCTGGCGAGAGCTCCGCCCCGCTAGCGAGAGCTCCCCTCTGGGGCCCTCTCGGGTGGTGAGTCGACTACTTATCCGCGAGTGCCTCCTCCCCTGGTACTTACTCGCCTACCTCTTGGTGCACCTTTTGTTCAGACCCTTCTCGCTTGGGCCCTCTTGCTTGTCCTTCTTGCCAGGGTCCACTCGCCCTACGGCTTGACGACTGCCCTGGGCCGTCTCGCCTAGACTCCTTCCTCAAGTATTTGGCTCTGTCTCGCTCGCCCGAGGTTGTACAGGCTTAGTGTCGTGGTACGCATTGCGGTGGCCTGGGAGCATCTGGCACTTTTTACATTCCTTGTTTGTCGTGCGCTATCATTGGCGATTGCCGCCAATCATTAGTGGCGGGAGATTCTCTTAAGCGCGATATGGGATGACACTTGCCCCCTTACCATGGCAGTGCAGATAGATTCAGAGGTCTGTTTGTTTCGGGAGACGACATTGGACCTTGGTTCGTGTGCGCTTAGAGAGGACCTGAGATCTGGTGAAGATACTTTGCTCTCTTTTGTTTGAGGACAAGAGCTCGTCCATATGATAGTGGTAACGAACCTTTATCCGATCGCGCTTTAGGAGGACCTAGGTTCATCCGGATGGAGGTGGCGAAGAACGTTTGTTTGATTGTTCTTTAGAATGAATTGGGTTTGTCCAGATGGAGGTGGCGAAGAACCTTTTTTTTATCGCACTTTAGAAGGATCTGGGTCCGTCCGGATGGAGGTGGCGAAGAATCTTTGTTTGATCACACAATAGGAGGACCTAGGCCCTTCCGGATGGAGGTGGCGAAGAATCTTTATTCAATCACATTTTAGGAAGACCTGAGTCCTTTTGAATGGAGGTGGCGGGGAACCTTTGTTCATTTACGCCTTAGGAGAATCAGGGTCCATCCAGGTGGAGGTATCGAAGGAATTTTGTTCGCATCTCCGGAGGAACGGAGTCCGTTCGGGTTGAGGTGGCGAAGAACCTTTATTTGATCGCGCTTTAGGAAGACCTTGATCCGTATGGATAGAGGTGGCAAAAAAACTTTGTTCGATCACGCTTTAATAGGACCTGAGTCCATCCTATCGAGATTCCCTATAATTTGGGGGCGAATTGCTCGACAACATAGGAGGGGTATGCCCTACAATGCGGGGGGTTAAATGATCAATATCGTCGAAGCGGTATGCCCTGCAATGCGGGGGCAAAATGCCCGACAGTATGGGAGTGGGATGCTCTACAGCGCGGGGGAAAAATACCCGATAATATGTGAGCGAGATTCCCTACAACACGGGGGGCAAAACACTAGATAACATGGGAGCAGGAAGCTCTGCAATGCGGGGGCGAAACAACCTACAACGTGGGAGCCGCAACGCATGGGCTAAATGGCCGACAACGTGTGAGCGTGATGCTTTGCCTATAGCTGGTCCATATTTCTTGTCACTTGGATTCAACACCAGAGCTTGTGGTGTTCTTCTCAGGATCTTTCTTTGGATGGTCTTGTGTGGTCGACATAAGTCTAAAAGCAGTTACAATATTATAAAAAAGAGATACATAAGCACGCTCGCAAGTTCCATCTTGCACCTTGTTGGTACCCTCGTTTGGATTTGATTTCAGTCCTCTCTTTCTGTCTCTTGACCCAATATTTATCTATGGTCAAAGGTTAGTTGTTTAGTTAGTTTGCTCTAGATTTAGAGTTGTCACTTTTCCAGATGAAAATTTGGTTAAGTTGTTTTTTGTTCGACTATGGTCGAACGTCGCTCGACTATCGTCTATCGACTGGTCGACGATCGTCTATCAGTTGTTCGATGTTCGTCTGTCAGCAGATCGTCTATCTCTGAGTTAGTTCAACTCTTGGTAGCTCGACGTTCTGTGAAATCTGCCTCGCCGATCGTCGAACCCCGCTCGACGTCTTTTGACCAGACAGATTTCTTGAGAGTTCAATTATCTGCTTAGATAGTTTAACTATCTGATAGTTCGACTATCTGTTTGATAGGTCGACTATCTGTGTTGCTTGATAGTTCAACTATCTGTCTTGATAGGTCGACTATCTGTTGTGTTTGATAGTTCGACTATCTGCTTGGATAGTTCAACTATATGATAGTTCGACTATCTGTTTTCTTTGATAGTTCGACTATCTGTTTGATAGGTCGACTATCTGTTTTGTTTGATAGTTCGACTATCTGTTTGATAGGTCGGCTATCTGTTTTTTTTGATAGTTCGACTATCTGTTTGATAGGTCGACTATCTATTTTGCTTGATAGTTCGACTATCTGTCTTGATAGGTCGACTATCTGATAGCTCGACTATCTGTCCTTATAGTTCGACTATCTGCTGTGGTAGTTCGACTATCTTCTTTGGTAGCTCGACTATATGTATCGTTCGACTATCTGTCTGATAGGTCGACGATCTCTGTGCTTCGTTCGACGATCTCCGAGGGTCGTTCGACGTTCTGCTGTATGTCTTTAATAATTTTGTCCTCTTCTATTTTATGATTTATTTCATATTTATTTGGCATATTATTTCTGTAAATTTGTGATATTATTTCCATGCAATCTCTGCTCCATTCTTTATGCATGAGCCAATCTTTATCTGACAAAGTGTTTTGTCTTATTAGTTGAAATATATTTTCTGCTTTATCTGCAAGGCTGTCCTTTATAGCCGTTAGACTCAGAAAGTTTTTTCTGGCTGTAAAGAGTTCTTTCTGATGTGACCTTTTTCCTGCACCCTTCTTATCTGATTGGTTATGCAGCTTCTTAGAAAGCTGTATCCTCTTATAGTATTTCTGTCTGCAGGATTTATTTTTGCTTTGTGCTTTTTGCAGCCCAGATTGCTGATTCCAGAAGAAGACAAAGATTCAAACTCAAATTAAAGCCGTTGCAAAGGCTCATATATAAAGAGCTTCTTTTGAAAGAAGAATATAGAACTTATACAGAACATATACACTCAGCAGCATAGAGATAGAGAAAAAGAAAGAAAGTTCTACAGCTCTCAGAATTTCATATTCAACTGAGAAGATCAAAGCTCTTCTGCATTCTTCTTCATCCTGAGTTCATCCTACTTACAGGAAGACATTCACTCAGAGGCCTTTAGAAGAAGAAGAAGATGAAAGGAAGCTGTTTGAAGAAGAACACCTTTTCCAAATCAAGAGTCTTCTTCAAGCTTCTCCTTCAGAACCTCAAGACAGTTCTTTGTCTTAGTTCAGAAGAGTTCCTGCACCCTGAAGCAAGACTCCTTCCTTGATATTCTCTAAGCCAGGGGGAGCCTTGATTCTTTAGAGCTATCTAGCTCTGTGCAATCCACTAGCTTCTCTAATCTGTTTAACAATAGAGAAGAAGCCTTAACTCTCTCAACCTCCTGTACAAAGGGTTATTATTCCCTTCAAAAGTGAAACCTTGGTGGCAGGGCACCTAATCAAAAACCTGTGTTGGATTTTGAGCTCCTGATCAAAAGCTCAAAGGGTCTACTTGATCTACCTGAAGCAGATCAGTTGGTGGCAGGGCACCTGAACAAAAACCTGTAGTGGATTCCTACCAGGGTGGTAGAAGAGTGGACGTACCTATTTAGAGGGAACCACTATAAAATTTCTTGTGTCGTCTGTGCTGTTTATTTAATTCATTGTACTGTGGCTGTGAGTAGAAATAACTAGGATTTCTAGTTGCTGTGATAGGATCCCAAGCTTAACTGTAATTACAGTTAGCTCTCTCTTGTGTACTACACTTTGTGTTAGGCTCTAGGGTTATCAATATCTTTAAACTAATTCCGCAAATTAACTCTAAGGGAGTTGAGTAGGGTGTCCTAATTTTTGAATACTCTATTTACCCCCCTCTAGAGTTGTATCTATCATCACTTTCAATTGGTATCAGAGGGAGGTTGACTGACTGTATAGGCTAACACCTAAGTCACAAGATCCTGATAGATACCAAGCTTATAGATATTCACTTCATGGCCCAGTCCAAGGATTACTCTAGCACCAGACCTCCAGCATGCAACTTAGCTAAGTTTAGCATCTGGAAGGCAAGGATTAAGTTATATATGAACTCTATTGATGAGAGTATTTTTTCTTCTATTTTGACAGGACCACCAAGAGCACCTGCTGCAGCTACTGCTTCATCATCAACTGATATGAGTGCAGTGCCTCCTCCAGATTACAACGATGAATATAAAAAGGCAAAGATAGCAGATGCCAAAGCAATGAATATTCTGGCTCAGACAATGTTTGATGAAGTATTCCAGAAAGTTGTTGACTGTCCCTCAGCAAAAGCAATGTGGGATACACTGAACCAGATTGTAGCTGGTTCAGCTGATGAAAGGAAGGACAGAAGGTCCAACCTTATCTCCTAGTATGAAAACTTCAAGAAAACTGATACTGAATCAGTTGAAGCAATGTACACCCGACTCAGCTCAATCATCAATGAGCTGAGGACTCTTGACAAGGATATATCATTGACAGAGGTCAATGATAAGATTCTGATGTGCTTCCCCAGCACATGGGATATGAGGATCTGGCCAATCAAAGAGGCCAGAAGTACAACTGAAATCTCAACAGAAGCTCTCCTTGGCAAGCTCAAGTCTTTTGAGCAAGTGCTGAAGACCAGGGAAGCTGAGGCTGAAGCAAAGACTCCAACTCCAACAAGAAAAGAGCAATCTCTTGCTTTCAAAGCTGCTGAAGCTTCTGAAGGAAGCCAATCCAATGAGGAACTAATGGCATTATTTGCCAAGAGGTTTCTCAAGATGGGAAGAAAAGACTTCAGAAAGAAATCTTCACGATATGAAGATAAACCAAGGTATGATCATTTTCCTGCTAAAGAAATAATTTGTTATGGTTGCAAGAAGCCTGGACATATTCTACCAGAGTGTCTAGAGGAAAAGAATAAAGAGAAAAGGAAGGAAAAAGAACAGCACAGGAAGCATTCCAAGCCCTCCTCCTATAAAAACAAAAAGAAGGAGAGAGGTTTCGTTGCTGAAACCTGGAGCGATTCTGATGAGGAATCTTCCTCCTCAAGCTCCAGTGAGGATGAGGAAGAGAAGATGGCAAAGGAAATTTGCCTGATGGCAATTGATGCCTGCAGCAATCACTCAGCTGCAGAGAGTTCAGATTCTGATGAAGAAATGCCAACAGAAGATGAGGTATTGTCTTCTTACGATTTTACATCTGCTGAATTTAAATCAGATTTTAAATCTTTGTGTTTAGATTTAATTAGTTCTGAAAAGGAAATTAAGGACCTTAAAAATAAGCTTGCTGAATCTGAATTTATCTCTAATGAAAACATTAGGTTAACAGCAGAACTCACTAATTCTAGTGAAGAAATAAAATTTCTTAAGAATGAATTAGCTAAGTCAAAAAGGTTAGAAGAATCTCTGAATGGTAGAAGCCTTAAGTTGCTAGAAATTACCAGCATGACAAACACTAGGTCAGGCAATAATAAGCTAGGCTTAGGAGCTTCATCTTGTGAACCCCCAATTATTCTTAAAAATCATCTTTCAACTCCAGTGAACTTTATCTCAGCTGATGGGATAAAGAACACTAAGCAAGTAAGACAAGTTAATCAAGCCTTAAACAAAGCTAAGAGAGAAAAGAAAAAACAAAAGTTTAAGGAAATACAAAAAGCGTCGAACGCAGCTCGACGATCGCAGGCTCAGTGGTCGAACGAAGCTCGACGATCTGTGCATCCATCGTCGAACGCCGATCGACGTTTTCAATATGAATTTCAAAATTATAACCAGAACACTAGAAACCTTAATATGAATAGAAACCCTAGGTTTGTGGACCCATTAACTGCATGGAGCATCCCACCTAAGAGATCTTACCCTTTAGGTTATAAACCCCAACCTGCTTATTCTTTTATTTCTAGTTTTCATTATGTGAAGAATAATGGACCCAAGGTTACCTGGGTCCACAATGTTTAAGTTAACTCACTGCAGGTGAAGACCTATCCTATCACTCAGGACAAGTGGTATTTTGATAGTGGTTGCTCCAAACATATGACAGGGAATAGAGAAAATCTATCAAAGTTCATGGCCAAGCTTGGACCAAAGGTGATCTTTGGGGATTCTAGCTGTGGTCAAACTGAAGGATATGGTAGGATTACCATTGGAGCAGTAACTTTCAAGAGGGTTGCATATGTAACTGGAATGAAGCATAATCTTATCTCAGTAAGTCAGTTATGTGATGCAGGATATCAGGTATCGTTCACTAACACTCTTTGTAATATTACTTTAAATAGTAATGTTGTGTTAGTAGGTATTAGACAAGGCAATATTTATTTAGTAGATTTTAATTCAACCCATTCTGAAATCTGCTTATTTAATGAAGTAACAAATAACAACACCTTATGGCATAAAAGGCTTAGCCATGTTAACCTCAAGAACATATCTAGGTTATCTAAATACAACCTTGTTAGAGGTTTACCTTTTTGCCCCTACAAGAAGGAGAGCCTATGCAAGGCTTGTCAATTAGGCAAGCAAACCAAGAATTTATTTAAGTCAGTAAATAAAAGTGATTCACCTAGAATCCTGTATTTATTAAATTTGAACCTCTTTGGCCCAATTAATGTACAGAGTCTAGGAGGGAAGTATTATACTTTAATAATTGTAGACGACTTCTCTAGGTTCACTTGGGTGTTCTTTTTGAGAACTAAGGCTGATAACTTCAAAGCCCTTACAGATTTTCTATTATGTGTGCAGACTGAGTACTCTACTCATGTGGCCTTGATCAGAAGTGATCATGGTACTGAGTTTGGCTCTCTTCTCATGCAAGAATTCTGCGAGAGAGAAGGTATCAAACATAGCTTCTCAGCTCCTAGAACTCCCCAACAAAATGGGGTAGTTGAAAGGAAGAATCGAACCCTGATTGAAGCTGCTGGTACATTATTGGCAGATGCTAATATGCCTCTTTCCTATTGGGCAGAAGCTGTTAGCATAGCTAATTATGTTCTGAACAGAAGTCTTATACACAATCTTAAGTGTAAAACTCCTTATGAGTTGCTTAAAGGAAAGAAACCTAAAATAAATTATTTTAGAGTATTTGGCTGTGTAGTTTACATTCATAACAATAATAAAGAATACCTTAGAAAGTTTGAAGCAAAAGCTTCAATGGGAATCTTTCTTGGATATTCCCAAGTAAGCAAAGCTTATAGGGTATTTAATAAATCATCTTCTAAAATTGAGGAATCTGTGCATGTGTCTTTTGATGAATCTCAGATATTTTATAAGGAGAAGAAAACTTCCCCTTCATCAAGTTCATTGCAGGTACCAGAATCTAGTAAAGATGTCACTCAAGAGATTCTCCATCTATCAACTCTTCATATCACTGAATCAAACAGTGATGAAGACTTTGCAGAAGCTGTTGCTGTACCACCAATAGTAGATCAAATTCCTCCTGAGGAATTAATCCCAACTATTGCTGAAGATCACATCCCACCTGCTGATGTTGTCACACTTAGAGATCATCCTACATCTCAAGTGATTGGAGACATATCAGCTGGTGTTCAAACAAGACATCAATTAAGACAGGATGTGATGCATGCTTGTTTCCTTTCACAGATTGAGCCCCTCACAATTAAAGATGCTGAGCTAGATCCCCACTGGATCATTGCTATGCAAGAGGAACTCAATCAGTTTGAAAGATGTAAAGTATGGACTTTGGTTCCGAGACCTAAAGGCCAACTGATCATAGGCACCAAGTGGGTGTTTAGAAACAAGTTGGATGCAAATGGAATTATTGTAAGGAACAAAGCTAGGCTTATAGCTCAGGACTACAGACAGGAGGAAGGTATAGATTATGACCAAACCTTTGCTCCTGTTGCAAGGCTAGAGGCAATAAGGATCTTTGTAGCCTATATGAAGTTTAAGGTTTTTCAAATGGATGTCAAAAGTGCCTTTCTAAATGGTGAGCTAAAGGAAGAGGTATTTGTTGAACAACCACCTGGGTTTGTTTCTTCAACTCAGCCCTCAGATGTTTTCAAGTTGCAAAAAGCTCTTTATGAACTCAAACAAGCACCCAGAGCCTGGTATGAGACTCTAGCTAGTTTCCTGTTAGAGCACAACTTTGTTAGGGGAGTAGTTGATAGAACCCTTTTCGTCAAGCACCACAAGGACACAATCCTGTTAGTTCAAGTGTATGTAGATGATATTATTTTTGGTTCCACTGATCCCAAACTGTGCAAAAAGTTCTCTGACTTGATGCATTCTAAGTTTGAGATGAGTAGTATGGGTGAGCTGTCTTACTTTCTTGGTCTCCAAGTAAAGCAAGATGTTGATGGCATCTTCATCTCCCAATCCAAATATGCCAAGGAATTGGTAAAGAAGTTTGGGATGGCTGATGCTTCAGCAATGCATACACCTATGACTACTAATGTAGTTATAGATTCTGATGATCAGGGAAAGCCTGTTGATCAAAAGAATTATAGGGCCATTGTTGGTTCCCTATTATATTTAACTACAAGTAGGCCAGATATAATGTTTGCTACATGCCTGTGTGCTAGATTCCTGGTCCACCCCAAGGAATCTCATCTGATTCTTCTTAAGAGAATCTTGAGATACCTGAAGGGATGTCCAAATCTAGGACTTTGTTACCCAGCTGAATCAGAATTTGAGTTAATTGGATACTCTGATTCTAATTATGCTAGTTGTAGAGTTGACAGGAAAAGTACCTCAGGAACTTGTCAGTTCTTGGGAGAGAGATTGGTCTCTTGGTTCTGTAAGAAGCAGGCTTCTGTCTCAACTTCAACTGCAGAGGCTGAATATATAGCAACTGCTAGCTGTTGTTCACAGATCCTGTGGATTCAAAACCAGCTTTTGGATTATGGGTACACAGACAAGAACACAAAAATCATGTGTGACAGTACCAGTGCTATCTCCATTGCACAAAATCCTGTGCACCACTCTAGAACCAAGCACATTGAGATTAGACACCATTTCCTGAGAGATTGTGTGGAAAAGAACAAGATCAGCCTTGAGTTCATATCCACTGACCTTCAGAGAGGTGATATTTTCACCAAGCCCTTAGATGAACATAAGCATCTGTTCTTTTTGGTTCAACTAGGCATGATTAATGGAAAAGACTAAGTGTGACGTCTGCCTTTGTTGAAACCTGTTTGAAGATCGTCGAACGACGTTCGAAGATAGTCGATCGGATGGAGCCTATCGTCGACCTATGGTTGATGATGGCTTATCTGCTTGAAGATCGTCGACCGACGTTCAAAGATCGTCGAATAGGTCGAGCCTATCGTCGATCTATGGTTGACGACAGCTTGTTGTTTGTGAAGATAGAAATAGTCGAACGATTGATCGACTACTCTGCTTCAGGAACGATCGTCGAACGACCGTTCGACCATCGTCTCCAGTATCTTTTAAAATAGATCGACTATTGCTGTATTAATATAAAACCGATGGTCGACCTAGGTTAAGAGATCGTTCTTTTTATCGTCGATGGAGAGCGTCTTCTCGCATTCCGTCTTTCTGCTTGCTCCCTGTCTCGCGATTTCTTCCGTTTCTCCTTCGCCATCTCTCTCGTCTTCTCCAACCCCTTCGATGGCGATTGCTCCAGCCCTCCTGTCCGTGGTGAAGTTCGATGATGGCTTCAGCGTGGACTTCAAATCTTTCAGCTGCTGTGAATCTGCTATAGTGGAAATCCTCAACCTATGCAAAGATCAAGGATTGGAAAAGCTCATGTCAACAAGAATAAAGATAAATATTCTTGAGATTAAAGAGTGGGCATTCACTTCGTCCTCAAATGACGAATCTATGACCGGAATGATAGGTGGAGAAGATGTAATTTTGACTCCCGCCGTTTTAACTGAAAATTTTGGATTATTAAATGGGGAAGAGGATTATGAGCAAGATACCCCTGAGTTTGGGAGAATGTTGACTGAACTAGGACATGACGACGACATTCCTTCAAAGCTGCTAAAGGTAAATTTTCCGTTGAAAATAAAGTTCCTTGCTGAACTAGTTGGAAAAGTGCTACTGGGAAAGCACTCTGCCCATGATAATATAACCAGGCAACAGTTTGCCCTGATGTGTGCCATCGTGAACAAGAAGCAGATTAACTGGGCAGGAGTTTTGTTTGATTTTATAAGGAAAAAGAATAGCAAGAAGGAAGTCACCCTGGGTAGGGTGGTTGAGATTTTTCTAAAGGAGAAATATCCCCATCTGTTGGTCTCAGTTTCTACATCAATCAATGCTAGCAAAAAGATGGACCCAACGCTATTTGTCAAGTGGAAAAGGAGTTTTCTGAAGCCCGCTCCAGCAGGGGTTGCTCCAGTTGCATCTGAGAGCACAAGGACTACTTCAGTCACTCCCCTCCTTCAAGAAGCATGCTCAGCCAATCTCTCCTTTCCATCCACCTCGTCTGCATTACCTTCAACCTCCACTGAAGTGCCACCATCTACTTTAGTTGAAGTTCCATCTTCTGCATCTCATCTTCTTGATTCCTCCACAATTCTCCATGCATCACCACCAACATCCCCTCTCCCTCCTCATCTTGCTAGGATATCTCATCCTAGTTTTGATTTATTGAATTCTGAGCTATCCTCTCCTCCTCCTCAGTCACCAATTCTTCATTCAGATCATATTGACCTTCTTGCATCTACCCATCATTCTCCAGTTCACTCTCCATCTCATCAAGAATACACCATCCCTACTGTTCATCCATCTTCTGTGATTCCCCCACCTTCATTTGAAATCACCCCAGCCTTCATCTCTAGCATCCTGGAGTTAATTACTCTTTCAATCAAAATCATGATTGAAGAGGCAATTGCTCCCCTTATTTCCTCCATCTCTTCTTTGACTTCCTCCGTTCAAGCCCTCTCAAAATATGCTGAGCCCTCTTCATCTAGGGGCCTGGTTTCAGTTTCCACTAAAACTAGGTAGGGGGAGATGCTTTATGAAGATGCCTCTGAACTGCCCCTGGCCTCTCGTCCAGTAGATCCTCCTGCAGATACAGAAAAAGAGATAGAAGAATCAGCTCCTCCTCCAATGTCTGAAAAAGATATTTCTGATGCTATAATGAAATCTGAGTTTGTTGTCAAAGTATGCCTAGAAGAATGCTCCACTCCCCTGGTTGCCCTCTACCTAGAAGGAGTCATTACCTCCTTCCTAGATGAATTATGGGAGTTAGGACATTCAAAGGAAAATTCTGAAGGTATCCCTTTTACTCATTTTTAGACTTGATAACTGACATGTTAGTATGGGAATACCTAGAAGGAATGATAAAATGTCATTTAGCAAATTTGTGTTCATAATACTACAGATATAATGGAAGAAGTATTAGTTGTCCAAGTGAAACACCCCAAAAAGGCCCCAAAAAGACTCAAGATGATTTTGAGGTGCAGGTCAGGTTACACGGCCTGGGACACGGGCGTGTCCCAGGGCGTGTCGGGTGTACACGGCCTGGGACACGGGCGTGTCCCAGGGCGTGTTCGAATTATTTTTCGAAATTGGCCTATTCAAGTCAGAGCCGGACACGGCCGTGAACACGGCCTTGAACACGGGCGTGTCAGGCTGGACACGGGCGTGTTAGTTGCCGTGTTCCGACCCGTGTACTGGTTGCAGCTCGATGAAGCAGGAGACACGGGCGTGTCTCAAGAATGACACAGACATGTCAGGTTTGACACGGGCATGTCGATACCCATGTTGTTCAGTCGGTTCAATACCGCGTGTGCCGCTTAAAGGGTACACGGCCTGTGACACGGGCGTGTCACAGGCCGTGTCGGCCAAAAATTGGTTTTTTTGGGAAAATCTTGGTCGTTCAGTTTTCTCTCTTTTGATCCAAGGGCCAAGGTGGTTTCCTGGCTGGTTTATTACGTGAAGGAAGGATGAAGATTCATTCTTCATTTGTCCTTAAGGAAGAGAGAAAGAGAGAGGAAGAGAGAAAGAAGGAGGAGGAGAGCAAGCCACCGGCAGAGTTCCCGTGGTCCGATTCGTGATCCGAAGCCGGCGTTGTGAAGGCAAGGCTGCTGCGGTTCTTTCTCACTGGCTAGTTTTCGATGGCACCGAAGAGATCGACAAAGGTAACGATCTCCCTCCTTGGACATGTGAAGTCCTTCTTTTCTGCATTGCATAAGGAAAACCCTTCCTCGCGAGTGTGCGGTGGGTTGTGGTGTCCCTTGGGGTAGATATGTGAAGTCCCCCTTGTTAGAGGCCGGAATTGGAGTACGGCTCTAGGCATGCTGTGTGAAGCCCATCTGGATGTAATCTGGATTGGTGATGCTTGTTTGCATATCGGAGAAGGCTCCGTGATTATGGCTTGTGATGCCTTGTTCCTACCTGTTGCTTGGTGCGGCAGGAAGTACTGGACGATGTCCAGGAAATGAAGAGGGTTGGATGCAACTCTTGTGGCCGTGTGGTGCCACATTGTGAGTGGTTGAGCCGTTGGGCTGCAACTCGATGAAAAGGCAGATTGCCGAACAGGAAAGGTGAAACCGACCCGCGCCTATAAATAGCCATGGATACTTCCGTATTCGAGGTGGCACGGCGACTTGAGCAACGGGGGGTGGCTGATCCGTACCTGCGTTAGGTCCGTCCGACTTGGAAGCCTGGTTATAGGTTTTGTTGGAGCGCCTAATGAGAGTCTTAGGCCCGCGCGCCGGAAAGACTAAAATGCTCAAATACCGTGTAGACGGTGGTGTTGACCCTGGTATTCCGGTACACCGAAAATGTGCCCTGAGTGCACGGACTATCGGGCCGTGTGGCCGATGGTTGTGATGGCTTGAATGTGCCTGCGCGCACATAGTTGCTATTTGATGATGCCATGCTTGCAGGGAAAGAATGCTCATGCCCCGAGAAAGGGGTAGGATTGTTATAATTGGGTCAGCTGAAAGCTGACCGTTGCATTGTTTGCCACCGGTTGGGTGGATTGTTCCCGTGCAGGTGCTGGAGAGCCAAGTGGTAAGTGATGGGCTGAAGCCCTACTGTTGTTGCTGCTGCTGCTGCGGCTAGCCCTTGAAGGCTAAGAGAATGGCTTTGTTTTGTTTTCTCTTTTACTCATGTATGGCCGGCCTGCGCGCCGAGGTTTGTAAAACATGTTGTATGTAAGAGGAACTGTAAGGCCTTAAGGCCAAACTCTTGTATTTGTGTACATTCCGTGGTGATATATAAAGGTGGTTTATATATTGGACATTCCTGTTTAGAGTTCAAAGTTGTAACTTAAAGCTTCCGCTAGAATGCTCTGAGTTAGGATTCGTATTTGGTTTGGTATTATCCTGTGACCTCACCGTCTGTTTGTGGCATATAGTGTGGGGCCCCGGCCGGACCTTCTACTATACGTCATTTAACGGATGGGGTCGTTATATTTTGGTATCAGCTTTTCTCGGTCTTCCTCTTTCGAATTCGTGGTCGAATTCTTTTGTGGGGGTGGCGAGCACGTGTTTGTGCGACCTGCTGTAACGCTAATGAACTCTGGAATGTCCATTAAGGAATGTACAAAATCTTGTTTGAGGAATCTGCGCGTTCCTTTTTGTGTTGTTTTGCTTGCATACGTTCGCTAATGTGTGTCTTGTCCACCTATAGGTGACACGTAGTGGTGCTGGGCAGTCTGAGCCCCAGGGCTCTGATGAGAGTGCGGCACCAGCTGAGGTGCCAACACCTCCTACATCTGCGGAAACTGTTCGCTTAGTTGCTGAGGCGCTCTTTGCCATGATTCAGCCGACCGGGCAAGCGCAGCCGGCAGTAGTGCCAGTTCGTGTTGATATAAGACCCGAGCCGGTTGAGGCTGTAGATCCACGAGCAGCTGACCGACATTTGAAGCAATTCATGAGCTTCAGTCCTCCCACGTTTGCGGGAATGGGATCCCCAACGCAGACGGAAGATTGGTTATCGCGTGTCAAGAGGATAATGACAGCGATCAGGGCGGAGGAAACTCTCAAGGTCACCTTAGCCACCTTCATGCTTGAAGGCGAGGCGCGGTTGTGGTGGGACGAGGTTGAGCTACACCATTTGGCGGGCAGGCAATTAACACAAGTGTCGATTGAGGAGTTCTCTCGAATATTTCTGGCGAAACATGTCCCAGCGGCGCAGCGCATTGCTATGGAAAATGAGTTCCAACGGTTAAAGCAAGGGGAAGATAGTGTGGATATCTACTTGCATGAGTTTACCAGGTTGGGTCGATATGCGGGTACAATATTCGCGGATGACCAAAGGGAAACGAATCGGTTCTATGAAGGATTGCGGGATGAGTTGCGATTCCTGCTTTCGAGTTCTGTGAGCCAAGGGTTTCAGGCGTTGGTTGATACTGCATGCGCGTTGGAGAAGGACATGAAGCGAGTGCAAGGGAATAAGGGCTTGGTTGGGTCGAAGCCAGAGTTTCAAGCACCTCGCCCAAGCAAGTCGTTTTACCAGAAGAAAGGGGGCAAGAGGTCCAAGCCATCTGGGCAAGTGCCTACAACCGTTGTGTCGGGAGCGACATCAAGGCCGGATGCTCGTACATACTATAACTGTGGCCGGGTGGGGCATATAGCTCGTGACTGTCAGGTTGTGCAGCCCAAAGGGGAGAAGAAGACGGGTGCGTCGTATGCTGAGAAGGGCAAAGCGGTGGTTGATTCCTCTACGTCTCAGGTGCAGCCCCGAATCTATCAACTTGGCCAACAGGAAGCGATTAAGCAAAGTGACGTCATCACAGGTACGAGTTGATTTAGTTTACTTGCTGGTGCTTTTGGTTTTGGTTATGTTTAGCTTGTGCATGATGTGTGTGTGCTGCAGGCTTTGTCCTGATTCGGAATAATTTAGCGAGAGCCCTGTTTGATACGGGTGCTTCACATTCTTTTCTGTCTGAGGATTTCATATCTCGAATTGGGGTACCAAGTCATGTGACGGTGGATAGTACAAGGGTGCTATTGCCGAATGGCTGTATGATGCTTGCGGATAGGGCTTGCGATGTGGATGTGCAAATAGGAAGTCGGGATTTCGGTTTGAGTGCAGCTGTGCTACCGTTATCGGAGTTTGATGTGATCTTTGGTATGGACTGGCTCTCGGAGCAGCGTGCCTTTATTGATTGCAACTCCAAGGAGATTACACTGGGCCAGAATACCGGGCTTGTGACGAAGTTCGCTGGTATGCGAGGAGTTGGCGGAACGTTGTTGTCTGCACTCCAAGTCGTCAATGCTGTTCGGAAGGGCGCGGAGTTATTCTTCACGCTAATTCAGGCTGTTGAGCCAAAGGCCAGTGTCGGTGAAGTGCCAGTTGTGTCAGAATTTGCCGACGTGTTTCCTAAAGATCTTCCTGGGTTACCACCCCAGCGGGAGATTGACTTCTCTATTGAGTTGGTGCCAGGTGCGAAACCTGTGGCCCGCTCTCTATATCGCGTCGCGCCAAAAGAGATGGCTGAGTTGAAAGTCCAATTGCAAGAGTTGTTGGGGCAGGGATATATACGCCCAAGTATGTCACCTTGGAGCGCGCCTGTTCTCTTTGTGAAAAAGAAAGACGGTAGCTTACGGTTGTATATTGACTACCGCGAGTTGAATAAGCTGACGGAGAAAAACAAATATCCGATTCCGCGGATTGATGACCTCTTTGATCAGCTGGCAGGATCAACGGTCTATTCCAAGTTGGATTTGAAATCGGGATATTATCAGCTATGGATTCGGGAAGGTGACATTCCCAAGACGGCATTTGGAACACGCTACGGTCATTATGAGTTCACGGTAATGCCGTTTGGCCTATGTAATGCGCCTTCGGTATTTATGGACCTAATGCATCGAACGTTCCGAGAGTATTTGGATTGGTTTGTTATTGTGTTTATCGATGACATCTTAGTATACTCTCAGTCGGAAGAGGATCACGCAAACCATTTGCGGTTGGTCTTGCATACCCTGCGGAGGAATAAGCTTTTTGCCAAGTTCTCAAAGTGTGAGTTCTGGCTCTCTTCAGTAGCCTTTTTATGCCATGTGGTAAGCGGAGAGGGTATTGCGGTGGATCCGTTGAAGATAAGTGCCATTCGAGATTGGCCAGTGATGTCTTCAGTGGCCGAGGTCAGGAGCTTCCTTGGACTTGCGGGCTACTATAGACGGTTTGTGGAAAACTTCTCACGGATTGCTTTACCTCTGACCACGCTGACGAGAAAGGATCAAAAGTTCATTTGGACGCCGGAGTGCGCGCGAGCTTTTGAAGACTTGAAGAGTCGTTTGACCACGGCGCCTGTGTTGACATCGCCATGTGGTACCGATGGGTATGAGATCTATAGTGATGCATCAGGGAGCGGCTTAGGCTGCGTTCTTCTGCAATTTGGTAAAGTGATTGCTTATGGCTCGCGTCAGTTGAAAGTGCATGAGCGGAACTACCCCGTCCATGATTTGGAGTTGGCGGCGGTAATCTTTGCGCTCAAGTTGTGGCGGCACTATCTATATGGCGTTAAAGTGGATATCTATACGGATCACAAGAGCCTAAAGTATTTGTTGGATCAGAAGGATCTGAACATGCGACAACGAAGATGGATGGAGTTCCTTGGGGACTACACCTTCGAGATTCACTATACTCCCGGGAAGGGAAATGTGGTCGCTGATGCTTTGAGTCGAAAGACTCCGGTACGGGCAAGCTGGTTGTAGAGGCATGATCAGCGTTTGATCCAGGAATTGGAAGCAATGGAGATATCGTGTGTTGACAAGGGTGCGTCAACCGATGAATGCTTGAACTGGACGGAGGTGCAATATGACCTTACGGACAGAGTTCGGCGAGCAACGGAGCTTGATGAAAGTCTCCAACGCTATGCTAAAGATGGGCCGGATGACCAATTCTCTTGGGATAACGGGTTGTTACGGAGAAATGGTCGAGTGTGCGTCCCAAGTGTGGGTAAATTGAGGGAAGAGTTGCTGTACGAAGCTCACTTTGCAAAGTACTCAGTTCACCCAGGGAGCACGAAGATGTACAGAGATATGAAAAAGTTGTTCTGGTGGCCCGGACTAAAGAAAGATGTCGCACGTTATGTTGCTGAATGCACTACCTGTGCGTTGGTGAAAGCGGAATGCCAGAAGCCTGGCGGTTTCCTGAAGTCGTTACCTATTCCGGAGTGGAAGTTCGATGATATTTCGATGGATTTCGTGCACGGGTTGCCGAGATCTCAACGCGGTCATGATTCAATCTGGGTGATTGTGGACCGGTTGACAAAAGTGGCGCACTTCCTTCCAAACAGAAGAGACGATTCTGTGGAAACCTTGGCCAAGCTGTATGTGGAGCAGGTTGTTCGACTGCACGGTGTTCCTCGGAGCATCGTTAGTGATCGTGATGGGCGGTTCACATCGAATGATTGGCGGCTCGTTCATCAAATGTTGGGTACAAAGTTAGCGTTTAGTACGGCCTTTCATCCCCAAACGGATGGCCAGACTGAACGAACCAACAGGACGATGGAGGACATGCTCCTCATGTGCGCCCTAGACTTTGGTAAGCGATGGGAAGATTATATATTTCTTGTCGAATTTGCCTATAATAATAGCTACCAAGCGAGTATTGGTATGGCACCATTTGAGGCGTTGTATGGTCGGAAATGCCGTACACCGTTGGCTTGGGCAGAAGCAGGCGAATCTAAGCTGAATGGGAAAAAGGAAGTCGAAGAAGCGACCTCGCTCATACGCTCTATTCGGGAGAGGCTATTGATAGCCCAAGATCGTCAAGCAAAGTACTACAATGCCAAACATCGGAACGTGGAGTTCGTGGTGGGTGATTGGGTATATTTGAAGATCAAACCCTTCAAAGGTGTGTCCAGGATTCGGCGTTTGAAAAAGCTAAGTCCGAGGTATCTTGGTCCGTTTGAGGTGGTGGAGCGAGTTGGGGAAGCTGCTTATCGACTAGCACTTTCAGCGGACTTGGGTGGATTACATGATGTGTTTCACATCTCAGTCCTTCGTAAGGCGGTAAAGGATCCAGCTCAAGTAGTGGAGCATGATCGGGTACCGGTCGAGTATGGGCTAACGACGAGGGTTATACCCATTCAGATCGAGGATCGAGCCGAGAAACAGTTGCGGAACAAAGTGATCAGGATGGTCAAGGTCCGATGGGACAATTGTGGCCGTGAAGAGCTAACATGGGAGCGAGAGCAGACCATGCGAGCTGAGTTTCCCGAGTTATTTGTATAAACTGTAGACCATGTACTTTTTGTTATAACAGAGTTATAGCATTGCTGGTTTTTGTTTCCTTACCGTGCAAATTTCGGGACGAAATTTTGTTAAGGGGGGGAGGGTTGTAACACCCCAAAAAGGCCCCAAAAAGACTCAAGATGATTTTGAGGTGCAGGTCAGGTTACACGGCCTGGGACACGGGAGTGTCCCAGGGCGTGTCGGGTGTACACGGTCTGGGACACGGGCGTGTCCCAGGGCGTGTTCGAATTATTTTTCGAAATTGTCCTATTCAAGTCAGAGCCGGACACGGCCGTGAACACGGCCTTGAACACGGGCGTGTCAGGCTGGACACGGGCGTGTTAGTTGCCGTGTTCCGACCCGTGTACTGGTTGCAGCTCGATGAAGCAGGAGACACGGGCGTGTCTCAAGAATGACACGGGCGTGTCAGGTTCGACACGGGCGTGTCGATACCCGTGTTGTTCAGTCGGTTCAATACCGCGTGTGCCGCTTAAAGGGTACACGGCCTGTGACACGGGCGTGTCACAGGCCGTGTCGGCCAAAAATTGGTTTTTTTGGGAAAATCTTGGCCGTTCAGTTTTCTCTCTTTTGATCCAAGGGCCAAGGTGGTTTCCTGGCTTGTTTATTACGTGAAGGAAGGATGAAGATTCATTCTTCATTTGTCCTTAAGGAAGAGAGAAAGAGAGAGGAAGAGAGAAAGAAGGAGGAGGAGAGCAAGCCACCGGCGGAGTTCCCGTGGTCCGATTCGTGATCCGAAGCCGGCGTTGTGAAGGCAAGGCTGCTGCGGTTCTTTCTCACCGGCTAGTTTTCGATGGCACCGAAGAGATCGACAAGGGTAACGATCTCCCTCCTTGGACATGTGAAGTCCTTTTTTTCTGCATTGCATAGGGAAAACCCTTCCCCGCGAGTGTGCGGTGGGTTGTGGTGTCCCTTGGGGTAGATATGTGAAGTCCCCCTTGTTAGAGGCCGTAATTGGAGTACGGCTCTAGGCATGCTGTGTGAAGCCCATCTGGATGTAATCTGGATTGGTGATGCTTGTTTGCATATCGGAGAAGGCTCCGTGATTATGGCTTGTGATGCCTTGTTCCTACCTGTTGCTTGGTGCGGCAGGAAGTACTGGACGATGTCCAGGAAATGAAGAGGGTTGGATGCAACTCTTGTGGCCGTGTGGTGCCACTTTGTGAGTGGTTGAGCCGTTGGGCTGCAACTCGATGAAAAGGCAGATTGCCGAACAGGAAAGGTGAAACCGACCCGCGCCTATAAATAGCCATGGATACTTCCGTATTCGAGGTGGCACGGCGACTTGAGCAACGGGGGGTGGCTGATCCGTACCTGCGTTAGGTCCGTCCGACTTAGAAGCCTGGTTATAGGTTTTGTTGGAGCGCCTAATGAGAGTCTTAGGCCCGCGCGCCGGAAAGACTAAAATGCTCAAATACCGTGTAGACGGTGGTGTTGACCCTGGTATTCCGGTACACCGAAAATGTGCCCTGAGTGCACGGACTGTCGGGCCGTGTGGCCGATGGTTGTGATGGCTTGAATGTGCCTGCGCGCACATAGTTGCTATTTGATGATGCCATGCTTGCAGGGAAAGAATGCTCATGCCCCGAGAAAGGGGTAGGATTGTTATAATTGGGTCAGCTGAAAGCTGACCGTTGCATTGTTTGCCACCGGTTGGGTGGATTGTTCCCGTGCAGGTGCTGGAGAGCCAAGTGGTAAGTGATGGGCTGAAGCCCTACTGCTGTTGCTGCTGGGCTAGCCCTTGAAGGCTAAGCGAATGGCTTTGTTTTGTTTTCTCTTTTACTCATGTATGGCCGGCCTGCGCGCCGAGGTTTGTAAAACATGTTGTATGTAAGAGGAACTGTAAGGCCTTAAGGCCAAAATCTTGTATTTGTGTACATTCCGTGGTGATATATAAAGGTGGTTTATATATTGGACATTCCTGTTTAGAGTTCAAAGTTGTAACTTAAAGCTTCCGCTAGAATGCTCTGAGTTAGGATTCGTATTTGGTTTGGTATTATCCTGTGACCTCACCGTCTGTTTGTGGCATATAGTGTGGGGCCCCGGCCGGACCTTCTACTATACGTCATTTAACGGATGGGGTCGTTACACCAAGAGCTTGATCGTCAACCAGCTCTAGAAGTTTAACCAGAACCAGAACCAATTGTTCAAGATCCTGAGGCTGCTCTGCCAGCTCAGTTAGCAGTGCAAGAAGAACTGGTCCCCATGACAGTTACTGATGAACAAGAAAAGGTTTCAGAAACTCAAATGGAAAAGTCTACTGTCTGGGATGATTCCCCTGGATTAGATCTAGACACTCTTCTGGCACAGGATGCCCTGGAAGAAGAGTTAGAAAAAGCTGCCTTAAAAGAGAAAGAGAAAGCTGTGCTAGAAGCGTTTGATCCTTATGATCTTCCTCCTTCTTCAAATTCTAAGGATGAGGATGATTCTGATGAATCTGAAGATTCCAAGAAAAAGAGATCTGCTAAGAAGAAAAGGAAAGCTGTGGCTCCTCCTCCTCCAAACCCTGATAATGATATCCCCTATTATATCTTGAAAGGTATTGATCCCAAATCTAAAGAATTTCAACATTGGATGGATTTTTCTAAGAATCAGCAGAAGTTAAGGAAGAAGTCTAAGAGGTTTGACAGTCCTGCCCCAAGATGGACTCCTAGAGGTCCTCCTCCTCCACCTCCCAGTGCAGGAGCCTCTGGAAACTTATCTACAAATCCTTCTACTCAGTCTGATAGGTTTACTCCATCTCAGTCCTCTCAAAGGAAAAGCTCTGAAGGATATCAAGGCAGAACGTAATCTGGTTACCAAAGACATGATGCTGAGGTAAAGGAACAAGTGAAGGAGGTGGTTTATCAAAAACCAACTTTTTCTCCTCCTCCTTCCAAAGAATTCAAGAGCACATCCTCTTCAAAGTCAGGTCATGCAGTGAAAGCTGTTTCAAAAGGTAAAAGAATTATTTTCTCTGAAAAATCTAGTAAGAAATTTGTAGAGTTTGCTCCTTCTTCTTCTCTAGTTATTCAGGAAAAAGAGCCAGCTGAAAGCCTGCTAGATATGTCTATTAAATTTAAAGATGTGAAACCTGTAGATACAACTTGTGAAAATGTGTGAAAGCCAAGAGCTTGATCCTGATTTCAGGATGGCTCGATTTCTTGAGCTTGTTGTATCAGTTCAAATTAAGAAAGCCAAAGCTGAAGGTAAAGACACTGCAGGATTAACAACTATGTCCAAATTCAGAATGAAGGAGCTTGATAAATTCTAGGTTAGACCTGAGGTATTTGACCCTTCAAAATACATGGAAAAGCATCCTAAAGCAGTTGTCCCAAGGGCATCAGAATCTTAAATCATTGGAGAGCAAGATCTAAAGCTGTCAAAGAAAGAAGCTCTAGACCCTTTTAGGAAAATTACTTTTATTCCTAGTTCCTCTGAACCTAAACCTAATTCTGAAGCTCCTTAAAAATTCATTGATTGACAGTTATTTACTTATCTGTTTGATTGGTGTTATCTGCTTAAATATTTCCCTTCATGCACTTTTTTTATTTTCAGTAATTAGTTTTGTGTTTTTGTTGTTGAGAGACTTAACTCAAATAGGGGGAGATTGTTGGTACCCTAGTTTGGATTTGTGTTCAATCCTCTCTTTCTGTCTCTTGACCCAAGATTTATCTATGGTCAAAGGTTAGTTGTTTAGTTAGTTTGCTCTAGATTTAGAGTTGTCACTTTTCTAGATGAAAATTTGGTTAAGTTGTTTTTTGTTCGACTATGGTCGAACGTCGCTCGACTATCGTCTAGTCGACGATCGTCTATCAGTTGTTCGACGTTCGTTTGTCAGCAAATCGTCTATCTCTGAGTTAGTTCAACTCTTGGTAGCTCGACGTTCTATGAAATCTGCCTCGCCGATCGTCGAACCCCGCTCGATGTCTTTTGACCAGACAGATTTCTTGATAGTTCAACTATCTGCTTAGATAGTTCAACTATCTGATAGTTCGACTATCTGTTTGATAGATCGACTATCTGTGTTGCTTGATAGTTCGACTATCTGTCTTGATAGGTCGACTATCTGTTGTGTTTGATAGTTCGACTATTTGCTTGGATAGTTCAACTATCTGATAGTTCGACTATCTGTTTGATAGGCCGACTATCTGTTTTCTTTGATAGTTTGACTATCTGTTTGATAGGTCGACTATCTGTTTTGTTTGATAGTTCGACTATCTATTTGATAGGTCGACTATCTGTTTTCTTTGATAGTTCGACTATCTGTTTGATAGGACGACTATCTGTTTTGCTTGATAGTTCGACTATCTGTCTTGATAGGTCAACTATCTGATAGCTCGACTATCTGTCCTGATAGTTCGACTATCTGCTGTGGTAGTTCGACTATCTTCTTTGGTAGCTCGACTATCTGTATCGTTCGACTTTCTGTCTGATAGGTCGACGATCTCTGTGCTTCGTTCGACAATCTCCGAGGGTCGTTCGACGTTCTGCTGTATGTCTTTAATAATTTTGTCCTCTTCTATTTTATGATTTATTTCATATTTATTTGGCATATTATTTCTGTAAATTTGTGATATTATTTCCATGCAATCTCTGCTCCATTCTTTATGCATGAGCCAATCTTTATCTGACAAAGTGTTTTGTCTTATTAGTTGAAATATATTTTCTACTTTATCTGCCAGGCTGTCCTTTATAGCCGTTAGACTCAGAAAGTCTTTTCTGGCTGTAAAGAGTTCTTTCTGATGTGACCTTTTTCCTGCACCCTTCTTATCTGATTGGTTATGCAGCTTCTTAGAAAGCTTTATCCTCTTATAGTATGTCTGTCTGCAGGATTTGTCTTTGTTGGGATCTTTAAAGCGTGCAGTATCTTCAGGAATTTTCTAACTCGGGATCTATGGTGGTTGATCTCCTTGTGTGATATTCGCATTGGGAGCGTGAGGCACCCTTAAATTTCCTAATAAGGTGAGCGCCTTTGCGTGACACACCCTTATCTGGTGCCTGCATTCTTCCCTCGATGCTTGGGATGCGGTGACGATGGATCCTCCCTGAAGCGTGGAGTTGCCCATGGGTAAGTCGGCGGGGCCGGATTGGTGTGCTCCTCTAGTTCTACGCCACTAACAGTTTATGCAGTTTTATTTGCCATTATTGTTGGTCGAGTGTGCTTGCGCGATGCAAGCATTGTTTCCTAGCGTAGTTGCAGAGTTTGAGAACACTTTCCCATAGATGACACTTAAATGTTGTTGGTCACCCAATTTTTCCCCGGTCCGGAGAATCAGACTGTCTTAGCTCAAAATTGGACTGAGCGAGCAAACAATCAAAGAAAAACATCATCAAATGACAAAAAGTTTTTGTTAACATGGAAAACCCGGAAAGGGTGCAAAACAAAGTGCCTGAATCTCTGCCGGACCAAAATCCAGTATATTGTTGGAGTTTACAAGTGTTTGGGATGATTACTCGGAGGGTGACAGACCACCTCCCCGTTACAAGCACAAAGTAGAAAAATGATGAAAAAGAAACAAAGTTCTCAGAGCCTCGATGGAGGTGCACCACCCATTCTCTAAGTCCACGGATCCTTGATGGAAGCACTCCTACAGAAGAGGAGCCTTGGTGGAGTGCTCCCACAGAGAAAAACTTCATGCCTTTGAAGCTTTACAGAGCCTTTGTGCTAGAAGGGAGCAAAGTGAATTTCTGAGCGGCGGATGAATCTAAGTCCCACGACCTCGTCGGAAAACCTCAGAGCTCCTTCTAGCCTCTAGAGTTGCTTGTCTTCAAATGAAGGCCTGGGGACCTATTTATAGTTTTCTTGAGGGATATGCTAGTAATTGCGTTTAGGCAGAATTTGTGCTAGCGAATGACGTTCATCGAATTTAGTGGTGGGATAACTCCAAGCCGTCTCCGATTTAGGGCTTCCAGAACCTAAGCGCCACTAGAACCCCATTTTCCTCATGGTAGTTCCCTCTCCTCTCCTCCTTGAGGGAGGTAAGATTTCTAAACTCCTCTTGTGATGTGTTGTGCGATTAGCAATGCCTAGTCAAGCATAGACAGCCTCGTTAAGGAGAATATTTCATTAATGATGGGTCTTGAATAGGTTCAAATAAAGTGTTTGGCCTTGTTTGTGCCGCTTAGCTGTCGCCTGCAGTTTCGATTTTGCCTTAAGACAAGTAGAGAACTCTCGCTCTCTCGCTTGCAAGCTTTGGATTTAGACATTGTACCGACTTCTTATGATTATAAATATTATTTGACAACCTCTGAACCGTCACATTATTGACATAATATAATAAGATAGAATGTCACTAAAATATGAAATACTTAAAAATCTTATTGTCATAAGCAATCTTTGAAATGTAGCATCTAATCGGGAACCTATCTACTTGCATGGTTATGACAAGTAGAATTACTTTTCCAATAATACTTGCACGCGGATCCGAGTGTGAACCATATGTGCCCGTTAAAAACACCTACACACTTCATCGATTATGACTTACAATATTACATGAACAATTCTAGATTATACTCCGGAATAGGCTAACATTTTCAGAAATATCTGTTTGACTCAGTTGCTTGCATGTTTACTAGCTTTACTGCAAGATAAATTGGTACTCAATTATATCTGTTTACTTCTGCTCGTACTTTAATTAATTAACATGCTCATTGTTTAATCCTAAGGTTTGAGACATTTTCCTTATTCTTTGGATTTTTGCCTTAGGTTCCGTGACTGCGATGCCTGCTTCTTGAGTTGTTCAGTGTTGAGCTCCTGCGTTCCTAGAGGTATTATTTTTTTGCTGTTGCATATACAAGTTCTATGTATTTTGTTTTCATTACTATCAAATTTATTTATTATGTACTAGTTATTATCAGTCATTTTCTTCTGTTTCATTGACAACTTCTAGACTTTTATTGATGTATCAGAATATTAAAATTATTGGCATATTCACTCATTTAGTTTATTGCATTTATTTTTGTAACTAGTGTTGTGTGTATTATGAGATTTTATTAAAGTACATGAGCATCACTTTTTCACTCAAGCTTCCGCATACAAAAGTGAAATGGTTTTCTCAAAGTTAATTATTTTTTGTAATACTAATATTTCAATTTCAGATTTGCCTAACAAACATGGATTTTCCTTAGCTCATATCTATGGCATCGCAACCCGCCCGTAGCGCACTCTAATGGTTTTTATTAAACGGGTCGTGACACCCAGGCAAAAATGTAGTGCCCGACCAAAAAATTGGCGCTTGGGCGAAAATATAGCTTCCGTGTGAAAATATTGTGGTTGGGTGAAAATATCGCGGTCGGGAAAAAATATCGCGGTCGGGCGAAAATAACGCACTCGAGGGAAAATTCGCGTCCGGGCAAAAATATCGCACCCGAGCGAAAAATTCGCGCGCGGGCAAAAAAACCTTGCCCGGTCGAAAAAACCGCGCATGGGCAAAAAAACTGTGTCCGTCTGAAAAAACGCGCCCGGGAGATAAAATGACGCATTTTTCCCCAGACGCGGATTTTTGGTCAGGTGCACATTTTCCGCTCGGGCGCGCATTTTTTGCCTAGACGCGCATTTTCCGCCTAAGCGCTCATTTTTCCCGGACGTGCATTATTGATAAAAAAGTCACCGCAACGGAGATTTTCCAAACGGTTTATAAAAGGATTCACCTTTCTGAAATTTTTTACAAGAAGAGTTTACCCAAACAAATCTCCTTGTCCAATATACATTTTCCAAAAACTCATTTTCTTACATTTCTTTTGCCACCTCTTTTTTCCTTTTTTAAAAGCCATCCCAAACAGTGCCTTAGTAGTTATATATAGTGTTCAGACAAAAACAAATAAAAGTGCATAAAATGGAAAATAATACAATTATTCATCCGCTATACGCTAATTTAAATTATAAGAGAAGAGTTTTACAGAATAAACAAGTTAATGGGTTAGTAAATGTTAGTTTACAACACCCATGTTTTTTTCCCTTTCTCAGTAGTGCGAGCCTTCTTCATGGCTCTCTTATTATGCGTTCTTCTTTCTTCAATTGTTCTTTTTGCGAGAAAATAAATCTTATTACCCCTTCCAATCAGTCCTTCAGGCGGAGTACTTGTCTTGATGGTGGGGAAGAATAAACAATTTGGGTTATCATTTGCCTCACCAAGATAACTTTTCACCTTAACCCAAGAATGGGTATTCAAATTCAAGTTCCTGAAGGGACTCTCAAGAAGGATCATTAAACGCACAAGGAAGAAGATGAGTAAGAGAAGTTAGCACAAAAGAGGGTTTAATGAGTGTGACTCCATCATCATCCTTATGTCCTCGAATGTTATTATTCATGTTTAGGCATTCCAACACCTTTCCTCTATTAGGAAGTGCATCGATAATGGAAGTATCTAATGAAAACTTCACTTAACGGCTAATACTCGTGAGAGTTTCCTTATCAATAATATTTTCTCCAATAATAACATCAACTTTGCACTCCTGCAATAGTTCACTAATGATTCTTCCGTCAGTAAGCATAGTTGAGTAATTTGTAATATTAGTAGAAGGTTTGAAATAACTAAGAGTTTAATTATAGAATTGTGGGGACTTATCATTGGATATGAAATCCATGAGCACTACATACTCCTAGTTGGTCTCAATGAATATTTTAAAAACAATCCATCAATAGTACAAACCTCACTTTCGAACAATTTTTGGATCCTATTTTGTTTCACCTAGATAAGGCTCCTTAATGTAGTCATGAGAAATGAAGTCTTCGTGTACATCCATAACCGTAGATTACATTGTGGGATGTTCCTACTACACAATGTAACAATTTTCATTGAAATAATTTGAGTCAGGAGTACCAGAGTGCTATAGAGAATGTAAAGTAATGTATGAAATAAATAAAGCAATAAAAAGCAAAATGCCTGAATTAATTAAAGTACTTTCTTTTTGGTATTCAGAAAGAACCATACGTGTTCCCCGATAATGATGCCAAAAACTCAACGCCCTTCGAGCACATTGTTTGGAAAAACTTTTATGATTTCATATAATAGATTATTTAAGTGATCTAGGAAAATTCCTAAATATGTATAATAGGCATTATGTTGTATAATATGATTTTTAATTAGGTAGAGGATGTTAAAGACTCAGAATGCACTTAAGAAGAATAATCAACTAAGTAACTTCTATACATCAAGAAGTATCCGGCGCATGTCGACAAAGACCAAGTCTATATGCCGAGAAGTATTTGATGCATGTCGAGAAGTTGATTTCATGTATAAAGAAGTAATCGACGCATAATGATAAAAATATCCCTATCTTACGCCGAGTTATGCTTAAAAGAAAAGTAAACTTATAGCACACCTATTTAACATATGTCGAATTCTCTCTAATAAACAATTCGACTTACGGTGAAAAGTATTCAACACATCTGTAATAGAATGTCAAATTCTCTTCAGGCTTCTTTTATTAATCTCAGACCAATTTTAAGGCCTTAATTGAGATTCAATTCCAACCGTTATTCATTCATTTCAAGAGGGTGACTACGTAGATTGACACTAAAAAGGCAGACATATATTCTACAACCGTCATGTATATACCACAAGATTTTGAATAGAGTAGTGGAAAACTCATTCTGAATTTTTTTTTCTTTTCTCCAAGATTCAAAATTTTCCTTCCATCCAAAAGAAAATCTCTCAAAGAACTCTAGAAGATAAGATCTCTTCTCTTTGATCTAAGAATCTCTTTATCTAAAGGGCTCTTCATCTTCTTCCTTAGGATTTCTCATAGAATATGATTCATCTTTCTTTATTGAATCTAGTCTTGATTTCCTAGTGGAATTGTTGACTTCTGTTGCTGTAATAATCAGAATCCACTTTGTGCTATAGATTCATATATCCGTTAGAGATATGTTAAAGAAAAATCATATTATAAAAAAGCTTCTACATCTACCATTCCTAAAAATATTTTTAGAATCTTATTTAAAAATTTAGATTAGTTCTAAGAGACTACTTATCAAAAGACTCAGCTGGTCTTAATAATCCCCATATTATAGGATTAAGTTAGTTGTGTGAATCACCTTATCAAAAGATATATTATATTGGTCTTGTGAATCACACAACCAATTGAATCCTTTAATATAATTAAACTCGACATTTTTGAATGTTTTGAAATTCGTTATGAGTCGAATACTCCACAAGGTTCTTACGACCACAAGTTGAAATCACACACAATAATTTATGAAAATACAGTAATATAAGCAACAAAACGTTTTGGCAAGCTTAGGATTATTTTAGCGCATAAAAATAACTAAATGAATGGATTAAGAGTACCGTAAACTATGCTGAGGTAAGTCATCCAATCCGAGTCCGTTAGGTAGGGGGAAGAATAACAACTCCTAGGCTTCATGTTTCTCCCGTCGACAGGAAGAACAAACGTTAGAGGGTGCCAAAATGGAGAGTTTCAGTCGACGACACCCCTCACACGAGAGTCTAAAACGATGCAAGAATAGAGTGGTGGACTCGACGACGCCTTCGGTGGAGGGCGTCATTGTGGGAAGCGGTGAGCATGTAATTGCCAACTAATGAAGGTGGGTGGAAGCGGGCTCGCTGGAGAAGGTGGGCTGGAGCAGTGAGTAATGACAGTAAAATGGTGGAAGTAGGGCTTGCTGGAGACGACAGAGTGGAGCAGTGAGCGGTGGAAGAAAATTGATGAATGCAGGGCTTGCTAGAGATGGAGTACTAGAGCAGTGAGCGGCAGAAGTAAACTGGCAGAAGCAGAGCTTGCTAGAGACGGTGGATTGGAGCAGTGAGCATCAGCCGACACTTACAGCGAAACGCGATTTACCTTTCTCTACTATTGTTCGGGATGGATTCTTCTGGTATGGATCAATATTAATGGTAGTAGGGCCTCTAATTTTTGGCATGAAATTATAGATTAAAAGCCAGGTCCAATCCTGGAAGAGCCACAAATATAATATTTCCCATTTTTTTCCATAAATGGTATTATTTTGGTAATTGATCTAATTTTACTATTTGTTTTCCCTAAAAAATAACTTAAGCTTGCCGTTAACATCCTAATTACTAAATTACCAGACATTTTTTATTTAAGGTCTCATCAGATGGTCAACACGAAGAGCCGCAAATAGAAACGTTTGCACAAAAAGAAATACACGAAATTAAAATAAGTAAATGCAAAATAAATGAAACTAGGATGCGTAATATGGCACATTGATTTCCCTGAGATTGAAAGACCACGACCCCGACGAGAACTCACAAAGACCGGTGATGGAGAGATCAAGACATCATCACCATAACTTATTAGTGATAATATAAGACTGTAAGTAATATCTTGTAACGCCCATGATTTTCCAAGGTTTATTTAGATTCCTTAGTGACGTGTTTTGACGTCAGGGCATTACTTTGATGTTTGATTATCAGGTGCCGTTGTTGGAGTGTGGCTTTTTACTCATTGATACCCGTGTTTTTGACATAGAATGTTAGCATGGCTAATTTCTTTTGAGTTTTGATATTCCCTTGCGAGCCGGGGTTCGTTTTGGAACACGACGGAGCATTTTTGGGAATGTTGTGTTTTAACTTTGGGGAGTGTTTACCCGAGTTTGGTGTGTTGGATTTCTATTTCGACTTTTGGTATCGCGCTAGGGTTCGAAGAAAATAAACGCAACCGAACTAGCAACCCGATGAGGCTAGTATACCTATCGAATTGTAGCAAGGGGACACAAGTGTCGTATTAAGATCCGGGAACTGTTGGCTAAGCTTACTCACACGAACGCTATTATCTTATCGACGGAAAAACTAGGGTTTTAGAAAATCTAAGTGCAGGGGAGAAAGTAAAGCTATTCTAGAAAAAGAAACACTGTAATTAAGAGGGCTATTAAGTAAATAACTAAGCTAGAAAGGAAACTACTGCAGTTAATTAAAGAGCACAAGACAGGTGATTACTACGAAAGGTAGAAAATATGAAATGGAAATGCACCCGATCAAGATTCACCTCGGCTAAAGACGATTAAGAAAATGCGATAAAAATCTAAACTTAATAGGATAAGGGTCCTTGACCGTGGAGGTTCCTAAAGCTTGAACACGCTTCTCTCGAAGTCGTGCCCAACTGAGTTTAGGAAGGTCCGACCGACTCTCGTCTAAATCGGAGGCCTAAAACTCGCTTTACGCGGTGAACCCCACTATTGGATTTTACTCCAATCCGGGAGATTTGGACGTCTGCCTCTCTCGAGGGGTGCGTACAACTCCCTTTACTCTTGAATGCTCACTTCATTCTTTCGGCCTCTCGGCTAGCCTAGAATGAAAGCAAAGGCGGAGAGTATATATCAAAAATATACCTCCGACCCGTGATAAATCAAGAGTAATTCAAGGCCCTAACCTAAAAAGAAAAGATTAATTAAAACATCATAACATAATCGCTCTAACCTCGGATCATCAAGATCGAGTACAAGGAGGATTAGTTAATCATAATGGAGTGGAGGGGGGAAGATGAGTAGAAAAGCATAAGAAGAACACAAGCTAAAAAAAAGAACACTTTTATTAATAAAAAGGGCAAGTTACACTATTGAAAATTAAAGTTACAAGTGCATGAAAATTAAACCCTATTCTAGCCCTACATTGAGCACTAAGCAAGAAGAAAATTTCATTAAAAGCTAGCACAAACTATGATTAAACTAGGGTTACCCAAAAAGTACAAAGAGAGGGGGAGAGAGAGAGAGGAAAAGCATGAAAAAGGATCAAGAAACAAAGGGGCAGCACCTCCCCCACTCAACCAAAGCTTGCTGAAATGGGGAGGAGGGGGGCTCAATTTATAGATTTTTTCTCGGGTCGGTCACGCCCTCTGACACGCCCTAGGGGGGGCGTGTCAGGGGGCGTGTCAGGTACGGATTTGACCTCGGGCTCTGGATTCTGGCGGGAGGGATGATTGCTTCGGTACGTCGGTGGTCACGCCCTAGGTCACGCCCGTGACAGGGGGGCGTGACAGGCATGTCATGTCCAAATCATTGGTCGGAAATCCGTTAGTCACCGAAAAAGGAAGGTGTCACGCCCATGTCACGGGCGTGACATGGGGCGTGACAGTACTATTTACGTGCTGAGGCGGGAGGGCATTTAATGCGGCGGCAGCTTTGCGGTAGAGGGCGACACGCCCCTGGTCATGCCTAGTGACACGCCCAGGGAGGGCGTGACAGGGGGGCGTGACAGCGGTTTTGACCGTTTTCTGTCCCTTCCATTAGGTGTCCTCGGGATCGGGTGACACGCCCTAGGTCACGCCCAGGGAGGGCGTGACAGTGGGGCGTGACAGGTCATTTTGGCAATTTTTCCGAAAACCTGCAAAAAGACAGGAAAAAGTTAGTGGCAATAAAATTTACATAAAAAGGATAAAAATAAACTAATAATAGACATAATTTGTACAATATAAAATATAAAATACGATAATAGTTTAGGCTACAAAACGTATTATCAAATTCCCCCAAGCTTAAGCTTTGCTTGTCCCCAAGCAAAAATATAAAAACTAGATATTTATAAAAAGGACTAATCAAAAAGTTCTAATTATGCCTACACAAGTACTATGCGAAATTCTTAGTAGGGAAAAGGTCAAATGTAAGTCTAAAACAATTATTTAGGTATGGTAAAACTTTTAAAAACTTTACTTAATAAAAACAAATCATCCAAAATTTTAGCGAGATTTTTTAAATGGACTTAAGTAAAGCAACGAAAATGAAAAACACGCATTGAGTTGTTACTAGATCCAAGCAACGCATTATAATTATATCAATTTAATTATCAAAAATCTAGGTTTAAATCCAAAACTAAAACTGATTTACTATTTTTCTTTTCTTAGTTGTTAAATAAAAAACAAAAAGCGTGAATCAAAAGGACTTAAATAGGACAGAAACGTTTGGTTTAGGAAAATGATTAGGAGTGGAATTCAAAGATAAACGTGAAGGTTTAAAATCACACTAAACCAAAGCAAAGAGTTTCAAAAACTTTCATCAAAATATATACACCTTTTTTTTTCTTTTTCTTTTTTCATTTTTTTTCTTTTTTCAAAACAAAGGCCATAAATATTTTTATTTTCCTTTTTGAGTTGGCCAAACAAAAATAAACATCACTTTTGAACATACTTCCTTTTTTTTTTCGAAAACCTTTCTCCACAAAAATCACAAAATACCCTATCAAAAATCGTCAAAATAATTTATGAAACTCAAAAAGGCTAGTGCGATTCGATAGGTTGGAAATTTTGGCTTTGGTGAAACTGAAATGAAGAGAGGAGCTATCAAATGAAATCGGAAAAAGGCTCAAAAACGGCTAACTAGTGGTAAAAGTTTTTAGGTTGGCAGGAAAGCTCAAACGAAAACAAAAATGGCCTAAATCATTTTCACGCTTTTGAATTTATTTAAAACAAAGGTTTGAAATTTTTTCAAAAAGCGAGTCCTAGATAATAAAAGAAGATTGATGAAATTAACTCGAAAATAGAAATAATAGGTGACTTGGATCGTTCACATCTACTACGTTATTCAAAAGTTGACTTTACAAAAATTATTCAAAAATGAAAAAGAAAATAGTGGATGATGAATTTTTGAGAAAGTAAAGGAAATAAAAAAAACAAAAAACAATAATAGAAATGCGAGTTTTTAGAAAAATATTTCACCTTAACATGCTACCGCGAATTAGAAACACAGCATGGCCAACATTTTACTTGTGAAACATAATTAAAAAGGACGATTAGAAATATTATAATTAACTAAGTTGTTTATAGGAGATTTTGAGTAAAACAAAACTAAAAACTAGGGGTACTATTGAAATACCAAAATGTCTAAACTATTCAAAAACACACATATATTTTTTTTATTTTGAGGAATATTCTCTTTTTTTTTGGATTTTGGAAAATTTTTCTCTTTTTTGGAATTTTAAGATATTCATATTTTTTTTTAATTTATGGAACTATTTACAAAAAAGGAAATTATTTACACTAAGCAAAAATGAAGGAGGAAATCCTCCCCCAAGCTTAAAACAGACATTGTCCTCAATGGCTAAAGAAGGGGATTGGAGAAGGAGAGAAAAATAAAGTGCAGAATTGAAAAGACAGAATTGAAATACAGGTACTTCCCCGGATTTATTTTCTGCGAAAACTGAGTGATGCCGCTCCCTGAATGTCTTCTTTGGACTTCGTGATGGATTCAGCAATGTTGGAGCAGGCGATCGCAGAAGCTTCAGCTTGTCGGAGCCGTCCGAGGCAAAAATTGTAAAATAAAGAAAACAGAAAAAGATAACTTGGGTTGCCTCCCAAGAGCGCCCTTTGGTTAAAGCATCGTTGAGCTCGACGCATCAAAAATAATATTGTCCAAAAATATTGTTGTCCCGAAATAAAATTGTTTTTAGCAAAAAATAAAAAGTTCAAAGTTAGAGTTCGTGAAGCAGAAACTTAATAGTGTTTGGACTGACATCATCATCACCAGAAAAATACAGTTTAAGACGCTGACCATTCACTTTGAAATTACCCTTATCAGGGTGAGAAATTAAAACAGTTCCATAAGAAAATACTTCTAAAACAGAAAACGGGCCAGACCAGCGAGATTTTAATTTGCCCGGAAATAAACGTAAACGAGAATTATATAAAAGGACTTGGTCGCCCGGCTTAAAGTTTTTAGGGTGCCTTAAGTGTTTATCGTGCAAACGCTTCGTCCGCTCTTTATAAAGTTTATTATTTTCATAAGCATAAGAGCGCCACTCGTCGAGTTCATTTAGTTGAAATTTTCGAAGGTCACCGACTGAGTGGGGATCGAAGTTTAAAAATTTTAAGGCCCAAAAGGCACGGTGTTCTAACTCTACGGGCAGATGGCACGATTTTCCATAGACCAGCCGATACGGCGTACATCCGAGGGAGGTTTTGTACGCTGTTCGGTAGGCCCATAGAGCATCGTCAAGTTTGGCTGACCAGTCTTTTCTAGAAGTTGAAACAGTCTTTTCTAATATTCTTTTTATTTCTCTATTTACTACTTCGACTTGACCGTTAGTTTGGGGGTGGTAGGCAGTGGATAGTTTATGCGTAACGCCGTATTTAGTAAGGATTTTTGAAAATTGCGCGTTACAGAAATGGGAACCCCTATCGCTAACGATTGCGCGTGGCGTACCGAATCTAGAAAATAATTTTTTTAAAAACGTGACTACAACTCGGGAGTCGTTTGTAGGAAGAGCTTGGGCCTCAGCCCATCGTGAAACATAATCAACAGCAACTAAAATATATTTGTTTCCGAAGCTAGAAGGAAGGGGGCCAACAAAATCAATTCCCCAGAGGTCGAAAATTTCGCACTCTAAGAAATAATTTTGCGGCATTTCATTTTTATTAGAAATATTGCCCGACCGTTGGCAACTATCACACCTGCTCACAAAGGCTTGCGCGTCTTTAAACAGGCTAGGCCAGTAAAAACCCGCGCAAAGCACCTTATGAGCGGTGCGAGCAGCTTGATAGTGCCCACCTGTCGGACCTTCATGCAAATGTTTTAGAATATCAATTCCTTCATCAAAAGAAACACATCTCCTTATCACTTGATCCGCACAAATTTTGAAAAGATACGGGTCTTCCCAAAAGTAGTTCTTCAGCTCAGAAAAGAATTTCTTCTTCTGCTGAGAGGAGAACTCTTTTGGGAGCACCCGGGCC
Source organism: Platanthera zijinensis (assembly GCA_039513925.1). Taxonomy (NCBI): domain Eukaryota; kingdom Viridiplantae; phylum Streptophyta; class Magnoliopsida; order Asparagales; family Orchidaceae; genus Platanthera; species Platanthera zijinensis. Next base: position 124,146,268 of record CM077085.1, on the reverse strand, counting down.
ACTAGATAGTTGGCGATGTGCGCGAACCAAGGAGAAGTAGATGTATTAACTAAAAGCAGCTTCTCATCAGGAAAATAATCATTAAAAGATTTTTCATTTAATTTCTCTATAAAGGGGTTATCTAATCTTGATAAATGGTCGGCGGCCAAGTTCTCGGCTCCTCGCTTATCACGGATCTCTAAGTCAAACTCCTGGAGGAGTAAGACCCAGCGAATCAAGCGAGGCTTGGCATCCGTTTTGGCAAGAAGGTACTTGAGGGCCGAGTGGTCCGTAAAAACAATGATTTTTGAAAGTGTAATGTAAGGGCGAAATTTATCAAACGCAAATACTACGGCTAAGAGCTCCTTCTCGGTTGTGGTGTAATTTTCTTGTGCAGATGTGAGGGTTTTACTAGCGTAATAGATGGGGTGGAAGTTCTTAGATATGCGTTGACCTAATACGGCTCCCACCGCAAAACTACTCGCATCGCACATAATCTCGAAAGGAAGGTCCCACACCGGAGCTATCATAATTGGCGCGTTAATTAACTTTTCTTTAATTAATTCAAAGGCAGAAATACAAGAGTCATCAAAAATGAATGGAGCGTCTTTTTCTAAGAGATGGGTGAGGGGCTTAGTGATCTTGGAGAAGTCCTTTATAAAACGACGATAAAAACCAGCGTGGCCTAGGAAACTTCTTATAGCTTTTATGTTTGTAGGCGGTGGCAACTTCGCAATAACTTCTATCTTGGCAACGTCTACCTCAATACCTTTAGCAGAAATTTTATGACCCAAAACTAACCCTTCCCTCACCATAAAATGGCATTTTTCCCTATTTAGGGCAAGGTTAGTTTCTTCGCATCGTTCTAAGACTTTTTCGAGGTTTTCTAAACATCTATCGAAGGAGTCGCCGAACACGGAGAAATCGTCCATGAATACCTCCATAATGCTTTCTACGTACTTGTCAAATATTGCTAGCATACATCGTTGGAATGTAGCCGGCGCATTGCATAATCCAAACGGCATTCTTCGGTACGCGAAGGTGCCGAAGGGACAAGTAAACGTAGTTTTCTCTTGGTCCTCGGGAGAGATGGGTATTTGAAAGTACCCCGAGAGGCCATCGAGAAAACAATAAAAGCTATGGCCGGAGAGATGTTCTAAAATTTGGTCGATAAACGGTAGAGGAAAGTGGTCCTTACGGGTGGCGTCATTTAACTTACGGTAATCTATGCACATACGCCAACCCGTCACCGTCCGTGTCGGGATTAATTCATTATTCTCATTACTAACTACGGTTATCCCTCCCTTTTTTGGAACTACCTGAACGGGGCTAACCCACTTACTGTCCGATATCGGGTAGATAATTCCTGCGTCTAATAGTTTCATAACCTCGCCCTTAACTACTTCTTTCATATTCGGGTTTATACGGCGCTGAGGTTGAATAGAGTTACGCGAATTCTCTTCCATTAGAATTTTATGTGTACAGAAAGATGGGCTTATTCCCTTGATATCAGAAATTTTTCAAGCAATAGCCCGGCGATGCTTACGTAGAACTAGAAGAAGTTTATCGTTCTGCGTATCCGTGAGGTAGGCCGAAACGATAACTGGTAACTTGGAGTCTTTTTCCAAGAAAGAATACTTTAGGTGTTCGGGAAGTTCTTTAAGTTCTAGGGTAGGTGGTTCTTCATAAGAGGATTTTGAGATTCTTTCTTTTTCGAAAATAATATCTTCATAAACTTTTTTATAAGGAACGTAATAAGGGGTGGGGCTAGCAGCCAAAACGGCTTCTTGTACAGATTCAGTGGTAAGGAAAGAGGAAGAACAAAAATCAGAAAACTCTTTTTCAAATTCAGAAAGACAATAAGAAGATTCATCACTTCCTTGCAGTGATTCTGTTGTAAGAGAAGAGGAGCAAAAAGTAGAAAATTCTTTTTCAAAGTCGGAGAGGCAGTAGGAAGAATCATCACTCACGGCGTCTATGAAAAAACATGAGTCATCGTTCGCTAAGGTGTTCTTCATCGAAGGGGTGATCGGAAATGTGACTTCGTCGTCGCCTACTCGAAGAAAGAGCTTACCATTGCTTACGTCAATGATGGCTCGGGAGGTGGCAAGGAAGGGTCGGCCAAGGATCAGGGGAACCTCGACGTCTTCTTCGATGTCCAAAATGACAAAGTCCACCGGGAAGATGAACTTGTCGACTTTCACTAGAACGTCCTCCACTATTCCTAACGGATATTTGACGGATCTATCGGCTAGCTGGATACTCATACGCGTGGGGTTAAGGCTACCAATCCCTAACTTTTTGAACAACGAAAAGGGCATCAGGTTTATACTTGCGCCTAAGTCGGCTAACGCGTGTTTAACAAAGAGATCACCGAAGACACACGGGATAGAGAAACTACCCGGGTCACTGATTTTCTTCGGCAAACCGTTTGTTAAAACGGCGGAGCACTCGGCGTTAAGCGTGACGTGCGAAAGATTCTATAACTTCTTCTTGTTTGTGAGGAGGTCTTTAAGATATTTGGCGTATTTCGGCATTTGCGAAATAGCCTCGTGGAAGGGAAGATTAATGTGGATTTGTTTGAAGATTTCTAAGAAGCGGGAGTACTGATCATCTTGACGTTGTCTATTAAGTTCAGAGGGGTTTGGAGGAGTTGAATTATTTTTGAAGATGGGTGGTGGAGTGAGATTATTTTCTAAAGTGGGGGTGATTACTTCTTCAGCAGAGGGTGGAAGCGGAGCAGAGCTTTGATTTTTTAAAGTGGAAGCGGAGCTTTGATTTTTAAAAGCAGGAGCGGAGCTTGCCTCGGGCTCTTCACTTACCATACCGGAGACTTGCTTCCCACTCCGAAGAGTTATAGCTTTCGCTTGCTCTCTCGGGTTTGGTTCGGTATTGGAAGGAAGAGACCCTGCGGGTCGCTCAGAAATTATTTTCGCGAGCTGTCCTACCTGATTTTCTAAACTTTTTACTCTTCCGATTAAAGTTCTTATGGTAGCGTCATTTGTGGTGATATATTTAGAAAGTAATTCCTCCAAGCTCGGAGGTTTTGGGTAATTTTGAAGAAGTGGTGGTGGTGGTGGTGGTTGTGCAGAAAAATCATTTTGCGGAGGTGGGCGCATCGCATTCGATGGATTACTCCATGAAAAGTTCGGGTGATTTCTTAAAGCGGGGTTATAACTATTCGGAAAATTAAAACCAGGCGGATGAAAATTCGCAGCAGAAAAATTATTAAAAGCAGTTCTAGGCAAATTATTAACATAATCTAAATGTTCTGGAGTAGGGGTTGCAGATTCCCATACCTGAGGGGCGGAGGCAGCAGTCATCTCCGTGATTTTTTTGCTTAGGATTTCTACTTGCAGAGCGAGCTGGGAGACGTTGTCCACTTCATAGATACCTGCAGGCTTGTTCGGGCGGGACCTAGGCACATTCCACTGATAAGTGTTCATGGCCATGTCCTCAAAAAGCTCAAGAGCGGCTTCCGGGGTCTTATGATTTAAAGTACCGCCAGAAGCTGCGTCTATCATTTGCTTCGTGCTTTGATTTAGCCCGTTATAAAACGTCTGCACTTGTAACCATACAGGTAGCGCGTGATGTGGGCATCGTCTTAATAATTCTTTAAATCTCTCCCAGGTTTCGTAAAGGGTTTCAGAGTCTATTTGTTCAAAGGCAGAGATGTCGTTCCTAAGTTTTGCAGTTTTAGCTGGCGGAAAATACTTCGCCAAAAATTTTTCAGTTAATTCATTCCAAGTGGTTATGCTATTTTTCGGAAGTGTGTTAAGCCACTGCTTAGCTTTAGTTCTTAGAGAGAAGGGGAAGAGTCTTAGCCTGATCGCATCATTTGTGACACCATTTATCTTGAAGGTGTCGCAAATTTCAAGAAAGCTAGCTATATGTGCGTTCGGATCTTCATCTTGAAGTCCGTCAAATTGCACATATTGCTGCACCATTTGAATTATGCTAGGCTTTAGTTCAAAGTTATTATTTGCTATAGTAGGGCGGACTATACTCGATTCTGTTCCCTCGAGGTTCGGTCGTGCATAATAGGACATAGTCCTTTGAACGGCCTCATCTACGTTGGGTTCTTCCATTCTTAAAGTATTAAATGAATCGGAGTCCTCAACCGGCACTTGGATAGTAGGACCTTGAAATCGCGATCTTCTCCGAAGAGTACGCTCAATTTCGTGGTCCAAGTCCAAAATAACCGACGGACTCCCGCGGGTCATGCACTAAAAGAACAGAAAAGAAGAAGAGAAAGAGACAAAGGATAAACTAGAAAGAAAAACTAGATTTAGAAAATTAAATAAAAATTTTTTTTTTCTTTTTGAAATAGATTTTTTTTTTTTATATAAATTAACTCCCGAACTTCCCAAGGACTACCCCGTGAAGGGTTCGCAAGGTACTAGACAAGACAGTGGCGCTTAAAGCCCTTTGCCCTTTTCGAGAGAATTAGGTGGCGTAGAAAAATTGTGAGGTTGGTTTCTATTAAGAGCGGTGATTAAATTTTTTTGATTTTTTAAAACTTTAAAGAAAGGGGATGAGAAAGAGAAGAGATAAAATTAATAGGTTCGTGTTTTCAAAATATCAACGGAAGTTGGGTCCCCGGCAACGGCGCCAAAAACTTGGTATCGCGCTAGGGTTCGAAGAAAATAAACGCAACCGAACTAGCAACCCAATGAGGCAAGTATACCTATCGAATTGTAGCAAGGGGACACAAGTGTCGTATTAAGATCCGGGAACTGTTGGCTAAGCTTACTCACACGAACGCTATTATCTTATCGACGGAAAAACTAGGGTTTTAGAAAATCTAAGTGCAGGGGAGAAAGTAAAGCTATTCTAGAAAAAGAAACACTGCAATTAAGAGGGCTATTAAGTAAACAACTAAGCTAGAAAGGAAACTACTGCAGTTAATTAAAGAGCACAAGACAGGTGATTACTACGAAAGGTAGAAAATATGAAATGGAAATGCACCCGATCAAGATTCACCTCGGCTAAAGACGATTAAGAAAATGCGATAAAAATCTAAACTTAATAGGATAAGGGTACTTGACCGTGGAGGTTCCTAAAGCTTGAACACGCTTCTCTCGAAGTCGTGCCCAACTGAGTTTAGGAAGGTCCGACCGACTCTCGTCTAAATCGGAGGCCTAAAACTCGCTTTACGCGGTGAACCCCACTATTGGATTTTACTCCAATCCGGGAGATTTGGACGTCTGCCTCTCTCGAGGGGTGCGTACAACTCCCTTTACTCTTGAATGCTCACTTCATTCTTTCGGCCTCTCGGCTAGCCCAGAATGAAAGCAAAGGCGGAGAGTATATATCAAAAATATACCTCCGACCCGTGATAAATCAAGAGTAATTCAAGGCCCTAACCTAAAAAGAAAAGATTAATTAAAACATCATAACATAATCGCTCTAACCTCGGATCATCAAGATCGAGTACAAGGAGGATTAGTTAATCATAATGGAGTGGAGGGGGGAAGATGAGTAGAAAAGCATAAGAAGAACACAAGCTAAAAAAAAGAACACTTTTATTAATAAAAAGGGCAAGTTACACTATTGAAAATTAAAGTTACAAGTGCATGAAAATTAAACCCTATTCTAGCCCTACATTGAGCACTAAGCAAGAAGAAAATTTCATTAAAAGCTAGCACAAACTATGATTAAACTAGGGTTAACCAAAAAGTACAAAGAGAGGGGGAGAGAGAGAGAGAAAAAGCATGAAAAAGGATCAAGAAACAAAGGGGCAGCACCTCCCCCACTCAACCAAAGCTTGCTGAAATGGGGAGGAGGGGGGCTCAATTTATAGATTTTTTCTCGGGTCGGTCACGCCCTCTGACACGCCCTAGGGGGGGCGTGTCAGGGGGCGTGTCAGGTACGGATTTGACCTCGGGCTCTGGATTCTGGCGGGAGGGATGATTGCTTCGGTACGTCGGTGGTCACGCCCTAGGTCACGCCCGTGACAGGGGGGCGTGACAGGCATGTCATGTCCAAATCATTGGTCGGAAATCCGTCAGTCACCGAAAAAGGAAGGTGTCACGCCCATGTCACGGGCGTGACATGGGGCGTGACAGTACTATTTACGTGCTGAGGCGGGAGGGCATTTAATGCGGCGGCAGCTTTGCGGCAGAGGGCGACACGCCCCTGGTCACGCCTAGTGACACGCCCATGGAGGGCGTGACAGGGGGGCGTGACAGCGGTTTTGACCGTTTTCTGTCCCTTCCATTAGGTGTCCTCGATATCGGGTGACACGCCCTAGGTCACGCCCAGGGAGGGCGTGACAGGGGGGCGTGACAGGTCATTTTGGCAATTTTTCCGAAAACCTGCAAAAAGACAGGAAAAAGTTAGTGACAATAAAATTTACATAAAAAGGATAAAAATAAACTAATAATAGACATAATTTGTACAATATAAAATATAAAATACGATAATAGTTTAGGCTACAAAACGTATTATCAAATTTACCGTTGGATTCATAGTGTAGCTATTTAGAGACGGTGCGATTTTCGTAGAAATCCGAGTCAGTGCGAGTTTGGTTATTTGGACATTTTGATTATAATATAATATATTAATTTATTATAATTATTTATGCCATATATATAGCCTCTGATTAGACGTAAACCCTATTCATCATCATCTTCCTAAAACCACAGTCTTTTTTGCGAAAGGAGAAAGAGGCGGTCTTTGGAGAGCCTTTGGCCGTCGATTTTAGGAGCTCCGGTGCTCGAAATCGTCGTAGGAGAGTAGATCCAGATAGCTCTCACCAAGATCTACATCTCTACGGTGAGTTTTTCCCGTTTCTTGGACTTTTATAGATTGAGGTATGCAGTTTTGACCTTCTCTCCTCTTGAAAAGATTTAGGTTTTGTTGCTGAGGCATTCTTGTGGCCAAACCCGTGAGGAGTAGCGCTATATGGCCAGATTTTGGCCAGATCGAGGCAAGTGGAGACTTCTTCCCCTTGCTAAGTTTCTTTCTTCCCTTTGTATGATTTAGTACCTTTTTTCTCCATGGATATAGGAGTAGGGTAACGTCAGGTTCGGCCTTTGCCAATCTACTAGAACATATAGTTTTTCCAGCCAGGAATTACATAGTCGATGTTGTGGTGGAGCCGTGTAAAACTTATTGATTAAAGTATTAATTTCGTTAGGTTATACGTCGGGTTTTTTTTGCTATTGGACTAGGGCAATCTGTCAAGTTTAGTACAGTAGACTTAAGCCAATTTCTTTTCATTGTATATCAATAAATCTATGTTAATTCTGTCCTATTTGACTGATTAGTATAGGAAAAACCCGTCGAGCTCATGTTAGTTAAGGCTAAGGAAATTTCATTGTATCTAAGGGAATAAAATTCGTCAAATATAGTTAGACTTAGTCCAAGTAAATTTCAGCGAGTATCAATATGAGCATAGTCAAATTGATCGAGTATCCGTTGAAATTTTGTCTGATAATGCTTGGCGTTGAGTGTTGCTGAGTTCGTCGAGTATTAGGTGTTAAATCGACAAATAACAGATAGGCGCTGAGTCGACGAATATCAGTTTGGCATTGAGTTAAGTCTAATTCGTCGAGTATTAGGCGTTAAGATCGTCGAGTATAGGACTTGGCGTTGAGTTAATTAGACCTGTCATTGATAGTGTTGAGTTAATTTTTGAGTCCAAGTCAAATTCGTCGAGTTATCTCGACGAAATCGTCGAGTGATGCTAGCTTAGCATTGAGTCAGTCAAATGTAAGCCTTGGCATTGAGTGATATTTGAGACTAAGTTAGATTCGTCGAGTTATCGTGACGAAATCGTCGAGTAATGCTAATTTGGCGTTGAGTGCGTCGAGTGATGTTTTGGCGCTAAGGCAAAAGTGTTGTGTGTACCCAACGTGGCATTGAGTGAACTCAATACGGTGTGAAGTGAAGGAAGGATCGTTGAGTTTAGCTGTTTGGCGTCGAGTGCATTGAATGCACTCAACGTAGCATTGAGTTGACTCAACGCTTTTCCTTGGACTTAGGTTTTTTTGCTGAATCGTTGTATATTGCTAGCAACCAAGTTTTGCTAAGTTTAATTCGTCATGTATATACTTTATTCTTCAAGTATACTCAACGAATCATTGTTATTTTAGAAATTTTTTCCAAATTGGGACTAATTCGTCGAGTATGACTTATAATGGTTATCACTTGGTAATCTACTTCCTAGTATGTCAAGGAGAGCTTTTGTGTTCTACTTAAGGCTATAGGTGTTATGGATGTTAAGTATGGCCTTGGGTTGGTGTGGATAAAGGACCCCCAACATAGTGCCAAATTGTGAATCATTACACTGCTGGTCTTGTGGTTGTACTGTGAGTTGAGTTGGACAATGTGGCCACCTTCACAACACCTTGCTTATATATTTGGATTGTTGGGTTGTGTTGGATAATAAGGCCCCACCCTAGTGTCTTGTTGAGAAAATTGGACTGTCTGGTTGTGTAGGACAATGTTGCCACCGACTCAGGACTAATTATTACCACTATTAATGATTCATATGAGTAGAGTTATTAAGTTTATTTCCTCGTATTGTACATGTATATGTATTTCTGCTTACTTTTGCAGTTATTCTCGAAGCATGACTTCGTTTTGCACTTGGTGCAACTTTCTTACTTTTGAACTCAATAAGAAATCTTTTACCTTGGTCATATGAAAAATTTGCTGATTTTTTGTTAGTTTACTCATGATGGGTTGGTAACCCTTTATTTCTTTTGGGTTTATTGCTAACCACTTTACTCTTGTTCGCCACTTGTATTTTATTCCTGCTGAGGTGTTCTTTATTTGAATGCCTCAAGTTTGGAGAAGTAGCCAGTTGAGCGACTAGTGTTGGTTTTTGACTGGTGGCTGTAGTTGTCTCTTTTCCTCACCGATTATGAGGTAGTGTATTGTTTTACTCTTATTAAGACATACATATATTTTAGTGGGTTCGTGTCAGGTTATTGACGCCCACTGGACTTTATTTAATGTTATATACTTGCTAGCTTCTAAGCCTCTTCTATATGATTGTGTTGATTTACTTGCTCTCTGGGAAGGTTTTATGCTAGGTTATATATTTTAAATTATAAAAGTATTACTTCTATCTCATGCATATCATTTTCTAAAAGCTAAAGTCACTATATCATTTTGAACATACAAACTAATATTTATACTCATACTAAATCTAGAGTCTTGCATACCATGAGTGGTCCTATATGGATATTTTTTCTCATGTAGGATGTCAAATAATATAAACAAACTACTTTCCACAGTATACAATTATATTTTTACTTGTGTACTAGTTGATCCACTGAGCCGAGGGATACGAACATCAAAAACTTAACTTAAAACATGATTTTCTCACATCATAACTTAGTATTTTCATAAACTATGTTAGGATTGGTGTTTGCCTGAATGTCTGCAGATATCCCCTACACGGCGTGGCATCATGACACATGTTTTCTCTTACTCTGATTTATATTTAAATTCGGAGAAAATGCGGGTTATGACAGTTGGTATAAGAGGGATGGGTTGTTTGATAATTGGTCGAGCAACCATCTCAAGTTAGTTTTAGTAAACTTGTTCCATTGCATACATGTACCGATGTGTCATCAATACGTCTTGGCTGAAGCATAAACACTACACTCATAAGCATGAAAGAAGTATATGGGGCATATTTTGTAGTATGCGATGCATTATATGTGTTTGTATATGGATCCTCATAGGAGGTAACATATGAATGTTATGTAGTATGGGATGCATAACAATCATCACATGAATGCACATTAGATCTTTCTTTTCATTGCATGCATTATTATGTAGTATGGGATGCATAATATTTCATGTGTACGCCGCTCATAACATGTACTAAGGCCTTTATTAGATTGCATAGCACAACATGCATGACATAACATTGCATTAGCAAACGTGCCAAGCTAAAGATTTACATGATGATATATGTACACAAATGGTTTTGATTCAAAAGAATAAGAATTCATGCATTCATGGTCTATGCACATGAGTCAAGACGATATATCATCCTAAGTTTAAGCATGAAATCATTAATAACAATCCCAGAGTAAGTTAGTAGCATAAACAAGTATCTATATACATATGGTATGAACTAAGTTGTGTAGTTCTAGTAGTTAAGCTAGGTTTTGATTAGTTGTTCGTCGTGTTATTAGATGGAGCCTAAGCGTATCGTGACTATGTCGACTCCCCAGTTTTAGGGCGAGTCGTCAAGTGCGTAGAGCGAAGCTGTGATCGAAGGCCTGCGATAGAGTAATGAGGCTCTAGCAAGGCAGATAGTGGCAATGCAAGCGCAGTTGCAGGCACTGTGGGCTACCATTATGGGGCGGCAGTCTGGTGGGAAGACTCCCGTCGTGGATGAGTATGAGAGTGCGATCAGTAAATTGAATAGTTTCACTTCTGAGTTTATAGCTGCTGAGGAGCGCAGACTTAAAAATTTATTTGGTGGTATTTATAATGAAATCCAATTGTTTGCCAATGCTTACCAATCCATGGATAATATGAGAGTAATGGAAGTTGCCTTGGGTGTTGAGGCTATTGGAAATGCCAAGGATGGTGGTATGTTACTGAGGAAAGAAAAGAGAAAACCTGATGTTGGTAAGAACTCTCAGGAATCTCGTCCTGCTTTGAAGAAAAGGATCATTGAGGTATGTAGTTTTTGTGTCCGGCTTGGCCATACCCTCGAGAAGTGTTTCAAGAGGTTGGGAGTGCAAAAACAACATCAAGTTCTTGTAATGTAGAGCACACCCAAAAGAGACCTAGTTTGTGCCTTGTGTAGGCGGATGGTACATTATTCTACCCATTGTTGGGGCAAGGATAAATTCTGTTTCTAGTGTGGGAAGTAAGGGCATTTGAAGTCTAGGTGCCCGCAGACCTAGTCCCGAGTGCCAGTACAGCTTCTGGACAAAAGAAAAGGTAAATTAATTTCGGAAACTGAGGGATAAACTCAGTCTTTAACCCGAGTAATCTAAGGTTAGATTCTAATCTAGTTTTTACCTTGTAGATATAATTTTGATATTGTTCGGCTAGTTACGTATGTGATTATATAGGAAAGTTTAAGGTAAAGAACCGTTGGGCGCGTGTTCTTTTTGATTCTGATGCTACCTACTCGTTCGTGGCTAGGACCTTTGTAGAGCATCATTGTTTGAACCTAAATCTTGTTGGTGACACGTTCCGTGTCAAGTTTCCCTCTAGTGACTCGGTGGTGTCAGACCTGGGTATCTAGAACTGTCCTATCATATTAGGCTATTTCCTAGCTATTGTTGATTTGAAGGTGAAAGACATGGAGGTTTGATGTGATCTTGGGAATGTACTAGTTGTCCAAATATGATGTGTTCATCCAATGTAAGGTTAAATGCTTGGACTTCAAGATGGACAACGGTCACCCCAGGAGTTTTTATGGTTTTCTGTGCAAGGATTCCCCGATTATTTCTGCGGTATGTACTTAGCAGATTTTAGATTCCGGTTGTTTTGCTTACTTGGTTTCTATTTTGGGAACCATTAGTAGTTTGCCGCATGTAGAGGAGGTTTCAGTGGTGCGTGAGTTTCCGAATGTTTTACCTAATAGTTTTCCTGGTCTTCCACCTAAGAGAGATGTAGAGTTTAGTATAGATCTTGAGCTAGGTACTCGCCCTATCGCTAAGGAACCCTACCGTATGGCCCCTCATGAGCTGGATGAGTTGCGTACCCAGTTAGATGAGTTCTTGCAGTGTGTTCAAGGATTTTTTGGACCGTTTTGTGGTCGTGTTTATAGATGATGTTTTGGTTTAATACCATAGTATTGAGGAGCATGCCCAGTACTTGCGGTTGGTTTTAGCTGCTTTGAGAGAGCATAAGTTGTATGCCAAGTTAAGTAAGTGTGAGTTCTGGGTACCTTAGGTTTCCTTCTACGTCATGTTACTATTAAGGATGGAATTTCTGTTGACCCAGAGAAGATTTCTTCCATAATGAATTAGAACAGACCTACAACACCCAAAGAGATAAGAAGCTTCCTAGGGTTGGAAGGATATTATAGAAGGTTTGTGGAAGGTTTCGCTACGTTGTCTATACTGCTAACTAAGCCTATACAGAAGAATGCAGCATTTGGTGGAGCAATTCGTGCGAAGAAGCTTTTCAGGAATTGAAAAGGAGATTATGCATTGCTCTAATTCTATCTTTACCTATCGAAGGATTGGAGTATGCCATATATGTGGATGTATTGCAGTGGGACTTGGTTGCGTGTTGATGCAAGAAGGAAAAGTGATTGCATATGTGTCAAGGAAGTTAAAGATTCATGAAAGTAACTACCCTACACATGATTTAGAGTTTGCTATTGTGATCTACTCCTTGAAGTTTTGGAGACACCTATTATATGGCGCGTTGTGCAAGATTTATACGGATCATAAGAGTTTGAAGTATGTCTTCACTCAAAAGGAGTTAAATTTGCCCCAGCAGAGATGGTTAGAATATGTCGCGGATTATGATGTCGAGATCCAATACCATCCGGGAAAAGCTAATGTGGTAGTCGATTCCCTGAGTAGAAAGGCAACGCAAATATTTGGACTTTCAATGGAATCTTTAGTAGAAGAGTTTCTATTAATGGGTATCTCGGTTGGAAGTTGCGTCTCTTCAAGTAGTTTGGATATTGCGGAGCCTTCATGGATTACACTTACAAGGTTGCATCAGAAGGAAGATTCTGATTTGCTGCACCTCTATAATAGAACTGAGAGAGGAGAACTACCTGACTTTTCTATTGATAATTAGGGTACTTTGCAGTATCGTGGTAGATACTGCATCCCATCTGTTGGGGATATTCGAGTTAAGTTGTGCAATGAGGCGTATGGTTTTATTGTTGCCTACTACCCTGGTTTTACTAAGATGTATAGAAATCTGAAGCAGGTTGTTTGGTGGTATGGATTGAAGAACGATATAGCCAAGTTCGTATCTGAATGCTTCACTTGCAAGCGAGTTAAGGCCGATCATGGAATACCTGGTGGCAAGTTAAAACCTTTGGAGATTCCAAGTTGGAAGTGGGAGAGTATTTCTATGGTCTTCATTACTGGTTTGCCGAGATCTCCTCGAGGACATGATTCTGTATGGGTTTTAGTGGATAGACTAATAAAGTGTGCTCACTTTGTGCCTTTCAAGATTAATTACTCCATGAAGGAGATAACATAGTTATTCTTGGATGAGGATATATACTACATGGAGTACCTGTTAGTATTATATCAGATCGAGACCCCAGGTTTACGTCTATTTTTGAAAAAGTTTACAGGAAAGGTTGGGTACTGATCTGAGGTATTCCACCGCTTATCATCCGTAGACCAATGGTCAGACAGAGAGAGTAAACCAGATTTTGAAAGATATGATCAGATGTTAAATTTTGGGCTACGGAGGACTGTGGGATGAGCGACTCAGATTGATGGAGTTTTCTTATAATAATAGTTTTCAAAAAAGCTTGCTGATGGACCAGTTTGAGGCCTTGTATGGGAGACGTTGCAGAACTCCCTTGTTTTGAGCTGAGGTTGGTGAAAGGCCATTGTTGGGTCCAGAAGCCTTAGAATAAATGGATAATTTCGTGAAGCATATTCGAGAAAAGCTTCGTATAGCTCAGGAGCATTATGAAAAGAACGCTAATCATCGAAGGACTAATTTGGAATTTGCTGTTGGGGACTTAATGTTTCTCAAGGTTTCCTCGATTTCTGGTGTAAAGATATTTGGAAAGAATCACAAGTTGGATCCTAGGTATATGGTACCCTTTAAGGTTGTTGAGTGTATTGGAATGGTTGCTTATAGGTTGAATTTTCCTGCAAGTTTTCTTGGTGTGCACAATGTGTTTCACGTAAGCCAGTTGCAGAAATGTTTGCTTATCAACTGACAGATTCTCGATTCTATGCCCCAGTTGGAGCCTAATATTTCCTATGTCGAGATGCCTGTTCATATTTTAGATACTCAAGATCGAGTGTTGCGGAGGAAGACCATACCAATTGTTAAAGTTTCATGGCAGAACCAAGATGTGGAAAGCGCGGCTTGGGAGTTGGAGTCAGCTATGAGGGAGGCTCATCCTCATATGTTCGCCTAGTTTCTTTTAGTATGTGTCTCCATTCTATAATCTTTGATTATTTTACTTTCAAAGTGGAATCTTTTGATGCGTAAAGTTTTGGGACAAAACTTTCTTTTAGGGGGAGTGGATGTAACACCCTGATTTTCCAAGGTTTATTTAGATTCCTTTAGTGACGTGTTTTGATGTCAGGGCGTTACTTTGACGCTTGATTATCAGGTGCCATTTTTGGAGCATGTCTTTTTTCTCATTGATACCCGAGGTTTTGACTTAGAATGTTAGCATGGCTAATTTCTTTTGATTTTTTATATTCCCTTGCGAGCTGGGGTTCATTTTGGAACACTACGAATCCTTTTTGGGAATGTTGTTTTTTAACATCGGGGAGTGTTTACCCAAGTTTGGTGTGTCGGATTTCGATTTTGACTTCGCCGTTTGATTCATATGGTTGGTATTTAGCTACGGTGCGATTTTCGTGGAAATCTGAGTTAGTGCGAGTTTGGTCATTTGACGTTTTGATTATAATATAATATATTATTTTATTATAATTATTTATGCCATATAAATAGCCTCCGATTAGACGTAAACCTTATTCATCGTCTTCTTCCTGAAACCCCCGACTGTTTTGCGAAAGAGAGAAAGTGGCTGACTTTGGAGAGCCATTGGCCATCGATTTTAGGAGCTCCGGTGTTCGAAATCATCGTCGGAGGGTAGATCCGGATAGCTCTCACCAAGATCTACGTTTCTACGGTGCGTTTTTCCCGTTTCTTGGACTTTTAAAGATTGAGGTATGCGGTTTTGACTTTTTCTCCTGTCGAAAAGTTTTAGGTTTTGTTGCTTAGGCGATCTTGTGCCCAAACCTATGAGGAGGAGCGCTGTGTGGCCAATTTTCGGTTGGATCGAGGCAAGTGATGACTTCTTCCCCTTGCCACGCTTCTTTCTTCTTTTTGTATGATTCAGTACCTTTCTTTTCTCCCTATATATAGGAGTAGGGTAACATCAGGTTCGGCCTGTTAGACACCCCCCTTGTTTTTTATAACCTCGGGGTCTTAGGCCCAGAACTGCCGCTTTGCGGTACACCTTCATCCCCCAGGAAGGTCGTCACTACAAAATGCCGATCCTGCCAGCCAAATCAATCACAGAAAAAGTAGCAAGAAAGTAAATTAAACAAGAACTCTAATGCACATCAACAAGAGATCACATATATAATAAATAACCTCCGCGAAGGGAGAGTCCACAAAATAATAATAAAGAAAGTACTGAAAAATGGGGCTCATGCCCGATACATCAATATCCTCACTACATATCACTCATCGCGGAAGCAAAAACTACACATCTACTAACAATCAGGACTCACAGTCCCAACTGTCTGAACTCCGGTGCTAGACTGTCTCATATCCAAGCATGTCGACCTCCGGTGGTTCTCCTCCATGCTGGGCTCCACGGTCCCCTAAAATGATGTGGTTTGAAAACTGTTAGTCTAAAAGACTAAGTCATATCATCCCCTACCCCTCCCTCCATGGATCCTAGGAACCGAGTGGGGAGAATGAAATGAGAGGTAGTGAGGGTGGAGAAGGAACAAAGAAGCAGGTGACGGCGTAACTAAACTAGCAGTTTTATAAGTATATATGGTAGCAATAAAAGTATGACAGACTGAATAAGAAATAAGTAACCTTAACTTATATGAAAACATATAAGCTAAGGGATCTTCTGTATGGCTCATATCGTATAAAGAGTCCCATACCAATTTATATGATAGGGTATCGGTTTACAAGCAAGCATGTATATATCTATAGAATAAAAACCATAACTTATAAGCACGCTCACACGAGCTTATAATCTAAGGGGTCGTTTTGCAGGGCCTATTGTATAAAAAGTCCCATACAAATTTATACAATAGGTGTCAAGGGTTAAATGCAATGGTTATACTATGACATGCATGTATGCTATAATGTGAATCATGCAAGTGCAACACACCCACTCAACTCTGTGCTCACAGACCTTTAGTTCACCCTTTTTGAGCCTAACCTACCAGGATACCTTCGTAGTGGCAAACTGAAGCAGTGGGTTAGGCCTTGCCCACCTCTAAACCGGTAATTTCACTACCAGCCAGACCTATCGTACGCCTCGACGCTGGTGCACTAAGCGGAGCTCCTATATACTTTTTGCCGGCTGGTCCACCGTTCTTAATTTGGTGAAGTGCAAAACCATACTTTCAAGGTCAACGTATTGACGTCGGTGCATCGACCCTCCAATACCGAAGACCCATCATCTTATAATTTATGCACATGCAATCTTAATGTATCAGCGACCGAGCCAAATCTCCCTGGACTATCCCATCCATCATAACCAACAACCGAGCCAAAGCTCCCTGGAATATCCCATCCATCACAACTAACAACCGAGCCAAAGCTCGCCGGGCTAACCTGCCCATCACAAAAAACCACCGAGCCTACTTCCCGTGTGACCCAACCTAACTTCCCGAGACATCGAGGTGAATGAAAGTGAACCCCTAGTTATAGTAGTTACTCTTGCAGTTTATTTTGCCTACAACTTAGGTTAGCCTAGGACTGCCCAAGGCATACCCCGTGAAGGGTTCTCGAAGGCACTAGGAACTATGATGGGCTGAAGCCCAAAGCTCCCTTTCACAAGGAACTTATTATTATTGGTTAATACCCGATTCCCAATCCCTTTAATATTACTCTGGATCTCACCCTAGTGTGTTTTGACCTTTTCTCTCCTTCATAGGAAATACGATCTTTCGTCGATCCCAAGCACCACCTAATATAACCCAACAATCTACTCATCCTAACTTCCATTGATATACTCCATTTCACTTCACCAAGACCAGCAAGCCACAAACCCGAATACTTATGCCTATATCAATTACTATCTGATCTTATGTAGATTTGCTACATGCAGACCACCTTATGTTATATGATGTACATGATAGGAGGTACTCTAAATCCTCATCCAAACACCCTAAGATAATTAATGGAGGTCTATCATGACATTTATAGCCTAAATCCAGAAACTTGGAATTTTCCTAATTTATTTGATATTTTATTTATTTTTCCTAAAAATCCAAATGCCCTAGTTTTGAATATGATGTAGCCTTTACAGTCATGTAAAATACTCCACAAAATTATGTTAAATACTAGACTGCTAATTGACAGTAAATTCAAGTCTGCCAATTTTTTGCAAGGTTTAGGCCTCTGATCAAAAAATTCAAATATAAACACATAGTTATTAATTAAAGAAACGAGTGCTACAATTAGGATTACAAAAATTATAATAAAATTCAAGCATGACTAATATGCCTCAAAAAAACTCCTGACCAAGTTTCCAAACTTTCCAGTAAATAATGAACTCAATATTTAATTTAGAGCAATAATCCTCTTTCATAAATTAATGAAACAACTACTGAAAATATTCATCTAAAAATTACGATAAAATTTCTTCATGAGAATATTGAAAAAATTGAACTTTTACATAAGTTTCATAATTTTCTAACAATCATTGAGCTCTGAATCTATTTTTGAACATAATTGCATATTTTTAAGCTTGTGAAGTAAGTACTGAAAATATACCTCTAAAAATTATAATAAAATTTAGGTATTAGTATAATGACCTAAAACATTCTCTACCCAATTTTCATAATTTTCTAATTAACAGTGAGATCTTAATAAATAAAAGACTATCAAGGGCAGATCCATGTATTACAAAGGAGGTACTAAAATTATTGTTCCAAAATTTCCAATAAAATTACCAGAGGCTCATATAAACCCTATGACCACAGTACCCAAATTTCATAGCTTTTCATTAAGTTTTGATGGCCTATCTTACATGTATAAGGGTTGTGCCCTAAACTATGATTAGGGTTTTGGGGAGTCTAACAACCTCTAAATCTCATAATATTTTAACCAGAGATCGTTGACTACCCTAAAGTCCTCTCCACCAAGTTTCAAGTTATTTCAAGCTCATTTTACCCCTTGACCTCCAAACCCAAATTTGAACACATAGGACCTACACTAGTGTTCTAGGGCTCCACCCTTCAACTTCCACCCAATATCAGTGGAGGGGATATTTTAAGTGATAAAAAGGCTGTGTGCCAAGTTCCATCACTTTTGAGAGAGGTTGGCCAACTCAAGAGCACTTAGGGAACTTAGCCCTAATTTTACCTAAAAGGGGTCAACACTTGGCTACACAATTACCCTGTCAAACAAAACCTAAAAGAGATGAAATTTTTACGAGAGACTAATAATACTCCCCAAGATCTCCCTCCAAAATTTGATTGGCTTTTGAGGTGTTTAAGCCCCCTAATTAAATTATACATGATTTGTTTAATTTTTCCAAAAACTATAGAACAAGTATCCCCAAAAATTCTTTTTTTTTGACAGGACCTAGGTATTGGTTAGGAAGACTCTATGTTAAAATTTCAAATTATTTGGACAAGGGATGAAGTGGGGGCACTCATTTTAGTCTCTGTCCAACCCTAGTTATAGACCCCACCATAATGAGTGCCATGGTCAAACCAGACATCCAAATTTGTTCAAACCATTTCTAAATTAAAGTACACCCCAAGGGATACAACTTTAATATTTACAATTTTATCACTAGAGGTTTCTAAATAATTTTAATAAATAAAAACATTAAATACATATCCTGTGACAAAAATGAAATGAATTGAATATTTATCCTATATTTTAAATATAAATCAACACGAATCTTGGCGCATGATGGATAATATCTGGTCATCATCTCCAACATACCAACGGCCAGGATTTCATTTTCCTGGGCCATCTTCAAGCTGCTGTCGCCGGCCACCCAGCCACCTCCCTGGCCAGCCACCGCCACCACCACCTCCGTCGAGGTTGTGGCTATCGCCATGCGGCAGCATAGCCGCCTGAGGGGCGGATTCCGACGATCCTGATAAGTCGATTTTCATGGAAAAATCTGAAAATCCTCCTTCCCAATCGGGCTCAATTAAGCCCGATTTTCATCCCTAATTAGCCCTACGATCTACCCACAGAGAGAGGAGGAGGGGAGGACCTTATTGGTGGTTTGGAGACGAGCCGATCTCCGGGTTGCCATGGTGGTGGTGCAGCCGACCGAGTTTCTGCAACTATACAGTGGGAAGCCTTGTCTTCTTAAGGTAAAGTGTGTAAACAACTCCCCTGAGTCCAGTGAAGCTTTTAAAACCACTAGATGAGGAAGAGGAAGGGTGTGGGCTGAATGGCCATTTATGGCCATTAAAGGCCATTCTCGGCCAAAGTGGTGGGGGGTGCATCTAGCTTGGGGTGTCCAGGAAATGGCTGGAAACTTCTCCTCTTCCCCAGAGGAGTTGAATACAACCACCAATGGTGGCCCTTGGCCTCCATATGCATTAATGGCCTTCCCCCTTCTCTTTTCTCTCTCCTCCATTAAAGGGTGAGGCGGAGCTCTCTCTCTACTAGTCATCAAGGCTTACTTGGTCATCCCTTGAGCCTATTTGTATCCCAATAAATCATATTATCACATAATTTGAGGTGGTTAGCCCAAAAGGAAAAGGCTTGAGCTTGGGTTAGCCCATTTTGGCCAAGTTGACCTAAACTAAACTTGGGTTGACCTTGGTCATTTTGACCTTTTGGGTTGACCCCAATGGGTCCTTGGTGACATATTGGCCTCCCCTAGGGTCTAGGTAGGGCTGGGTAGGGTTATATTGGCACTTGGGGGTCTCTTGACCCTTAAGAAGGGCCCTTTGACCAAGTTAGGGCTAGAGTTGACTTTGGTCAACAAGACCATTTGGGTTGACCCAAGGGGTCCTTGGTGACCCCTTGGCTTACCCTAAGGTCTAGGAATGGTTGTGTAGGGTTAACTTTGCACTCTGAGGGTAACTTTCCCCTTAGTTAGGGCACTGTGACGACTTTTGGGCTAGGGTTGACTTGGGTTAACTCAGGCTCTAGGGTTGACCCCAATGGATCTTTGGGGTTTTAATGGACCTCCCCATGGGTTGGTGAGGTTGTTATGAGGTCTTGGAGTAATGGAGGAACCCTATTATCATCCCAACCTAGTGTTTAGAAACATACTATTTGCAGACCATAATGAGCTCACCTACATTCCTAGGTCCACTTAGTCTCCCTAGGGTTTCCTAGGGTTTTGTCATGACCTAGTCATGACAAAACTGCACCTAGGGGGTCTAGTTGTCTGAGGGATGTTACAAATCCCAATACATGAAAAAAAATCTCGTCCTCAAAATTCAAGTTAGGCATACGGGTTTTAAGTAAGAAAAATAAATTGTAATATCCCGAGAGGTTGTAAGAAATACATGACTGAAAAGCTCCGGGTACCTTTGTTGCATCAAGTCCTGTGTCTCCCATGTGTGCTCCTCTTGCCCATGATTTCTCCATAAGACCTTGACCAACGGGACCTTCTTGCGTCACAAGTCCTGTATCCCCTTGTCGTCAATCCGGACCGGCTCCAGGTGAACTGACCGATCAGATGCTGCCGACCCATCCGTGACTGTAATCTGTTTCTCCAGGCATAGTAAAGCACTTCTTAGAGAGGACACATGAAACACGTCATGCAGACGCGCCAGCTCTGGCGCAAGCTCCAGCCTGTATGCTAAGGGACCGATCCGCTCCAGGATCCTGTAAGGCCCCATATATCTCGGGCTGAGCATCTTCTTCCGACTACGCACCCGTGAAACTCCATGTATCGGTAGGATCTTCAAGAATACCTGGTCCCCCACTTAAAACTCAGCCTGATGATGCCAAGCATCGTAATACTTAGCCTGTCTGCTCTGAGCCTCTAATATCCTGTCCTGTATCAGCCTCACCTGAGCCTCAGTGTCCTCAACAAACTCCGATCCCAAAGCCTTTGAATCCTTGTCCTGTATCCATGACAGCGGAGTCCTACACCTTCGTCCGTATAGGGCCTCATAAGGAACCATCCCTATGTTGGACTTGTAGCTGTTATTATATGAGAACTCAAACAGTGGCAACAACTTCTCCCAAGGCTCTTCGCAATCCAGAATGCATTGTCGCAGTAGATCTTCCAAAGTTCGATTGGTGCATTCTGTCTGCCCATCAGTCTGGGGATGAAAAGCTGTACTGAATGTCAGCCGAGTTCCCAAGTAATTTTGCACTAATCGCCACTCCCTGGACGTGAACCGTCCATCCCAATCCGATACGATCGTCCTGGGTATGCCGTGATAACGGACGATCTGCTCCACAAATTTCCAAACCATCACACAACCCGAGTCATCCTTTCTGATCGGGGTAAATATGGCTACCTTTGTCAGCCGGTCAACGATCATCCAGATCGAATCGTTCCACGTCCACGATCGGGGAAGCCCAGCATGAAGTCCATCGCAATATCATCGAACTTCCACTCCGGCACCGAGAGTGGTTGCAACAATCCTCTGAGGTTCCTGCACTCCGCCTTAACCAGCTGGCCTGTCTCGCAGTGGGTCACGAAATAGGTGATATCCTTCTTCATTCCTAGCCAGTACATGGTCTTCTTCAGATCCGCAGTCATCTTTATAATGCCCGGGTAAACCGAATATCAGCTACAATGGTCCTCTGTAATGATATCCTCCCGGACCTGGCCTCCCTCCGGTATATAAAACCATCCTTGAAGCACACCAGACCATCCCTCAGTATGTAATCTCCAGCAGTGCCTGCCTCCAAGGCCCGGAATATTGGCTCCAGCTTGGCGTCCTGTCTCTGCCCATCTCTAACTCGATCTCAAATATCATCTGTGGCGCTCATCGCGACTAAATACTCCTCATAAAGCTTGGTGTCATCAACTCCGCTCTGGAGGTAGCGGCTCTCCGACTCAGCGCATCGGCTACCACGTTCGCCTTCCCTGGGTCGTAGTACATCTTGTACTAGTAATCTGCTAGAAAATCCACCCATCGCCTCTGATGCAGGCTTGCACGTTTCACACCATTTGGAATTATGGCCTAACGCCACGACACTCTTTGATCCAAACCCTACACTCGCACAATCGCTCTACGCGACACCACGCAATTACATCTATCAATATTTTGCTAGCGTACGGGTAGCCAAGCCGGTTTGGATCCAACAAGGGCTAAAGGCCAATGTTCGATCGAGCTAAAAGGACCAATATTGGATCCGACCGAGCGATGTTGTACCAAAAGAGATCTACTGAAAAGTTCGATTCGGAATGGGTAGATCTCTCCCAACAAAAGTCAAACGAGGTTCGCCAAACCTTCCTGAATATAAAACGAAGATAAGGGAAATACAAAGCATGCGAAGTAATCCACGATACAATTTCAAGCTATCTAAAACAACGCCAAAAATAATCCACCACAAGATCTATTCTAAGAAATGAAAACACATAAGAGGTAGGAGGGATTTTCGTTACCCAATCGGAAGGGTGATTCCGATTACACTCTACTTGGATCGCCTCTCAACGGCTCCGCTGGAGTTGCGCCGGAAGGAGATGAAAATCTTACCCGCCTTCGTCGCTTCACGCCGGTGTTAGGAATCCATAAGGAGGCAAGCTTGCCTTGGCCGATTTCTTCACAAGTAAAGGGGAGGAAGGGATCCTTAACGGTGGTCGGATTTACTAGTGGAGGAGGTGGCTAGGGATGGTTGCAAGGGAGTGAGGGAGGAGGGTCGGCTTTGTGAAAGGTGATGGTGGGTCGGTTTTTTGAAGGGAGTGAGGGGTAGGCCGGCGGCTTGTTGTTGGAGGGGAAGGTGGCTCGGGTTGAAGAAGGGTAGAAGAAGGGTAGAAGAAGGGTGGTGGTGGTGGCTAGGAGCAGGGAGGAGAATAGAAGAGGCAGAAGGGAGAAAGGTAGCCGGCGGCCAAGGAGAGGGGAAGATGGGGAAGTTCAGCCAAGAAGAAGGGGGATAGAAAAATTTCAAGAGGGGAGATTTTTTAGGGTTTCAATATTTCTTTCTTCAATAATCAAAATGAAAACACCCTTGCCTATTTATAGGCTACATCAAATGTTTGGCTATTTGCAGCCCATAGTAACTAAATAAAACAACACTCATAAAAATAAAACACAACATGGCATAAACATTGCCATAGACATTGCCAAATAAAAAAACATGAAAATGAATTAATTAAGCTATCATTAGATTAGTTTGCGCCGCGGGCGGATCTTTTGACGTCGCTCCACATGGTCGTCACGATGCCGCAAATCTTTACTTGGAGGCGGTGAGATAACTTCCGTAAGCATGCCGTCTCCATCTTCAACACGTTGAGGGCCGTCGTCTCCATCAATCCTCCCCCGCTTAAAACTACTCATCACCGATGAGTAGGTCTGAAAGTACCGGTGCGGGGAAGCATCATCCAATAGAACCTCCGAGTGGCAGACAACCTCACTTGGAAAGAAGAGCACAATAACCTGGAGTAACCTGTCATGCAAAAATTTTTTCCTAGGGAACCTTGGAGAAGCATTAGGCAATAAAGGAAAACAAAATTTAGCATCAACAACCAACGTACCTCTAGAGAAGTCCGAAGAAAACAATCCAAGTATAAACTCACAACCCAACCCCAAAGAGAACAAAGTGGACCCAAACGGACAGGGAGATAAATCATGTGGTGGAGAATCATACGGCGTTAAATTAGAAACATCAAAATAAGGGGTAATACCCCAATCAATGGAAAGCTTCAGATGATAAGTAAATTCTCCAAATTTCATTAATATCCGATAAAGGTCCCGCTTACCAAATCGCCAACTTTCTAAAGTGCCCGAAGGCATCCGTTCAGGGTCGAGACGCACCAAATCTAAATCGATCGTCTTACAGTGAGATACTCTTTTATGTAAGCTAGCATAAATATGATACGAATTAATTGGTATGGCTAGCACTTTACTAATGTGCTTATATAAAAGGGGATCATAATGAGCATAATCCGGGGTGAGTTTCGGCGACAAACTAGAGGGAAAATAAAGAGACGCAACAAGAGTGATTAATTCTTTTAAAGCGTGCCTAAGAATCATACTATCGTGGGGAGTGAAACCACGGGCTACGTGACTCAACCCGAATACGGAGGATATAAGGGTTAAGTCAGGGGGGACGGGAGCCTTAACATCAAAGATGACTTCAAATGGCTCCAAAGTCGCAGTTCTAATTCGAAAATTATTACGACCACACTTGGCATGCAGATATGCCAAGGGAATCTGCGCATCATAATTACTAAGAGAGTTGGACTCTCTCAGGTGTGACAAGAGGTGCGAGCGAGACAAATCATGGGGCCAGACCGTAGTCACTAACAGAAAGAAATAGGGTGACACCAGCGGAACTACATGAGGTGGCATCAATATAATAACGTCAGGTGGCGCTAACGGGACTTCATCAAGGGGTAGAAAAACATGTGCAAATAGACCGAAAGGGTAAGCACATCGAGACACAACTAGGATAATAGGCCTTATGGCCACAGAATCAGAATCAAAAACAGTCGTGGACATAACCATAGATGGATACGTAGAGTAACGAACCGTCAAAGGTGACATGCCCAACGGAGGGGCCCACAAGGTTGGCCAAATACAATGATCCAGATCAGAAATACAAAACTTGTGTCCAAATGGGTCCGCTAGTCGGATCAACCGATCAGGAGGGAGAGTCGGTAAAATTAAAACTGGGAGAGAGTCGAGATCAAATTTAATTTCATGCGACGGAGTTAGCGTCAGGGGACTCTCATCCGGGTAGACATCAATAACGTCTTCCGAAAATAGCACTCTCTCACTAGGACAAACTTCCAACACGTCAGTCACGACATCAGTAGCAGTACAAATCTCACGAATGGGAGCATCGATAGATTCCGGAGGAGGGGCTAAGTCATTCCCCATGCCAAAATACGGATTTTTCGTCCAAGTAACATCCTCCGGGTGCAAGCCATCAAAATCAACCGAAAAATCAAACAGAGGATTTTCCATCACGAAAAACTCATCTGGCTCGTCATCACCCAACTCACTCTCCGAATTGCATTCCTCACGGGAGGACTCTACCAACTCATCCGAAAGTTCTTCCAACAATAAATGTTGATCGTATAGTAAGTCTTCCAAATCAGTTGGGGCATCTATTAATTCGTGATTAGAGAAATCGATTAGAACATCCTCACTTACAAGATCCTCAGGAAAATCAGAGATATTCTCCTTAGGTGTAATCATAGCCTCTAACACGTCGGGGCTTGTAGTTTGGAGAGGCCTCTCAACACTAGGGTGATCAGTCACAACGCTAGTGAGGCTAGTAAAAGGCAAGGTAATACTCTCACAGGTCAAACTATCATCATCCCAAACATCGTCTACCTCACGACTGGGTAAGCTCTCAGCGTAAGGTAACTCTTCTGACTTAGTTAGAATATCAATCGACTTAGGATGATCAAAAGGCTCCACAACAGTCAAAGGGGATGGCTCCAAAATGTCGTCGAAAGGGAGTGGAGAGGGTTCCTCAAATGAGAAATCCTCATCCAAGTCACTCGGGTAACCAAACTCCTCATCGTCGCTCATGTTGTCAACATTAACAGCATCGTCCTCAGTGACGGGTGTACTTGTAATCGCAAGCTCAGATTCAATCACGCTGATAGGAACACTCTCATAAATAGGAAGGGGTCTCGTGCCCCGCCGTAAAGGTGTCACTACATCGAACAATTCCGCAGGAGCGTACTGATGGGTGAGTAGACTTTTCATGATAGTCCAACTGGCACCAGGTACATAACGTCTCTTGGCGCTGTTCCAAAAGCTCCAAGCTAGACCAGTTAATTGTATACTCGCAACGCAAGCCTGGGAGTGGTCTGGCACACGTGCACGCTCGAAGTAACTTTCCAACTCAACAACCCATCTAAGGAAGGCCTGGGGACCTCCCAACCCATCGTAGGGGGTTGATACGATCCTAGTCGACTTAGAATTACCATCACGCTGGCAATGTTGTCTAGGGGCCTCAAGAGGAGAAGTCGGAAACTGACCACTAAGTTGGTCTAATAAATCCTTAAGGGCGTCAAATTTGTTGTTCATCTCCTTGCGAAATGCACCAACCAAGGAAGGTGAGAGAGTAGGACTCCGACAACCCGCCATATATGATTTTCCTCGGGTGACATTGACGTCATGGGCCATTTCAGAGGGAACCGGCGAGAAAACTCAACCGGAATCGGTGCACATGCAAAGAATAAAAAGCCTGGGCCTATTTATTTTTTTAAAGATTGATTTGTTCCCGCTAAACTTCTAGGGTTATAAAGATTATAGGATAGGGTTTTTGCTGGAAAAATAGGATGAACATTAAAAAATTTTGCTGGAATTTTTTTATTTAGAAAATAAGAATCTAGACCGCTATTAGCACACCAAATATTAAATTTTAAAATAACTTAATAAAAATAATGACTTAATGAAAAATAATTTTTTTTTGGATTTCTTATTAAAAAAAAGATAGAGAATTTCCAGAATTTTATTTTTTAGATTTTGAGGAAAATTTGAAATTTAGAATTTGAAATTGGAATTTTGAAATTTTGAATTTTGAAATTTTAAATTTGAAATTTGAGATTTGAAATTTGAAATCTTGAAATTTGAAATTTGAAATTTGAAATTTGAAATTTGAAATTTTGAATTTGAAATTTGAAAATCGAATTTTGAAATTTTGAAATTTGAAATTTGAAATTTTGAAATTTGAAATTTGAAATTTGAAATATGAAATTTGAAATTTAAAAATTGAAATTTGAAATTCGAATTTTGAATTTTAAATTTTGAAATTTGAAATTTGAAATTTGAAATTTGAAATTTTGAAATTTGAAATTTGAAATTTGAAATTTGAATTTTAAATTTTGAATTTTGAAATTTGAAATTTTGAAATTTATATTTTCTTTAGCCTACCTAAAAAAATAGAAGGATGGTCCCGATTAGGAAATCGAAAATAACCTTCCTCTGATACCAAATTGATGCAGGCTTGCACGTTTCGCACCGTTTGGAACTACGGCCTAACGCCACGACACTTTTCGATCCAAACCCTACACTCGCACAATCGCTCTACGCGACACCACGTAATTACATCTATCAATATTTTGCTAGCGTACGGATAGCCAAGCCGGTTTGGATCCAACAAGGGCTATAAGGCCAATGTTCGATCGAGCTAAAAGGACCAATATTGGATCCGACCGAGCGATGTTGTACCAAAAGAGACCTACCGAAAAGTTCGATTCGGAATGGGTAGATCTCTCCAAACAAAAGTCAAACAAGGTTCGCCAAACCTTCCCGAATATAAAACGAAGATAAGGGAAATATAAAGCATGCGAAGTAATCCACGATACAATTTCAAGCTATCTAAAACAACGCCAAAAATAATCCACCACAAGATCTATTCTAAGAAATGAAAACACACAAGAGGTAGGAGGGATTTTCGTTACCCAATCGGAAGGGTGATTCCGATTACACTCTACTTGGATCGCCTCTCAACGACTCCGCTGGAGTTGCGCCGGAAGGAGATGAAAATCTTGCCTGCCTTCGTCGCTTCACGCCGGTGTTAGGAATCCACAAGGAGGCAAGCTTGCCTTGGCCGATTTCTTCACAAATAAAGGGGAGGAAGGGATCCTTAACGGTGGTCGGATTTACTAGTGGAGGAGGCGGCTAGGGATGGTTGCAAGGGAGTGAGGGAGGAGGGTCGGCTTTGTGAGAGGTGATGGTGGGTCGGTTTTTTGAAGGGAGTGAGGGGTAGGCCGGCGGCTTGTTGTTGGAGGGGAAGGTGGCTCGGGTTGAAGAAGGGTAGAAGAAGGGTGGTGGTGGTGGCTAGGAGGAGGGAGGAGAATAGAAGAGGCGGAAGGGAGAAAGGTGGCCGGCGGCCAAGGAGAGGGGAAGATGGGGAAGTTCGGCCAAGAAGAAGGGGGAGAGAAAAATTTCAAGAGGGGAGATTTTTTAGGGTTTCAATATTTCTTTCTTCAATAATCAAAATGAAAACACCCTTGCCTATTTATAGGCTACATCAAATGTTTGGCTATTTGCAGCCCATAGTAACTAAATAAAACAACACTCATAAAAATAAAACACAACATGGCATAAACATTGCCATAGACATTGCCAAATAAAAAAACATGAAAATGAATTAATTAAGCTATCATTAGATTGGTTTGCGCCGCAGGCGGATCTTTTGACGTCGCTCCACATGGTCATCACGACGCCGCAAATCTTTACTTGGAGGCGGTGAGATAACTTCCGTAAGCATGTCGTCTCCGTCTTCAACACGTTGAGGGCCGTCGTCTCCATCAATCTCTGCCTGGTATTCAGCTCCTTCTGCGTGTCCACATACTTCAAATTTTTGTGAATAGAGTATATGTCACAGTGGACACCGTAGAGGTAGTTGTTGGGTATGTTATCAACAATGTACCTGATTTGAAGAAGCCCCTGAACAAGCTAAGTTGAATTGACAATGTATTTGACGTTCTTCCATCAAGTTGTGCTTGCAGCTATTCCATGCTAAGTACACACCAATGTCAGGGTGTAGTGGGTCAATATACACGGGTCTGCGCAACATAATCCCTCGTTGAGTAGATCAGTGTGTTGAATCACGTGTGCTCTCTCTATTGGAGTGTACTTATTTTCAAGTATAGGGTTAAGGCAGATAAGGAGAAGAAGAAGGAGCAAAGATGGGTCAAAGACAAGGTCTTCAAAGGAAGGAAGAGAAAATTCTTCTAAGTCAAAATCGACGGGAATCACTAAGTGATTCTCGCCGACTTCGACAGGAATTGTTAGTGATTCCCGTTGATTCGACGAGAATCAGTCTACATTCCCGCCGACTTCTTCCGGCTGATAGTTTTCGAATAAGAATTCCGCCAAGGATGAATCAACGGGAATCGTGAGTGATTCCCGCCGACTTCGACGAGAATCAGTCTGCATTCCAGCCGACTTCCTCTGGCTGACAATTTTCTAACATGAATTTAGCCATGGCAGAATCAACAGGAATCGTGATTGATTCCCTCCGACATCGATGGGAATCACCAACGATTCTCGCCGATTTTTCCTTAGGCAATTTTCCCTCGTTCGCTAGACCGAACCAACCTGCCATGCGCTGTTTCGGCCGGGGATAGGGTTTCTCCTTGTGGGTCCCACAATGGACTTTAGGGTTGGCCTCAGGTATATATATGTGCGTATTTTTAACCTCTACAGTAACCATTCACGTAAAATCAAAAGTAGCCGACATCGTGCCCTAACCGATTGCGGAAACCGCCGATCGCTTGTCGCCGCTCGAAGTTCGTCGTCGCCGCCAATTTCCGATCTTCTTTGATCTTCCGGCGACAGTACCGAGGCAAGCCGAGCATCTCACGCATCTCTCTTGAGATCTCTTATCTCTCGATTCGTTGAACGAGACTAGTTCTCCATTCCGAATCGGTGGAGACGATTGATCTGACTGAGATTGTTGGTAGACCTTGCTTGCTTCGTCAATAAGTTTGGATCTACAAAGTATTGCCACCGCATTCACTTGCTGCTGCCGATCTTTACAAGATCCTCTCCAAGAGAGAAATCTGATTGTGGACTCTTCATAACATTCAAGAAAGCTTCAACGAACGAAGAAGTACATCAGAATCTCAAAAACCTTTGTTTGTATTTTCTTTTACATTCTATTTTTGTTTTGTTGTAAAGGAATTTTCATTCCTTGTTGTAAGGGTTGGGTGCAACCCGTGGTGGTGGAGTTGTGACTCTTTTGTTGGAAGGGTTCCTTCCCTAGTGTGAGGATTGGATTTCAATCCGTTTGGAGAAGTGACCGAGTCGTCCCATGGTGGGAGATAAGTTGAAGGGGGAAAGTGGACGTACCCAAATCGGGGAACCACTATAACTCTTTGTGTGTTTTCTGTGCTGTGTTTGTTAATTTGTGCAGGTTAATTTAATTCCGCAAAAGACCACACGATACCTATTCCCCCCATAGGTGGATTTAGTTGACACTAGAGACTTTCAAGTGGTATCAGAGGGAGGTTGCTCATCAATAAGGTTAACACCTTGAGTAAGATCCCGTGTTTAGTGTCAAGAAGAAAGAAGATCTCAGAAATGGACGGACTCAAGTATTAAGGAAAGATCCCAGTGTGCACCAAGCTGAACTTTCCCATCTGGAAGGAAAGGATCAGGTTCTACATGTAAGTAGTCGACCCCTGACTCTTCATGATAGTGGAGGAGGGACCTTATATCCCCACTAAGGCCTCCACCATTGATCCTACCAAGATGGTGCCCAAGAAGCTCTCCGAAATGGATAAGGATGAGATGGTGCTTGTCGTACTAGACAAGAAAGCTCAAAACATCTTAGTAAACACCGTGGATGATTCCATGATGCAAAATTTCAGCAACTACAGGACTGCCAAGGACATATGGCACTGCCTGATGTTTCTGATGGAAGGAATAGATGAAGTAAGGGATTATCGAAGATCCCTTCTGAACCAGAAGTATGAGGCCTTCAGGCAATGTCCCAAGGAAGAAATCAGAGTGACATTCGAGAACTTCCGGAAGATCGTCAATGCCCTGAAGGGTTATGGCAGAGTGTTCACCGATGGTGAACTAAATGAAAAATTCCTTAGATCCCTTACTAAGGAATGAGACACCAAGATCTGCGCCATCATAGAATTTGTCAAGCTGGCAGAAACTGATCACCATCGAAAGCCAATCACTCAAGGAAAGGCAAGGGTGCAGCCTCATCCCGCTCTTAGAAAAAGGATGAGGAAGAAGACTATGAGCCATGCTCTTCCGGCTAAAAGCTATCTGAAGAAGAATTCTCCTTCATCACACGAGAGTTTAAAAAGTTCCTCAAGATGAGGAATCAGAGAAAAAGGGATGGCTCCTCCTCCAGACATCAGAAGAAGAATTACTCTTATGACAGGTATGAAACTAAACAGAAAAAACATCATTCTGCTGATATTATTTGCTTTGGTTGTAATAAGCCAGGCCACATCGTTGCTAACTGCCATCAAAGAAAGAGAGAGAAGGGGAAAGGAGAGGAGCACAAGTCCTCTAGAGATAAGAAGAAGGAGAAAAGCTACATTGCTAAAAAGCCAAAGACACTGAGTGAATCTGATTTTTCAGACTCCAGTGATGATGAGGAAGCCTACTTCGGGCTAATGGGTCGCTCCGTCTAAGATGGAGACTGTCCCCCATTTACGGGGAAGGTAAAAGATCACACCCCCTCTCTGACTCTGACTCTGTGTCTTCTGAAGATGATCACGAGGACAGTCCATCTGCCCGTGAAGCTGAACTCCTCGAAAATTATGATCTTCTGCTCGATACTTTTGAAGAGTGCCGAAAGAGGTTGAGCGCTCAGAAAAAGTAAGTCAAATTCCTTAAGGCTGAGGGTGTGTCCCTAAGAGAAGAGATCACTAGCTTGATTTCTCTCCGACAGGAACATCTGGACCTGAATTCTGAGCACTTATATTCTCTAAGGCTCCTTGACCAAAAAAAGGATGAAATCAACAAGCTGGAAGAACAGCTTGCGGCAGAAAGGAAGATTGTCAAAAGCTTCTCTATGCCCAAGACCGTTCTTCCTCTAGTTGATGTATTTTCTGCTCAGGCTAAGGGGGCTGGCTTAGGGAATGTTGCTGTGCCTGGTAAATCATTCAGGAGAAATGGAAATCGGAGGAAAAATAAGGCTACTAAGAAGGCCTCTGCTGCAGAAAAGGGAAAGACTCCACTCAGTCCTGTTTCATTATGAAAGCTTTGCTTTCCTTGCAATGAGCACGACTTTTAGTCAACCTATGGCCACTTCTTCCGACCCTCGGTTGAAAAGCCCAAGAGCCGGTATGATGGTTGGAAATTCTCCCGCAACTACGGTGAGAGTGTCTTCAAGGCACCTTATGAGGAAATCCAATTGGAGAATTATTGCCACTTCTCTAGCGGCCATAATAGGAAGCAGGCACCAAAGGCCAAGCCTGTCATACTGAAGGAACAGGAAGTGAAGAAGTCGTGTGACTGCTTTCATCATGATGCCTCCACCTCCAGATCCAAGGCCCCGGCTAGACCCACCGTTCCAAGGGTGAAGCAAGAGCCTAGGAAATGGTGCAACAGGTTTGAAGGTTGGTGCTATGGCAAAGTTGGTCACTTTACTGTGGATTGCTGGTTTAATCCAAGATACAATGAGACTCCTTTTGTTAGCAATGCGAGGCCGACCACTCATAGGGTTAACCAACCGAGGGGGAGTGTGCTAACAAGGAATCTAGGACCCAAGTTCGATTGGGTTCCTAAGGGAAACTTATTCTGTTTTGCAGGTATGTCTAAAGGCCACCAAAACACCAATCTGGTACTTGGACAGTGGATGTTCTCGACATATGACCGAGACAAGAAGCCTGTTGCATGAATACTCCCCAGTCAAAATGGACCCAAAGTCATCTTTGGAGGATCTGATCGAGGAGTCACCAGGGGTTATGGTATGATTTCCAACGGTGTATTCTCTATCACAGACGTGGCCTATGTTGAAGGGTTAAACCATAACCTGATCAGTGTAAGCCAGTTGTGTGATAAAGGATACGACGTTAAGTTCTGCAAGGATAAGTGCTTGATAATATCGTGTGCTTCTTCGGAGACGGTATTAGCTGGCATTAGGAGCAAAAATATCTTTTGCTTAGATTTTCTTAGCTTAGACTCTTCTACCCCCGTGTGCCTAGTAGCAAAAGGCAGTGCATCTCTCTGTGAACAATGGCACAAGAGATTAGCACATATTAATTTCAAGACTATTAATATGTTGTTTTCCAAGAATTTAGTAAGGGATGCCCCTACTATTAAGTGCATCAAAGATAGCCCTTGTCCTACATACCAGAAGGGCAAATAGACTCGGGCTACCTTTAAGGGCATTGCAGACAAAGACTCCTCCAGATGTATTTATCTTCTGCATATGGACTTGTTCGGTCCAGTGCAAGTTCATAGCTTAGGAGGCAAATCGTATATGCTAGTGATTGTTGATGATCACTCTCGGTTAACGTGGGTGTTCTTCTTGAAACAAAAGTTAGATACGTTTGACATCTTAACTAATTTTATCAAGCAGATTCAGAACGAACTTAACTGCTTTGTGGTCAAAATTAGAAGTGACCATGGAACAGAATTCGAGTCTGGTGCTAAGACATAATTTTGTGAAGAACATGGTATCTTTCATGAGTTTTCCTCCCCGTGTACTCCTCAGTAAAACGGAGTTACAGAGAGGAGAAATAGAACGCTCATTGAAGCATGTACGACTATGTTGAATGATGCTTCTCTTCCAGAGTACTTCTGGGCAGAGGCTGTCAATACAGCTTATCATGTGCAGAACCGAGCCTTGATCAACAAGAACCATCATAAGATGCCTTATGAGCTATTGAAAGGCAGGAAACCGACCATGTCCTATTTTAGGATTTTTGGCTGCAGATGCTATGTACTCAAAAATGGGAATTACCCACGTACTAAATTCGGAGAAAAATGCTTCGATGGCATCTTCATGGGCTATAGTATCCATAGTCGGGCATATAGGGTTTTCAATAAGAAAACCCTAGTGGTAGAGGAGTCCATTAATGTTGTATTTGATGAAGGAAGCTTACTTCATAGCAATTCTTCAGGTGACATTCTTGAAGATGCAGGTGCAAGGCTTGAACAGCTAAGTCTCGATGAGACTGCTAAAGATGCAACTCCCAAGTATGTCAAGGTCTCCACCTCAATGCCAACTGGAGAAGATGACGATCAGGATGGAGAAAATCTTCCAGAAGAGGGAGGAGCCCGAGAAGCTGTTAGAGCTCCAGATGCCAGACTCTTAGAGCTCCGACACGTGAGGGATTATCCTAGAGATCAGATCATAGGAGATCCTCGTGACGGAGTCAGAACTCGCAGAGGTACAATTAATGAGATTCTGCACCTTAGTTTTCTGTCACAGGTTGAGCCAAAGAAGTTCAACAAAGCGAACAAAAATGCGTCATGGATATTGGCAATGCAAGATGAACTGCATCAATTCGAACGATGTAACGTCTGGACGCTTGGTCCCAGACCAAAGAAACAGAATGTGATCGGCACTAAGTGGATCTTCAGAAACAAACTAGATGAACACGGGGTCATCATCAAGAATAAGGCATGACTGGTGGCTCAAGGTTATAGACAAGAGGATTGGATTGACTTCGACCAAACCTTTGCACCAGTTGCAAGGCTCAAGGCGATCAGGTTGTTCCTGGCATATGCCTCTCACAAAGGATTCACTATCTATCAGATGGACGTGAAATCTGCGTTCCTAAATGAAAACTTGAAAGAGGAAGTATATGTCGTGCAACCCCAAGGTTTTGTTAATCCAACATTCCCTAATCATGTTTACTTTCTTAATAAAGCATTATATGGCTTAAAATAAGCTCCTCGAGCTTGGTATGAGACTCTGTCTAGTTTTCTTCTTGAGAACAAGTTCTCGAGAGTAAAAATAGATAAGACATTGTTTCTTAGGGAAGTTAAAGGCAAGATTTTGCTGGTGCAAATCTATGTCGATGACATAATATTTAGCTCAACGGACAACAACCTGTGCAAGAAGTTTTCTAAACTTATGCAAGGGAAGTTTGAAATGAGCAGCATTCTTGGGACTTCAAGTGAAACAGTCTGAGGATGGAATTTTCATTTCTCAGACGAAGTTCATAAATGAACTCCTCAAGAAGTTTGGAATGGAGAATACAACCTCTATGAGGACTCCAATTGGATCCACTGTGTCTCTAGACAAGGATGAGAAAGGGAAACCTTTTGATGAAACCAAATACAGAAGCATAATTGGATCCCTGCTCTACCTTATTACTAGTAGACTGGATATTATGTTTTCCACATGCGTTTGTGCCAGATATCAGGTGAACACTAAGGAATCTCAGTATGTCGCTGCAAAGCGAATTATTAGATATCTTAAAGGTACACCAAATATTGGCTTGTGGTACCCAAGAAACAATGATGTCGAGCTAATAGGCTTTTCAGATGCTGATTTTGCAGGAAGCAGGGATGATAGGAAAAGCACTTCCGGGACGTGCCAGTTCCTTGAAAGAAGGCTTATTTCATGGAACAGTAAAAAGAAGAACTGTGTCGCAACCTCCACGGCTGAATCTGAGTACAACTCAGCAGGCAGCTCTTGCGCACAACTTCTATGGATCAGAAATCAACTCAAAGATTATGACTTACAGTTCAGAGAAGTTCCTATGTATTGCGACTCCTCGAGCGCAATAGCAATTACAAACAATCCTGTGTCGCACAGCAGAACAAAGCATATTGAAGTGCGCTACCACTTCATTCGGGAGCATGAGGAAAACAAAGATATCTCTCTCTGCTATGTCCCTACGGATAAGCAGATTGCAGATATCTTTACAAAGCCCCTAGACTAGGTCAAGTTCAGTCTCTTCAAAACTGAACTCAGCATGCTGAACTATGAAGATTGAAGACTGAAGGGCTCAAGGCTCTTGGATCAAGGGGGAGCATCAGCGAGGAACTCATGATCGAGCATGGATGTAAGAATTGAGGGGGAGCTTTGTGCTCTAAGTTAAGTCCTAGATTTGCAGAAGCCGAAAAGGGGGAGATTACCCTCTCGGCTAAGGCTAAGGTGGCTGCCAATGCTAAGTATGCTCTCAGGAAAATGGTAATGAATTTCAATCTCAACTGAATTTTCATTTTATGATTTTCATTCCCATCAGTTCTATTCACCTTAACTTGTAGGGTTTAGGCTTCTTCAAATAGGGGGAGATTGTTGGGTATTGTATCCACAATGTACCTGATTTTAAGAAGCCCCTGAACAAGCTAAGTTGAATTGATAATATATGTGACGTTCTTCCATCAAGTTGTGCATGCAACTATTCCATGCTAAGTACACACCAATGTCAGGGTGTAGTGGGTCAATATACACGGGTCTGCACAACGTAATCCCTCGTTTAGAAGATCAGTGTGTGACTCATGTGTGCTCTCCTTATTGGAGTGTACTTAATTTCAAGTAAAGGGTTAAGGCAGATCAAGAGCAGAAGAAGGAGCAAAGATGGGTCAAAGACCAAGTCATCAAAAGAAGGAAGAGAAAATTCTTCTAAGTATAAATCAACGGGAATAACTAAGTGATTCTCGCCGACTTCGACGGGAATCGTTAGTGATTCCCGCCGATTCGACGAGAATCAGTCTGCATTCCCACCGACTTCTTCCGGTTGACAGTTTTCGAACAGGAATTCTGCCAAGGCAGAATCGACGGGAATCGTGAGTGATTCCTGCCGACTTCGACGAGAATCAATCTGCATTCCCGCTGACTTCCTCCGGCTGACAGTTTTCCAACAGGAATTCAGCAAAGGAAGAATCGACGGGAATCGTGAGAGATTCCCGCCGACATCGACGGGAATCACCAACGATTCCGGCCGATTTTGCCTTAGGCAATTTTCCCTCGTTCGCTGGACCGAACCAACCTGCCATGCGCTATTTCGGCCGGGGCTAGGGTTTCTCCTTGTGGGTCATACAACGGACTTTAGGGTTGGCCTTAGGTATATATATACGCGTATTTTGAACATCTATAGTAACCATTCACGTAAAATCAAAAGTAGCCGACGCCGTGCCCTAGCCGATCGCGGAAACCGCCGATCGCTTGTCACCGCTCGCAGTTCGTCGTCGCCGCCAATTTCCGATCTTCTTTGATCTTCCGGCGACAGTACTGAGGCAAGCTGAGCGTCTCATAGATCTCTCTTGAGATCTTTTGTCTCTCGATTCGTTGAACGAGACTAGTTCTCCATTCCAAATCGGTGGAGACGATTGATCCGCCTGAGATCGTTGGTAGACCTTGCTTGCTTCGTCAATAAGTTTGGATCTACAAAGTATTACCGCCGCATTCACTTGCCGTCGCCGATCTTAAAAAGATCCTCTCCAAGAGAGAAATCCAGTTGTGGACTCTTCGTAACTTTCAAGAAAGCTTCAACGAATGAAGGACATCAGAATCTCCAAAAGCTTTGTTTGTATTTTCTTTTACATTCTATTTTGGTTTTGTTGTAAAGGAATTTTCATTTTTTGTTGTAAGGGTTGGGTACAACCCGTGGTGGTGGAGTTGTGACTCCTTTGTTGGAAGGGTTCCTTCCTTAGTGTGAGGATTGGATTTCAATCCGTTTGGAGAAGTGACCGAGTCGTCCCTTGGTGGGAGATAGGTCGAAGGGGGAAAGTGGACGTACCCAAATCGGGGAACTACTATAACTCTTTGTGTGTTTTCTGTGCTGTGTTTGTTAATTTGTGCAGGTTAATTTAATTCCCCAAAAGACTGCACGAAACCTATTCCCCCCCATATATGTATTTATTCGACACTAGGGACTTTCAGTAGTCCCTCCAGACCTTAAGAGAAAACGTGACAGCTCCCATCTCCAAGTCATGAACAGGGTAGTTCTTCTCATGCTTCTTCAGCTGACGGGAAGAATAAGCAATCACATGGCCTTTCTGCATCAGCACTGCATCCATGTCGTGGTAGGAAGCGTCGGTTTAGTCCTAGAATCCTTATTTCCCTGAAGGAAGGGCAAGGATGGGGGCCGAGGTGAGTCGATCCTTCAGCTCCTAGAAAGCCGTCTCACACTGCGGGGTCCAGACAAATGGGGCATCCTTCTCCGTCAACTAAGTAAGTGGGAGAGATATTTTAGAAAACCCTTGCACACACTTCCAGTAGTATCCGACCATTCCCAGGAAATTTCGAACATCCGTGGCCGTCTTCAGCGGTGGCCAATCCCGAACTTCCTGAATCTTTGCTGGGTCCTATGCCAACCCGACTCCATTGATAATGTGGCCTATAAATGCCACCTATGTCAGTCAAATCTGGCATTTGCTGAACTTGGCATATAGCTGATGCTCCCTGAGCTTCCCCAGCATCAAAGACAGATGATGTGTATGCTCCTCCTTCATTCTTGAATAGATGAGGATGTCATCAAAAAATACTATGACAAACGGGTCGAGGTTTGGCTAAAACACCCAGTTCATCAAGCTCATGAAGGCTGAGGGCACATTCGTGAGCCCGAAGGGCATCACGGTAAAATCATATAGTCCATATCTACTACTGAAGGCTTTCTTCGGGATATCCTCCTCCTAAATGAACAGCTTGTAGTAACCCGATCTCAGATCCAACTTTGAGAACCAGTGGGCTCCCTCTAGCTGGTCAAACAACTCATCTATCCTTGGAAGTGGATATGTATTCCGGACTCTCAGTCTATTCAGTGCTCGGTAGTCGATGCAGAGTCTGAGTGTCCCGTCCTTCTCCTTGACGAACAGTACCAGAGCTCCCCAAGGCGAGGATCTCAGTCTAATGAACCCAGCCTCCACCAGTTCCTTCAACTGACTCCTAAACTCCACCAGCTCCTTGGGATCCATCCGGTAGGGAGCCTTCGAGACCGACATAGCTCCCTGCACGAGCTGTATCTTGAAGTCCTTTTCCCTATGCGGGGGTAGCCCTGATAGCTTCTCTTGGAACACGTCAAAAAAATCCTGCACCACTGGAATACTATAGATGGAATCTTTGGCCTCGGGCATCTCAAACAACACCTTATATACCTCTTCTCCCTGCAGGTGGGCCTTGACGGCTTGTACGGATGATAACAAGAGAGGGGTGGTGAATCTAATACCTTTGATTACGATATAGGAATCCCCATGCCTCAAGGTGATCCTCTTCGATAGGCAGTAAATCTAGGCATGGTTCTAATGCTGCCATGTCATGCCCAGGATCAGATCGAAGACTGGAATCCTTAGGATCATGCTGGTGCTTCAAATGCCTTTCCGCCGATCTCAGCCTCCATGTTGCAGTGGGCAGAGGTGAATAGCTCTGATCCGTCGGGTGGACGCACCCTCCTCATCAAGCCAGTAAATCATTCCACGCCTTCTAGTCCTTCCACGAAGGCCTCCGACACAAATGAGTGTGAAGCACTCGTATCGAATAGCCTATAGGCGGGCTTGCCGCTGATGAAGACTATGCCTGGGGTAGTTAAATATCTTAGATGTCTAGTTATGGTTTTCCTTCCTAGTCTATCAATTTTATATCTATGAGTCTAGATTTTTCGGAAAGAAAGAACTTAAAAAATTTACTAGCGTACCTGTTATCACTTGTTTCGGGTTCCGTAGTTGAGCTAGATCTAGGGCATACACTTGCTCCCTCTCCTGCCTGCAGTCTCCACCCTAGTATCCACGTCCTCAGCCACATCCTCAGCTTCCAAACTACTGTGCAGGCGGGGCAGCCGGTGGTGCTGGTAGTGGTGCCCCCTCATGGGGCAGTTTCTCTGGATATGCCCCACTTGATGACAGTAATAGCACTCGGGAGGGGGATATGCCATACCCCCTGGTCTCTGCATCTCCTGCATCAAGAGAGGTTGAGGATCCATTACCACCGGCTCCCTCGGCTCCTGTCTCACCTCCTAACGATGTTGGTCCTCTGCCCTTCTCCCATCTCTCCCATCAGCAATGCGGCCCCATCTTTGATCATTTC
Source organism: Platanthera zijinensis (assembly GCA_039513925.1). NCBI lineage: Eukaryota > Viridiplantae > Streptophyta > Magnoliopsida > Asparagales > Orchidaceae > Platanthera > Platanthera zijinensis. Next base: position 124,106,896 of record CM077085.1, on the reverse strand, counting down.
TGGCTCCCCGACCCTGATCCTCAGTTGGCCGCTTCCGGCCTCGAGTAGTGTGCAAATCTGCCTCAGTCATCTTCTTCATCTCCAATATCCGAGGAATAGGCTCGTCGGATACGAACAACAGAGCCTCTCTCAGTTCATCTCGCAGGCCCTTATATAACCTCTTGGTGTATCCTGCCTCATCCAATTGATAATAATCCGCAAACCGGGCAAAATGATTGAACTCCCGGTGGTACTCCACCACTATCTTGTTGCCTTGCCTCAGCTGCAGGAACCGGTCCTCCAGTTAATCTCTTGCTGATTGTGGAGCAAAGTGCTCTAATAGTGTAACCCTAAACTCCTCCCAAGCAATGTCTGTAACCTCTCTATCAGCAAACGTCGTGTCTAGAAATGTATTCCACCATCTCTTGGCATGGGACTCCAAGAAAGAGAATACCAGAGGCACCCTCTCCTGCTATGGGCACCGTATCCCGGTCAACATCTCGTACATAATGTCCATCCACTCCTCTGTCCGAACAGCTGACTCTGTCCCCAAGTAAGATTGGGGAGAAAGTCCTCGGAAGATGCTCAGCCAATTGGCCCCCGGGTTTGGCTACGGAGCCGGAACTTGCTGGGCCCAAAAAGCCTCCAGTATGGCTGTAAAAGTCTGCCCCATCTCTGACTGTAGAAATGGAGTGGGGACCGGGGGAGGTGGTGCAACATTAAGAGTCTGCTGGACTCCTCCCTATGGTGTAGGCTGTGCTGGTGGCTGCGTAACAAAGATCATTGTAAGTAATTGACTCAAACCTAATTAAAAGTGGACAATTTACCTGTGATCCCCCATATGGGCACACCACTGCTTCCACTGCTTAGTTTATCCCCAAACTAAACTTACGTGGGGGTGACTCAGGGTTTGTGGACTGCTACTTTTTCGATCGAGGTCTTCTTTGATACCACTTGTAAGACCCCTTTTTTTCTTTTTTATAACCTCGGGGTCTTAGGCCAGAACCGCTGCTTTGCGGTGACACCTTCACCCCAGGGAAGGTCGTCACTACAAAATGCCGATCCTGCTGGCCAAATCAATCACAAAAAAAGTAGCAAGAGAGTAAATGAAACAAGAACTCTAATACATGTCCACGGAGATCACATATATAATAAATATCTCCACGAAGGGAGAGTCCACAGAATAATAATAAAGGAAGTATTGAAAAATGGGGCTCATGCCCGATACATCAATATCCTCACTACATATCACTCATCGTGGAAGCAAAAACTAAACATCTACTAATGATCGGGACTCACAGTCCCAACTGTCTTAACTCCGGTGTTAGACTGTCCCAACTCCAAGCGTGCCGACCTCCGGTTGTGCTCCTCCATAATTGGCTCCATGATCCCCTAAAATGATGTGGTTCGAAAATAGTTAGTCTATAAGATTAAGTCCTATCATCCCCTACCCCTCCCCCCATGGATCCTAGGCACTGAGCGGGGAGAAGGAAAGGAGAGGTAGTGAGGGTGGATAAGGAACAAAGAAGCAGGTGATAGCGTAACTAAACTAGCAGTTCTATAAGTATATGTGGCAGCAATAAAAGTATTATAGACTGAATAAGAAATAAGTAACCTTAACTTATATGAAACCATATAAGCTAAGGGATCTTCTGCAAGGCTCCTATCACATAAAAGAGTCCCAAACCAATTTATACGATAGGTTTTTGGTTTACAAGCAAGCATGTATATATCTACAGAATAAAAACCTTAACTTATAAGCACTCTCACGCGAGCTTATAATCTAAGGGGTCATTTTGCAGGGTCTATTGTATAAAAAGTCCCATACCAATTTATACAATATGTGTCAAGGGTTAAATGCAATGGTTATGCTATGACATGCATGTATGCTATGATGTGAATCATTCAAGTGCAACACACCCACTCAACTCTATGCGCACAGACCTTTAGTTCCCCCTTTCTGGAGACTAACCTCCCAGGATACCTCCGTAGTGGAAAATGGAAGCAGTGGGTTGGGCCTCGCCCACCTCGAAACTGGTAATTTCACTACCAGCCAGACCTATCATACGCCTTGACACTGGTGCACTAAACAAAGCTCCTATATACTCTTTGCCGGCTGGTCCACCGGACTTAACTTGGCGAAGTGCAAAACAACACTTGCCGAGTCAACGTATTGGCGTCGGTGCATCGACCCTCCAATACCGAAAACCCACCACCTTATAATTTATGCACATGCAACCTTAATGTATCAGCCACCGAGCCAAGGATCCCTGGACTATCTCATCCGTCACAACCAACAACCGAGCCAAAGCTCCCCAGACTATCCCGTCTGTCACAACTAACAACCGAGCCAAAGCTCGCCGGGCTAACCTGCCCATCACAAAAAACCACCAAGCCTACTTCCCGTGTGACCCAACCTAACTTCCTGAGACACCGAGGTGAATGAAAGTGAACCCCTAGTTATATAAGTTACTCTTGCAGTTTATTTTGCCTACAGGTTAGGTTAGCCCAAGATTGCATAAGGCATACCCCGTGAAGGGTTCTCGAAGGCACTAGGAACTACAATGGGCTGAAGCCCAAAGCTCCTTTTCGCAAGGCACTTACTATTATTGGTTAATACCTGATTCCCGATCCCTTTAATATTACTCTGGATCTCACCCTAGTGTGTTTTGACCTTCTCTCTCCCTCCACAGGAAAGACGAATTTTCGTCGATCCTGAACACCACCTAATCTAACCCAACACTCTACTCATCCCAACTTCCATTGATATACTCCATTTCACTTCACTCAGACAAGCAAGCCACTAACCCGAATCCATATGCCCAAATCAATTACTATCAGATCTTCTGTAGATTTGCTACATGCAGACCACCTTATGCTGTATGATGTACATGATAGGAGGTACTCTAAATCCTCATCCAAACACCCTAAGATAATTAATGGTGGTCTATTATGATATTTATAGCCAAAATCCAAAAACTTGGAATTTTCCTTATTTATCTGATATTTTATTTATTTTCCCTAAAAATCCAAATGCCCTATTTTTGAATATGATGTGGCCTTTATAGTCATGAAAAATGCTCCATAAAATTATGGTAAATACTAGGCAGCTAATTGACAGTAAATTCAAGTCTCCCAATTTTTTTTGCAAGGTTTAGGACTCTGATTTAAAATTTCAAATATAAACACATAGTTAACAATTAAAGAAACAAGTGCTGCAATTAGGATTCCAAAAATTATAAGAAAATTCAAGCATGACAAATATGTCCCAAAAACACTCCTGACCATGTTTTCAAACTTTCTAGTGAATAATGAACTCAAATTTTAATTTAGAGCAATAATTCTCTTTCATAAATTAATGAAATAACTTCTGAAAATATTCTTCTAAAAATTATTATAAAATTTTCTCATTAGCATATTGAGCTAAGTACAAATTTGCATATGTTTCACAATTTTCTAACAACCATTGATCTATTAATCTATTTTTGAACAAAATTACATATTTTTAAGCTTGTGAAGTAAGTACTAACAATATACATCTAAAACTTATAATAAAATTCAGGTATAAGTATAATGACGTAAAACACCCTTTGCCCAGTTATCATAATTTTCCAATGAGCAATGAGATCATAATAAATAAAAGAATATCAAGGGCAAATCCATGTATTACAAAGGAGGTACTAAAATTATTGTCTTAAAGTTTTCAGTAAAATTACCAGAGGCTCATATTAACCCTATGACCATACTACCCAAATTTCATAGCTTTTCAGTAAGTTTTGATGGCATATCTTACATGTATAAGGGTTGTGCCCTAAACTAGGGTTAGGGTTTTTGGGAGTCTAACAGACTCTAAACCTCATAATATTTTAACCAGAGATCCTTGACTACCCTAAAGTCCTCTCCACCAAGTTTCAAGTCATTTCAAGGTCATTTGTTCCCTTGACCTCCAAACCCTAGATTTGCACACATAGGACCTACCCTAGTGTTCTAGGGCTCCACCCTTCAACTTCCACCCAATATTAGTGGAGTTAAGTGATAAAAAGGTTGTGTGCTAAGTTCCATCACTTTTGAGTGAGGTTGGCCAACTTAAGAGCACTTAGGGCACTTAGCCCTAATTTGACCTACAAGAGGTCAACCCTTGGATACACAGTTACCCTATCAAACAAAACCCAAAAGGGATCAAATTTTTACCAGAGCTTAATAATACTCCCCAAGATCTCCCTCCAAAAGTTGAGTGGTTTTTGAGGTGTTTAAGACACCTAATTAAATTATACATGATTTATTTAAGTTTTCCAAAAACTATAGAAAAAGTATCCCCCAAAATTCCTTTTTTGGACAAGACCTAGGTATAGGTTAGGGTAACTCTCTGTCAAAATTTTAGATCATTTAGACAAGGGATGAAGTGGGGGCACTCATTTTAGTCTCTATCTAACCCTAGTTATAGACTCCACCATAATGAGTGCTTTGGTCAAACCAGACATCCAAATTGGTTCAAACTAATTTTAAATTATAGTAAACCCCTAGGGATACAACTTTAATATTTACCATTTTATCACTAGAGGTCTCTAGGTATTTTTAATAAATAAAAATATTAAATACATATCCTGTGACAGAAATGAAATGAATTGAATATTTATCCTATAGTTTAAATATAACTTAGCACGAATCTTGGCATATGATGGATGACATCTGGTCATCATTGCCAGCGCGCCAATGGCCAGGATTTCATTTTCCTAGGCCATATTCAAGCTACTGCAGCCGGCCACCCAGCCATCTCCCTAGCCAGCCACCACAGCCACCACCTTCGTCGAGGTGGTGGCTATAGCCAATGGCGGCACAGCCGCCGGAGGGGCGGATTCCGGCGTTCCCGATAAGTCAATTTTCATGGAAAAATTGGGAAATTCTCGTTCCCGATCGGGCTCAATTAAGCACGATTTTCATCGCTAATTAGCCCTACGATCTACCCATAGAGAGAGAGAGGAGGAGGGGAGGACCTTATTAGTGGTCTGGAGATGAGACGATCTCCGGGTTGCCATGGTGGTGGTGCCACCGGCTGGTTTTTTGCAACTACACAGTGGTACGCCTTGTATTCTTTTGGTAAAGTGTGTAAACGACTCCCCTGAGTCCAGTGAAGCTTTTAAAACCACCAGATGAGGAAGAATAAGGGTGTGGGCTGAATGGCCATTTATGGCCATTAAAGGCCATTCTCGGCCATAGTGGTGGGGGGTGAATTTGGCTTGGGGTGTCCAGGAAACGGCTGGAAACTTCTCCTCTTCCCCAGAGGAGTTGAATCCAGCCACCAATGGTGGCCCTTGGCCTCCATATGCATGAATGGCCTTCTCCCTTCTCTTTTCTCTCTCCTCCATTAAAGGGTGAGGTGGAGCTCTCTCCCTCCTAGTAATTAAGGCTAAATTTGTCATCCCTTGAGCCTATTTGCAACCCAATAAATCATATTATCACATAATTGGAGGTGGTTTGCCTAAAAGGAAAAGGATTGAGCTTGGGTTAGCTCATTTCGGCTAAGTGGACCTAAACTAGACTTGGGTTGACCTTGGTTATTTGACCTTTTGGTTTTACCCTAATGGGTCCTTGGTGACCCATTGGCCTCTCCTAGGGTCTACGTAGGGCTGGGTAGGGTTATATTGGCACTTGGGGGAAACTTGACCCTTAGGAAGGGCACTTTGATTAAGTTAGGGCTAGAGTTGACATTGGTCAACCAGACCATTTAGGTTGACCCCAAGGGGTCCTTGGTGACCCCTTGGCTTCCCCTAAGGTATAGGAAGGGTTGTGTAGGGTTAACTTTTCACTCTGAGGGTCACTTCCCCCTTAGTTAGGGAACTTTGACCACTTTAGTGCTAGGGTTTACTTGGGTCAACTCAGGCTCTAGGGTTGACCCCAATGAATCTTTGGGGTTCTAATGGACATCCCCATGAGTTGGTGAGGTTGTGGTGAGGTCTTGGAGTCATGGATAAACCCCGTTATCATCCCAACCTAGTGTTTAGAAACTTACTATTTGCAGACCATAGTGATCTCACCTACATTCCTAGGTTCACTTGGTCTCCCTAGGGTTTCCTATGGTTTTATCATTACCTAGTTATGAAAAAACCGCACCTAGGGGGTCTAGTTTTCTAAGGGATATTACACGGCCTTTGCTAATCTGCTAGATCATATATTTTTTCTGGCCAGGAATTGCTTATTTGATGTTATGGTAGAGGCGAGTAAAACTTGTTGATTAAAGTATTAATTTCATTAGGTTATACATTGGGTTTTTTTTGTTGTTGGACTAGGGTGATTGGTCAAGTTTAGAACAATAGGCTTAAGCAAATTTCTTTTCGTTGTATATCAACAAATCTAAGATAATTTCGTCCTATTTGATTGATTAGTATAGGAAAAACCCATCGAGCTTATGCTAGTTAAGTTTAAGGAAATTTTGTCGTATATAAGGGAATAAAATTCATCAGATATAGGTTGAATTAGTCCTAGTAAGTTTCGACGAGTATAAGTATGAGCATAGTCAAATTCGTCTAGTATCCGTTGAAATTTCGGCCGGTAATGCTTGGCATTGAGTGTTGCTGAGTTCGTCGAGTATTAGGCATTGAGTTGATGAATATCAGTTAGGCGTTGAGTCGATGAATATCAGTTTGGCGTTGAGTTAAGTCCAATTCATCGAGTATTAGGCGTTTAGATCGTCGAGTATAAGACTTAGCGTAGAGTGAATTAGACCTGGCGCTGATAGCGTTGAGTGATTTTTTGAGTCCAAGCCAAATTCGTCGAGTTAACTCGATGAAATCGTTGAGTGATGCTAGCTTAGCATTGAGTCCATCGAGTGTAATCCTTGGCATTGAGTGAGATTTGAGTCTAAGTTAGATACGTCGAGTTATCTCGATGATATCGTCGAGTAATGCTATTTTGGCGTTGAGTGCGTCAAGTGATGTTTTGGCGCTGAGGCAAAAGTGTTGAGTGTACTCAACGCGGCATTGAGTGAACTCAACGCAGCGTTGAGTGAAGGCAGGATCGTTGTGTTTAGCTGTTTGGTGTCGAGTGTGTGGAATGCACTCAATGCCGCGTCGTGTTGACTCGACTCTTTTCCTTGGACTTAAGTTTTTTTGGCGAATCGTTGTATATTGCTAGTAGCAAAGTTTTGCTATGTTTAATTCATTGTGTATCTACTTTATTCGTCGAGTATACTCGATGAATCATTGTGAACTTAGAAATTTTCACCGAATTGGGACTAATTCATCGAGTATGACTTAGAATGGTTATCACTTGGGAATCTACTTCCTAGTATGTTAAGAAGAGTTTTTGTGTTATGGTTAAGGCTTTAGGTGTTCTGGATGTTAAGTATGGCCTTGGGTTGGTAGTTGATAAAGGACCCCCAACATAGTGCCAAATTGTGAATCATTACACTATTGGGCTTGTGTTTGGACTGTGAGTTAAGTTGGATAGTGTGGCCACCTTCACAACACTTTGCTTATATATTTTGATTGTTGGGTTGAGTTGGACAATGAGGCTCCACCCTAATGTCTTGTTGAGACAATTGGACTGCCTGGTTTGTTGGACAATGTGGCCACCGACTCAGGACTAATTCTTACCCATATTAATGATTCACATGAGTATAGTTATTAAGTTTCTTTCCTCGTATTGTACATGTATATGTCTTCATGCTTACTTTAGCAGATATTCTCGAAGCATAGCTTTGTTTCGCACTTGGTGCAACTTTCTTACTTTTGAACTCAATAAGTAATCTTTTACCTTGGTCATATGAATAATTTGCTGAGTTTTTGTCAGTTTCCTCATGATGGGTTGGTAACCCTTTGTTTCTTTTGGGTTTATTGCTAACCTTTTTAATCTTGTTCGTCACTTGTATTTTATTCTTGCTGAGGTGCTCTTTCTTTGATTTCCTCAGGTTTAGAGAAGTAGTCGGTTAAGCGGCTAGTGTTGGTTTTTGACTTGTGGCTGTAATTGTCTCTTTTCCTCACCGATTGTGAGGTAGTGTGTTGTTTTAATCTTGTTCAAACATACATATATTTTAGTGGGTTTGTGTTTGGTTGTTGACGCCCACTGGATTTTGTTTAATGTTAAGTACTTGCTAGCTGCTAAGCCTCTTCTATATGATTGTGTTGATTTACTTGCTCTTTGGGAAAGTTTTATGCTAGGTTGCATGTTAGGTATTTTATATTTTAAAAGTATTACTTCTATCTAATGCATATCATATTCTAAAAGCTAAAGTCACTATATCTTTTTGAACGTACAAACTAATATTTATACTTATACTAAATCTAGAGTCTTGCATACCATAAGTGGTCCTATATGGATATTTTTTCTCATGTAAGATGTCAAATAATATAAACAAACAACTTTCCGCAACGTACAATTATATTTTTACTTGTGGACTAGTTGATCCACTAAGCCAAGGGATACAACCATCCAAAACTTAACTTAAAACATGAATTTCTCACATCATAACTTAGTTTTTTCGTAAAATATGTTATGATTGGTGTTTTCCTGAACGTGTGCAGTTATCCCCTACATGGCGTGGCATCACGGTACGTGTTTTCTTTTACTCTGATTTACATTTAAGTTCAGAGAAAATGTGGGTTTTGACATATCTCGTCTCTACCATGAGACCAAGTAGCACTGGTATATGATATCTCCTCCGTGGTGGGTGTCAGCACAATGTTAAGTCCGATGGTATATGTAGAGCTACCATAGATGAACTAGGGCTGGAACAATGTGGATCACCATAAAAGAGCGTCAGATTGGCCATGTTAAGTATCGACAAAGTACCAAACTGAACAGCCAAATCTAGGAGATAAGCATTCTCCCATATGTACTTCTGGATTTTGAAAGGACCAAACTTCCTATGCTGTAATTTATGATATGTACCCGGAGTGAATCTTTGCTTGCTGAAATAAGCAAACACCTAATCTCTTTCTAAAAAAGTAAAAATCCCGACGATGAAGATCAACCATGCATTTATATTTTTTAGAAGTTGCTAATAATTTTTTAGTAATATTTTTATGCAATTCCTTTAAATAATCAACATGAGCTTGCACATCAAATGTCACGACCCACATTTTCTCACAAATGAGATTATACCAGAGCAAGAGAAAATACGTGCCATGATGTCACGTCGTGCAGGGGATAACTGCACACGTTTAGGCAAAACTCTAGACTCTTCATCTTTAAAGAAAATCGTAAATTATTATGAGAGGAAATCAGTTAAATTTGACGGCCGTATCCCTCGGCACAGTGGATCATCTAGTTCACAATTAAAATATATATTTACGTAGCGAAAATACTTTGGTTAGGTTGATTTGGCATCCAAAAGAGCATAAGTGTCCCAGAGGGATGACTCATGGTATGCACGACTCTAGAGGTTAGTACAGTATATATAAAAATATAGTCTTTACGCTAATAGGAAAAGTAGTGCCTTAGTTTTATAAATATGATGCGCATGAGATACATATAGTAATGCTTTAGGGTTTAAAATACCTAACATGCAACCTAGCATAAATCCTTCGTATAACACAAGTAAATGACCCTAAAAAGGTAAAGATAGTAGTTTTAGTTCATACCCAACATTGCAAGTACGCCACCAGTGGACGTCAACAACCTGACACGAACCCACTAGTGAGTATGCATGTCCATACAGAAAGGAAAACAACTACCTCACAAGAATGAAGATTGGCAACCTCAGCTACCCAGAAGGCTATCAACAAACCCTCTAAAAGAACTAGCCGCTCAACCGGTCACAACCTGAACCTGAGGCATTCAAGAAGGAACACCTCGGAAAATAATTAAAATAAATAGAGCATTAGGCTTATGAATAAGTAAAGAAGGGTTTACCAACCCGACAACAATAAATGCTATCAGTAAGAGGAAAAACATGACAGTAAGAAAGAACACTGTCGAAAGGGTAGGAAAAGAAAACACACCAAGGGTGAGTACAATAGCAACCTGCATTGCAAAAATAACCTGCAGTAGCTACAAGTCATATAAATACATGAAGCAAAGAAATAACCATAAGCCAGGAAAGGAGCTAACAGTCCTAATTTTGGTGAATTATTGGCCGTGGAGAAAACCTTGGGTCGGAGTGGGCGGTATAGCCCTCACCAACAACCAAACCCAAAAAGACACTCCAGGGTGAAAAAAACGGTGGCAGCTACAAAGTACACACACCAAACCATACCAGCCAAACACGGCCTAGGTTGTGGTGGCCACAGCTCAGCGCACACAATTCATCCCTTATAGAGCCCACAAAACCACACCACCTGCCATAATCCATTAGTCGGCATACAAAAACTAGCCGATCACCCAACTACCCCCTAAGGAAAAAGCCAAACTTACAATCCTAAGGAAACACACCAAACCCAAGGCAAAAGCATCGAGCTCACTCGACGCGGCGCTGAGTGGTTTACCACACTTAACGCCAAACAACATCGGCATTGAGTGAGGTCTACCCACTCAATGCCAAGCAACCTAACAGCATCAACAGGCTTTGGCGTTGAGGGAGCCTACCACACTCAATGCCAAAACAGCCACGACGTTGAGTGAGGTTGACTCACTCAACGCCAAAAGACTTAACCACAAAAGCAGGCTTTGGCATTGAGTGAGTCCACCACACTCAATGCCAAAATAGCCACGACGTTGAGTGAGGTCGACTCACTCAACGCCAAAATACTTACCGCAAAAATAGGCTATGGCGTTGATTGAGTCCACCACACTCAATGCCAAAACAGCCACGACATTGAGTGAGGTCGACTCACTCAATGCCAAAAGACTTAGCTGCAAAAATAAGCGCTGGCATTGAGTGTCCACCCCACTCAATGCCAAATCAGTCACGGCATTGAGTTAGGTCGACTCACTCAACGCCAAATGACTTAGCCGTTGGGAAAAGCTACGGCGTTGAGTGAGTCCACCACACTCAATGCCAAACAGCCACGACGTTGAGCGAGGTCAACTCACTCAATGCCAAAACACTTTGCCGTAAAAACAGCCATGACATTGAGTGAGGGCACCACACTAAACGCCAGAAGCCTAACAGTCTAGGCGTTGAGTGAGTTACACTCACTCAACGCTTTTGACTTAGCCTAATAATCAGCTATCCCGACCCCAGCCCACTCAACGCCACTTATCCAGAGAGTTGGAAATTTATTCCAACTCTCTCTCCTACCCCTCCTACTCGTCCACAGCAGCCCTAAACTTAAGCTCACAAATAATTAAGCCTAACCCTGATACCAGCTATTAACTGGACACAGGCCGAGACAAATAAGAGAGAAAGCTTAATTTAAATCTAGGAAATAATGAAGCAGCACATGGCTGGAATGAAGGGAAATGTCATCCTGCTGCTCTAACTTCTTGGGAGAAAATAAAGAGAACAGAGCAACTAAAATAGAGCAAGAGCTAGAAATAAATTGGCAAGGGAAAGGGAGCCACTTGCCTCCACCTCAAGGAAAACAGCAGAAAACTCCAAAGCTTGGCACCGGCGGCAAGAGATCGGCCACCTGCACTTCCAGCTACCTATAGAGGAAAACCTGGAGCTTTTAGCGAGGAAGAAGAAGGAATGAAGAAACCCTAGCTCCTATAGACGGCTCAAAATGCAAAATTACTTACCTAAGAAGGAAGAGCAAGGCGAGAGCAGCTCAGATCCGCTGCTACCCGAGAGAAACCATCCCTAACTCAACAGCTAACTGACGGTCAAAGCAGCAGCTCCTCTGCCTCCCGCTCGCTTCCTCCACTGGAAGCTTACAATGCTCGGGAAATGGGGAGAAATGAGGAGGAGGAGAATAGCTGGAGCTTTTAATAAATCCTCCACTCACTTACTCTATAACTAATTAAAGATAACCTAGCCTAAGCACTAGCTGACCACATATATAAACTTATAAATAACCATCGACCACTAGCTGACACTTAAATAAAAACTTATATATAAAAACAGCCACACTTATATATATATATATCAGGCACATATATATATACTTATAAAAAAATAAAGCTATCAGCACCCAAGCTTACACACAAACATATATATATATATATATACATACATCTCTACTAATATACGAAAACTACTCTTTGGTGAAACATTACCTGATGTCTCTATATTGCCCTTATAGTTGTATTCATAATTACACAATTATACCAAACTTTATATTAGTATATTATAAAGACAATATCCTTTTAGGTAATTACACAACTTTACAATATTAAAATACAAAAAATAAAAATACTAGATACCCTAAACCTATTGTCTCTAGCTAGGAATGAAAGAGAAAAATTAATGTTTTAACTTTAAAATATAATTTGTTTTACAAAATAAAATTGTATTCTTGATTTATATTTTTTATGGTCATTTTGAGTACTCATATGTATATGTTGCGGAGCGGGCGGAGCTCGCTGGGAGCCGGGAACGGGCGGAGCCCGCTGGGAGCGGGCAAAGCCTGCAGACGTCGATCGGTTACTGTAGCGCGAGGCCATAGGGGTGGGTACTATCCACGACAAATGTTGCCGTCCACGACAAATGTCGCCGCCCACGGCAAATGTTGCCACCCATGATAAAAGTCGTGCCCACGATAAATGTAGTACCACCGGCGAATGTCGCATCCTAGTGAATGTCGCACCCCGCCGAATGTCCCACCCCGCCGATTATCGCACCCCGCCAACTGTCGCACCCCCGCCGAATGCCCCAAGGCCTGAAGGCCCGTGCCTTCCACTTGTATATATATATTTAAATAATTGGTTAAACAAACTTAGCCTAAAACAAGCAACAACCTTACCAAGCTCGATCACACAAGGCCATGCACAGCAAACAGGTAGACACTACCGGCTAACAAAACAAACGTCGAAACGACGCGAAAAACAAATGATCTCGTATTTCGACAAAACTCGCACTATAGCTAAACACCAAAGCTATGAAAACAACGGCGAAGTCGAAAACAACATTCGACGATCACAACTCGGGCTATCACTACCCGAAGCCCAGGCACAAGCATTCCCCGAGAGCCTCACTGATTCATAAAACAAGACCTAGCTTGCTAGGGAATCTTGCAAGTTGGGCTACAAACAAGCCACTATAGGAAGATAGAGAGCTAAGACCATGCTCTAACAAAAACAGAAGGCCGGAAACACATCATCGTAATGCCAAACAATGATAAAACAAAACACAGAAAAACCAGGGGCGTTACATCAAAGGAAATACGTTAATGAATCATAAGCGAGTGTCGATCAAGTAGATGAGGTATGGAAACCTGTAAACAATCTCAAAATGAGATTTATTAGTGGAGTGATTAGTAGAATTATTGAATGAAAATTCAACTTGTGGTAGTATGAGATACCATTGTTTCAGATTCTCCCAAGTCAAACACCTAGGAAGGTATCTGTTGGGAAAATTGCCCTCAATATTCCAAGATTTGAAGAATTCCCTCCCTTAATGATAAATACATTTTGTATTTGATGATCATCTGATATGGCATGTGTAGGATCAATGTATATCTTCTTATCAATCAGTCATGATAAAGTCTTGAAATTTGTTTTAAACCCAATGTACAAATAATCAAAACTGAAGAATGGGTTAAGTATAATACTGTTGTGACTGATAGGTAAGTAACAATGATATCAGTGTGAGGTATAGAGAAGGCTGTTGTCCAAGTAAAATACCATTGTTTGTGCAACACTCACAACGATATCATTGTGATCTCAGAAAGGAATTAATTTCAGTATAAGTAAAATAACATTGTATGAGCAACACTCACAAAGCGATCTCGTTGTGTTCACACTTAAAAGAATGCAAAAAATAATCCTAAGTAAAATAACATTGTGTGCATGAACCTCATACAATGGTAATACAATGTGGACTCTAAAAGACGGTATTTCAAATTAGCGGAGGCACAAAAAGCAAATGTCAGATCAATCTCTTAAGAAAAGTTACATGACTAGAATTCTTCGATGTTTCGACCATTATGTTAACCCCAAATCGTGATGAAGGAGAGCATCCAGAGGTGGTGGATATTCCATGACAATCAATCGTTCTCATAGCCCGCCAACTTCTCGGGCGGACACTCAAGAGCATTCACAAACACCCCCTGAGAAATCGGTAATGCTCGGTACAAACATTCAGTAGGCGACCTTCAATCAGCTTCAAAAAGTACAATTCAGGAGCTCCAGTTTAGTGTACGCATGGTTGCTTCTTCCAAGTCCGCACGAACCCTCCCTTTTTCGATCCAGCTCGGGCAGCACCGCGCGGTTTCATGCAGTGTCTTCTTTAGTCTCCATTACCAGACTCTTCATGTTCCTCGGGAGGCTTCGCATTTAATGTCACTGTTAATAAGGCATTAAATGCCCGTTAGTTCGTGAACCATCAACGCAGCCTAACCCCTGGTATAAAAGGGGGACCAGGGGCGCTTGGAGGACACACAGACTTAGCCCAGAACCTGCCATGTTGTAGGTGCAAAAACTAAGTTCCTATCTTTCTTCTTTCAGTTATTGTACGTGCGCATACCCCCGGGCGGCCGCACCATGCATTGTAACCTTTCTCAAGATAATAAAGAGAGGACCGTCGCAAGAGAGGCACTCGCCACGGGGCCGGGGGGGGGGGGGGGTCCTGTCAGGTGTTATCTGCTGCTAGCAGCATCCTTCTTTTCTCTCTTTTCGTCCTCTCATCAATATTCATAGGTCCAGTAACCAGTTGCTTGGAAACCTTGTTTTTTCCCTTTGCTGAGCACTCTACTTAGGGATAGCACGTGGAGAGTTGATGATCTTTTTTGGTTTTAATAGAATTTGGTGCGGTGAGTGTGGAACAAGCGATTAGTGATATTTCCCTCACTGTTGAAAGACAATAGTAGTGCTCGCCCCCATGACCTTCAGATCTTAACCATCCGACAAACTTAATCTCATGGTAAGCGGATAAGACTCAGAATGGGAGCACCATGTCAGTCGCGTTAAGTTCGATCGACTGTTCGAATTGGTCAGCAAGTTTGTGACCAACAGGTAGGGGGGGTGACAGTCCGCCAACCATCAAGGAGAGCCCATGACCACCACGAATCCACCCCTTGTTCATCTGCAAGAGGACACCACCCGAGTTCGTTTCCGGCTCTTCTAATACTTCTCGACTTTGAAGGGTCCTTGACCTTGAGGAATAAGCGCTAATCGAGGGGGCGGAGGTGTTCTCCCCATTTGCCCCCCGAGATTGCTAGATAAACCATTCCCAATGGCTTTCGAGAGCCCCATCTTCCCCGCTAATCTAGAAAAGAAGATCCATCTTCTCACCTTCAAGCCTTCGATGTTATTGTGTCCTTATAACCTATTTATGAGGCCATGCGTTGCAAGCTCCTCTCCACAACCTTTGATGAAAAAGTGACGGAATGGTTTCATAGTTTTTCTCCAGGTTCAGTTACCTCCTTCAAGGATTTAAGGGTGGACTTCCAATAAATGTTTTGTAAGACCCCCCCCCCCTTTTTTTTTCTTTTTAAACACCGGGGTCTTAGCCCAGAACTGCCGCTTTGCGGTGGCACCGACTCACGGAAAGGCCGCCACTACAAAATGCCAATTCTGCCGGCCCTTTTCGATCGCAGAACAGTAGCATAAAGAAGTAAAAGCAAGTCCACATAACCACATGTATATAAATAAATCTCCACAAAGGGAGTGTCCACAATAATAATATATCAGAGTACAAAAGGAGGGCTTGTGCCCAGTACATCATATCCTCACTACAAGTCACTCGCGGAAGCAAAACTGAAACTAAGCGACACCGTAACTGTCACTGAACCGAGAGCACCCAAGCTAGACTGGCCCATCTCCACCGACTCCGTACTCTGCTGGTGTTGCATCTCTGGGTGCCTCTTCCTTTTTGGCCTGCCGTCGCCGCCTCACAATCCACGTCTGCGTCTACGTCTTCGGCCTCCTAGCTGCTGAGCTGGTGGGATCCCACCCATCAAGGGGCATTTAACCCGTGTATGTCCCGATTGGTGACAATGGTAACACGGCCGCGGGGTCAACTCTGTCAGAAACTGCAACACCCGTGACCCTTCCATATGGTACACCTAAAATGTTGTGGTTCGAAAACCGTTAGTCATAAAGACTAAGCCCTATCATCCCCTACCCCTTCCCCCATGGCTCCTAGGTACCGAGCGGAGAGGAAGAAAGGGAAGGATATGAAGGTGGAGAGTAAGTCAAAAGCAGGTGACAGCGGACCTATGCTAGCAATTCTATAGTAAACATGATAGAAGCAGAAAGTAGGAAATGTAACCTTAACTTATGCGTGGAAGCGCATTAGCCAAGGGATCTTTTGCAGGGATCCCATCGTATAAAGTGTCCCATACCACTTATACGTTGGGGTGTCGGATATCAAACAGCAAGGAGTAGCAAGTAAGTAAATGCACAAGAAAATATAACCATTGATTTATAGGGATTACCCCTATAGACCAAAGGGTCGTTTTGCAGGGCCTATCGTATAAAACGTCCCATACCATCTTATACGATAGGTGGCAATGTTTATGCTATGACATACAAATATGCTATGAAATGCACAAGCAAGTGCAACACACCCACCGACTCTATGCGCACAGACCTTTAGTTCCCCCTGTTTGGGAGGCTAGCTTCACACCCAGGAACCTCCGTTGTGGCAAACGGAGACAGTGGGTCGGGCCCCCCACTCCTAGATGGGTAACCACACTACCAGGCCTAGCCCTTCAGTACGCCCCTAGAATAACACAACCTAGAGTATCCGCGTACTAGTGCTGGCTGTACCCA
This sequence comes from Platanthera zijinensis, assembly GCA_039513925.1. Taxonomy (NCBI): domain Eukaryota; kingdom Viridiplantae; phylum Streptophyta; class Magnoliopsida; order Asparagales; family Orchidaceae; genus Platanthera; species Platanthera zijinensis. The sequence goes on along the minus strand of CM077085.1, from coordinate 124,090,168 downwards.
CCAGGCTTTCTTTGGCTAAGTGTTCCACACTGCCGAGTCAACGTACCGCTGTCGGTGTGATCGATCGCCCAGTACCGATGACCCACCACTTTTATGCACATGCAATTATGACAATTATATTTGCACAAGTTCTCATGTTATCGAGCCTCCAGCTCTCTAGGTTACCAAGCACATACCAAGTCCCCGAACATCCAGCTCCCCGGACTTCCCAATCACAAACCAGACCACTGTCATTACTAGTAGGCCCTTAAACCACGGGCCTACTCTACCCATTCCATGCCAATTCTTCTTCCTAAGTGTACAAGTGTAGGTGTGAGGTAGAACTTATTATTAGGGTTACTCTTGATCATTTTATTCCTAAGAGTTAAGGTTAACCTTAGACTTCCCGAGGTTTACCCGGTGACGGGCTCGCAGCGGTACAAGGAGCTATGATGGGGTGAATCCCAAAGCTCCCTTTCCAAGGCACTTATTATAATTGATTGGTTCCCTTAACCCAATCCCTTCTCACATTACAGTGGGCTAATTCTAGGGTGACTTTGACTCTTCCTCTTCTCAGGGAGGACGATCTTCCGTCGAACCCGAACACTACTTATCGCTAGTCAATCTCACACCCTACCCATCCTGACTTCCAATAATGAACTTGATTTAACTCACACTATCCAAACCAGCAAACTACCAAAATTCCATCTCCCAAGTTCATTACCCACTCTAGTTCAGCTTCTGCAGTTTTTACTAAACGCAGACCATCCTAAGCTTTGGGAGGTATGCAAGGGGTGGTACTCCAAACTGTCTTCCGAATCTCATATAATATTTACTGGAGGTCTACCATGACCTAATTAGTCTAAATCCAGAAAAATAATAATTTTCCTATTTCATTTGGCATTTAATTTATTTATTCTAATATTCCAAATGCCCTAGTATGAACATGAAGTGCATTGATGAGCCAACAATAAATCATCATAAAATCAGTAAAAATCCTATAAGGCAGTTACACAGTAATTCCAAATTTTGAGAAATTCCAGAGGTGTTTAGGCCTATATTTCCTAATTTACCATTTTAGGCCACTTTTACTATATTATGAAGGAAGTACTGTGAATATATATCCAAAAATCCCAAGAAATTTATAGAAGCTTTATAGTGACCGAAAACTATCATAAACCAAGTACCATAATTTTTCTCCAACATTTGAACTCTGAATTTAATTTTAATGTAAGATACTAATTTTCCTCACTTAATGAAGGAGGTACTATTTTTAATCATCTAAAATTCCAGAGAAAATTATAGGGTTACTATCATAATTTGAAACACCCACTGACCAAATTTCATAATTTTCCAATTAATAATTGGGCACTATTTGTATTTTTGACTACATATCACAATTAGTACATTAAAGAATAAAGTACCCAAAATAATCAGATAAAATTTCCAAGAAAATTACAGAAGGAATATCATGCTATAATATGCACTAATCCAAGATTTCATAACATTCCAAAGCATAGGAATTCCAAAATCATCAAGATAAATATCTAGGGCACAATTAGAGTTGTAAATGAAGTACTGTATAAATTAGCCCAAAAATCTCAACAAAATTATATTATGTCTTCATGGACTATAAAATCACTCTACCCAAATTTTACTTGATTTGTAGTTCAGTTGATAGCTTAATAATTCAAATTAAGGTTGGTGACCCAAACTAGGGTTAGGGTTTGAGGTAGGCTAAAGGTCTCCAAATACCATAATATTTTTACCAGAGGACTTTAATGGCCCTATGGTCCTCTCCACCAAATTTGAAGTCAGTCCAAGGTTATTTGACCCCATGACCTTCACAACCCTACAAATCCCCATTAAGGGACCTACCCTAGGGTTCTAGGGATACCCTACACCAAACCACTTCAAACTCCATTGGAAGGTGTGTCATGTCTTAAAAAGTCAGTGACCAAAATATCTGCCCCTGTTGAGGTGATATGGCCACTCAAATACCAAGGGGGTGTTTGATCCTAAATTATCCTATGAGGATCAACCTAGGGTCGGACACAAACCTAATCAAAATATCTCCAAATGAGATGAAATTTTTACCAGAACCTTATGTTACACTTAGGGACCACTCACCAAAATTTGGGAGGGTTTGAAAGTCATTTAGACATCTAATTAAATTATGCTAGGATTATTAAATTTTTTCTAAAAACTATAGCAAAAAACATTCTCCAAAAATTCTCATTTTTGGATAGTACCTAGATATAGGTAAGATTAGGCCACACCCCAAATTTCAAGTCATTTTGATGACTGGATTGGAGTGGGGAATTTTTCTAAGGTCAATACAGCCCTATGGATAGGCCTCACCAAAAAGTGTGCTGTAGTCCAACTAGGACTCCAAATCGAATGAAATAAATTTTAAATTAAACTAGTTTTCAAGGGCTACATTTTCTATGTTGACCACTTTTTATGTTTCAGCCCCTACGGGCTATAATTTTCAGTTTTAACCAAGTGTACAATAAAGGGAATTAATTCCTAACTATACATTATATAATATTATTAAATACTACTGTTCACCATCTTCTTCACCCGAACCCGAGCAGCATCAGAAAAACAAACGCCTCCTGTAGCTTTTCTAAAGCTATTTCCCGGCCACCCAGCCATCTCCCTGGCCAGCCACCACCACCACCACCTCTATTGAGGTGTGGGCTACCGTCGGGCGGCGACACGGCCGCCGGAGAGGCGGTTTCCGGCGAACCCGACCACCATTTATTTTTGAAAAACATGGAAAAACTCACTCAATCTTGCTCCTTTGAGCTCGACATCTCTCCTAAGTAATTTCTAAGATCTATCCATAGAGTCTTAGCCGAGAACTGCCGCTTTGCGGTGGCACCGACTCACGGAAAGGCCGCCACTACAAAACGCCAATTCTGCCGGCCCTTTTCGATCACAGAACAGTAGCATAAAGAAGTAAAAGCAAGTCCACATAACCACATGTATATAAATAATTCTCCACGAAGGGAGTGTCCACAATAATAATATATCAGAGTACAAAAGGAGGGCTTGTGCCCAGTACATCATATCCTCACTACAAGTCACTCGCGGAAGCAAAACTGAAACTAAGCGACACCGTAACTGTCACTGAATCGAGAGCACCCATGATAGACTGGCCCATCTCCACCGACTCCGTACTCTGCTGGTGCCGCATCTCTGGGTGCCTCTTCCTTTTTGGCCTGCCGTGGCCGCCTCGCAATCCACGTCTGCGTCTACGTCTTCGGCCTCCTGGCTGCTGAGCTGGTGGGATCCCACTCATCAAGGGTCATTTAACCCGTGTATGTCCCGGCTGGTGACAATGGTAACACGGTCGCGGGGTCAACTCTGTCAGAAACTGCAACACCAATGACCCTTCCATATGGTACACCTAAAATGTTGTGGTTCGAAAACCGTTAGTCATAAAGACTAAGCCCTATCATCCCCTTCCCCTTCCCCCATGGCTCCTAGGTACCGAGCGGAGAGGAAGAAAGGGAAGGATATGAAGGTGGAGAGTAAGTCAAAAGCAGGTGACAGCGGACCTATGCTAGCAATTCTATAGTAAACATGATAGAAGCAGAAAGTAGGAAATGTAACCTTAACTTATGCGCGGAAGCGCATAAGCCAAGGGATCTTTTGCAGGGCTCCCATAATATAAAGTGTCCCATACCACTTATACGTTGGGTGTCGGTTATCAAACAGGAAGGAGTAGCAAGTAAGTAAAAGCACAAGAAAATATAACCATTGATTTATAGGGATTACCCCTATTGACCAAGGGGTCGTTTTGCAGGGCCTATCGTATAAAATGTCCCATACCATCCTATACGATAGGTGGCAATGTTTATGCTATGACATGCAAATATGCTATGAAATGCACAAGCAAGTGTAACACACCCACCGACTCTATGCGCACAGACCTTCAGTTCCCCCTGTTCGGGCGGCTAGCTTCACCCCCAGGAACCTCCGTTGTGGCAAACCGAGATAGTGGGTCGGGCCCCCCAATCCTAGGCGGGTAATCACACTACCAGGCCTAGCCCTTCCATACGCCCCTAGAAGAACACAACCTAGAGTATCCGCGTACTAGTGCTGGCTGTACCCACCAGGCTTTCTTTGGCTAAGTGTCCCACACCGCCGAGTCAACGTACCGCTGTCGGTGTGATCGATCGCCCAGTACCGATGACCCACCACTTTTATGCACATGCAATTATGACAATTATATTTGCACAACTTCTCATGTTACCGAGCCTCCAGCTCTCTAGGCTACCAAGCACATATCAAGTCCCCGAGCATCCAGCTCCCCGGACTTCCCAATCACAAACCAGACCACTGTCATTACTAGTAGGCCCTTAAACCACGGACCTACTCTACCCATTCCATGCCAATTCTTCTTCCTAAGTGTACAAGTGTAGGTGTGAGGTAGAACTTATTATTAGGGTTACTCTTGATCATTTTATTCCTAAGAGTGAAGGTTAACCTTGGACTTCCCGAGGTTTACCCGGTGACGGGCTCGAAGCGGTACTAGGAGCTATGATGGGGTGAATCCCAAAGCTCCCTTTCCAAGGCACTTATTATAATTGATTGGTTCCCTTAACCCAATCCATTCTCACATTACAGTGGGCTAATCCTAGGGTGACTTTGACTCTTCCTCTTCTCGGGGAGGACGATCTTCCGTCGAACCCGAACACTACTTATCGCTAGTCAATCTCACAGCCTACCCATCCTGACTTCCAATAATGACCTTGATTTAACTCACACTATCCAAACTAGCAAACTACCAAAATTCTATCTCCCAAGTTCATTACTCACTCTAGTTCAGCTTCTACAGTTTTTACTAAACGCAGACCATCCTAAGCTTTGGGAGGTATGCAAGGGGTGGTACTCCAAACTGTCTTCCGAATCTCATATAATATTTACAGGAGGTCTACCATGACCTAATTAGTCTAAATCCAGAAAAATAATAATTTTCCTATTTCATTTGGCATTTAATTTATTTATTCTAAAATTCCAAATGCCCTAGTATGAACATGAAGTGCACTGATGAGCCAACAATAAATCATCATAAAATCAGTAAAAATCCTATAAGGCATTTACACAGTAATTCCAAATTTTGAAAAATTTCAGAGGTGTTTAGACCTATATTTCCTAATTTACCATTTTAGGCCACTTTTACTATATTATGAAGGAAGTACTGTAAATATATATTCAAAAATCCCAAGAAATTTATAGAAGCTTTATAATGACCTAAAACCATCATAAACCAAGTACCATAATTTTTCTCCAACATTTGATCTCTAAATTTAATTTTAATGTAAGATACTAATTTTCCTCACTTAATGAAGGAGGTACTATTTTTAATCATCTAAAATTCCAGAGAAAATTACAGGATTACTAACATAATTTGAGACACAAACGGACCAAATTTCATAATTTTCCAATTAATAATTGGGCACTATTTTTATTTTTGACTAAATATCACAATTAGTACATTAAAGAATAAAGTACCCAAAATAATCAGATAAAATTTTCAAGAAAATTACAGAAGGAATATCATGCTAAAATATGCACTAATCCAAAATTTTATAACATTCCAGTGCATAGAAATTCCAAAATCATCAAGATAAATATCTAGGGAACAATTAGAGTTGTAAATGAAGTACTGTATAAATTAGCCCAAAAATCTCAACAAAATTATATTATGTCTACATGGACCATAAAATCACTCTACCCAAATTTTACTTGATTTGTAGTTCAGTTGATAGCTTAATAATTCAAATTAAGGTTTGTGACCTAAACTAGGGTTAGGGTTTGAGGTAGGCTAAAGGTCTCCAAATACCATAATATTTTTACCAGAGGACTTTAATGGCCCTATGGTCCTCTCCACCAAATTTGAAGTCAGTCTAAAGTCATTTGACCCCATGACCTTCACAACCCTACAAATCCCCATTAAGGGACCTACCCTAGGGTTCTAGGGCTACCCTACACCAAACCACTCCAAACTCCCTTGAAAGGTGTGTCATGCCTTAAAAAGTCAGTGACCAAAATATCTGCCCCTGTTGAGGTGATATGGCCACTCAAATACCAAGGGGGTGTTTGATCCTAAATTATCCTATGAGGATCAACCTAGGGTCGGACACAAACCTAATAAAAATCTCCAAATGAGATGAAATTTTTACCAAAACCTTATGTTACACCAAGGGACCACTCACCAAAATTTGGGAGGGTTTGGAAGTCATTTAGCCATCTAATTAAATTATACTAGGATTATTAAATTTTTTATAAAAACTATAGAAAAACATTCTCAAAAATTCTCATTTTAGGATAGCACCTAGATATAGGTAAGATTAGGCCACACCCCAAATTTCAAGTCATTTTGATGACTGGATTGGAGTGGGGAATTTTTCTAAGGTCAATACAGCCCTATAGATAGGCCTCACAAAAAAGTGTGCTGTAGTCCAACCAGGACTCCAAATCGAGTGAAATTAATTTTAACTTAAACTAGACTTCAAGGGCTACATTTTCTATGTTGACCACTTTTTATGTTTCAGCCCCTACGGGCTATAATTTTCAGTTTTAACCAATTGTACAGTAAAGGGAATTAATTCCTAACTATACATTATATAATATTATTAAATACTACTGTTCACCATCTTCTTCACCCGAACCCGAACAGCATCAGAAAAACAAACGCCTCCTGTAGCTTTTCTAAAGCTATTTCCCGGCCACCCAGCCATCTCCCTGGCCAGCCACCACCACCACCACCTCTGTTGAGGTGTGGGCTACCGTCGGGCGGCGATACGGCCGCCGGAGAGGCGGTTTCCGGCGAACCCGACCACCATTTATTTTTGAAAAACATGGAAAAACTCACTCAATCTTGCTCCTTTGAGCTCGATATCTCTCCTAAGTAATTTCTAAGATCTATCCATAGAAGAAAGAGTAGAGGAGGACCTAATTCGCGGTTTGGAGTCGAGCCGATCGTCGGGATGCTATATGCGCGGCGGTGGCATCGTCGGAATTCTTCTACAGCACAGTAGGAGGCTCGAAATTTCAGGTAAGGCTGGGAAACTTCATCCTTGAGCCTAAGGGGCCTTTTTAAAGCAACAAAAAGGAGGGAGGGGAAAGTTCTAACGCTTGTGGCCATTAATATTTCTCTTAATAACGTTTCAGTTATGATGTTGGGAAGAGGAAAAGGTGGAAGATGAATTGGCTGATCCAGGTGGCGATTTCCTATTGGACTTTACTCTCTCTTTCTATTAAATAGTTAGGGACGGAAACGACCCATAAATATTCCTGCTGTACATTCCATAATCAGAATTGATTAAGACGTCGGTTACCGAAATTTTAAATTCTGGCTGACGTTTCGGCTTTGGTCACGGGTGTGACACATAGGTCACGGGCATGACAGGCCCAAATGGCAAATTCTGGGATCGACGATCGTCGAACTGAGATCATCGATCGTCGAAGGGTGGTCACGCCCTAGGTCACGGGCGTGACACATGGGTCACGGGCGTGACAGGCCCGGGTGACCAAATTCTGGGTTCGACGACCGTCGAACTGAGGTCGACGATCGTCTAAGGGTGGTCACTCCCTAGGTCACGGGCGTGACACATAGGTCACGGGCGTGATAGGGTCATGAGGCAAATTCCGCGCTCGGCGATCGTCTCACTGAGATCGACGATCGCCAAAGGGGGGTCACACCCTTAGTCATGGGCGTGACACCTGGGTCACGGGCATGACAGGACCGGGTTGCAAGTTCGACGATCGTCTCACGGAGATCGACGATCGTCGAAGGAGTCAAGCCCTAGGTCACGGGCGTGATAGGCCCGGGTTTCAAATTCGACGATCGTCTTACGGAGATCGACGATCGTCGAAGGAGTCACGCCCTATGTCACGGGCGTGACACATAGGTCACGGGCGTGACCAACCCGTGACCCGAAGTGTCGGTCGTTGTACTTCAATTCTTGGGCTTCTAGGGTTCTATTAAGACAAAACCATTCCCAGGGGTCTAGCCGGAAATGGGATGTTACATATTTTCCACCTCAAAGTGGCACAAGGCGGATGTCGACGCACTATTCCAAATACAGCAATGGTCAAAATAAATAGTGGGACAGTATATGGCTTGTTTCCAAAGTCTTATCTTGGAAGTCTCGGATGTGGATTTTCAGTTCTATCGAGTCACTTTCACCAACGGACTCTGAATCACATTGTTTAAGATTATTATTAACGAAAAGAAGCCTAGGACTTATGCAGAGCTCATAGAAAGGGCTAACTAGTTCATTGAAGGTGAATACAACAATGAATATTTCGTTGCCAACCTCTCAAAACTTGGGGGAAAGTGCCCACACAACTCTTCCAATAGCCCTTCAGAAACCGACAGAAGAACAACTTCATCCACCGGGAGTATCGTCCCCTAAATCAAAGAGGGCGCGATTCTCATCATCAAGGTCTATGAACTTTTCACCAGATGAGAACATGACACTTTCATCTATGATAAGACGACAATGGTCAGCCACCATTGTTGTTAGGGGTCTCCCCGGAGCAGTGTGAAAATGAGGTTTAAGAATACAATGATATCGGAGTACTGAGGGAGGAAGTGCTTTAAATACTTCAACAACTGCCTGACTTCTGATTCTAAGGCCCACGAAAGGAGGATCCCGGGGGCAGGAACCCAAGCCTCTACTGCAAGTTCCATCATGATGTAGGGCATGCTATTGAAGATTGCTGAGTTCTTTGGGGTGTGGTGGAAAGGCTACTGAAAGAAGGAAAGTTGGAGTATCTATTGGCAGGGGTACAATCGGAAAGGGTCAGAGAGGTCCTACCTTCGCGGAAAGGAAATGAGAAAGTAGGGGAAGGGCGAAGCGCTCCAAGATGTAATCTCGTAGAGCAAGGAGATATAGAAGAAGAGTGCATAAAAGTGGAAAGGGTCGATACTCTTGGAAGTATCCATTGCATCTATGACAGAGCTGGAGTAGAGTCCTCCCATAAGGGAAACATGATGTAACACCCAAGTTTTTGTACTTGAGCCTATGGAAGCTAGTGTGCGACATTAGATAGCTACCGCTAGACAGTAGCCTAGCGTTGAGTGTGGTGAGTAACAGGCGTTGAGTGGAAGTGTTGAGTGGAGGCATTGAGTGTGAGGAATTGAGTGCATCAATTGCTTGCACGAGGCGTTAGCTAGCTACTACTTAGCCTTAGCCTCTTTGCGTTGAGACAAAAGCATTGAGTGAGCTACCGCACATCGGTATTTCTACTGTCGGTGGTAGTGATGCGCTCTCCGCATGTAATACCTCTACCCGTTTAGTATAATATAATATAGGGTCCGGCCGGGGCCCCACACCATATTCCACAAACAGGCAGAGAAGTTACTAAATAATATCAAAGACCATCGAACCATAACACAGAGCATTCTAGCGGAAGTTTCATGGTTGAAAATTTGAACTCAAGAATCACAAAGATTGTCCACTAATAAGAATACAGGAATGTATACAATATACACAAAGTACATGGACTTATGGCCTTACAAGTTTCTCTTAACAAAAGTGCGGTTTACAAACATCGATGCGCAGGACGGCCACACATGAACAAGAGTAAATAAAACCAGCATTCGAGGGCAGTCGTGCAACCTGGGCTTCAGCCCGCTATTTCCCGCTTGGGCCAGCACCACCTGCATAGAATCAATACACCAAGTGGTGGCAAACAGGGAAACGGTCAGCATTCAGCTGACCAATTATAACGACCCTGCCCCTGATACGGGGCAGCGGAATTCCTTCCCTGCAAAGCATTTTATTCACACAACATATATATATATCAATCCACCAAGGACGTGCACAAACACACAGATCAATACATATCACAAATGTCAGCACGATGGCCCTATGTTTCGTGCACTCAGGGCACATTATTGGTGTACCGTTTAGAGGTCCCAGACATGACGGTCCATTATAAGCACTCCTAGTCTTTATAGCGAGCAGGCCAAAGAATCTCTCTATGTGATCCTAATAGGGCCTTAAGCACCCACGGTTAGAAAACCATAATGCGAGTACAGATCCAACTTTCCCGTTGCTCAAATTCCTCAGACTCAAGCCTGGACTAACGCGGGTACATCTTCACCTTTCCCATTCTCCACAAAGGCATTCCACAGTTGCAGCCCAATGGCTCAACTTCATACAGAACGACACTCATGACCAAAAGAGTTGAACACCAAGTACCAACTCCACAGTTATCCACCAAGGATTCCATACAAAAAACCAATTTACTCTGAGTTTTTTCCGATTTGCAAACAAAGCATCACCAATCCAGACCAACTCATCCGGATGGGCTTCACACAGCATGCCTAACCATACTACTAACTTCTGGTTCTAATGCAACATAACAAGGGATGAAACACAACATCCCAAGGGAATCACTTCGATTTCCACCTTTTGGTGGAGGATTCCATGCATATACAGGAAAGAAGGACTTCACTTGTCCAAGAAGGAAATCGTTACCCTTGGAAGACGTTTTGGTGCTATGGATAAAACTAAACGGTTGGAAAGCACCACAACTCTCTAGCCTCCGCAGATCTGAACTCGGCTCGCGATTTGGACCACCGTAGCACCACTGGTGGCTGGACTTCTCTTCTTCTTCCTTCCCTTGCTCTCCACTCTCTCTTCTTATTAGAAAGAAAATGATATGGATTGAATGAGAAATAACTCATCAATTCCCACACTTATACCTCTAGGAAATACCCAGGGCCGTTAGATCTTCATCAAAGGAAACGAATGACTCATATTTGCTCTGAAGAGCATCATCCCTGGGCGGATACGGCCTGTGACACACCCGTGTCACAGGCCATGTACCTTAAGCGGCACACAACCGAGTCAAACCAGACAAGGACACGGACTCAGACATGCCCGTGTCAAGCTCCTGACACGCCCATATCACTAAGTACATGCCCGTGTTGAGGGGCATTGTTGGTATCATAGGTTTTGATTTGAGTTTAGTCTTCTCTTTCTGTCTCTTGACCCAAAATTTATCTATGGTCAAAGGTTTGTTGCTCTAGTTTTAGAGGTCACTTTTCCAGATGTAAATTTGGTTAAGTTGTTTTTCGTTCGACTATGGTCGAACGCCGCTCGACTATCGTCTATCGGCTGATCGACGATCGTCTATCAGTTGGTCGACGTTCTGTCTGCGTTGATAGCTCGACTATCTGTTGATAGGTCGACTACTTGTTGTCTTTGATAGTTCGACTATCTGCTTGGATAGTTCAACTATCTGATAGCTCGACTATCTGTTGATAGGTCGACTATCTGTTGTCTTTGATAGTTCAACTATCTGCTTGGATAGTTCAACTATCTGATAGCTCGACTATCTGTTGATAGGTCGACTATCTGTTGTCTTTGATAGTTCGACTATCTGCTTGGATAGTTCAACTATCTGATAGCTCGACTATCTGTTGATAGGTCGACTATCTGTCCGCTTTGATAGTTCGACTATCTGTTGATAGGTCGACTATCTATGTTGCTTTGATAGTTCGACTATCTGTTGATAGGTCGACTATCTGTTGATAGGTCGACTATCTGTGTTGCTTGATAGTTCGACTATCTGCTTGGATAGTTTAGCTATCTGATAGTTCGACTATCTGTTGATAGGTCGACTATCTGTTTTGTTTGATAGCTCGACTATCTGTTGATAGGTCGACTATCTGTTTTTCTGTGATAGGTCGACTATCTGTTTGATAGGTCGACTATCTGTTTTGTTTGGTAGTTCGACTATCTGTCTTGATAGATTGACTATCTGATAGCTCGACTATCTGTTCTGATAGATCGACTATCTGTTGAGGTAGTTCGACTATCTTCTTTGATAGTTCGACTATCTGATCGTTCGACTATCTGTCTGATAGGTCGACGATCTCCGTGCTTCGGTCGACGATCTCCGAGGGTCGTTCGACGTTTTGCTGTATGTCTTGAGTAGTTTTGTCGTCTTCTATGATGTGATTAATTTCATATTTATTTTGGCATATTTTATAAAAGATTATCTGAATAAATTGTGATATTTTTTCCATGCAATATCAGTTCCATTCCTTATGCATGAGTTAATCTTTTTCTGACAAAGTTGTTTGTCTTATAGCTGAGATATGTTTTCTGCTTTATCTACCATGCTGTCCTTTATAGCCGTTAGACTCAAAAAGTCTTTCTTGGCTGTAAAGAGTCTTTTCTGATGTGATTTTCTCTAGTTTTATTTCATCAGAATTATTTGCAGCTTCTTAGAAAGCTTTATCCTCCTATAGGATATCTGTCTGCAGTATTTTGTTTTGCTTTATGCTTTTTGCAGCCCAGCTTGTAGAGTTTAGTAGAAGACAAGATTCAAACTCAAGTTAGAGCCGTTGCTGCTGCTGCTATATAAAGAACTCCTTGAAGAATGAAATTAACTAGTTCACATTGCAAAAATCAAGTTCATTCAGGAAAAAGGAGTTCAAAAGCTAACAGCTACATTCAAGCTTAGAACTTACAGTTTCCAACTGCTCTCAGCTCATTCACATCTAACTGAGAAGAAGTTTTAGTTCTTCACTCTTCTTCAACCTGAGTTCTCCTGCTTACAGGAAGATCTTCACTCAGAGCCTTTTGAAGAAGAAGAAGAAGAAGATAGCTTCCTAAAGAAGAAATTTTATTTCATATTATTTATCTTCTTGTAGCTTTTTCCTTCAGATTTTCTGAAGTGTTTCTGCACTGAAGCAAGACTTCACCTGGACGTTCTTAAGGCCAGGGGGAGCCTTGATTCTTTAAGAGCTTTCTAGCTCAGTGCAAGTTATTGTGCTTCTCTAATCTATTGTAAAATAGAGAAGACACCTTAACCTCCTTTCCCCCTCCTGTAAAGGGTTATTACTCCCTACAAAAGTATCCCTTAGTGGCAGGGAACCTGATCAAAAACCTGTGTTGGTTTTTAGACACCTGATCAAAAGTCTAAAGGGTTGCTGGATCTACCTGAAGCAAATCTTGTTGGTGGCAGGGCACATGATCAAAAACCTGAGTGGATTCCTACCTTGTTGGTAGAAGAGTGGACGTACCCAAGTTGTTTGGGGAACCACTATAAATTCCTTGTGTCGTCTGGATTGGTTATTTAATTCTCTGTGCTGATTGGCTGTGATTAGATCTTAACTAGGATTGCTAGTTGCTGTTTAGGTTTCCAAGCCTTAACTGTAATTACAGTTGGCTGTCTTTTGTGCACAACACTTGTGTTAGGCTTTAGGGTTTAATCTCAAATATCTATAACCTTCATTCCGCAATTAACTCCAAGGGAGTTGAGTAGAAAGTCAACTTTGCTAGTGCAATTTTTGATTACTCTATTCACCCCCCCCCCTCTAGAGTAGTATCTATCCCCCTTTTCTTTCAATTGGTATCAGAGGGAGGTTAACTGACTGAATAGGCTAACACCTAAGTCACAAGATCCTGATAGATACCAAAGTTTATAGATATTCACTTTCACTATCATGGCCCAGTCCAAGGATTACTCTAGCACCATACCTCCAGCATGCAACTTGGCTAAGTTTAGTATCTGGAAGGCAAGGATTAAACTATATATGAACTCTATTGATGAAAGTATTTTTGCTTCTATTTTGACAGGACCACCAAGAGCACCTGCTGCAGCTTCTGCCTCATCATCATCTGATATGAGTGCAGTGCCTCCTCCAGACTACAATGATGAATACAAAAAGGCAAAGATAGCAGATGCTAAGGCAATGAACATTCTGGCTCAGACAATGTCTGATGAAGTATTCTAGAAGGTTGCTGACTGCTCTTCAGCAAAAGCAATGTGGGATACACTGAACCAGATTGTAGCTTGTTCAGCTGATGAAAGGAAGGGCAGAAGGTCCAACCTTATCTCCCAGTATGAGAATTTCAAGAAAACTGATGCTGAATCAGTTGAAGCTATGTACACAAGGCTCAGTTCAATCATCAATAAGCTGAGGACTCTTGATAAGGATATTTCATTGACATAGGTCAATGATAAGGTTCTTATGTGCTTCCCTAGCACATGGGATCTGAGGATCTGGCCTATCAAGGAGGCCAGAAGTACAAATGAAATCTCAACAGAAGCCCTCCTTGGCAAGCTCAAGTCCTTTGAGCAAGTGCTGAAGTCTAGGGAAGCTGAGGCTGAAGCAAAGACCCCAAATCCTACAAGAAAAGAGCAAACCCTTGCTCTCAAAGCTGCTGAAGCTTCTGAAGGAAGCCAGTCCAATGAGGAACTGATGGCATTATTTGCCAAAAGGTTTCTCAAGATGGGAAGGAAGGAATTCAGAAAGAAATCTTCAAAGTATGAAGATAAACCAAGGTATGATCGTACTCCTTCTAAAGAAATAATCTGCTATGGTTGCAAGAAGCCTGGACATATTCTTCCAGATTGTCCAGAGGAAAAGAACAAAGATAAAAGAAAAGACAAGGATCATCACAGGAAGCATTCCAAGCCATCCTCTTACAAGAACAAAAAGAAGGAGAGAGGCTTTGGTGCTAAAACCTGGAGCGATTCTGATGAGGAATCTTCCTCCTCAAGCTCCAGTGAGGATGAGGAAGAAAAGAAGGCAAAGGAAGTTTGCCTAATGGCAATTGATGCCTGCAGCAATCACTCAGCTGTAGAGAATTCAGATTCTGATGAAGAAATGCCAACTGAAGATGAGGTATTGTCTTCTTATGACTTTACATCTGCTGAATTTAAATCTGATTTTAAATCTTTATGTTTAGATTTAATTAGTTCGGAAAAGGAAATAAAAGAGTTTAGAATTAAACTAGATGAATCTGAATTGATTTCTAATGAAAACATTAGGTTAACAGCAGAGCTCACTTATGCTAGTGAAGAAATAAAATTCCTTAAGAATGAATTAGCTAAGTCCAAAAGGTTAGAAGAGTCTCTGAATGGTAGAAGCCTTCAGTTGCTTGAAATAACCAGCATGTCTAACACTAGGTCAGGCAATAACAAATTAGGCTTAGGTGCATCTTCTAGTGAGCCCCCAATCATTCTTAAAAACCAACTTTCAACTCCAGTGAATTTTATTTCATCTAGTGGAATAAAAAACACTGAGCAAGTTAATCAAGTTAATAGAGCTTTAAATAAAGCTAAAAGAGAGAAAAGAAAACAAAAATTTAAGGAATTACAAAGAGCGTCGAACGCTGCTCGACGATCGCAGGCCCAATGGTCGAACGGAGATCGACGATCTGGGTACCAATCGTCGAACGCCGATCGACGCTTTCAACAAGAATTTCAAAACTCCAACCAGAACTTTAGAAACCCGAATATGTATAGAAACCCTAGGTTCGTTGACCCATCATCTGCATGGAGAATCCCACCTAGGAGATCTTACCCGTTAGGTTATCACCCTCAGTCTGCTTATTCATTTATTTCCAGTTTTTCTTATGTGAAAAATAAGGGACCCAAGGTTACCTGGGTCCACAATGTTTAAATTGATTTATTTGCAGGTGAAGACCTATCCTATCACTCAAAATAAGTGGTATTTGGATAGTGGTTGCTCCAAGCACATGACCGGAAATAAAGAACATCTGTCAAGGTTCAAGGCAAAGCTTGGCCCAAAGGTAATCTTTGGAGATTCAAGCTGTGGTCAAACTGAAGGCTATGGTAGGATGACAATTGGAGCTGTAACATTCAAGAGAGTTGCTTATGTGACTGGACTGAAGCATAATCTAATTTTAGTAAGTCAGTTATGTGATGCTGGATACCAGGTATCATTCTCTAACTCTCTTTGTAATATTACTTTAAATAATAATGTTGTATTAGTAGGTATTAGACAAGGTAACATTTATTAAGTAGATTTTAACTCAACTCACTCTGAAATCTGCTTATTTAATGAAGTAACCAATAACAATACTTTATGGCATAAAAGGCTTAGCCATGTTAACCTCTAGAATATATCTAGGTTATCTAAACACAACCTTGTTAGAGGTTTACCTTCTTGCCCCTACAAGAAGGAGAGCCTATGCAAGGCTTGTCAACTAGGCAAGCAAACCAAGAATTCATTTAAATCAGTAAATAAAAGTGATTCTCCTAGAATCCTGTATTTATTACATTTGGACCTATTTGGCCCAATAAATGTACAGAGTTTAGGAGGGAAGTATTACACCCTAGTCATTGTAGATGACTTCTCTAGGTTCACTTGGGTGTTCTTTTTGAGAACTAAGGCTGATAACTTCAAAGCCCTTACAGATTTTCTATTATGTGTGCAGACTGAGTACTCTACTCATATGGCCTTGATCAGAATTGATCATGGTACTGAGTTTGACTCTCTTCTCATGCAAGAATTCTGTGGGAGAGAAGGTATCAAACATAGCTTCTCAGCTCCTAGAACTCCCCAACAAAATGGGGTAGTTGAAAGGAAGAACAGAACACTTATTGAAGCTGCTGGCACATTGTTGGCAGATGCTAATATGCATCTTTCCTATTGGGCAGAAGCTGTTAGTACAGCCAACTATGTCTTGAATAGAAGTCGGATACACAAGCTTAAGTGTAAAACTACTTATGAGTTACTTAAAGGAAAGAAACCTAAAATAAATTATTTTAGAGTTTTTGGCTGTGTAGTTTATATTCATAATAATAATAATAAAGAATACCTTAGAAAATTTGAAGCAAAATCTTCAATGGGAATTTTTCTTGGATATTCCCAAGTAAGCAAAGCTTATAGGGTATTTAATAAATCATCTTCTAAAATTGAAGAGTCTGTTCATGTGTCCTTTGATGAATCCCAAATGTTTTACAAGGAGAAGGAAACTTCCCCTTCCTCAAGTTCATTACAGGTACCAGAATCTACCAAAGATGTCACTCAAGAAATCCTCCATCTTTCAACTCTTCATATCACTAAATCAGACAGTGATGAAGACTTTGCAGAATTTGTTGCTGTACCACCAATAGTAGATCAAATTCCTCCTGAGGAATTAATCCCAACTATTTCTAATGATCACATCCCACCTGCTGACGTTGTCACACTTAGAGATCATCCTACATCTCAAGTGATAGGAGACATATCAGCTGGTGTTCAAACAAGAAATCAGTTAAGACAGGATGTGATGCATGCTTGTTTCCTTTCACAGATTGAGCCCCTCACCATTAAAGATGCTGAGCTAGATCCCCACTGGATCATTGCTATGCTAGAGGAACTCAATCAGTTTGAAAGATGTAAAGTATGGACTTTGGTTCCAAGACCTAAAGGCCAACTGATCATAGGCACCAAGTGGGTGTATAGAAACAAGTTGGATGCAAATGGAATCATTGTAAGGAATAAAGCTAGGCTTATAGCTCAGGGCTACAGACATGAGGAAGGTATAGATTATGACCAAACCTTTGCTCCTGTTGCAAGGCTAGAGGCAATAAGGATCTTCTTAGCCTATGCAGCCTATATGAAGTTTAAGGTTTTTCAAATGGATGTCAAAAGTGCCTTTCTTAATGGTGAGCTAAAGGAAGAGGTATTTGTTGAACAGCCACCCGGTTTTGTTTCTTCAACTCAGCCCTCACATGTATTCAAGTTGCAAAAAGCTCTTTATGGACTCAAACAAGCACCAAGAGCCTGGTATGAGACTCTAGCTAGTTTCCTGTTAGAGCACAACTTTGTTAGGGGAGTAGTTGATAGAACCCTCTTCGTCAAGCACCACAAGGACACAATCCTGTTAGTTCATGTGTATGTGGATGACATTATTTTTGGTTCCACTGATCCCAAACTATGCAAAAAGTTCTCCAACTTGATGCATTCTAAGTTTGAGATGAGTAGTATGGGTGAGCTGTCTTACTTTCTTGGTCTCCAAGTAAAGCAAGATGCTGATGACATCTTCATCTCCCAATCCAAATATACCAAGGAATTAGTAAAGAAGTTTGGGATGGCAGATGCTTCAGCAATGCATACACCTATGGCTACTAATGTTGTTATTGATTCTGATGATCAGGGAAAGCCTGTTGATCAAAAGAATTATAGGGCCATTGTTGGTTCCCTATTGTATTTAACTGCAAGTAGGCCAGACATAATATTTGCTATATGCCTTTGTGCTAGATTCCAGGTCAACCCCAAGGAATCTCATCTGATTCTTCTCAAGAGAATCTTGAGATACCTGAAGGGATGTCCAAATCTAGGACTTTGGTACCCAGCTGAGTCAGAATTTGAATTAATTGGATATTCTGATTCTGATTATGCTGGTTGTCGAGTTGACAGGAAAAGTACCTCAGGAACTTGTCAGTTCCTGGGAGAGAGATTGGTCTTTTGGTTCTGTAAGAAGCAGGCCTTTGTCTCAACTTCAACTGCAGAAGCTGAATATATAGCAGCTGCTAGTTATTGTTCATAGATCCTGTGGATACAAAACAAACTTTTGGATTATGGGTACTCACACAAGAACACTAAAATCATGTGTGATAGTACAAGTGCTATCTCCATTGCACAAAATCCAGTGCACCACTCTAGAACGAAGCACATTGAGATTAGACACCATTTCCTGAGAGATTGTGTGGAAAAGAACAAGATCAGCCTTGAGTTCATATCCACAGACCTTCAGAGAGGTGATATATTCACCAAGCCCTTAGATGAACAGAAGCATCTGTTCTTTTTGGTTCAACTAGGCATGATTAATGGAAGAGACTAAGTGTGACGTCTGCCTTGTTGAAACCTGTTTGAAGATCGTCGAACGACGTTCGAAGATAGTCGATCGGATCAAGCCTATCGTCAACCTATGGTTGAAGATAGCTTATCTGCTTGAATATCATCGACCGGCGTTCGAAGATAGTCGAATAGGTCGAGCCTATCGTCCATCTATAGTTGACGACAACTTGTTGTTTGTGAAGACAGAAATAGTCGAACGATTGATCGACTACTCTGCTTCAGGACCGATCGTCGAACGACCGTTCGACCATCGTCTCCAGTATCTTTTAAATAGATCGACGACCGTTGTTTTTAATTTAAAGCCGATGGTCGACCTAGGTTAAGAGATAGTTGCTTTTATCGTCGACGGAGAGCGTCTTTTCGCATTCCGTCTTCCCGCTTGCTCTTTTTCTTGCGTTTTCTGCCGCTTCGTCCTCGCCGACTCTCCCTCATCTTCTCCAGCTCTTTCAATGGCGATTGCTCCAGCGCTCCTAGCAGTAGTGAAGTTTGATGCAGGATTCAGTATAGATTTCGACTCCTTCAGCTGCTGCGAACCAGGAATTGTGGAAATTCTTAATCTGTGCAAAGATCAAGGGTTAGAGAAACTCATGTCCTCCAGAATAAAGATAAACACTCAAGAGATCAAAGAGTGGGGATTCACTTCGTCTTCAACTGATGATTCAATGACTGGAACCATTAGCGGAGAAGTGGTAACATTGACTCCCGCTATTTTGACTGAAATATTTGGATTGATTAATGGGGAAGAAGAGTATGAGCATGATACTCCTGAGTTTGGAAGGATGCTGACTGAGCTGGGACATGCCGAAGGCATTCCCTCTAAGCTGCTCAAAGTAAATTTTCCGTTTAAGATTAAGTTTCTTGCTGAAATAGTTGGAAAAGTGCTACTGGGAAAGCACTCCGCCCACGATAATATTACAAGGCAGTAATTTGCACTGATGTGTGCAATTGTAAATAAGAAACAGATTAATTGGGCAGGCGTTCTATTTGATTTGATCAGGAAAAAGAATGGCAAGAAAGAAGTTACCCTGGGAAGGGTAGTTGGGATTTTTCTGAAGGAGAAATTCCCCCATCTGTTAGTGTCAGCTGCCACCTCCATAAACACCAGCAAGAAGATGGATCCATCCCTGTTCGCAAAGTGGAAAAGGACCTTCCTGAAGCCCGCTCCCACAGGGGTTGCTCCAGTTACATCTGAGAGCACCAGGACTGTCTCAGTCACTCCCCCCTTCTAGCAGCTGGCTCAGCAAATCCATCCCTTCCATCTTCTTCATCTGCTTTGCCGTCTACTTCAGTTGAAGTTCCCTCAACTTCAATTGAAGTACGACCTTCTGCTTCTCCTCTTGCATCTCCTCCTGCATCTCCTCTCCCGACTCATCTTGCTGGGATCTCTCATCCCAATTTTGATTTGTTAGTGTCTGAGATTTCTACTCCTCTTCATTCTCCAATTCCCTCTTCTGATCACATTGATCACCCTGCATCCACTCATACATCTCCAGTTCCATCTCCAGTTCATTCTCCAGTCCATCATGTATATACCATCCCTGCTGATCTTCCATCCTCTGAAATTCCCCCACCATCATCATCATCATCCTTTGAAATAACTCCAGCATTTATCTCTAGCATTGTGGAGTTAATTACCCCCTCAATAAAAATTATGATTGAAGAGGCGATTGCTCCCCTTGCTTCCTCTATCTCCTCTTTGATTGCTGCTATTCAGGCACTCTCAAAGTTTGCTGAGCCCTCTTCTTCTAGGGGCCTGGTTTCAGTATCTACTGAAATCAGGCAGGGGGAGATGCTTGATGAAGATGTCTCTGAGCAGCCTTTGGCCTCCCCTCCAGCAGATCATCATGCAGTGGCAGAGAAAGCAATAGAAGATTCAGCTCCTCCTTCTTTATTTGAAAAAGAAATTTCTGATGCTTTGTTGAAATCTGAATTCATTGTTAAAGCTTGCTTAGAAGAATGTTCTACTCCCTTGGTCGCCCTGTACCTAGAAGGAATTATCACTTCCTTTCTAGATGAATTATGGGAGTTAGGACACGTAGTGGTCGATTCTGAAGGTATTCCCTTTACTTACTTTTTAGACTTGATAACTGATATGATAGTTTGAGAATATCTGGAAGGGATGATTAGATGTCATTTAGAAAAATTTTATTCATAATACTACAGATAAAATGGAAGAAGTTCTAGATGTTCAAGAGCCTGTTATCCAACCTGCTCCAGAAGTTCAACCAGAACCAGCTGTTCAAATTTCTTAGGTTGCTCAGCCAGAAGTGCAAGCAGAACTGGTCACTATGACAGTTTCTGATCTTCAAGAATCAGCTGCAGATGTTCAAATTGAAAAATCTACTGTATGGGATGATTCCCCGGGCTTGGATTTAGATGCTCTCTTGGCACAGGATGTCATAGAAGAAGAACTAGAAAAAGCTGCTCTTAAGGAAAAGGAAAGAGCTATGCAAGATGCATTTGACCCATATGATCTGCCTATTTCTTCTAATTCTGAAGATGAAATCGTTTCTGATGAGTCTGCTGAGTCAAAAAGAAAAAGAATTGCTAAAAAGAAGAGGAAAGCTGTAGCTCCTCCTCCTTCTAATCCAGATAATGATACTCCGTATTATATACTGAAAGGAATTGATCCTAAGTCAAAAGACTTCCAGCATTGGATGTTATTTTCTAAGAACCAGCAAAAGCAAAGGAAAAAGTCAAAGAGGTATGACTCTCCTGTCCCTAGATGGAATCCTAGAGGTCCTCCTCCTCCACCTCCCAGTGCAGGAGCCTCAGGAAACTTATCTACAAAACCTGCTGCTCAGTCCGAAAGATCAAATCCATCTCAGTCAGCTCAAAGGAGAAGTTCACAAGGATACCAAGGTAAAAGTCAAACTGGCTATCAAAGACCTGATGCTGTTAAGGAACATGTAAAGGAGGTAGTGTATCAAAGGCCAACATTTTCTCCTCCTCAGTCCAAAGAACTTAAAAGCTCTACCTCTCCTAAGCCAGATCACTCTGTGAAGGATGTTTCAAAAGGTAAGCAAATTATTTTATCTGAAAATTCTAGCAAGATATTTGCTAAGTCTGCTCCCCTTTCTTATCTAGTTATTCAGGATAAAGAACCAGTTGATATATCTTCTGAGATTGTTTATGAAAGCCCAGAGCTTGATCCTAATTTTAGAATGGCTCGTTTTCTTGAACTCGTTGGAGCAGCTCAAATTAAGAAAGCAAAAGCAGAAGGAAAAGACACTGCAGGATTGACCACAATGTCAAAATTCAGAATGAAGGAGCTCGACAAGTTCCAGGTTAGACCTGAGATATTTGATCCTTCAAAGTATATGGAAAAGCATCCTGAGGCAGTTGTCCCAAGAACAACAGAATTGAAAATCATTGGAGAACAAGACCTGAAGCTATCGAGAAAAGAAGCTCTAGATCCTTCAAGAAAGATTACTTTTATTTCTAGGTCTTCTGATCCTAAATCTAACTCTGAAGCACCTTAATTTTTCATTGATTGACAGTTAATTGCTTATCTGTTTGATTGATGATATCTGCTTAGTTATTTCTCTTTATACATTTTATTTTACTTTCAGTAATTAGTTTTGTATGTTTTAATTGTTGTGAGACTTAACTCAAATAGGGGGAGATTGTTGGTACCCTAGGTTTTGATTTGAGTTTAGTCTTCTCTTTCTGTCTCTTGACCCAAAATTTATCTATGGTCAAAGGTTTGTTGCTCTAGTTTTAGAGGTCACTTTTCCAGATGTAAATTTGGTTAAGTTGTTTTTCGTTCGACTATGGTCGAACGCCGCTCGACTATCGTCTATCGGCTGATCGACGATCGTCTATCAGTTGGTCGACGTTCTGTCTGCGTTGATAGCTCGACTATCTGTTGATAGGTCGACTATCTGTTGTCTTTGATAGTTCGACTATCTGCTTGGATAGTTCAACTATCTGATAGCTTGACTATCTGTTGATAGGTCGACTATCTGTTGTCTTTGATAGTTCGACTATATGCTTGGATAGTTCAACTATCTGATAGCTCGACTATCTATTAATAGGTCAACTATCTGTTGTCTTTGATAATTCGACTATCTGTTTGGATAGTTCAACTATCTGATAGCTCGACTATCTGTTGATAGGTCGACTATCTGTCCGCTTTGATAGTTCGACTATCTGTTGATAGGTCGACTATCTGTGATGCTTTGATAGTTCGACTATCTATTGATAGGTCGACTATCTGTGTTGCTTGATAGTTCGACTATCTGCATGGATAGTTCAGCTATCTGATAGTTCGACTATCTGTTGATAGGTCGACTATCTGTTTTGTTTGATAGCTCGACTATCTGTTGATAGGTCGACTATCTGTTTTTCTGTGATAGGTCGACTATCTGTTTGATAGGTCGACTATCTGTTTTGTTTGGTAGTTCGACTATCTGTCTTGATAGATCGACTATCTGATAGCTCGACTATCTGTTCTGATAGATCGACTATCTATTGAGGTAGTTCGACTATCTTCTTTGATAGTTTGACTATCTGATCGTTCGACTATCTGTCTGATAGGTCGACGATTTCCGTGCTTCGGTCGACGATCTCCGAGGGTCGTTCGACGTTTTGCTGTATGTCTTGAGTAGTTTTGTCGTCTTCTATGATGTGATTAATTTCATATTTATTTTGGCATATTTTATAAAAGATTATCTGAATAAATTGTGATATTATTTCCATGCAATATCAGTTCCATTCCTTATGCATGAGCTAATCTTTTTCTGACAAAGTTGTTTGTCTTATAGCTGAGATATGTTTTCTGCTTTATCTGCCAGGCTGTCCTTTATAGCCGTTAGACTCAAAAAGTCTTTCTTGGCTGTAAAAAGTCTTTTCTGATGTGACTTTCTCTAGTTTTATTTCATCAGAATTATTTGCAGCTTCTTAGAAAGCTTTATCCTCCTATAGGATATCTGTCTGCAGTATTTTGTTTTGCTTTATGCTTTTTGCAGCCCAGCTTGCAGAGTTTAGTAGAAGACAAGATTCAAACTCAAGTTAGAGCCGTTGCTGCTGCTGCTATAAAAAGAACTCCTTGAAGAAAGAAATTAACTAGTTCACATAGCAAAAATCAAGTTCATTCAGGAAAAAGGAGTTCAAAAGCTAACAGCTACATTCAAGCTTAGAACTTACAGTTTCCAACTGCTCTCAGCTCATTCACATCTAACTGAGAAGAAGTTTTAGTTCTTCACTCTTCTTCAACCTGAGTTCTCCTGCTTACAGGAAGATCTTCACTCAGAGCCTTTTGAAGAAGAAGAAGAAGAAGATAGCTGCATAAAGAAGAAATTTTATTTCAGATTATTTATCTTCTTGTAGCTTTTTCCTTCAGATTTTCTGAAGTGTTTCTGCACTGAAGTAAGACTTCACCTGGACGTTCTTAAGGCCAGGGGGAGCCTTGATTCTTTAAGAGCTTTCTAGCTCAGTGCAAGTTATTGTGCTTCTCTAATCTATTGTAAAATAGAGAAGACACCTTAACCTCCTTTCCCCCTCCTGTAAAGGGTTATTACTCCCTTCAAAAGCATCCCTTGGTGGCAGGGCACCTGATCAAAAACCTGTGTTGGTTTTTAGACACCTGATCAAAAGTCTAAAGGGTTTCTGGATCTACCTGAAGCAGATCTTATTGGTGGCAGGGCACCTGATCAAAAACCTGAGTGGATTCCTACCTTGTTGGTAGAAGAGTGGACGTACCCAAGTTGTTTGGGGAACCACTATAAATTCCTTGTGTCGTCTGGATTGGTTATTTAATTCTCTGTGCTGATTGGCTGTGATTAGATCTTAACTAGGATTGCTAGTTGCTGTTTAGGTTTCCAAGCCTTAACTGTAATTACAGTTGGCTGCCTTTTGTGCACAACACTTGTGTTAGGCACTAGGGTTTAATCTCAAATATCTATAACCTTCATTCAGCAATTAACTCCAAGGGAGTTGAGTAGAAAGTCAACTTTGCTAGTGCATTTTTTGATTACTCTATTCACCCCCCCTCTAGAGTAGTATCTATCCCCCTTTTCTTTCAGGCATGTCCATCAATCGATACAGGACCAACAAATCCCGAAAGGGACATAGGTCCCCAACACGCCTGTGTCAAATTTGACACGACCGTGTCGACTAGTAGTAGCCCGTGCTCCAGGCCATGTACTCCTATCATCACTGCCCAACACAACTAGAGCAGGACACGGGTATGTGACACGACCGTATCACTAATCGACACGCCTGTATAACACTGTTCATACTCGTGTTTCTAGCCGTGTTCCACATTTGACATAGCCAGGCTAACATAGAGCAGGTGGACATGCCTGTGTCCCAGGCCGTGTGACCTTATTTGGGTTTTGGGGCATTACAACTCTCCCCCCATTAAGAGAATTTCGTCGTGAAATATCTAAAACACGTAGTTCGCAGCAAATGAAATATTTTAGAAAATATTCTCTTTGTTCAAATCATAAGGTTACAACAGCCTTACATAAATAGCTCGAGAAATTCAGTACGCATGGTTTGTTCTTGCTCCCATAACAACTCCTCACGACCACAGTTGTCCCACCGGACATAGACAATCCTGATAGTTTTGTTTCGTAGCTGTTTAACCGCCGTATCCTCGATCCGAATAGGCCTAACTTTTGTCATTAGCCCACTGTCGACTGATACTTGATCTGCAACAACCACCCGTGATGGCTTTTTCAACGCTTTCCGCAACACTTAGATATGAAACACATAATGTAAACCACTCAGCTTTAGCGAAAGTGCTAACCGATAGGCAACTTCACCAACACACTCTACCACTTCAAACGGTCCCAGATACCTCGGGCTCAGATTTTTCATACGTCGTATCCTGGACACACCTTTAAAGGGTTTAATCTTCAAGTATACCCAATCGCCCACCGCAAATTCCACATTTCTGTGTTTGGCAATGTAATACTTAGCCTGCCTGTTTTGAGCCACCAAAAGCCTTTCTCGTATCAACCGTATAATTGAGTTGGCATCATCCATCTCCTTTCGTTTGTACAACTTTATTTCTCTAGTCTCCGCCCAAGCCAAAGGTGTACGACATTTCCTACCGTATAAAGCCTCAAAGGGCGTCATCCGGATACTATCTTGGTAGCTATTGTTGTAGGCGAACTCAATCATAAAGAGATGATCTTCCCAACTCTTCCCGAAATCCAGTGCACACATTCAGAGCATATCCTCCAACGTCCTTTTGGTCCTTTCAGTCTGACCATCCGTCTGAGGAAGAAAGGCCGTGCTTAAATGTAATTTCGTACCCAACAGTTGGTGGACTAATTTCCAATCACTCGAAGTGAAACGCCCATCTCGATCACTTACGATGCTACGGGGCACACCATGCAATCGTACAATAGTATCCACATACATCTTTGCTAATTTTTCAACTGGATCGTTCTTCTGGTTCGGGATGAAGTGCGACACCATAGTTAACATGTCCACAATCACCTAAACCACATCATTTCCACGCTGTGATCTCGGCAACCAATTATAAAACCCCAAATCCCGATTTGGAGTTTAGGTTAGATGGCACGGCCTGGGACACGGGTGTGTCCCAGGGCGTGTCAAGCTCTCGGTACTCGAGTGGGTCTCGAGTAGGACTCGAGTGGGCATCGAGTGTGTCTCGAGTGAGGCACATGGCCTGGGACTCGGGCATGTCCCAGGGCGTGTACTTCTATATGCGTGTTGAATTATCGATACAATTTCAGTCGATGATCGTTGAGTGAGGCGACGCGGCCTGGGACACGGGCGTGTCCCAGGGCTTGTCTTGCTCGGGTTGGAAATCGGGCGGCGTTGAGTGGTGTTGAGTGAAGAAAATGGCCTGTGACACGAGCATATCACAAGGGAATGTTTGGCACACGGCTAAGGACACGGGCGTGTGCCTTAGCCATCTCTTTCTCGCAGGAGCTGGTTATGTGTCAATTGAGGAACACGCTCGTCGACACGGGCATGTAACTTATGACACGGGCTTTTCAGGGCTTGATACGGGTGTTTCTTATCCCATGTTCTGGTCTAGATTTAGTCGGTTCCTTAGCCGCTTAGGGAATACGGCCTGTGACACGGGCGTGTCACAAGCTGTGTCCGCCTAAAAATAGATATTTGGAGGAAGATCAAGGCCGTTCATTTCCTTCTATTTGGATCCTGTGGTCCAAGCTTCTACCTGCAGTGATAAGACCATAGATTGAGAAGTATTCCTCATTCTATTGCCTTGGCCATTCTCTTTCTAAGAAGTTAGAAGGGAGATCTTGGAGGAGGAAGAAGGAGAAGGGTTCCGGCTGCCGGAGGAGCTTCAATGGTCCAACTCGAGATCTGAGGCCAGCATTGTGGAGGCAAGGCCATCGCGGTGATTTCTATCTGGCTAATTTCTCCATGGCTCCGAAGTGATCGTCAAGGGTAATGATCTTCTTCTTGGACAAGTGATGTCCTACTTTATGCATGCGCATGGGATCCTCCACCAAGAGGTGGAAAGCGTAAGCGATTCCAGCGGTTGAGTGTGTATTTAGATCCGAAAATGAGTAGTACGGAATAGGCATGCTATGTGAAGCCCATATGGACGATTAGTCTGGATTAGTGATGTTTATATTTCGAACCGGAGAAGACTCCATGTATAAAACGCATAGTTAACGGAGTTGGTTAGGATGTATGTGAATTGGTGGTTATATAAACTCCTTTTATTGTGGACTTTATGTGAGTTGTTTGATGATTGGGGAAGCTTTGTGTAAGCTCCTTGTGTTGTGAGTACATGTGTGCACTGGTTGCTCTACGTGAGCTACGAAGCTGCGGCTGACTGAGAGAGGATAGCCGACCCGCGTCAAGTTGTGCGCAACTGACGAATTGAGCAATGGGAAAGTGTTGTCCTATCACTGGTTATATGGGAAATCGATTAGTGGCAATACAAATGGGGCTGCGGCCATACCCGACTTATCACACTACTGCGGTAGGTCAGTCTGAAATGCTCAAGTGTTTCCATGAGGAACCTCTGATCGGTGGTGGAACCTAGGGAATGATCCGCTCCACCGTAAATGTTCCCTGAGTGCACGGAGCGTCGGGCTGCGACCGGCGTTCGTGATGTTATTGTGCTTGCGAGCATTTGATGTTAAATAAAGATATCTATTGTGATTGAAATTCATGAAGGGAAGGAACCACTGCCCCGGGTAAGTGGTAGGGTCGCTATAATTGGTTAGCTGAATGCTGACCGTTGCTTTGTTGATCACCCTTAGGGTGGACGATAATATGCAAGTGTTGCGGGCTAATTGGATTGAGCGGGCTGAAGCCCTTGCTTCTTCTAGTAGGCCCTTGAAGGCCATGCGAAGATTTGGATTTCATGTGTGGCCAGCCTGCATGCTGATGTATGAAATCATATTATGTAAAGAGAAACATGTAAGGCCTTAAGGCCGTGAGTGGGGTGTGCTTGTATACATTCCTGGTAATTTATATAAATGTGATATTTATATAGTAGTGGACATTCAATGGTTTAGTTTTTGCAAGTAATAAGCTTCCGCTAGAATGCTCTGGGTTTAGTGCGATGGTATTTTGGTATTAACCTGTGACATCTCCGTCTGTTTGTGGCATATAGTCTGGGGCCCCGGCCGGACCTTTTATTATATGTTATTTAATGGGTGGAGTCGTTACACCCATGCACGAATTCCATGGAAATATAATCAAATTTCCACACAGGGATAGACAATGGCTTCAGAAAACCTCCCGGTTTTTGGCATTCAGCCTTTACAAAGGCACATGCTTGACATTTAGCAACATAGTGCGCTATGTCCTTCTTCATCCCAGGCCACCAAAAAATTTTCTTCATATCCTTATACATCTTCGTGCTCCCGGGGTGAATTGAATACTTTATTAAGGGGGCTTCATACATCAATTCTTCACGAATTTTACACCTACCTGGGACACACAAACGACCGTCCTTCCGAAAAAGGCCGTCATTAAACGAAAACTGAGAATCCACAATTTACGCTGCATAGCATTTTAGACATTTATCAAGTGTTGTTGCTTGCCAAACCCTATCCGCCAGGTCACACTGTACCTCCATCTAGTTTAAGCATGCATTTGCAGTGGAATTCTTTTCAACACAAGAAATATCTAATGCTTCTAGTTCTCGAATTAGGCTTTCATACTGCCTTAGAAACAAATTTGCCCTTGCCGGAGTCCTACGACTCAAGGAATCCGCGACTACATTCCCTTTAATGGGAGTATAATGAATTTGGAAGGTGTAGTCACCAAGAAACTCCATCCACCTTCTCTTTCACATATTGAGATCCTTCTGGTCCAACAAATATTTCAGGCTCTTATGATCCGTGAATATATCCACTTTCACGCCATATAGGTAATGACGCCACAATTTAAGTGTGAATATCATCGCCGCCAACTCCAAATCATGGACGGGGTAATTCCATTCATTAGGGCTGTGCATGGGTCGGTTCGGTTCGGTTCTGCCCAGAACCGAGAACCGAATCATATAGGTTCGGTTCTAAATATTTGGAACCAGAACCGAACCGAGTATTTCTCACCAAGAACCAGAACCGTATTCTCGGTTCCGGTTCGGTTCCGGTTCTAGTTTCGGTTCCTAAATATCATTTTTTACTTTTTGTTTTGTTTAAAAATGATTATAAGTTTAAGTGTTTAACCTTAGACGTAAATCCAATATTAGATGAAAATTAGAACCTGAGAAACTTTAACCATCATTGTCTAAAAACTCTTGTTCGGCACAAATAACTGTTGCAATTTTAAAAAATAATTAAACCCTAAATATGCATAACATAAAATAATTAAATAAAAATATGAACTAATAATACCGAGAACCGGGTAGAACCGGGTAGAACCGACTTATAACTCTTGTTCGGGTCGGTTCTGGGTAGAACCGGGTAAAACCGACACAAGAACCGAGAACCAACTTGTAACTTTGGTTCTTGGAAATTTAAGAACTGGAACCAAACCGGTAACCGATGGAACCGACCCAAATGACACCGGTTCGGTTCGGTTCGGATCGGTTCTTCTGCTTTCGGGTATTTATGCACAGCCTTACCATTCATGCAACTTCAACTGGTGTGAGCCATATTCTATCACCTTTACGAACTGTAGAAGAATGCAACCTAAGCTTCTCCCTGACGCATCACTATAAACCTCAAAGCCATCCTGACCACATGGCGATGTCAAGATTGGCGTCGTGGTCAAACGACTCTTTAGCTCTTTGAAAGCTCGTGCGCACTCGGGCGTCCAAACAAACTTCTGATCCTTCCTCGTCAGTGTGGTGAGAGGCAAAGCTATCCTCGAGAAGTTCTCTACAAAGTACCTGTAGTAGCCCACAAGCCCAAGGAAATTCCTTACTTCTGCTACTATAGTGAGAACATGCCACTCCTGTATAAAAACTATCTTGGAAAGATCCACCGTAATGCCCTCTCCACTAACCACAGGGCAAAGAAAAGCCACTGACGACAGCCAAAACTCACACTTAGAGAACTTAGCGTAGATCATGTTCTTCCTCAGGTTGTGCAACACCATCTGCAAATGATTTGCATTATCTTCATCGAATTGGGAGTATATGAGGATATCGTCAATAAAGACGATCACAAAGAGGTCCAAGTATTCCCTAAACATCTGATGCATTAAGTCCATAAATATCGATGACGCATTTGACAGCCCAAACGACATTACCGAGAACTCATAGTGACCATAGCGTGTTCCAAATGCCTTTTTGGGTATGGCACTTTCACGAACTCTCAACTGATAATAACCTGACTTCAAATCCAACTTGGAGTATACAGTCGAGCCAACTAACTGATCAAACAAGTTGTCAATACGTGGAATCAGATATTTGTTCTTTTCCGTCAGCTTGTTCTGTTCTCTATAGTCAATGCATAGACACAAGCTACCGTCTTTCTTTTTCACAAAGAGAACTGGCGCGCACCAAGGTGACTGACTTGGGCATATACAACCTTTCTCTAGCAATTCTTGCAACTTAACTTTCAGTTCCGCCATTTCCTTTGGCGCTACCCGGTAAGGCGAGCGGGCCACAGGTTTCGCACCTGGCACCAGCTCGATAGAGATGTCAATTTCCCTTTGGGGAGGTAACCCCGGAAGGTCTTTTGGAAGCACATCAGCATATTCCGATACAATCGACACCTCACTCACACTGGCCTTTGGCTCCACTGCCTCTATGAGTGTGAAGAATAACTTCGCACCCTTCCTAACTGCCTTAACGACTTGGAGAGCAGATATCAATATCCTACTAGTCCCTCACATGATATTTAACTTCATCTCTTGTTCGGTATTCTGCCCCAGTGTAACTTATTTTGAAGTGATATCTATACAGGCATGCTGCTCTGAAAGCCAGTCCATTCCAAAGATGATATCGAACTCTGATATCGGCAATACTGATGTTTCCACCTTGAAATCCCAACTTCCTATCTTTACCTCAACAAAACAAGATTTATCCACGCACATCAAACTTCCGTTAGGTAGTAACACCTTCATACTGTCGGTCGTAGCCCGTATAGGCACTCCGATTCACAAAACGAAATCTTCATACAAAAACGAATGTGAAGCACCTGTATCGAACAGTGCTCTTGCCGGATAGTCCCGTATAAGGACAAAACCTATAACACCAAGCTTAAAACAAGCACAACACAAAGAATAAAGTAAAAATATAAACTACTCGCACCTGCGATGACATCGGCCTGCTTGGTGCCCTCTGTTGTCCAAGATTGTAAATTCGGGGCTGCGCCTGCGATGCAGAAGACTCCACCATAGCCTTCCTATTATCCGCATAGGATGCACCCGACTTCTTCTTGCCTTTTTGAGGGCCAACTCGACAATCCCGAGCATAGTGTCCTGGCTTGCCATACGTGTAGCAAGTGTGAGGACTATAACTAGAAGATGTCTCTGAAGCAACCACTGAAGGAGTTTTTCCAGCAGATTTGGAGTTCTTACCCCATCTCTTTCGGTACCCAAACTTCTCCGGACGCGGTGGCTTGCACTCCGGCTTTGTAACAGCAAAGTTCCCCTTACCCTGCCCTCTTTTCATGTCCTTCTCCAAAGACCGAGCCGTACAGACCAATGCTTGAAACCCCTGGTTCACAGAACTCGAGAGCAGATATCGTAGCTCATCCCATAGTCCCCCATAGAACTGAATGGTCTTACGCTCCTCTTTGGCAAAGATTGTACCAGCATACCATACCAAATGCATAAACTCGTGAAGTTAGTCATCCACACTATGTTCTCCTTGTGTGAACCATTGGAACTCCAACTCCATAGCAATTCTTTGCTGCATCGACAAATGTTTTGCTAAGAACAACCGAGAGAACTCTTCAATCGAGAACTCCGCCAACTGTCTGCCTGCCAAGTGATGCAGTTCCACCTCATCCCACCACAACCGAGCCTCTCCCTAAAGTAGGAAAGTGGTTAAAGTTACTTTCTGTTCCACCTCAACTCTGATAGCTGTTAAGATTCTCTTAATCCATATGATCCAATCCTCCGCTTGGGCTAGTGAACCCGCCCCAATAAATGTAGGAGGATTGAAGCTCATGAATCACTTCAATTGTTGATGTACTGTCCGTGGATCAACCACAACTTCTACCAGTTCTTGCCTTAACCCAACTTTCATTGGCACCATTGCAGGTCGAGCCTGCCCAGCCTGCTGAGCATTCATAAAAACAAGTACTGTCTCCATAATCAAACGTACAGTTTCGGTAGATGGAGGAGGTGTGGGAGCCTCAGCTGGTGCCGTACTTTCAACAGAACGTTGAGTTTCCGACTGACACGCAACACTTCTAGTCACCTATATGTGTAGAACCACAATTTAGCGACCAATCAAACGACAAACATACAAAAAAGAACACACAGGTTCAGCAAACAAGTGTATTTTCATTCCTAAGTGGACATTCTTGAGTTCATTTTATGTGTTATAACAACAGTACTTACACATGCTCGCCACCCCTCAAAAGAATTCCACAAATTCGGAAGAGATAGACCAACATGCTGATACCAAATTGTAATACCTCTATCCGTCAAGTATAATATAATAGAGGGTCCGGCCGGGGCCCCACACCATATTCCACAAACAGGAGAAGATGTTAATAAATAATATCAAAGTCCATCGAACCCTAACACAGAGCATTCTAGTGAAAGCTTCATGGTTGAAAATTTGAACTTAAGAATCACAGAGCATTCTAGTACATGACCTTATGGCCTTACAAGTTTCTCTTAATAAAAGTGCGGTTTACAAACATCGGCGCGTAAGCCAGCCATACATGAACAAGAGTAAACAAAACAAGCCTTTGAGGGCAACAGCGCAACTTGGGCTTCAGCCCGCTATTTCCCGCTTGGGACAGCACCACCTGCATAGAATCAATCCACCAAGCGGTGGCAAATAGGGCAATGGTCAACATTCAGCTGACCAATTATAACGAACCTGCCCCTGGCACGGGGCAGTGGAATTCCTTCCCTACAAAGCATTTTATTCACACAACATATATATATATCAATCTACCAAGGACGTGAACAACCGCACAGATCAATACATATCACAAAAACCGTTATGATGACCCGACGTTCCGTGCACTCAGGGCATATTATTGGTGTACCGTTCAGACGTCCCAGACATGATGGTCCATTATGAGCATTCCTAGTCTTTACGGCGCGCAGGCCAAATACTCTCACTATGTGATCCTAACAGGGCCTTAAGCACCCACGGTTAGACAACCATAACGCGGGTACAGATACATCTTTCCCGTTGCTCAAATTCGTCAGACTCAAGCCTAGACTGACGTGGGTACGGCTTCACCTTTCCCGTTCGCCATAAAGGCATTCCACAGTTGCAGCCAACCAACTCAACTTCACACAAAATAACACTCACGGCCATTAGAGTTGAACACCAAGTACCAACTCTCAACGCTTTTTCCTGGATTTCCTCCATTACTTCCTATTGCACCATGCCACAGGTATCCACCAAGGATTCCATACAAACAACCAATTTACTCAGAGTTTTCTCCGATTTGCAAACAAAGCATCACCAATCCAGATCAACTCGTTCGGATGGGCTTCACACAGCATGCCTAACCGTACTACTCACTTCTGGTTCTAATGCAACATAATAAGGGATGAAACACAACATCCCATGGGAATCACTTTGATTTCCACCTTTTGGTGGAGGATTCCATGCATATGCAGGAAAAAAGGACTTCACTTGTCCTAGAAGGAAATCGTTACCCTTGGAAGACGTTTTGGCACCATGGAGAAAACTAAATAGTTGGAAAGCACCGCAACGCTCTAGCCTCCACAGATCTGAACTCGTCTCGCAATTTGGACCACTATAGCACCACTGGTGGCAAGAAGTCTCTTATTCTTCCTTCCCTTGCTCTCCTCTCTCTCTTATTCTTAGAAAGAGAATGATATGGATTGAATGAGAAATAACTCATCAATACCCACACTTAACCCTCCAGGAAATACCCAAGGCCGTTAGATCTTCATCAAAGGAAACGAATGGCTCAGATTTGCTCTGAAAAGGATCTTCCCTGGGCTAACATGGCTTGTGACATGCTCGTGTCACAAGCCATGTACCTTAAGCGGCACACAACCGACTCAAACCAGACCAGGACATGAGCTCAGACACGCCCGTGTCAAGCTTCTGACATGCCCGTGTAACTAAGAACACGCCCGTGTTGAGGGGCGTGCTCCTCAATTGATACAGGACCAACAAATCCCGAAAGGGACACAGGTCCCCAACATGCCCGTGTCAACTATGACCCGACCGTGTCGACCAGTACACGCCCGTGCTACAGGCTGTGTACTTTAGTTGGCACCGCCCAACACAACCAGAGCAGGACACGAGTATGTGACACGCCCGTGTCACCAATCGACACGCCCGTGTGTGCACTGTTCATACCCGTGTTTCCAGCCGTGTTCCACATTCAACACAGCCAGGCTAACACATAGTAGGACACGGCCCTGAACACGACCGCGTCCCAGGCCCTGTGACCTTATTTGGGTTTTGGGGCATAACACGATAAGTGTGCCGATCGCTGTCAAGTAATAAAAGTGAGGATTTTAATTCCCGAATATCGATCTTATGAGGAGTGCAAGTATGGAGTGTGGTTTTGCTATTGGAAAAGTGATTGCAAGTGCTAATGTGGCAAAGGGGGTTTAGTTTTGGTTTCCTAAACTTAATGCTAATAAAACTAATGCAGGTCGCCGTCACCGCGTCGCTTGGGTGGATTACTACGGATATTAGTTTGGATGATGGCCGAAATAGCGAGGGTCGCAATCACCTCATCGCAATGCACTCTCCTAGCAAGCGCTAGAATGGCTCGATCACAACAAGCACAAGAAAAAATGAAGCTTAACAACACAAGTAATGATTAAGACATAACAACACTTCGACATGCTGAAAACTTAAGAAAAACCTTGTTCTCAAGCAACAATCCCACTATCACAAGTTTAGAATGAAGTAACCACAAGAAGAGGTGGAGAAATACAACCGAGCGCATGAAGGCTTTCAGAGATTCATGGCTGGATTCAAGGGTTGTTAATTCTTGTCCGAGCTCGAACTTCGGATGTCGTCTGGGATCCAAAAGGGCTGTCACCTCCTCCCTATAACCCGTCTTCTTCATGTTCAATCGGTTGGCTAGTTCTGACCGAAGAACTCCACAAGTGCAGTAACAATGAGCTCGGATGGTAGCTTGGAGGTCAGAGAAGATGAATGTAGTCGGATACGTAACTATTGCAAGCTTTCTGAGGAGAAATGGTGGCTGGATCAACTCCCCAAAGAGGAGAGAGAAAATTATGGCTAGAGGCGAGTTTTCCAGCTTAGAGGAGCAAAAATGGCAGGGGGAGCGGAGTTGCCCCCTTGGAAAGGGGAAATCTGCAAATTAAATAGAAAAGTCAGAAAAAATGGTCACACACGGTTTGGCGCACGACTGTGCGTAAACCATGCGATATTAAATTTCAGAATAGGCCAGAGGAAGGAGATGCGTTGACCCGTGCGTTTTACTCATGCACGGGCGCTTCCGCCCGTGCATGAAGGAATTCGCACGGGTAATGACAGAACGAAAAAATCAGGATCAAATAGGAAAACCGTGTGATTTACTCGCGCACGGGCGCTGCTGCCCGTGCGTTAACAAACACACGATTAACCAGAAACTGGTGCAAATAGGAAAGCTACAGGAAAATCGTGCGTTTCCTTCTCGCACGGTTTGGTATAAACCGTGTGTGAACAAAATGCATGGGTAGCCACAGATGTCCCCAGCACTGCTGTGTAAGACGCACGATTGCCAACAGACCGTGCGCGAATAAATTTGCACGACCATGCGTTTCACACAGGAAATGGAAAATAAACTTTGGACATCGCGACCATCTATAAGGCATTAAAACCAGCTGGAATACCAGCTCCCAGCACCAAGAAGCAAACAATCAGTAGTGTGAAAAAGCAATGGGGAGCACCATGTGCTTTCCCCCAACATAAGAATGTGCAATTGCACACCCACGTGCCAATATAGTGCCCAAAGAGGTCAATGATCGAACGATGCAAATATAACCGATATCCAGTCAAAATGCAGAGCACGAGTGAGAAAACAAGCACAGATGAGTCCGAAAAACCCGATATAAATCTGACTGATCACACCACCAGACTTAAATATTTGCTCGTCCCGAGCAAATCATCTCTTCATGAACTAGAAAATAGCTAGCTGGCTTAGAAATTTCAAAATAAAGTAAAGCGAGAAATCAAATACTCATGGGTGCAGAAAATATAATTGATAAACATTTTAATTATGTTATGGAGCTTATAAATTTCGAAAGGCGTAAATAAATATTGTAGCTACTCAAAATAGGAATACTGGAGAATCGTCCAGTCACGCGTAGGAAGAAAGTAAGCAGGCCACTAAGTTTAGCATTGCCAAAGACTGGGGCTCAGGATCACCTCCAAAGGGATCCACCAATGTCGGGGACAATACGCTTGTCGGTTCACACTCTCTCCACGACGCTAGTTTGACGCAAGCGTGAATCCGTAGGACTTTTAGAAAAATTATGGGGCTTGGGTATATACGTAGGTAAGGATGCAAAAGGTAAACAATGGCTATGCACAACCTAAATGAGCTCATACCAAGGGATATCCTCTCGCCAACAATACAAGCAGGTGCACCACACCACTAGACTTGGACTTGACAAACGGGTGCGTTCACCGCCTACCAACACAAAATCTCAAATGAAATTTTCATTTAAACTTTTTCTTCTTTCATATCAAACTACTTTCTTTTTCTTCTTTTTTCTTTTCATTTTCCAAATTTTTATATATCACATACAACCACATAATAAGTAAATATGCACCTCACAAACACAAAACTTCACCACAACAACAACACCAAGCGAGAAGTAGCATAACAAAATTTAGAGATCGAGGTGTGCGACTGGGAAAGGCCTTTAGGCTCTGGTGATCGTGAAGTGGGGCTAAAACAAAAGGTGGGATAGGTACACCTAAGGATAATAAGGATTAACGTTAGGACAGGTACAAGGCTCAACCGGGCCAAAATGATGGCCTACATCACGCTCACGCTTGACTAACCATGCATCAATGCTTCAAGAGTAGCTTGGGGCAAGTTATTAGCCACCGAGAAAGATGATCCTTCCTCCCGACTCGAGCAATACGGGAGACTACACACATTCCTACACTACCGTTTGATCGCTCCAGATTCTACCATATTGAGTAGTACAAACAGTATTTACAGATGTCAAAAACTATAAACTATGAGAATAATGAAAAATTGAATCTAAATTATTTCTACACACCATAAGTACTCGATTAGGAGCACCCCACGAGTTTCACACTACTCAATCTTAAAATCCTAAGCCAACACCCTATTTTAAAGTTGACACAAAAGAAACGCATTTGACTCGACCCGAGTGCTTGTTTAAGATCGCGCTTATGTGGGTGTAGGTGCACGATACAGACATGATAATATAAAAACATAAAAAGAAAATAAACTTATGGAATGCGAGTGAAAGAAGCGCATGTGCAAAGGTAACACGCATAACTATCCCCCACCGGACTTACACTAAACAATCTATCAAAGATTTTCAATAAAATTAAAGAAATGAAAGTTGGGGGAGAGGTTACCCATGCTTAGCTAATGAGCAAACGTACCTGATGGGCAGGTAAACGTTGTCTTCTCCTGATCCTTGGGGGGCAATTTCCAGCTGATAGTAGCCCGAGTAGGCATCAAGGAGGCAGTAGTAATCATGCCCAACCAACCTTTCCAGCATCTGGTCCATGAACGGAAACGGGAAATGATCTTTCCTGGTTGCCGCATTAAGCTTTCGATAATCAATACAAACTCTCCATCCCATGACATGCCTCGTAGTAAGCAGCTCGCCATTCTTATTTCACACGACTGTGATTCCTCCCTTTTTGGGCACCAATTGCACTGGAATCACCCATTCGCTGTCGCTTATGGGATAAATAATTCCGGCAACCAAAAGCTTGATAACCTCATTCTTCACCACCTCCTGTAACATAGGGTTCAATCTGCGATGCGGTTGAGCTATGGGCTTGAAGTCATCCTCTAGTAAAATCTTGTGCATGCAAAACGTGGGGCTAATCCCTTTGACATCTGAGATTTTCCACCCAAAGCCATTCCTATGTGACTTTAGCACTTCAACAAGACAGAATTCTTGATCAGCTGTAAGAAGAGCCGAAATGATGGAAGGATGAGTTTCTTTCTCCCTAGAAAGACATACTTAAGCGTGCTAGGAAGTGCCTTGAGCTCGCGAGATACACCTGAGTTAAATGGTGACTCCGCCAGAAGCTCGGGGTCTCCCACCTATGCCTTGCACGACCCTTCCTGAATCTTTATGTTATGGTCATAAAACTCACCCTCCACCACATCAGGCAGAAAAGTCCGGCCATCGTAAACCTCCATAGCACCTAGCTCCGCATGGCTATCTCTTCTGGATGCCTTATACATATAAAAAACAGTCTTCTCGGATCCTAGCCCCAGCGTCAGCAAGCCCTTTTCCGCATCAATGATGGCTCTAGCAGTGGAAAGTAATGGACGCCCCAGAATAATCGGCATCCCATCCGCATCCTCAATATCAAGAATAATAAAATAGGCCGGAAAGGACAACCCGTTAACTACAACCCTCAACCACTCCAACCGGTTTCTTATTTGATCGATCAGCCAGCTGCAGAATGATATTAGTGCGCCGAAGTACACCAGAGCCCAGCTCACGGAAGAGGGATAATGGCATGAGGTTGATGGACTCACCAAAATCACACAATGTGTAACTAAGTGCAGATCGCCAAATGGTACACGCAATCGTGAAGATCCCTCGATCTTTTCATTTAACGGGCTGTATGAACACCCTATTACTAATTTGGGTAACGATCACTATGTGCTTAGGAATTTATTTTGACCTTGCTGTATAGTCTGATAGGTCAATTAGAATGAGTCTTAAGGTTAGTACTTAGGTTTGAAAGCTGCCCTCAAGAACTTCTAAAGATAAGGATTCAAGTTCTGAAGACTAGGACAATTCTCGTAGAGCTCAGGTCGACGAAACGTCGAACTCAGTTCGACTATCTCTGAGCTCAGTTCAATGAGGCGTCGAACTCCGTTCGACGATCTTCGAGCTCAGATCGACGCTCTGTATCTAGTTGTTTTTCCAATCTCCGAGCTCAGGTCGATGATCGTAGAGCTCAGATCGACGATTTCTATTTTTAGTCTAAGTTCAATCTCTGAGCTAAGTTCGACGATTGTTGAGATCAGATCGACGCTTTTCTGAAGAGATCGACGATTTCAGGATTCAAATTCAGGACAGTTATGGAATTCATTCACTTATTTTCAGCATTTATGGCAAAGGATTTTGTAGCCGTTTCAATCAATTTGGAGCAAGTTTTAAGGAAGACTAATTGGAATGTTTCTTAAGAACTTTCCTCCAGAGGCAAATATCAGTTAAGGTAGTCATTTATGACAGATTAACGGCTATCAAGAAGTCAGAATCTGATATACTCCCTAGAGAGTCATTTTGAAAAATAGATAGAGAACTGACAAGTTTTGAAAAAGATTACAGAAGAGAGAACAAAAATATTGGTTCATCAAGAATTCATCTTCTAGAATTGACTCAGTAGACAAAAGTTTACAGAATTACTGAGTCATAATTCTTCAAGAACACAAGGAACATTACTGTGAAGGAGATCATCTGCTATTCTACTCCTTCAAGCATCAAGTGTTCAAATGTTGCTTCATTAAGGACTCCAGACATCACACATTTCAGCATCTGCTGAAATCATCTATTGCTGGAGATCTGAAGCAACTGAAGGCCAATCACCCAAAGCAAAGCTCATCTTACTGAACCCTTACAGATCTCAGGGGGAGCTTTGACAACATCTTCCACTTATCTTCTCTCAGATTGTTGACAGAGAAGAACAACTCAACACATTTTCTTTTTCCTTTCTCTCCTGTAAAAGGGTTTCTTAAAACTCCCTTCAAAACTTTTGTGGCTAGTTCCTGATACCTTGTCAAAACTCAATGGTGGCAAGATAACTTATCAAAAAATCTAGGTTTGGTTTTTGAGCACCTTATCAAAAGATCATTGGTGCCCAGGACACCTGATCAACTATTCCTGTAGTGGATTCCTACCTAGGGTGGTAGAAGAGTGGATGTACCCAGGTTGTTGGGGAACCACTATAGCTCCTTGTGTCATCTGGTTTGCTGTGATTTTTTGCTTTTCTGTGTGCTGTGTGTTTCTGTTTTCTTACTGCTTTAATGTTTACTTTTCTGCTAGCACATTACACATATAAGTAAATAAAGTCTTCCACTCTTTACAATTTTAAATTGTAAATTATTTTAATATACTCTTTTCACCCCCCCCCCCTCTAGAGTAAGCTAGATCTTATCCTCACTTTCAATTGGTATCAGAGAGAGGTTGGTTACTCAACAACTGAATCTTCAACAAATTGGTTGAACAGGCTAACACCTGAGCCAAAAGATCTCTGATAAGATCAATCTTATAGAGGGTTATTATTATTTGTATTATATTTATTTTCTTACAAAACCATGGCACAGAACAAAGATTATGCTAGCACCAGACCTCCAGTGTGCAACCTTTCTAAGTTTGCACTTTGGAAGGCAATGATTAGGCTTTACATAAATTCTATTGATGAGGACATATTAAATTCTATTTTGACAGTGTGTCCAAGACCCCCAGTACTTACAAGTACAAGTGCTGTTCCACCTCCCTCAAGAACAGATGCAGAAATAAAGAAATGGAAAGTTCCAGATGAAAAGGCTATGAATATCCTTGCTCAGACTATGTCTGATGAGATATTCCAAAAGGTGGCTGAATGCAGTTCAACAAAAGATATATGGGATAAGCTTTCTGATATTGTATCTGGATCTGCTGATGAAAGGAAGGACAGAAGATCCCATCTCATATCCCAGTATGAGAACTTCAAGAAAGGAGAAACAGAACCAGTTGCTGATATGTACAACAGGCTAAGTCTAATTATCATTGAATTAAGAACATTGGACAAGGAGATCTCACTCACTGAACTAAATGACAAAATCCTAATGTGCTTCCCCAGCACTTGGGATTCAAGAATCTGGCCAATCAAGGATGCCATAAGCCTAAGTGAGATCACCACAGAGGCTCTTTTGGGCAAGCTCAAATCTTATGAGCTTCTCATCAAGAATAGGGAAGAAGAGCAAAAGACTGCTTCTCCATCGATCAGGAAGGAGAAGACAATAGCATTCAAAGCTACAGAAGATCTGCCTGGAGACAAGGTCACAAGCAATGAAAAATTGATAAGCTTAATGGCCAAAAGATTCTATAAGATGGCCAGGAAAGAATTCATAAAGAGGTCATCCAGAGGGCATGAGAAGCCAAGGTATGACAAGTCAAATAACAAAGAAATAATCTGTTTTGGATGCAGGAAAACAGGCCACATTGTGCCTGATTGTCTAGAAAACCAGAACAAGGACAAAAAGGACATAAAAGATAGGAGAAGAGATAAGGACTCTAGGGGAAACAATTACAACAAATCCTCCTCCAGCAAAAGTAAACATACAAGGAAGGGATTTGTAGCAGAAACCTGGAGTGAAACTGAAGAAGAGTCAGAGGCTTCATCAAGCTCAAGTGATGATGGAGATGATGCTGAAGAGAAGGAGTTCTGCATGATGGCTATCAATGCCTCCCAACATAATTCTGATGTAGAAAATGAATCAGAATCTTAATCTGAACATGAAGATGAAGAAGACCAAGTAATAGATTCCTTTGATTTTAATTCAGAGGACTTTAAATTTGAATTTAAAGCACTTTGTTTAGACCTGCTGAAGTCTGAGAAAGAGATCATCTCTCTCAGAAATCAATTATCTGAACATAGCACTTTAAAGTCAGATAACCTCAAACTTTCTGAGGAGCTAGAATGCTGTAGGGAGGAGATAGCTTCACTGAAAAGTGAACTATCCTAGGCAAAGAAGTTTGAAGAATCCCTTAATGGGAGAAGCATCAGACTGATGGACATCACAAGTACAGTGAACTCAAGTTTTATAGTACACTGGGCTTGGGTGATTCCTCCAGCCAACCTATAGTATTAACAACTCCAATTAAATTTATTTCAGATAAAGGAAAGGAAGTTGTAGAGGTGGCTAGGAAGAATCCTGATTTACCTAAGAAAAACAAAGTTCAACAGAAAACGTCGAACAGAGGTCGACGATCGTCGAACAGAGCTGGTGATCTCAGGCTGAATCGTCAAACTCAGGTTGATGACTTCTGAACTCTGAACTTTGGCATAGTCGATCTTCGAACGGAGCTCGACGATCTGACCCAAGATCGTCGAACTCAGCTCGACGATCGTCGAACGGAGCTCAGAGTTTTTAACAATATTTCAGAGGTAAATCTATAATCAATCCTAGAAGTTCTACATCCCGAAGCTTCAACCCTTATACTGAATAGGTAGTACCTCCTAAAAGATACCATCCTGAAGGATATAAGAGTATTCCAGGGATGTCTTTTATTTCTGAGTTTAAAGGTTATCAACCTAGACCCAAGGTAAACTTGGTCAAAAACATATAAATTGTTTATGTGCAGGTGAAGACCTATCCAGCAATGAACCAACAATGGTATCTGGATAGTTGGTGCTCAAAGCACATGACAGGGAACAAGGAGAATCTAACATCCTTCAAAACCAAACTTGGAACCAAAGTGATATTTGGTGATTCAAACTTTGGTCAAACAAAAGGATATGGTGCTGTTCAGATTGGCTCAGTCACATTCAAGAAGGTGGCTTATGTGGAAGGACTGAAGCATAATTTAATCAGCATCAGTCAACTCTGTGATGAAGGCTATCA
Organism: Platanthera zijinensis; assembly: GCA_039513925.1. Taxonomy (NCBI): domain Eukaryota; kingdom Viridiplantae; phylum Streptophyta; class Magnoliopsida; order Asparagales; family Orchidaceae; genus Platanthera; species Platanthera zijinensis. The sequence continues at coordinate 124,047,196 of CM077085.1, read as the reverse complement.
AGTGATATTCAACAAATCCATATGCTAGATCAAGTCAAACGATAACAAAATAGTGTTAACAAGTAAAAGGAAAGGTAACATTTATCTTGTAGATTTCCTTTCAACCAATATAGATATCTGTCTATTTAATTCAGTTTGCAAACAAAATGATCTTTGGCATACGAGACTAGGACATATAAACCTTAGAACCATTGCTAGGCTATCCAAGGACAACCTTGTTAGAGGACTACCTTCTGGCCCCTACAAGAAGGAAGGACTCTACAGAGCTTGTCAATTAGGCAAGCAAACTAAAAATAGTTTTAAGTCACTTAATAAGAGTGATTCACCAAGGATTTTGTATCTGTTACACATGGATCTTTTTGGACCCATTACAGTACAAAGCTTAGGAGGGAAATCTTACACTTTAGTGATTGTAGATGACTTCTCTAGATTCACTTGGGTATTCTTTCTGAGGAAGAAGTTTGATAACTTTAAATGTTTGACAGATTTTCTCAAATGCATACAAATTGAGTTCAATACTCACATTGCCTTGATCAAGAGTGATCATGGGACAGAGTTTGATTATCTTCTTATGCAAGAGTCTTGTTAGAGTGAAGAGATCAGGAACACTTTCTCAGCTTCTAGAACTCCCAACAAAATTGGATAGCTGAAAGGAAAAATAGAACCCTTATTGAATCTTCCACCACATTGTTGATAGATGTTCACCTCCCTCTATCCTTTTGGGCAGAGGCAGTAAACACCTCCAATTATGTGTTGAACAGAAGTTTGATACATAAACTGAAAAGAAAGACTCCCTATGAATTGCTCAAAGGGAAGAAACCTAAAGTAGACTATTTTAAAATTTTTGGTTGCATTTGTTATATTCATAATAATGACAAGAAGTATATAGTAAAATTTCAAGCTAAAGCTGATGAAGGAGTGTTTCTGGGATATTCCATGATCAGTAAAGCTTATAGGGTTTATAATAAAACTTATCTTAAAATTGAAGAATCTGTTCATGTATCTTTTGATGAGACTAACATATTTTACAAGGAGAAGAATACTTCTACCATAGAACTCTTGCAGGTAAACTCTCTTTCAGAAAATTTGGACAGGTTGCATATTGTAGAGAAGGATTCAACATATTCACCTACCCAATAGAGAGGAGAAATCAGTGAACATGAAGAGGATACTCAACATCTTGGTACTCAATATCTTGGAGAGAATCATCTTGAAGAGCCAGTTATTATTCCACAAGAGGAAACAACAACACAGGTTGGTGAACAATCAACACCCCCTATTGATTTAGTAACAACAACAGATCATCCAATCTCCCAAGTGATTGGAAACATCTCAGCTAGTGTGCAAATAAGAAATCAGGTCAACCAGAACCTGATGCACACCTGATTTCTATCTCAAGTTGAGCCTCAATCCATTCAAGATGCAGAACAAGATCCACATTAGATCATTGCTATGCAAGAGGAACTACATCAATTTGAGAGGAATAAAATTTGAGAACTAGTGCCAAGGCCTAAGGATCACTCCATTATTGGAACTACGTGAGTGTTCAGGAACAAATTGGATGATCAAGGAGTTATTATAAGAAATAAGGCAAGGCTAGTTGCTCAAGGATACTCTCAAGAGGAAGGAATAAACTATGACCAGACCTTTGCACCAGTTGCAAGGTTAGAGGCCATAAGAATATTCCTAGCTTATGCAGCTCACAAAGGATTCAAGGTCTACCAAATGGATGTGAAGAGTGCATTTCTCAATGGAGACATCAAAGAAGAAGTCTATGTTAAACAACCCCCAGGTTTTATCTCTTCAACTTATCCTGACCATGTTTTCAAATTGCATAAAGCATTATATGGTCTCAAGCAAGCTCCTAGATCATTATATGAGACCTTAGCATGCTTTGTTCTAAAAAATGATTTTATAAGGGGTAGAGTAGACCAAACTCTTTTCATAAGAACCCATAAGTCCCATACCCTACTAGTGCAAATATATGTTGATGAAATTATTTTTGGATCTACTAATTCAAATTTGTGCAAAAAGTTCTCTAAACTAATGCATTTCAAATTTGAAATGAGTAGCATGGGTGAGCTTTCCTTCTTTCTAGGATTGCAAGTCAAACAACATGCTGAAGGCATATTTATTTCAAAAACCAAGTATGCAAAAGAACTAGTTAAGAAATTTGGTATGTCTGAACCATCTTGTATAAAAAACACCTATGCCTACTAATGCTGTATTAGGTGCTGATGAACATGGAAAACATGTTGATCAGACAACATATAGAGCAATGATTGGCTCTCTATTGTACCTTACAGCTAGTAGACCTGATAATGTTTGGTACATGTATATGTGTTAGGTTCCAAGTAAGCCCTAGAGAGTCACACCTTACATTAGTTAAGAGGATTCTTAGGTATGTAAAAAGTTGTCCAAATCTTGGTCTCTGGTATCCAAAAGACTCAGGATTTGAACTAACTGGATTTTCAGATGCAGATTATGCTATATGTAGAGTAGACAGGAAAAGCATCAGTGGAACTTGCCAGTTTCTTTGTGACAGAATTGTCTCCTGATTCTGTAAGAAACAGACATCTGTGTCCACTTCAACTGCTAAAGCTGAATACATGGCAGCAGGAAGTTATTTCTCACAGATTTTGTGGATTCAAAACCAGCTCCTAGACTATGGTTACAACTTAGAAGGGTCAAAATTTTTTTGTGATAATACCAGTGTTATTTCTATAGCACAAAATCCAGTCCTCCGTAGTAGGACAAAACATATAGAGATTAGGCATCACTTCTTAAGAGACAATATTGAGAAAAATAAAATTGAAATTCAATATATCCCAACTGATTTTCAAAGGGGAGATATTTTTACCAAACCATTGGATGAAAAAAAACATACCTTCTTCCTAAATAAGTTAGGAATGTTAGATGGAGGAATTTTAAAATAAAACCCAAGATTTTAAAACTCTAAAAACAGACCAATACTAGGCTAAAAACTTGTTTTTTCAAGTGTCTGTAGGCTATTTTTAGTCTCTGAACTGTGCTCGACGTTTTCCCCCAAGATCGTCGAACGAAGATCGACGCTTTCCGAAAGTGTCGACCAGAGTTCAGCGCTTTCAGATAGCGCTAGGCTATCTTCCTTCTGCTCAGCGATTGTCGAGCAGAGCTCGACGCTCTACAATATCGTCGAACGGAGATCGATGATGTTGAAGACCTTTCAGATTTCCTTAGAAGCCCAGATCGTCGAACGGAGTTCAATGATCTTTCCTTTCCGGCGTCGAACCCTAATATAAAAATTATTCTTCGGCCGTCGTTCTCCTTTTGCGCTTTCATACTCTCTGCAAACTTTTTCTTTCCCTCCAAACTCTTTTGCACTTGGTCGTGTTTGTTCATTTTTGCAGGTATTCAATGGCAGTGTACGTAGCCTCCCTTGCCAAGATGAAATTCGACACAGGCTTTGACATAGACATGGACTCATTCGAGGGCAGTGACTAGGTTTTCAAAGATATTCTGGACTTATTCAGAGAACAACAGATAGTGTAGATAATGACTACAAGGATGAAAATTGCTGCCGATGAGATCAAGGAATGGGTATATACGGCACATAATCTGGATCAGAATACAATTGTTGGTACTATAGCCGGGACTCAGGTATCCCTAACACCTGCTCTCCTGACTGATGTCTTTCAATTAAGTACCGGAAATGATTCTATTGAGCTATCTGGAGAAGAGTTTGCAACTATGTTAGATAGAATGGGACATTCTGCCGCTAACCCTAACAAATTACTGAAAAAGAATTTATCAATTGAGTATAGATTTCTTGCTGATGTTGTGGGGAAAGTGCTACTGGCAAAGCACTCTGCACATGATAGCATCTCTAGGTATCAATTCAGTTTGATGGGAGCAATTGTGGATAAGAAACATTTAAACTGGGGAGAGATTTTCTTTGACATGATCAAAAAGAAGGTTAACAAAAGTCTTGTAAATTTTGGGAGGATTATAGGGCTATTCCTGCACTCCAGGTGCCCTGAATTGTTGGTGTCCAGTGGGATGCACATAAATGCCTCCAAGAGGCTGACCTGTGCCCTTTTTGGCAAATGGGACAGGCATATTACCAAGCCAAGCAGAGGTCCTGCTGCTGTCACTACTTCAGGCATAAGGACTGATACAATCACTCCCCCACAGGCAACTGCCCCATTAGAAGAGTTGCCTGCTTCCTTATCTCCTCCTTTAACACCTATTATTTCTACCTCCACTTCCACAACCACAATTTCTACCTCATTCTCTTCCCCCATCATCATTTCCTCTTCTCTTTCAACTCCTTCACCTCCTCCAGTCACCACAGTAGAGCAATTCCATCCCCTTCACTATTATCCATCCATTGACATTTCCTCTTCCCTTCCATCATTCAACCTCATGGATGATTCCTACATGGATGATTCCCCATCCTCACCTCTTGAGCCTCCATCATACTCCTCATACCAACAACTACTCCATGACATACTTGCCCAACCATCTTTCACCCCATCCATCTCCACACCACTATCTTACATCTCCACAATTCCAATCTCTCAACCATCCATCCTACCATCCACCACTTCTATCACTACTTCTGCAGCTCCCTCACCCACTATCTCTGTCTCTCTAACCTCTACCTCTACTCAAGTCTCACTTGAGCAAGTAGATATTCCTGCCCTAGCAGACAAGATTTATGGGATGCTGGCTCCCAGGCTAGTTGCCCTGCTGAGACCTCCATGGCTCCATTCATGAAATCCATCCAGGAGCTGTCTGCCAGGCTATCATCTATTTCTCCTCCAAAGGCAACCCCTTCTATGTGGTTCCTTGATCCAGTTCCAACTAAATCAAGGCATGGGGGGATGCCATATAAAGAAGAGATAGTACGTGCTGCTTCAGAGAAATTCTAACCAGAGACAGCTTCAGTTCCAGCTTCAACTCCTGTACTAATAGTGGACCTCAGGTCACTGTCATAAGATTTTGACATTCTTCACTTAAGTTGTTTACCAGCTCAGGGAGTAGAAGATCTGACTAAGGCCATTGTGCCTGTTGCTAGATGTTAGCTGATGAGTCCATATTTTATACTTAATTCCGGACTCATCTAGGCTTATTTTCTTGTCTTTGTACACCGTTTAGCATCATTTGCACTCCTTTTGGTTCGCTACGGTTTTCCATGTCTTGTGCACTCTTTTTAGCCTATTTCTGTGTGTGTGTGTATTTCATTCTCGCTATGAATATTATTGTTTGCTGTGGCTTCCACGATCGATGTCCCGTGCAGTTTTCCTGCAGGTTTGGGGATCGTGAGGGCATTCGGGATAGGCGTTTCACTATTTTTTGGCAAAGGAGTCAGTGGTCGTGCATTTTTACCCACGCACGACCATCGACCTCTTGGCGTACGATCACTGATCGTGTGCAGCCCGGCCTCATTTGTGAAATCTCTGTCTTGAACCTTCCGCACGATCACTTGCCATACCACGCACGATCACTGCTCGTGCGCTGCCGATCGTGCGCAGTCATGGCCCTTTTTACAAAGTTCTGCCTGGCTATTTCCGCACGATCATCAGCATTGCTTCGCACGATCACTGATCGTGCGCTGCTGATCGTGCGCGACCATTGATTTTCTGATGCAGGTCTACTGGTTGCTGGCGCACGGGCGCTGACCTTGGTCGAGCACGACCACTGGTCGTGCGCCAGTGGTCGTGCGCCCTATTTATTAGGCTTTCTATAAATACGCAGGTTCCGCCCTAATTTCGGGAGATCGCAAAAGTCCGCCATTTTTCTGCCATTTTCGTCTCCAAGGTGGGTTTCCACCGCCCTCCATCATCCTTCACCATAGGGAGTTGCTCCGGGCAAGCCTTCAATGCCAAATCAAAGCCAGAGCATCCCCTCGGCCTCCTCCTTCATCCCCAAGCTTCAAGCGGAGTTTTGACCGAGCTTTCTCCATCAAGTTAGGAGGAGCTGGAGCCGCAATCTACCGGATCATTTCAATGAAGAAGACGGGTCCATTGGGAGTGAGTGACAGCCTCCTCTACCCCGGACGTAGTTGAGGACCGAGCTTGGACTTGGATTGACAACCCGGGATTCCAACCGTGAACCCTCAATAAGGCTTCGGATTCGGTCGATTCGCACACCTCTTCCTCTTGTTGTTGTTAGCTTAGTTATTTTCCATGTATTGATGAAGAATGCTTATTTGTAGTTAACATTTACTCTTATTCATGTCTATGTGAGTTAGTGTTTTTGTTATATTTACTTGAGGTGCGCCATATTCCATCCTCCACCATCCACCCTTGCCACACTAGAAATTGCTAGAGGCGTGCGTTGCGAAGAGGTGCTCACGACCCTCATTCCTCCATTCTAACCACCTCATCCGCTAGCCTACTCGTCCCTCCGCCAAGCGATTCGGTGCATAGCGGCCCGTGTAGTTTCCATCCCGCCTGGCGAAGCATCGCATAGCGGCGTTGCATAGGAGTAGCTTGTAGATTTTTACTTTATTTTCCGCAACCATCAAAACCCCCATTTCATTACCTCCGACCCGAGGACTTCAATCTCAAGTCCTCCTCGACATTAACTCATCCCTTACTGTGTTCCTCAAGTGACCGACACTCGGGGATTTATTCCCAAACTTTATTACTTGTGCGACCGGTGCGCTTGTCGTATTTCCCACGCATCAAGTTTTTGGCGCCGTTGCCGGGGAACACAGTCGTTTGAGTTTTTGGAGAGGAAGATTTGAGATAGTTGCCGTTTCCATTTGTATATTTCTTGTGTTATTTTTGTTTTGGTTTTTTAGTTGTTGTTTTTTTTATTTTATTCCCTTTCTAGTTTTTATTTTGCTATAGCAGGCTGTTCCACTCTTTATTTGCTTGCGAGTATTTATTTTCTGCTTAGAAAATTTCTTGTGGTGAAATCTTTTCTATTGCACCATGTATTCAAATTGGTATATCAAGTGCCATTGGTGCGGGGATTATGGGCATGGTAGTGATGAGTGCCCCACTGACGGTACTGAGTATAATTCTCATGGTCCCGTGTATGTAGCGCCGCTGTCTCACGGTACTCCATACACGGTACCCCAGTCTTATGGTCACTACTCGTCTCCGCCTCCACCTTTTTCATATTCCTCCCCGGTCCCTTCTGGACCGAGGGGTAATGGAAAACGGTGTTTGTGTTGTCATAGCACCGACCATGTGTTGAAAGATTGCACAGAATTTCAGCGCCAGATGGAGGCGGATGATGAACCGGATATCTGGATCGTCTCATCCACCTCTCAAATGGCTGCTCCTTCTGATTCTGATGATGTATCCGCAGTACCACCTTGTTTATGGGGGATTGCTGTGGATACACCCATCAGACCTTCCACTAGTCAGTACGACTACATTGCAGCACCTTCTCTCCTTGTGCCTTCTTCCCCTATTTTTGATTCACCCCCGGAGGAACCTGCGCATATTATCTTTGATGATGTTGCTCCTCCGGTTTCTCTGCATCAATTACCTACTCCCCTTTCTAGTGAGTCGGTCGATGATGTTGTGCCCTGTGGGAATCGGGAACATGTGGATGCGCCATGGTGTGACGAGGACATTATTCTCATCAATGGTGAGTACTATGTCTTGGAACACCGTGACGTACCGAGGTGTGATGAGGAAATCCTTGCCGGTGAGGAGGTTTCTACTTCCTTGTTGGATGAGGAGGTCCAAACCACCACCGAGGACCTCGTGGTCTCAGTTTCCCATCGCCATGACTCACATGACACCGACAGTGATCTATGTTTGGATCCTGCTGAGAGTGATTCCGGGATCACTCTCCCTATTTCCACTTCTTTTAGTTTTTCTTCTCCTTTATTCGTTGACCCCCCTTCTCTTTCTGCGCCTGTGCGGGTTGACTCCCTGCAGGTGAGTTGGGTTGACATTGAGCCTTGCGCTCAGGTTGTCGGCGAGTGCCTCAGCTTGCATGAGGAGTTTCCTACTCCTTTTGCAGTTGAAGCCTCTACCTTCACCTTCGCCCCCAACGAGCTTGTGGTGGACGATACCTTGCTAGGCAAGGATTTGTTTTGTGGTGAGATGAGTGAGGACCAGTGCTCCTCCTCATCTTACTTCCTATTTCCTCTACCTGTGCGTCGCAGGTATTATTACTCAGGTAGAGGGGTAACTGTTCTATCACCGTATCAGTACCCATTACCGACACGGATATTAGGACAGTTACCTGTGCATTTTCTATTTCATAGGCCCATTAGCTAGAACTGTTTAGAATTTAAGAAGTCGTGCTGGGATGACAATAACCCCTGTGCTTATCTTTCATTTTCTGCATTTTTCTTTTTTTTCTTATGTCTAGCTTAGTTTAGTATTACTTTTTGTATATTTTTCTTTTGTTTTTGCGGAGCTCACCCCTACAGGTATTCATGGAAACTACGCATTGGCGGGGTTGTGATTCTTCGTTTGGCGGGCCTGCTGCTACTTTCCACGCGTCGTCTGGTATGCTCACTAGCTGAGCATTGGGTAACCCCTTCCCTTAGCTCATTCTGATTTTAATTTCTCTATCATTTGATGTGTTGTTTAGTTTAAGTCTGGGGGAGAGCATGTTTACCTTTTGCACGTGCACATTTCTTTTGCATACTAGAAGCTTTTCGTATTTTATTTTGTTTATGTTCATTGCATCGCACACCACTGCACCCACATGAGCGCAAGCTTTGCTGTTAGCGTGCCACGAGTTGAACTTGTATCTTTGTTAGATTTGGAAAATTTCTGTGCTAGTTTAGGATTGTGCGACAGAGTAAAATGTTGGCCTTGCTGTGTTTCAAGTCAACTGCTCTCGTTTTGTATAGAAATTTGTGTAGATTTAATTTTTTCGTATGCTTATAGTTCTATATTTTTCTATTTGCGTACATATTTCTTATTCTACTCAAAAGTTGGTGAATCCGGTGTGAATCAAACGGTAGCGTAGGAATGTGTGTAGCCGCCACTAGACTCGTATTGCTTGAGTCGGGAGGAAGGATTATCTTTCTCGGTTGCTAAGAACTTGCCCCAAGGTATTCTTGAAGCATTGGTACATGGTTAGTATAGCGTGAGAGTGATGTAGGCCACCTTTTGGCCCGGTTGAGCTTTGTACCCATTCCTAACATCGCCCTTGCTAGCCCCTTTGTGCCTACCCTTCCTTTTGATTCAGCTCCACTATATTCGCCAAAGCCTCATAGCCGATCCTAGTCGCACACCCAATTCGAACTTTAGTAGTTTACATTTTATGTTGGGTTATGATGTGGTGATTCGTATTTGTGATATGTGGTTGTGCCCAAAAGAAAAATGTGCTGATTTTGTAAAAAGAAAAAGAAAATATTTAAAAGAAAAATATTTGAAAAAGAGAAAAAGAGAAAAGAAAAAGAGAAAGAAAAAGTTTGATTGAAAATCTTTATTTGAGATGATTTGGATTTGGAGTAGGCGGTTCACACACCCATTTAGTAAAAGTTAAGTCTGGGGGTGTGGTGTACCCGTGTTTATTTTGTGGGCAGCGGGTACTAGTTTTGTACGTTAGCTCATTTGGGTTAGGTGCATACCCTTCATGTTTATCCTTGTTTTCCTCACCGTAACCCAATCCCCATTATTACCCGAAGTCCTACGGACTTGCGCTTGAGTTGACTAGTGCCGTGGAGAGAGTGCGAACGGGCAAGCGTATGGTTTCCGACATTGGTGGATTCCTTTGGAGGTGATCCCAAACCCCGGTCTTCAGCAATGCTCACCGTAGTGGTCTGCCTACTTTCTTCCTGCGTAGGACCAGATGATTCACCGTGATTCCACTTTTGAGTAATAATAAATTTTTGTTACGCATTGTGAAAAATATAAAATATTTTGTATACTTAAAAATTTCCTCTACTTTATTTTTATGCACGCGAGCATGCGACTTCGCATGGTACTCCGTTTTGCAATTTCTTTGTTAGCTAGTTCATTTTCCCCGTCTGCTTAGGTTTTGTTTGCTCGGGACGCGCAAACGGTTAAGTCTGGGGGTGTGATGAGTCCATATTTTATACTTAATTTCGGACTCATCTAGGCTTATTTTCTTGTCTTTGCAAACCGTTTAGCGTCATTTGCACTCCTTTTGGTTCGCTACGGTTTTCCATGTCTTGTGCACCCTTTTTAGCCCATTTCTCTGTGTATGTATTTCATTCTTGCTATGATTATTAATGTTTGCAGTGGCTGCCACGATCGATGTCCCGTGCAGTTTTCCTGTAGGTTTGGGGATCGTGAGGGCATTCGGGATAGGCGTTTCACTATTTTTTGGCAAAGGAGTCAGTGGTCGTGCGTTTTTACCCACGCACGACCATCGACCTCTTGGCGCACGATCACTGATCGTGCGCAGCCCGACCTCATTTGTGAAATCTCTATCTTGAACCTTCCGCACGATCACTTGCCATACCACGCACGATCACTGCTCGTGCGCTGCCGGTCGTGCGCATTCATGGCCCTTTTTACAAAGTTCTGCCTGGCTATTTCCGCACGATCATCAGCATTGCCTCGCACGATCACTGATCGTGCGCTGTTGATCGTGTGCGACCATTGATTTTCTGATGCAGGTCTACTAGTTGCTGGCGCACGGGCGCTGACCTTGGTCACGCACGACCACTGGTCGTGCGCCAGTGGTCGTGCACCCTATTTATTATGCTTTCTATAAATACGCAGGTTCCGCCCTAATTTCGGGAGATCGCAAAAGTCCGCCGTTTTTCCACCATTTTCGTCTCCAAGGAGGGTTTCCACCGCCCTCCAACATCCTCCACCATAGGGTATTGCTCCGGGCAAGCCTTCAATGCCAAATCAAAGCCGGAGCATCCCCTCGGCCTCCTCCTTCATCCCCAAGCTTCAAGCGGAGTTTTGACCGAGCTTTCTCCATCAAGTTAGGAGGAGCTGGAGCCGCAATCTACCGGGTCATTTCAACGAATAAGACGGGTCCATTAGGAGTGAGAGACAGCCTCCTCTACCCCGGACGCAGTTGAGGACCGAGCTTGGACTCGGATTGACAACGCAGGATTCCAACCGTGAACCCTCAATTAGGCTTCAGATTCGGTCGATTCGCACACCTCTTCCTCTTGTTGTTGTTAGCTTAGTTATTTTCCATGAATTTATGAAGAATGCTTATTTGTAGTTAACATTTACTCTTATTCATCTCTATGTGAGTTAGTGTTTTTGTTATATTTACTTGAGGTGCACCATATTCCATCCTCCACCATCCACCCTTGCCGCACTAGTAATTGCTAGAGGCGTGCGTTGCGAAGAGGTGCTCACGACCCTCATTCCTCCATTCTAACCACCTCATCCGCTAGCCTACTCGTCCATCCGCCAAGCGATTCGGTACATAGCGGCCCGTGTAGTTTCCATCCCGCCTGGCGAAGCATCGCATAGCGGCGTTGCATAGGAGTAGCTTGTAGATTTTTACTTTATTTTCCGTAACCATCAAAACCCCCATTTCATTACCTCCGACCCGAGGACTTCAATCTCAAGTCCTCCTCGACATTAACTCATCCCTTACTGTGTTCCTCAAGAGACCGACACTCGGGGATTTATTCCCAAACTTTATTACTTGTGCGACCGGTGCGCTTGCCGTATTTCCCACGCATCAAGTTTTTGCAAGGGCCATGATTGCGCACGACCGGCAGCGCACGAGCAGTGATCGTGCGAGGTATGGATAGTGATCGCACGGAAGGTTCAAGACAGAGATTTCACAAATGAGGCCGGGCTGCGCACGATCAGTGATCGTGCGCCAAGAGGTCGATGGTCGTGCGTGGGTAAAAACGCACGACCACTGACTCCTTTGCCAAAAAATAGTGAAACGCCTATCCCGAATGCCCTCACGATCCCCAAACCTGCAGGAAAACTGCACGGGACATCGATCGTGGCAGCCACAGCCAACAATAATAATCATATCGAGAACGAAATACACACACACACACAGAAATAGGCTAAAAAGGGTGCACAAGACATGGAAAACCGTAGTGAACCAAAAGGAGTGCAAATGACGCTAAACGGTGTGCAAAGACAAGAAAATAAGCCTAGATGAGTCCGGAATTAAGTATAAAATATGGACTCATCACACCCCCAGACTTAACCGTTTGCGCGTCCCGAGCAAACAAAACCTAAGCAGACGGGGAAAATGAACTAGCTAACAAAGAAATTGCAAAATGGAGTACCATGCAAAGTCGCATGCTCGCGTGCATAAAAATAAAGTAGAGGAAATTTTTAAGTATACAAAATATTTTATATTTTTCACAATGCGTATCAGAAATTTATTATTACTCAAAAGTGGAATCACGGTGAATCATCCGGTCCTACGCAGGGAGAAAGTAGACAGGCCACTAAGTTGAGCATTGTCGAAGACCGGGGCTTAAGATTACCCCCAAAGGAATCCACCAATGTCGAAAACCATAAGCTTGCCCGTTCGCACTCTCTCCATGGCACTAGTCAACTCAAGCGCAAGTCCGTAGGACTTCGGGTAATAATGGGGCTTGGGTTACGGTGAGGAAAACAAGGATAAACATGAAGGGTATGCACCTAACCCAAATGAGCTAACGTACAAAACTAACACCCGCTGCCCACAAAATAAACACGGGTGCACCACACCCCCAGACTTAACTTTTACTAAATGGGTGTGTGCACCGCCTACTCCAAATTCAAATCATCTCAAATAAAGATTTTCAATCAAACTTTTTCTTTCTCTTTTTCTTTTCTCTTTTTCTCTTTTTCAAATATTTTTCTTTTAAATATTTTCTTTTCTTTTTCATCTTTTTATTTTCATAATTTCAGCAGATATAACTTGAAAGCACTTCCACATTTTCACAAATAATAACACCACATCACAACCCAACATGAAAATATAAAACACTAAGCTCGACTTGGGTGTGCGACTAGGATCGGCTATGGGGCTTTGGCAAATATAGTGGAGCTGAATCAAAAGGAAGGGTAGGCACAAAGAGGCTAGCAAGGGTGATGTTAGGAATGGGTACAAAGCTTAATCGGGCCAAAAGGTGGCCTACATCACTCTCACGCTAGACTAACCGTGTACTAATGCTTCAAGAATAGCTTTGGGCAAGTTCTTAGCAACTGAGAAAGATAATCCTTCCTCCCGACTCAAGCAATACGAGTCTAGTGGCGGCTACACACATTCCTACGCTACCGTTTGATTCACACTGGATTCACCAACTTTTGAGTAGAATAAGAAATATTTACGCAAATAGAAAAATATAGAACTATAAGCATACGAAAAAATTAAATCTACACAAATTTCTATACAAAACGAGAGCAGTTGACTAGAAACACAGCAAGGCCAACATTTTACTCCGTCGCACAATCCTAAACTAGCACAGAAATTTTCCAAATCTAACAAAGATACAAGTTCAACTCGTGGCACGCTAACAGCTAAGCTCGCGCTCATGTGGGTGCAGTGGTGTGCGATGCAATGAACATAAACAAAATAAAATACGAAAAGCTTCTAGTATGCAAAAGAAATGTGCACGTGCAAAAGGTAAACATGCTCTCCCCCAGACTTAAACTACACGATACAACATAACATATGATATTGAATTAAAATCAAAAGGAGAAAAGGGGAGAGGTTACCCAATGCTCAGCTAGTGAGCATACCAGAAGACGCATAAAAAGTAGAAGCAGGCCCGCCAAACGAAGGATCACAACCCCGCCAGAATGAATTCGCAATGGAAACCTGCAGGGGTGAGCTCCACAAAAACAAAAGAAAAGAAAAGACAAAAAAAACAATAAATACTAAACTAAGCTAGACATAAAAAAATAAAAATTGCAGAAAGTGAAAGATAAGTACTAGGGTTATTGTCATCCCAGCACGACTTATTCAGCAAAAGAAAAGTTCTAGCTAATGGGCCTATGAAAAGAAAAGTGAACAGGCAACTATCCTAATATCCGTTGCGATAATGGGTACCGATACGGCGATAGCACAGTTACCCCTCTGCCTAAATAATCATACCTGCTCCTCGCAGGCAGAGGGAATAGGAAGTAAGATGAGGAGGCCTGGTCCTCACTCATCCCACCACAGAAAATATCCTTGCCTAGCGAGGTATCGTCCACCACAGGTTCGTAGGAAGCGACGGCAGCGTCAAAAATGCCAGGCGCATCGACAACCTCACATACCCGTGGAGATTCCACCTGCACAGGCTCAAATAAAGAAGGGGGATCAAGTAATAAAAGAGACAAAGAACATAAGGAAATAATCGGGGGAGTGGTCCCGGTATCACCCCCAGCAGGATCCAAACAATGATCATCATCAGTGTCATATGAGTCGTATTGGGGAGAATCCGAGGACTCGATGTCTGCGGTGGAAAGGGGGCCGCCTCGTCAGATAGGGAAGTGCAAACCTCCGCATCCGAAAGGTAATACTCCTCGTCCCACCGGGGTGCGTCATAGTGGTCCGAAGATCTACATTCTCCATCGGAGATAGCAGAATCGTCATCCCACTTCGACACAACCTCAGGCACCGAATCATCCACAATAACAGCCTCATCAGCCGACTCAAAAGAAAAAGGAGTAGAAAACTCCGGCAAATACTGCGTAGGGGCAAAGATGCTCTCAAAATCAGGCATAAAATGCGCTGGCCCCTTCGCAACATCATCCGCAGATGCCACCCCGTCGACGACCGGAACACTCTCATCGTCCCATACAGGATTGTCCATGAGTTCCCGATCCACTCCTTGCGGGCTAACATCCGAGTGAGAGTGATCACTCAAAGGAAGCTCGTAAAAGGGGTTGAGGAACCCATGAAGGAACTATATACGGCGAGAGATTCTTCCGTAATCTCAACGGGCAAAGATCGAGCAAGGTGCGCCATGTCAGTGTATGGGCCAGGCAACACCCTGGTAGGCCCATCCACAGTTGTCTCCCGCGAACAGGGGACTACTGCGGATGCGTCCATAGAGGTAGAAGGCTTGCACAAGCGAGGGCAATCCTTCAACATATGGCCCACACCTTGACATAGAATACACCGAAAATAGTGCTCGGCATTAGAAACAGCCATGGCATCGATGCAACTCCGCAAAGCGTCAAAAATACGGCACTCGGCAGCAGAATCCATCACGAATAGAAATATTTACCGGAAATTACTACACACAAGAATAAAACAACTCGGATCTGCAATATAAAAAAAAAGAAAACAAGGAAGGGACAGAAAAAATAAAGTAAACAATTTCAAAAACTAAAATAAAGACAAAACAGGGTATGAACAAATGGATAAGGGCGACTATCTCGCATCTACCTCTTCAAAAACTCAAATGATTATGTTCCCCGGCAACAGCGCAAAAAACTTGATGCGTGGAAATACGACAAGCGCACCGGTCGAACAAGTAATAAAGTTTGGGAATAAATCCCCGAGTGTCGGTCTCTTGAGGAACACAGTAAGGGATGAGTTAATGTCGAGGAGAACTTGAGATTGAAGTCCTCGGGTCGGCTCAAAAAGGGGGGGGGTTTGATTGTTGCGGAAACAGGATGTAAAATCTACAAGCTACTCCTATACATCGCCGATATGCGATGCTTCGCCAGGCGGGATGGAAACTACACGGGCTGCTATACACCAAATCGCTTGGCGGATGGACGAGTAGGCTAGCGGATGAGGTGGTTAGAATGGCGGAATGAGGGTTGTGAGCACCTCTTCGCAACGCACGCCACTAGCAATTGCTAGTGCGGCAAGGGTGGTTGGTGGAGGATGGAATATGGCGCACCTCAAGTAAATATAACAAAAACACTAACTCACATAGACATGAATAAGAGTAAATGTTAACTACAAATAAGCATTCTTCATCAATACATGGAAAATAACTAAGCTAACAACAACAAGAGGAAGAGGTGTGCGAATCGACCGAATCCGAAGCCTTATTGAGGGTTCACGGTTGGAATCCCGAGTTGTCAATCCGAGTCCAAGCTCGGTCCTCAACTGCGTCCGGGGTAGAGGAGGCTGTCACTCACTCCCAATGGACCCGTCTTCTTCGTTGAAATGACCCGGTAGATGGCGGCTCCAGCTCCTCCTAACTTGATGGAGAAAGCTCGGTCAAAACTCCGCTTGAAGCTTGGGGATGAAGGAGGAGGCCGATGGGATGCTCCGGCTTTGATTTGGCGTTGAAGGCTTGCCCGGAGCAACTCCCTATGGTGGAGGATGATGGAGGGCGGTGGAAACCCTCCTTGGAGACAAAAATGGCGGAAAAACGGAGGACTTTGGCGATCTCCCGAAATTAGGGCGGAACCTGCGTATTTATAGATTGCAGAATAAATAGGGCGCACGACCACTGGCGCACGACCAGTGGTCGTGCATGACCAAGGTCAGCGCCCGTGCGCCAACAACCAGTAGACCTGCATAAGAAAATAAATGGTCGCGCACGATCAGCAGTGCACGATCAGTGATCGTGCGAGGCAATGCTGATGATCGTGTGGAAATAGCCAGGCAGAACTTTGTAAAAAGGGCCATGACTGCGCACGACCGACAGCGCACGAGCAGTGATCATGCGAGGTATGGCAAGTGATCGTGCGGAAGGTTCAAGACAGAGATTTCACAAATGAGGCCGGGCTGCGCACGATCAGTGATCGTGCGCTAAGAGGTCGATGGTCGTGCGTGGGTAAAAACGCACGACCACTGACTCCTTTGCCAAAAATTAGTGAAACGCCTATCCCGAATGTCCTCACGATCCCCAAACCTGCAGGAAAACTGCACGGACATCGATCGTGGCAGCCACATCAAACAATAATAATCATATCGAGAACGAAATACACACACACACAAAAATTGGCTAAAAAGGGTGCACAAGACATGGAAAACCGTAGCGAACCAAAAGGAGTGCAAAAGACGCTAAACGGTGTGCAAAGACAAAAAAATAAGCCTAGATGAGTCCGGAATTAAGTATAAAATATGGACTCATCATTAGCCCTGCCAAATTACTGCATATATCAAGGCTATGGAACAAGTTCTTTCTGCTGATGTTATGGATGATGCTGCTGCTGTTGATATTGTTTATTCTGATAGTGCTGCTGATGAGTCTGCTGTTCATATTGAAGAACCTGCTGCTGAAATTTCTATATCTGCTGCTCCTACTGCCTCAATTTCTTTTGCTTCTATCACTGCTGCTGCTGCTATTATCTCTCCTGAAAAGTCAAAGCAACAACAAGATTACATCAAAAGGATTGATGAGTTATATGACAATCCTCAGAGCTCAGATAGTGACCAATTCCAAACTGATTCTGATGACTCCTCTACAACTATTGCAAGGAAGAGGGAAGCTAGAAGAAAGGCAATGATGAGGGTACCTCCTGAGAAAGTTAAAGATGACAATAATATCCTCTACTACATTCTTCATGACTGCCCTATTTCTGAATAATGGATGCAGTATTCTAAGAACCAGCTCAAAGTAATGAAGAAAAAGAGAAATCTTGACAAATATGATAAAGGATCTTCACACTTCTATCCTCCTCCTCCTCTAGATGTAGGTACTGGTGGAGGATCTGCTTCTCAGTCTGGATCTGTTGGAAAACATAGCTCCTCCCAATCTTCACAAAGATATCAACCAAGAGGACATTATCAAAGAGGTTATCAGTCAAGAAGAGGACAGCATAGAGGAAGTCAAAGAGACTACAGAGGTTACTCCAGGCAACATCCATAACAAAGGGAAGGATAAGGTCCTATTGACTCAACCTCTGGTCCTTTCCCTTACAAGCTAAAAGAAACTGTTGCTATAAGAATTCCTTCAGATGATTCAGTAACAATAAACAGATATGAACCTTCAGTTTCTTTTGAAGACCCTGAAAACAATCCACTCTCCTGGACTGCTAGAATGAAAGAATTAGCTGCATTGGATCAGATCAAGAAAGGAAGAGAGCAAGGCAGAGATACCTATAATATCACAACCTTATCAGAGCAGAGGAAGAAAGAATTAAAAAGATATGCTTCAAGAAAAGTCTTTGATCCAGAGAGCAACATGAAGCTGCATCCTGAGGCTGTTTTTCCAAGGCCAAAATCTCAAACCTCCTTAGGTGCAGATGATGATAGAAGGTCCAAGAAGGAAGCCCTCAATCCCAACAGAGAAATTCTTTTCAAAAGGGCAATGAGTAATTTGTGTAAGCTGATACTCCTATCTACTTCTGACTTATTCTGTGACTCCTACTGTGTTTCTGTAATGCTCAACATATGTTATCTGCATTGTTGTTTCTGTTTTATTTTTTTATTTCTGATGTATGCTTATTATTTCCTATTTGTCTTGTAAATAGTAATCCTAACCCAAATAGGGGGAGATTGTTGGAACACCCTATTACTAATTTGGGTAAGGATCACTATGTGCTTAGGAATTTATTTTTACCTTGCTGTATAGTCTGATAGGTCAATTAGAATGAGTCTTAGGGTTAGTACTTAGGTTTGAAAGCTGCCCTCAAGACCTTCTAAAGATCAGGATTCAAGTGCTGAAGATTAGGACAATTCTCGTCGACCTCAGGTCGACGAAACGTCGAACTCAGTTTGACTATCTCTGTGCTCATTTCAATGAGGCGTCAAACTCCGTTCGATGATCTTCGAGCTCAGATTGACGCTCTGTTTCTAGTTGTTTTTCCAATCTCTGAGCTCAGGTCGACGATCGTAGAGCTCATATCGACGATTTCTGTTTTCAGTCTAAGTTCAATCTTTGAGCTAAGTTCGACGATCGTTGAGCTCAGATCGACGCTTTTCTGAAGAGATCGACGATTTCAGGATTCAAATTCAGGATAGTTATGGAATTTATTCAGACTTATTTTCAGCATTTATGGCAAAGGATTTTGTAGCCCTTTCAATCAATATGGAGCAAGTTTCAAGGAAGACTAATTGGAATGTTTCTTAAGGACTTTCCTTAGAGGCAGATATCAGTTAAGGTAGTCATTTATGACACTTTAACGGCTATCAAGAAGTCAGAATCTGATATACTCCCTAAAGAGTCATTTTGAAAAATAGATAGAGAACTGACAAGTTTTGAAAAAGATTACAGAAGAGAGAACAAGAAATATTGGTTCATCAAGAATTCATCTTCTGGAATAGACTCAGTAGACAAAAGTTTACAGAATTACTGAGTCAGAATTCTTCAAGAACACAAGGAACATTACTGTGAAGGAGATCATCTACTATTCTACTCCTTCAAGAATCAAGTGTTCAAAAGCTGCTTCATCAAGGACTTAAGACATCACACATTTCAGCATCTGCTAAAATCATCTATTGTTGGAGATCTGAAGCAACTGAAGGCCTATCACTCTAAGCAAAGCTCATCTTCCTGAACCCTTACATATCTCAAAGGGAGCTTTGACAACATATTCCACTTATCTTCTCTAAGATTGTTGACAGAGAAGAACAACTCAACTCATTTTCTTTTCTTTCTCTCCTATAAAAGGGTTTCTCAAAACTCCCTTCAAAAGTGTTGTGGCTGGTTCCTGAGACCTTGTCAAAACTCAGTGGTCGCAAGAAACCATATCAAAAAATCTAGGTTTGGTTTTTGAGCACCTTATCAAAAGCTCATTGGTGCCCAGGACACCTAATCAACTATTCCTGCAGTGGATTCCTACCTAGGGTGGTAGAAGAGTGGATGTACCCAGGTTGTTGGGGAACCACTATAGCTCCTTGTGTCATCTGGTTTGCTGTGCTTTTTTGCTTTGCTGTGTGCTGTGTGTTTCTGTTTTCTTACTGCTTTAATGTTTACTTTTCTGCTAGCACATTAACATATAAGTAAATCAAGTCTTCCACTGCTTTACAATTTTAAATTGTAAATTATTTTAATATACTCTATTCCCCCCCTCTAGATTAAGATAGATCTTATCCTCACTTTCACGGGCCAATCCCTCACCGCCATAGTGGGCAATCTTCCCAGGTCGAAACGCTGCCGCATAACTCGAAAGCCCGATTTTTAGCCAGAAAATCCTTTAAATACTTTGCATAGTGCGACACTTGCGTCAGCAAGTCGACCATGGGAATGCTCACCTGAACACCCTTCAAAATGTCCTGAAACTTTTGCTGCTGCTACACTTTCCTTATATTTTGCAGCCTATGCGGAAATGGAGGCCTTTCCTCTTGGGTTGGACTTCAGGTGCAAGAGCCACCGAGGGTTCCTTGGGGGATTCATCAGTACTTGGCTTATCCCCATGTTTAGAGGGTTGGTCCTCTCGACATGCACGATTATCCACCAACCTATAGCTTCTGAGGTTCATCGCATTAACTGTCTTGGCTGGATGGCATACCCAAAATTTCAACATTTTACCCACGTCAGAAATAATATCTTGTAACTGCTGCTGTATTACTGCTTGAGATTGACTCCACTTTCCAACCCAGTCCATAAAATGACGGATAAGCTGCTCGCTTTTCCGTCGTTACTATCTATAAATTGAGAGTCCCCACTGGCTTCAGGAACATAAGGCATATTCAACAAACTACTGGAGCGCACCACGTCGTCTACGATCTGCCAAGCATCAGCCATAGCCCTATTAAAGAGTGCACCTCCAGCTGCGATGTCGAAGAGCTATCGAAAAATTTCTTGAATTACGAAATAAAATGTTTGCAAGAACGACATCCCAAAGACATTCTGAACCGAACATCTGGATTGCAGTAATCGAAACCTTTCCCAGGCCTCGCAGAGATACTCGTCAGGGCTCTGCGTGAATGTGACCAGATCTAAATTCACCCGCGTCAACTGCGCACGCGAACAGTACTTTCTGAGGAATTGGAATTCATCGCACTTCTAGGAAGTTGGCCTGCTCTGGACAATTTCCCTACAACATAATCTAGCTTTTCCAGCAAGAGAAAACACGAAGAGCCTAATCATAGCCTTGTCCTACACATCCACAGCATAGCAAAAGGTGCCACAAAGATCCAGAAAGATAGTAAATGACTCTCGGCATTCTCTCTAGGGAGCCCCTAAAACACACAATGCTGCGAGATAAACCTAATTACCTCCCCTGATAGCTCAAAAATTATCCTCATCGTGGTTGGAGGCTGGCTGAGGTTCCTATATTGTTAATTAGCTGCAGGAAAAATTGAACAAAAATAAAATAACTAGTAGAGGAGAGGATAGAATGGTCAAACAACAATCAAAATTCACAAAAAGAGAAAGTGTACACAATGATTGCTCTCCCCTAAAACGGTGCCAAAAACTTGATGCGCTCTCGGCAAGTGTGCCGATCGCTGTCAAGTAATAAAGGTGAGGAGTTAAATCCCGGATATCGATCTCACGAGGAGTGAAAGTAGGGAGTGTGGTTTTGCTATCAGAAATGTGATTATAAGTGCTAACATGGCAAAGGGGGTTTAGTTTTGGTTTCCTAAGCTTAATGTTAATAAAACTATGGCGGGCGCCGTCACCGCGTCGCTGGGTGGATTACTACGGAGAGTAGTAAAGACGATGGACGAAACAATAAGGGTCGTAATAATCTCAAACGCAATGCACACTCCTAGCAAGCGCTAGAACGGCTCGATCACAACAAGCACAGGAAAAACTGAAGCTTAACAACACAAGCAATGATTATGACATAACAACACTTTGACATGCTGAAACCTTAAGCAAAACATTGTTCTCAAGCAATAATCCCACTATCACAAGTTCAGAATGATGTAACAATAAAAAGAGGTGGACAAATACAACCGAGGGCACGAAGGCTTTTGATGCGTGGAAAATACGGCAAGCGCACCGGTCGCACAAGTAATAAAGTTTGGAATAAATCCCCGAGTGTCGGTCTCTTGAGGAACAGAGTAAGGGATGAGTTAATGTCGAGGAGGACTTGAGATTGAAGTCCTCGGGTCGGCTCAAAAAGGGGGGGTTTTGATTGTTGCGAAAACAGGAAGTAAAATCTACAAGCTACTCCTATGCAACGCCGCTATGCGATGCTTCGCCAGGCGGGATGGAAACTACACGGGCCGCTATGCACCGAATCGCTTGGCGGATGGACGAGTAGGCTAGCGGATGAGGTGGTTAGAATGGCGGAATGAGGGTCGTGAGCACTCTTCGCAACGCACGCCACTAGCAATTGCTAGTGCGTCAAGGGTGGATGGTGGAGGATGGAATATGGCGCACCTCAAGTAATTATAACAAAAACACTAACTCATATTGACATGAATAAAAGTAAATGTTAACTACAAATAAGCATTCTTCATCAATATATGGAAAATAACTAAGCTAACAACAACAAGAGGAAGAGGTGTGCGAATCGACCGAATCCGAAGCCTTATTGAGGGTTCACGGTTGGAATCCCGAGTTGTCAATCCGAGTACAAGCTCAGTACTCAACTGCGTCCGGGGTAGAGGAGGCTGTCACTCACTCCCAATGGACCCGTCTTCTTCGTTGAAATGAACCGGTAGATGGCGGCTCCAGCTCCTCCTAACTTGAATGGAGAAAGCTCGGTCAAAACTCCACTTGAAGCTTGGGGATGAAGGAGGAGGCCGAGGGGATTCTCCGGCTTTGATTTGGCATTGAAGGTTTGCCCGGAGCAACTCCTATGGTGGAGGATGATGGAGGGCGGGTGAAAAACCTCCTTGGAGACGAAAATGGCGGAAAAACGACGGACTTTGGCGATCTCCCGAAATTAGGGCGGAACCTGCATATTTATAGATTGCAGAATAAATAGGGCACACGACCACTGGCGCACGACCAGTGGTCGTGCGCGACCAAGGTCAGCGCCGTGCGCCAGCAACAGTAGACCTGCATCAGAAAATCAATGTCGCGCACGATCATCAGCGCACGATCACTGATCGTGCGAGGCAATGCTGATGATCGTGCAGAAATAGCCAGACAGAACTTTGTAAAAAGGGCCATGACTACACACGACGGGAAGCGCACGAGCAGTGATCGGTGAGAGGTATGACAAGTGATCGTGCGGAAGGTTCAAGACAGAGATTTCACAAATGAGGCCGGGCTGCGCACGATCAGATCGTGCGCCAAGAGGTCGATGGTCGTCCGTGGGTAAAAAACGCACGACCACTGACTCCTTGCCAAAAAATAGTGAAAACGCCTATCCCGAATGCCCTCACGATCCCCAAACCTGCAAGAAAACTGCACGGGACATCGATCGTGGCAGCCACAACATACAATAATAATCATATCGAGAACGAAATACACACACACACAGAAATAGGCTAAAAAGGGTGCACGAGACATGGAAAACCGTAGCGAACCAAAAAGAGTGCAAATGACGCTAAACGGTGTGCAAAGACAAGAAAATAAGCCTAGATGAGTCCGGAATTAAGTATAAAATATGGACTCATCACACCCCCAGAGTTAACGTTTGCGCGTCCCGAGCAAACAAAACCTAAGCAGACGGGGAAAATGAACTAGCTAACAAAGAAATTGCAAAACGGAGTACCATGCGAAGTCGCATGCTCGCGTGCATAAAAATAGAGTAGTGGAAATTTTTAAGTATACAAAATATTTTATATTTTTCACAATGCGTATCAAAAATTTATTATTACTCAAAAGTGGAATCACGGTGAATCTTCCGGTCCTACGCAGGGAGAAAGTAGGCAGGCCACTAAGGTGAGCATTGCCGAAGACCGGGGTTTGGGATCACCTCCAAAGGAATCCACCAATGTCGGAAACGATAAGGTTGCCGTTCGCACTCTCTCCACGGCACTAGTCAACTCAAGCGCAAGTCCGTAAGACTTCGGGTAGTAATGGGGCTTGGGTTACGGTGAGGAAAATAAGGATAAACATGAAGGGTATGCACCTAACCAAATGAGCTAATGTACAAAACTAGTACCCGCTGCCCATAAAATAAACACGGGTGCACCACACCCCCAGACTTAACTTTTACTAAATTGGTGTGTGCACCGCCTACTCCAAATCCAAATCATCTCAAATAAAGATTTTCAATCAAACTTTTTCTTTCTCTTTTTCTCTTTTCTCTTTTCCCTTTTTCAAATATTTCAGCAGATATAACTTGAAAGCACTTCCACATTTTCACAAATAATAACACCACATCACAACCCAACATGAAAAATATAAAACACTAAGCTCGACTTGGGTGTGCGACTAGGATCGGCTATGGGGCTTTGGCGAATATAGTGGAGCTGAATCAAAAGGAAGGGTAGGCACAAAGGGGCTAGCAAGGGCGATGTTAGGAATGGGTACAAAGCTCAAGGCCAAAAGGTGGCCTACATCACTCTCACGCCAGACAAACCGTGTAGCAATGCTTCAAGAATAGCTAGGGGCAAGTTCTTAGCAACCGAGAAAGATAATCCTTCCTCCCGACTCAAGCAATACGAGTCTAGTGGCGGCTACACACATTCCTATGCTACCGTTTGATTCACACGGATTTACCAACTTTTGAGTAGAATAAGAAATATGTACGCAAATAGAAAAATATAGAACTATAAGCATACGAAAAAATTAAATCTACACAAATTTTTATACAAAACGAGAGCAGTGGACTAGAAACACAGCAAGGCCAACATTTTACTCCGTCGCACAATCCTAAACTAGCACAGAAATTTTCCAAATCTAACAAAGATATAAGTTCAACTTGTGGCATGCTAACAGCTAAGCTCGCGCTCATGTGGGTGCAGTGGTGTGCGATACAATGAACATAAACAAAATAAAATACGAAAAGCTTCTAGTATGCAAAAGAAATGTGCACGTGCAAAAGGTAAGCATGCTCTCCCCCAGACTTAAACTAAACACACACATCAAATGATAGAGAAA
Source organism: Platanthera zijinensis (assembly GCA_039513925.1). NCBI lineage: Eukaryota > Viridiplantae > Streptophyta > Magnoliopsida > Asparagales > Orchidaceae > Platanthera > Platanthera zijinensis. Next base: position 124,022,535 of record CM077085.1, on the reverse strand, counting down.
TTAAAATTAGAATGAGCTAAGGGAAGAGGTTACCCAATGCTCAGCTAGTGAGCATACCAGAAGACGCGTGGAAAGTAGCAGCAGGCCCGCCAAACGAAGAATCACAACCCGCCAATGCGTAGTTTCCATGAATACCTGCAGGGGTGAGCTCCGCAAAAATAAAAGAAAAATATACAAAAAGAAATACTAAACTAAGCTAGACATAAAAAAAAAGAAAAATGCGCAGAAAATGAAAGATAAGCACTGGGGTTATTGTCATCCCAACACGACTTATTAAATTCTAAACAATTCTAGCTAATGGGCCTATGAAATAGAAATTGCATAGGTAACTGTCCTAATATCCGTGTCGGTAATAGGTACCGATACGGTGATAGAACAGTTACCCCTCTACCTAGATAATAATACCTGAAAAGCTTAGGTAGAGGAAGCAGGAAATAAGATGAGGAGGCGACCTGGTCCTCGCTCATCTCATCACAAAAAGAATCCTTGCCTAGCAAGGGGTCATCCCACACAGGTGCGTAGGAGTCAATGGCTTGAGCACAAGGCTCATCGTCATCCCAACACACCAGCGGAGAATCAACCACACAGGCTCAGATATGGAAAGGGGATCAAGGAATAAAAGAGAAGAGAGGACAAAAATAATCAGAAATCGGGGGAGTGATCCCGGTATCACCCCCAACAGGATCCAAACAATGATCATCGTCAGTGTCATATGAGTCGTATTGGGGAGAATCCGAGAACTCGAAGTCTGCGGTGGAAAGGGGGACCGCCTCGTCAGATAGGGAGGTGCAGACCTCCGCATCCGAAAGGTAATACTCCTCGTCCCACCGGGGTGCGTCATAGTGGTCCGAAGATCCACATTCTCCATCAGAGATAGCAGAATCGTCATCCCACTTCGGCACAACCTCGGGCAACGAATCATCCACAATAACGGCCTCATCAGCCGACTCACAAGAAAAAGGAGTAGAAAACTCCGGCAAATACTGCGTAGGGGCAAAGATGCTCTCAAAATCAGGCATAGAATGCGCTGGCCCCTTCGCAACATCATCCGCAGATGCCACCCCGTCGACGACCGGAACACTCTCATCGTCCCATACAGCATCGTCCATGAGTTTCCGATCCACTCCTTGCGGGCTAACATCCGAGTGAGAGTGATCACTCAAAGGAAGCTCGTAAAAAGGGGTTGAGGAACCCATGAAGGAACTATATGCGGCGAGAGATTCTTCCGTAATCTCAACAAGAAAAGATCGAGCAAGGTGCGCCATGTCAGTGTATGGGCCAGGCAACACCCTGGTAGGCCCATCCACAGTAGTCTCCCGCGAACAGGGGACTGCTGCGGATGCGTCCACAGAGGTAGAAGGCTTGCACAAGCGAGGGCAATCCTTCAACATATGGCCCACACCTTGACATAGAATACACCGAAAACAGTGCTCGGCATTAGAAACAGCCATGGCATCGATGCAACTCCGCAAAGCGTCAAAAATACGGCACTCGGTAGCAGAATCCATCGCGAACAGAAATATTTACCGGAAATTACTACACACAAGAATATAACAACTCATATCTGTAATATTAAAAAAAAGAAAACAAGGAAGGGACAGAAAAAATAAAGTAAACAATTTCAAAAACTAAAATAAAGACAAAACAGTGTATGAACAAATGGACAAGGGCGACTATCTCGCATCTACCTCTTCAAAAACTCAAACGACTATGTTCCCCGACAACGGCGCCAAAAACTTGATGCGTGGAAAATACGGCAAGCGCACCGGTCACACAAGTAATAAAGTTTGGGAATAAATCCCGAGTGTCGGTCTCTTGAGGAACACAGTAAGGGATGAGTTAATGTCGAGGAGGACTTGAGATTGAAGTCCTCGGGTCGGCTCAAAAAGGGGGGTTTTGATTGTTGCGGAAACAGGAAGTAAAATCTACAAGCTACTCCTATGCAACGCCACTATGCGATGCTTCGCCAGGCGGGATGTAAAGTATATGGGCCGCTATGCTCCGAATCGCTTGGCGGATGGACGAGTAGGCTAGCGGATGAGGTGGTTAGAATGGCGGAATGAGGGTCGTGAGCACCTCTTCGCAACGCACGCCACTAGCAATTGCTAGTGCGGCAAGGGTGGATGGTGGAGGATGGAATTTGGCGCACCTCAAGTAAATATAACAAAAACACTAACTCACATAGACATGAATAAGAGTAAATGTTAACTAAAAATAAGCATTCTTCATCAATACATGGAAAATAACTAAGCTAACAACAACAAGAAGGAAGAGGTGTGCGAATCGACCGAATCCGAAGCCTTATTGAGGGTTCACGGTTGGAATCCCGAGTTGTCAATCCGAGTCCAAGCTCGGTCCTCAACTGCGTCCGGGGTAGAGGAGGCTGTCACTCACTCCCAATGGACCCGTCTTCTTTGTTGAAATGACCCGGTAGTTGGCGGCTCCAGTTCCTCCTAACTTGATGGAGAAAGCTCGGTCAAAACTCCGCTTGAAGCTTGGGGATGAAGGAGGAGGCCGAGGGGATGCTCCGGCTTTGATTTGGCGTTGAAAGCTTGCCCGGAGCAACTCCCTATGGTGGAGGATGATGGAGGGCGGTGAAAACCCTCCTTGGAGACGAAAATGGCGGAAAAACGGCGGACTTTGGCGATCTCCCGAAATTAGGGCGGAACCTGCGTATTTATAGATTGCAGAATAAATAGGGCGCACGACCACTGGCACACGACCAGTGGTCGTGCGCGACCAAGGTCAGCGCCCGTGCGCCAGCAACCAGTAGACCTGCATCAGAAAATCAATGGTCGCGCACGATCAGCAGCGCACGATCAGTGATCGTGCGGGGCAATGCTGATGATCGTGCGGAAATAGCCAGGCAGAACTTTGTAAAAAGGGCCATGACTGCGCACGACCGGCAGCGCACGAGCAGTGATCGTGCAAGGTATGGCAAGTGATCGTGCGGAAGGTTCAAGACAGAGATTTCACAAATGAGGCCGGGCTGCGCACGATTAGTGATCGTGCGCCAAGAGGTCGATGGTCGTGCGTGGGTAAAAACGCACGGCCACTGACTCCTTTGCCAAAAAATAGTGAAACGCCTATCCCGAATGCCCTAACGATCCCCAAACCTGCAGGAAAACTGCACGGGACATCGATCGTGGCAGCCACAACAAACAATAATAATCATATCGAGAACGAAATACACACACACACACAGAAATAGGCTAAAAAGGGTGCACAAGACATGGAAAACCGTAGTGAACCAAAAGGAGTGTAAATGACGCTAAACGGTGTGCAAAGACAAGAAAATAAGCCTAGATGAGTCCGGAATTAATTATAAAATATGGACTCATCAGCTTTCCGAGATTCACGGCCGGATTCAAGGGTTTTCAATCATTGTCCGAGCTCGGTCTTCGGATGTCGTCTGTGATCCAGAAGGGGTATCTCCTCCTCCCTATAACCCGTCTTCTTTGTGTTCGATCACTGGGCTAGTTCTGACTGAAGAACTCCACAAGTGCAGCAATAATGAGCTCGGATGGTAGCTTGGAGGTCGGAGAAGATGAAGGTGGCCGGAGACGCAACTATTGCAAGCTTTCTAAGGAGAAATGGTGGCCGGATTAACTCCCCAAGGGGGAGAGAGAAAATGGCGGCTGGAGGCTTGTTTTCCTTCTCGGAGGAGCGAAAATGGCAGGGGGAGCAGAGCTGGACCCTTGAAAAGAGGAAACCTGCAACTTAAATAGAAAAGTCAGAAAAAATGGTCACACACGGTTTGGCGCATGACCGTGCGCAAATCGTGCGATATTAACTTTCAGAATAGGCCCGAGGAAGGAGATGCGTTGACCCGTGTGTTTTACTCGCGCACGGGCCCTACTGCCCGTGCATGAAGGAATTCGCACGAGTAACGACAGAACAGAAAAAGCAGGAACTAACATGAAAACCGTGTGATTTACTCGCGCACGGGCGTTGCCGCCCGTGCGTGAACAAACACACGGTTAAATACAGACTGGTGCAAACAGGAAAGCTACATGAAAATCGCGTGTTTCCTTCTCGCACGGTTTGGTATAAACTGTACGTGAACAAAATGCACGGGTAGCAACAGATGTCCCCAGCACTACTGTGTAAGACACACGATTGACAACAGACCATGCTTGAATAAACTCGCACGACCGTGCGTTTCACATAGGAAATGGAAATAAACTCTTGAGATCGCGACCGCCTGCAAGGCAATAAAACTAGTTAGAATACCTGCTCCCAGCACCAAGAAGCAAACAATCAGCCGCAAGAAAAAGCCATGGGGAGCACCATGTGCTTGCCCCCAGCATAAGAATGTGCAATTGCACACCCAAGGGCCATAATATAGTGCACAAAACGGTAAATGACCGAATGATGCAAATATAACCGATATCAAGTCGAAATGCAGTGCACGAGTGAGAAAACAAGCCCAGATTAGTCCAAAAACCGTATATAAATCAGATTCATAAGGTAGCGCGACTTTATTTTTGGCTGAGGGCTTAGGAAGCTACCGCGAAACGGTCGGTGTTTACCGCCCCGCACTAGAAGACGGAAGCTGTTCCGTAGATCTGTTTTCTGACCGTCCGATTTCGCTTTGGTTTTGATCCTATGGCCCAAGACACTCCGTCCAAGGTGTATAAGTAGGGCTGAAACTCTCTTTCCTTATATATTCTCATTTGAGAGTTGAAGTTAGGGTTTTGGAGGAAGAGGAAGAGCATATTCCTCCATTAATGAAGCTTAGCGGCTCCGATCGTCGATCCAAGACCAGATCCGAGGAGAGGACTTTAAAGCACACCCTTTCATCCGTGAAAATAGAGTTTTCCATGGCTAGGAACAAGAGTCTTAAGGTAATGACACTTCTCCTCTTGGTCTTTAGGATGCGTGCATGGAATACGTTTTATTCTTGCTTTCTTTCAAGAATTTAGGCACCAGATCTCTCAAATGAGGGGGGGGGGGGGGGTTAAGGTTGCCATGGTTCAAGAGGAGCCACCAGGTCGATTGTGTCCGTCCCCGACATGATGTTGCATTAGAAATCTGCTCCGCTAGTGGATTAGGCATTGTAAGTGAATCCGCAGTCGCGACCGTTAGCCTGAATCAGTGATGTTGCATAATGAGCCTTAAGGATTTTGATAGAAATCCGTTTGCGGCAAGAAGCCATTTGTGATGTTTGTCCCCCTTTATTTCGTGTGAGAACAAACAGTGGATTAGGGTGAGAAAGGCTAATGATCGTGATGTGATAAGGCACGACTTTGTCTCTATGGTCGGCTGGCTAGCCCGTGACGTGTAAGTCATGTGTGGAGAGTGTCCCGACGAGACAAGTCCCCTTCTGTGAAACTGACGAGAATGCCAAGCTTTGGATAAGCCCGGGCGATGATGCCCACGAGCGGGTGGGGTCAAGTAAGGGTTATTAGCATAGTTTGTTTTTTATGAGATTGAATCTTGACATGAGAAGTCAGAACATGCAGGCAAGCCTGATTTTGAGAGCCACGAGCTGGTGGGGCCTTGGAAAGAGTTCCGTGTGGCGGCTTGTATGTTGTTAGGGGAAATTGGAAGTACCGTGTGTTTGCGAGCTGAACGCCGATGGGGAAAATGAAATAATTAGACATTAGAAGAAAATGAAATTAGATAATTGGTGTAGGAAAAAAAATATTAAAAATGGAAGATAGGACATGTATTTATGGGACATCCAAATTTGAAATTGTTTTATGTATAACAAATCCAAATTATTGCTTACATCTATGTTTATAAATTTGGATTACGTAAGGGTGTACATGAAGGGTGATGTAGTGCGAGGAGATCCGCTAGGGAGACGGGGAGATTT